>CM052796.1:21368930-21519865 GCA_028533395.1 Rousettus madagascariensis
GCTGAATGTCTCCCGGATGTCAAAAAGACTATGAACATTACTTTCTTGTGTTATTAAAGAAGACATATTTAAATTTATGGACAAGAAAATAGCATTTTGAAAAAGCATCAAGAAAGGGAGCGTTCTTGATGCTCACAAATTTCTATTTCTTTATTATGTTTCCTTAATAAGCATGAGATGGTGACAGGAGGTTTTAGGAGAATGCTACTATTGAGAGAGAAAAAATCCACAGGCACTGTTAGAGGATGCAAATTTCCTTAGTGGAATAGTATAGAAATATGCATGGGGAAAAATGTGGAGAGCAATATAATTTACTTCTAGATAGATATTAGGGCTTGTGAGAGCACCTAGTATACAACTCTACCCTGATGATGTGAGACTGATGGAAAGAAAATAATTGCAGCACATTCATGTATTTTCCCAGTGTAGCATCTTTTCCTAGGCCAGACTGACACCTAGTTCATATCAAAAGAAGTATTCTTGTCTCTTCTTTATAATTTTTATGCCTTCCCCCTCTTATCAGATTGATATGAATCACTTCCTGGTCATTGACTTCCCTTGAAGAGATAGGTTTCCACTTGATTCTGAATTGTGACTTCTAATCTACCATACTATAAAAAGCTAAAGCAATTAGTCTTTTTAACAAGAGGAACAAATGGATATCCGCATGCAAAAAAAAAAGTGAAGTTAATTTCCTACCTCATAGCATATACCGTACAAACATACTAAAAGATTCAAAATGGATCATAGACATAAATCTATGAGGTAAACTTATAAAAGTTCTAAAAGAAAACTTAGGAGAACATCTTTATGACCTTAAGTTAGGCAAAGAGTTCTTAGATATTACACAAAGAGCAAAAGCATGATCTACTAAAACATTTCGAGAAAGTAGAATTTTATCAAAATTAAAAACTGTTGCACTCCAAAACCAGGCAAAATGGCATAGATGATAGAAGCTTCATTCGTCCCCTCTTGTGACCACATCAAAGATGTGACAGAAACACAGAGAAAATAGCAAGCAGAGCCGCCAGAGCTCTAGATGAACAGAAGCCCCACAACTAAAGATAAAAATAAGAAATCACCCTGCAACAGTTGGAAGTAGGATGGGGCAAAGGTGTGAGGCTGCTCAGTCCGGAGCTACTAAGTGAGTCAGAATCTACAGCAGCTGCAATTATCAGTTGCAGATGCCTCTTAATGGGGCCATGTAGGTGACCAGATTTCCATGGTGACAGACCTGTTCACTCTGAGCACCAGCACCTGGTTTGCTGCTCAAGGGGCAAAAGGGACTTACAGGGGGACACTGAGTTTTCAGAGCAAGGTCCGAAGGCAAAGCTTTTTTCCAGGCAGAAGTGCTTGTGGTATCCATTGTTCCTCTGTTGAGCCCTCACCCTCTCAGTGTGCAGATGCAGTGCTGCCTTAGCTGAGACTTCATCAAACTGGATAATAGAGTTTGCTTTGCCCAGAGGATTCCCTGAAACTCTGCCTTCCCCAACTCGCGGCCCTACTCAAGCCACATCCAGTTATATCCTCTGTAAGTCCCGTGCTCCTTGCTAGGCAGCACCAAGACACAGACTTGTTGCAGTTGGCCTTGGTTTCTGGCATGGCTTCTTGAAAACTATAAGCACATCAACTGTGGATTGCTTGCTGAATCTTACCAGGTGGCCCTAGAAGAGCACAGGTGGGGCTAAACTTGGCCTGCAGCTGAACCCTCTCAGGACTGTGCCACTGCACACCTATCACACAAATCCATGCTAATAAGACTGGGAGACTTGGGAACTTTGCTTAGTACATAGAAACAGACACAGGAAGGCAGCCAAAATAGGAAGAAAAAGAAGCAGGAAACATATGAGAACAAAACAGACATCCAGAAAATTGGGGCCAAGCAATCTCGCAGATGCAGAGTTCAAAACATTGGTTGTAAAGATGCTCAATGAAATTAGGAAAAGTGTAGATGAATTCAGCGATAACTTTAACAGAGATAAAAAATGTAAAAATAGAAATGTAAATTATTAAAAGGAACTAGTCAGAAATGAAGAATACATTATTTAAGATGAAGAGTGTATTAGAGGAAATCAACAGAGTGGATGAAGAAGAGGATCGAATCACCAATATAGAGGATGGTGAAGACGGGGACACCCAATCAGAATGGCAAGAGAAAAGTAACTAAGAATATAATGATAATTTAAGGAGCTTATGGGACAAAATTCAGGGTAACAACATTCATGTCCTGAAGAGGGAGAATAAGAAGTTGAATATTTATTTGAAGAAATAATAATGGAAAACTTCCCTAACCTGGTAAAGGAAATAGACGTACAATCCCAGAAGCTCAGAGAGTCCCCAAAAAATGAACTCAAAGAGGCCCACACTAAAACACATCATAATTAAAATGCCAAAGGTTAAATGCAAAGAATCTTAAAAGCAGCAAGAGAAAAGCAGTTAGTTGCCTACAAGGGAGGAGCTCCGATAAGACTGGCAATTGATTTCTCAAAAGAAGCTTTGCAGGACAGAAAGGCTTGGCACAAAATATTCAAAATGTTGAAAACCCAGGATCTACAACCAAGAATACTTTATCCAGTAAAGCTATCATTTAGAGTCAAAGGACAGATAAAGAGCTTCCCAGACAAAAATAAGCCACAACACTAAGCCAGTATTATAGCAATTGTTGGAGAGACGTCTTTAAGAAAAAACGTATCAAAAACAGGAATAAAGAATGGTAATAACTACCTGTCTATGAACAAGTACCACAAATGGAAAAGAATTAAGTGTTTTAACCCAAATTAGGGAGGCTTAATGGATAAGAAAACAAGACCCATACATATGCTGCCTATAAGGGACTCACTTCAGATTAAAAGAGACCCAGACTAAAAGGAAGGGGATGGAAAAAGACATTGCCTCGATGGACCTAGAGGCAATGAATGCTGAATGAAGTCAGATAAAGACAAATATTGCCTGATTTCCATACATGTGGAATCTAAATAACAAAATAAACAACAAAAACTGAAACAAGATACAGAGGATCATAGATACAGAGAATATTTTTATAGCTACTAGATGGGAGAGTGGTTGGGAAGACAGTGAAAAAGGGCAAAGGGATTAGGAAGTACAAATAGATACAAAATAGTCATTGAGATATAGAGTGTAGCATAAGGAAAATAGTCAACAATGTTGTAAAAAATATATGCAAAAGGAAGAGGGGTATTTGATTTAGTGGGATGACCCCTTCATTATTTATACAGATCTCTAACCACTATGCTGTATAACTGAAACTAATATATTATTGCATGTCAACTATAATTGAAAAAACTTTATTGAATTGTACAATGTAAATATGAGCAACTAATTGTCTGTTATATTTCAATAAAGCGGGGGGGGGGGCGGGCTTTTGCATTCCAAAAGACAGAATTAAGATAATAAAAAGTGAAGCTACATATAGAAAAAATTGCAAATTACATATCTTAATAAGAATATATAAAAATCTCTTAAAATTCAATAAAACACAACTTATTTTAAAATGAGCAAAAGATTTGAATAACAATTTAACCAAAGAAAATATAGGAACAGTTAATAAGCAGATGATAAGGTGCTCAACATCATTAGTCAATAAAAATGCTAATTATAACTGCAATGAAATACCTCTTCCATGAGTTTTTTCCCCATCTTCTAGGAGGCAAGACTATACCTCTTCACATGGTGGTCTTAGGGAAAGAAAGGGCAGGTCTCAAAGTGCAAGTACTTTTAAGATTTTGCTTGTATCACATTAGCCAAAGAAAGTCACATGGTCAAGCCCAGAGTTAATATATAGGAGATGATTAACCAAGGGCGTGAATACAGAGAGGCGTTGTTCATTGGAGGTGATTAATATAACAATATAGCACAGTCTACCCTTTAGTCCTGATAATTTTTGTTTCTCCTATATGTAAAATATACTTACCTCTCCCAAGACCCCAAAAGTTTCATCCAATTACAGCGTTAGCTCGAAGTCCAGGATTTTGTCATCTACAGTAACATTTAGAGGCTGCTTCTTGTTATTCCCGAGACCTATGAACTATAAAACAATTTGCATTAATAATCTATTGCCATGCAACAAATTACCCCTATACTTAGTGGGTTAAAACAATAAAAGTCATGTATTACCTCTTTGGCTTCATTTTAGACAGGATATCAGAGGGTATGGTTTGTCTATGTTCTGTGATGTTTGGGGCTTCAGTTGGAAGACTTCGAGGTAGAGGCTGGAATCATATTAAAGCTTTACTCACTCACACGTGTGGTAATTGATGGTAGCTGTTGACTAGGAGCATATCTGGGGTTGGTTGCCAGCAAGAACATCCATATTGGGCTTCCTCACAATATAGTATCTGCATTTCAAGGGCAAGGGGAGAGAGGAGTGAGGAGAGAGAGAGAGAGAGAACCAAGTGAAAGTTAGGTTACCTCTTATGACCTATCCTTAGAAGCCAGCAGCATCACTTTCACCACATTTTATTGATTGAGACAGTTACAAAAGTCCACCCAAGTTCAAGGGGAAAGGATCATAGATGCCTTCATCTTCATAGAGGGCTGTTAATTTCACATCATGAGAACAGCATATGGGATGCTCTATATATTTGGTGTGGCCATCTTTAGAAAAAATACAATCTTCCACTCAAGTTATCTACACCACTTCCAATATTTAATGGTGATACAGGGACAGGATAACATTTCCATTTGAAAAGGGAAGTACAAAGGAGTCACTGTCTCATAACAACTCTGGAATCCACCTGGGAATAGGTTCCCCTCCCTATTCTTGGAGCAGAGAAATCCTTGATTAGATCCTGTTTCTCCTCTCTGAGAGTGACTTCCTAGTCCATTGTTATCCATAGCTCTTATTTCCATCCTCTGGATTCTTGGCTTGGCTCCATAGGTCATACTTTTATATAAGAAATGGCCTGTGTTTGCAGCTGAGTGGATTTCTCAGCCTACTCCCTGCCCACAGAAGGCTGGTGGCCCAGGGGAAAATTGCAAATTGAGCAATCTCAGTCTCTCTTAGTTCAATTTTGTGTTTTACTAGTTCAAATCTTTTAAAAACATTGTGGATTTCATATGAATCTGATTTGGGTCCATTCAATTGGACTGAAGTTATACTCACAACTCTTTTTGAGATGGGTTTCTCTCTACTTTGGATAGCATGTCAAGGTCATGGGACAATATCCTTTATCTTTCTAAAAGGGTCTATTAAGCACCACTTTACATCTTTCTGGTGTCTTCACAAATGATCTTATAGTTACACTCTTAATATTTACTGGCTTAGAAACTAGAAATGTGAAACAGTTTTATTTTCTGACACAGAAATCCTGGCCCTTCTGTATTTCCTCTAAAATCCTGTTAAGCTCACCTGTCTTTCTGTACATTATGACGTACAGCTAAAAGTCAAATGACACTATCAATATTCTGCATATAACCAGACATTCTAATTAGCCAAATGCACAAGTCCATTAGGTATATATTTTTTATTTTCCAAGTTATTGCAGGTGACAATTTTGCCAACTGTTTTGCTACTACATGAAATGAAATGCTTATTTTCCAGTCTTCTACTGCAGTTTCCTTGTCACTTTTATAGTTTCTATTACAGTTTATTTACCCATTTCCCAGCCTTTCACTAACAGTTTCTTTACTGCTTTTTTAGCCTCCAATCACCACTCAGTCCCAAAGTTGGTGGATCTGTTTTAGTTTTTTTCATTGTTTCTCCTCCTCCTCCTCTTCCTCCTCCTCCTCCTCCTCCTCCTCCTTCTTCATCTTCCTCTTCTTCTTTCCCCTCCTCTTCCTCCTCCTCTTCCTCCTCCTCCTCCTCCTCCTCCTCCTCCTCCTCCTTCTTCTTCTTCTTCTTCTTCTTCTTTTACAATAGCACCTTACTTCTAAGTACTAATTTCAACTACTGGAAAAATAGAGTACATATAATTTTCCCTAGTACTCCCACTAAGTATAGCTAAAAACTTTGCACATTATATATAAAACAAACACAAGACAACACTAAAAGATTTCTGAAAGAGAAGAAGAAAGACCTACTAGGGACCTCAAAACATGAGGTGAATTACCTGTGTTTTCTTTTTGCCTCATATGTTCCTGACTAAATATTGGAGAAACTGGAAATCTAGAAAGGCCAATGGGTGCAAACAAAAAGAGTCCCAAAGGAAGGCCTGCTCTCTCCAGCAAAAGGACCAGCAAAGGGGCAGCCTAGAAAGTTAGAAAGCTTTTAAACAATAATTGCTCAACACTGGCCAAACACCACAGATAAAATTGTGGCTCCATCCTTACCTACAACAGCTAAGGCTGAGTGGCGCACCTAGCATTCCACACTGGACAGACTGAATAAGGTGTCCCAACCCTCCCTGGCAGGATAGTGTAAGAGAAGCTAACTAAGGAGCTGGAGCTTTCATTCTTAATTGGAGTAACAATCTTCTCTCCCTCTTTCTCACTCTCCACTCTTCTCCTACCTCAGTGGCAGTGGAGGCCAAATGGGAAGCCTAGACTTCCACCATCACTTGGAAGTAGCAAGATACCTTTCACCTCTCTGCTGGAGTAGTGTCATAGGAGGTCTAGTGACATGATATTCACTCCCCTTCACCAACCTGACATTAATGAGGCAGTGCCCTCTTGGTGGCTTAAAACAACAGAAATTTATTATTATTATCTCACGGTCTTGAGTGCTCGAAGTCTGAAGTCTAGATAGGCAAACTGGTATTTGTTGGCTTTCAGCTCCGCAACTCCAATTTCTGCTTTTGTTGTCATGTGCAATTTTCCTGGTGTCTCTATCTTCACATAGTTGTCTTCTTATAAAGATACCAGTCATATTGAATTAAGAGCCCATTATACTCTAGTATGATCTCATTTTTAACTTAACTAATTATACCTGCCATGATCCTATTTCCAAACAATCTCACATTCCCAGACATTGGCAGTGAAGACTTCAATATATCCTTTCCAGTATCAATGTAAGAAATGTCTAAATCTGTAGAGAATTTTTTATGAGTTTATTTGAGTCAAACTGATGACAATTCCTGGCAAGCAAAATCTCAACAGATTGAGAGAATTCTGCAGAGAATGACAGTTTTGCAGCTTATTTTATACATTAGAATCAAAGGAGGAGACTTAAAGAAGAGTACATGAAATGATTGGTAGCAGATTAAGGGGGTGGAATAAAGTAAAGTGGGAGAATCTATGGGTTTGAATAAAAAGTAAAACAGAGAGACACATATTTCAGGATGCAGGATAGTTAATGATTAACATTTACAGCACATAAAGATGGTGTTTGGGGAACAAGATAACAATGAGGGCTTTGGTGGTCTCTTTGGTACAGCAGTCATGCTCTGAGTGCTCTGGAAAAGGTTACTCTGACATTTCAAAGGTATGTGATCTTAGATGCAAAAAGACAATAGACAGACTCAATGTAACGATTGATCTTTGTCAAGGAAGCTACAGGCCTAGGATGTGACTACCTGCTATGACCTACTTTTAGTTAAGAGTTTTTATGTTCAGACCATCTTATGTGGTTACCTTCTGTTTCTGAGTTTTTAAGGTCAGCCATGTAGGTCTCCCATGAGCTTGTCAGGTCCAGTATGTGGCCCCTTTTTCGTTTACACCAGGGAAACAATTCAGCCAGTAACACTCTGCTCTCCCCGCCCCTCCCACAAATAATGACTTTCACACATGCAAAATGCATTCTCTCCATTTCAACAGCTCCATTAATTCATTTTATCCTCAACTCTAAGTCTAAAATCTCATCTAAATCGGGTATGGGTTAGACTCAAGGTATGTCCATCCTGGTGTAAAATTCCACTGTGGATCTGTAAAGCCTAGAAAACAAGCTATCTGCTTGTTTACCATGGTGGAATAGGCATAAGATAAAACTTTCCATGGAGAAATTGGAAGGTATCACTGGTTTAAAGCAGTTTGCAGTTTAAAGGGAAATTCCATTAGGATTTACAGCTTCAGAATAAGTCTCTATGCTTCCGTTCACTGGATCCACTTCTTCAACCCTGGGTTGTGTTCCTGATCTTCACCCACAGATAGCAACTCTACCACCTGAGCCCTTGGTCAATGCCCCAACCCATCAAACCTGGAGAGCTACCAGATGACTATATCTTCCACACTATGCTTGGAAATTTCCTTAGCTAACTAAGTTAATCAATTACAAGTTCTACTTTCCTCCCAGCAGAAAATAATTCAGCCAAGTCTTCTGCCAGTTTATAAGGATCGTCTTTCTTCCAGTGCCTAACATTTTGTTTCTCATTTCTGCTTGGGACTTCACCAAAAGCCCCTTTAACATTCTAATTTCAAGCAACATTCTCTCCAAGGCAACCTAGGCTTCTTCTATCATGAACCTCAAAATTCTTCTATCCTCTACCCATTTTGCAATGTCAAAGCCATTTCTACATTTTTAAGTATTTGTTAAAACAGTATCTCATTTCCTGACACCAAAATCTGTATTAATTTTCTAAGGCTTCCTTAACGAAGTACCACAAACTGTGTGGCTTAAATAAACAGAAACTTATTGTCTCAGTTCTGGAGGCTGGAAATCTGAAATCAAGGTGTCAGCAGGGTCAGGCTCCCTCTGAAACCTATAACGGAGTCCTTTGTTTCTTCCCAGATTCTGGCGATTTTCCAGAAATCTTTGGTATTCTTTGGATTTTCAATGGCGTAACTACAATATCTGCCCTCATCATCACATGATATTCTCTCTGTGTCTTTGTTTTCATGTGGCCGTCTTCCTATAAGGATACCAGTTAAATTGGATTAGGGGCCCATCTTACTCAAGGACTTTGACATATTTTTTTTTCATTGAGGACACACAATTCAACCTATAATAGCACCTAAACAAGGTGAGGAGGGTCTTCTCTTGTGTGGGTGGCCTGGCATAGGGAGTCAGAGCTGGAGAAGGTAGAGGAGGGCATCCAAAAATGTGCATGGCACGGTGTAGGATGTCAGATTCTGAGCAGAATGAGCAGGGAATTTGTGCATGGAAAAACTTGGTGAGGGAATCTGAGCCTAAGCAGGATGAGGATAACATCTGTGAGAGGTGTGCCAGGTTTCTGAGACTGAATAGGATGAACAAGGCTGTGCTCTACATGGGGGCATGAGGGGAAGAGTGTGGTATGGTTTATCAGAGCCTCATCAAGGGAAGAAAGGCATCCATGTAGGAGGAATGACCTAGCTTGGAGTGCTGGAGTCCAAGCAAGGTGAGGAGTGTGACTGTCTGTTTGGACAGCCAGGCATGGATTATCAGAGTCATCACTGAAGATTATTGAGACAATTGGCAGAACTTAAACAAGGTCTGAAAACTTTCATGGTTGTGTTGTGATTGTGTAGGAAAATGTCTTTGCTCATATTAAATACTAAAGAATTTGGAGCATTAAATTGGTGACTAGAAAATATCTCTTTGACTTGTAACTTTTCTATAAGTTTCAAAATAGAAAATGCTTAAAAACTTGGAAGCAAGTATGCCAAAATGTTATAATTCTAGAGATCTGTGTAGTATATTCACAGGTACTTATTATAATATCTCTAGTTTTCTATCTGATTATAACATTTCAAAATAAAAAAAATTATTCAAAAGTAAAAGATAATATATGCTTATAAAGAAAAAAAAGAAGTAAATCACTCATGAATGCATCACCCAAAGATACTTAACACTGAGTATATTTCCTTTATGTTGGAAAAAAAAAAGAATTATCAAAGTAAACTGAACTTGATGGTATTGAGCTTTTGAAGGGTGGAGGATTTTTTTAAAGGTTAAATAAGTTAGATCATTTTCCTTTTTCACCATTAGAAGAAAAGTTGAAATTGTTCAAGTTAAGTGTATTAAATTTAAGGTGCCTATTCACTGGACTCAGTAGAGGGTATACTCCTATTGAACACTGTACAAAGTTCTGAAAATAAAAAAATGTAACATTTTTTTAAATCTAGAAAAAATTAAAAGCTTCCAATAAACTTCCATATGTCTTTGAAAACACTAGCATGTTGTCTTGGTATCCTTTTCATTTATCTTATTTCTGCTTACTTTACTTTCAGAATAAAAATCTGTGGAATCTACTACTGTCTACATTGTGATACTCAAAATAGTGGATTTTCTACCTCTTTGCTCTAGGTAATAGCACAAACCTGCTTGAGTTTCTGCAAGTTCTTCCTATAATTTTTCACAAAGGTGGAATTGTCACAGATATCCTGGCCATGGTCCTGTCCTAGATATGTTACCCTCCTTTTGGATCTATGAGACCGGTTTTTATTTTTATAGATTGTTTCATTTTGTGAGTTTGATGGTTTTGAGAAAAAAAGGTAAAGGAATTTTTCCTTGTTTGAAAGCAAAGTTAATCCTGATATTGAGATATATCAGAGGTAGGTAAGAGCTGGGTTTATTTGAGTAGGTATTTGGTAATGGCGATACTTGCTGATGGATCTTTGACTTGAAGCACACCCATTTCCAGACCCAAGATTGTACCAATTCACTGTTGCTATGACACTGAAATTGTCAGCAGTGAGAGAGACCTAAAAAACAGTATTGTTTTCTATCAGTGTTTAGTGAAATCCTTAGATTCCACAAATGTTTGATGTGACTTTTGTTTGATATGACTTTTAAAACCCAAGCTTGTACTAAAGAAAAATGTGTCCATTCAAATGCCAGGCTTTCTTATTCTGGGGTATATACATCAAAATAATTACTCTTGGTATCTCAGTACTCATATTTAAACATCTTTTAAATTTCATTTATTAATAATAATAGCTGATATTTACAGAATGTTTACTATGGGGTAAGTATTTTACAAGCATTATTGGATTTAATAGTACAGTTAACATTGTCATTTTCCCACTTTACAGATGAAGCAACGGAAGCTCAAGGGTTAATTTTTTAAATTTAAAATCACCAACTTTGCAGGAGTACTCCTTTTTCTCCACATCCTTGCCAACACTTGTTTTTGATTTATCAATCATAGCCATTCTGATAGGTATAAGGGGCTATCTCATTGTAGGTTTAATTTGCATTTCCCCGATGATTAGTGACCTTGAGCAACTTTTCATATGTCTATTGGCCACCTGTATTTCCTGTTTATAGCAGTGCTATTCACAATAGCCAGGATATGGAAGCAACATAAATGCCCATCAACAGATTATTGAATAAAGAAGTTATGGTTCATATATACAATGGAATATTACTCAACCATAAAAAATGAAATCCCACCATTTACAATGACGTGGAAAGACCTAGAGGTAACTATGATGAGTGAAATAAGTCAGACAGAGAAAGATAAATACCATATGATTTTACTTATGTGCAGAATCTAAGGAACAAAAAAAACACAAACTAATCAAAAACAGACTCACAAATATAGTGGACAATTTGGTGATGGACAGAGTGTTGTGGGGTCGGGAGGCTGGGAGAATGGGGTGAAGGATTACAGAAGTACAAATTAGTAGCTGATAGTTGGTCATGGGGATGGGGAGCATGGCAGTTGGCATTAATATGATAGCTAAATGGAGGGCCAGGAGAGGGAAGGAGCAATGGGGGCATCATTTTATGAACATTATAGATGTTTAACCAAGGTGCTGTATACTTAAAACTAGTTTAAAGAAATAAATTTATTTTTATAAAAGGTTAAACACAGAGTTATATGACCCAGCAATTCCAAGAGAAATGGAAATGTATGTCCACATAAAAACTTGTACATGAATGTTCATAGCAGCATTATTTACAGTTGCCAATAAGTGGAAACAGTCCAAATATCCATCAATAGGTTAATTAATAAATAAATGGAATATCTACACAATGGAATATCATTTGGCAATCAAAAAATCCATGCTACAATATGGATGAACCTTGAAAAATTATTTTTTGTGAAGAAAGCAATTCACAGAAGACCACATATTATACAATTCCATTTATATAAAATTATGTGGAGTGTTGGAAATCTATAGAGTAGAAAAATCCATAAAGACATTAAATAGATTTGTGGTTGTATAAGACTCAGGGTGCAAGGGATGGGGAAGGGGAGAAAGGAGTGACTGATGGTGGATATGGGTTTTCTGGAGTGATGAAAATGTTTTAAAACTGATTGTGGCTATGGTTACATCAGTTTGTGAATATATGAAAATCCATTGATTTGTATAATGTGAACGAATTGCAGGTATGTCAATTATCTTAATAAAACTGTTATATAGTAAGAAAAAAGCAAAAAAAAAAGAGATTAAAAACATAAAAATGGAAATGGAAATTATAAAATGGAACCAATCAGAAATGAAGAACACATTATCTGAGATGAAGAGGATATTAGAGGGAATCAACAGAGTGGATATAGAGGAATCGAACCACCGATACACAGGATGGGGCAGTCAAGGCACTCAATCAGGATGGCAAGAAAAAAGAAGGCAAGACTATAATAATAATTTTAGGAGCCTATGGGACACTATTAAGTGTAAAAATATCCATGTCATATGGATACCAGAAGGCAAAGAAGACATCAAAGAGCTATTTGAAGAAATAATGATGGAAAACTTCATAACCTGGTGAGGGAAATAGACACAAAACCCCATGAAGCTCAGAGAGTCCCCAAAATCAGGAACCCAAAGAGGTCCACACCAAGACACATCATAATTAAAATGCCAAAGGTGAAATGCAAAGAGAGTTTCTTAAAAGTAGCAAGAGAAAAGCAGCAGTTACCTACAAGGGAGCACCCATAAGACTGGCAGCTAATTTCTCAAAAGAAACTATGCAGTACAGAAAGGCTTGGCACAAAATATTTGACGTGATGGAAATCAAGGATCTACAACCAAGAATACTTTATCCAGCAAAGCTATTATTTAGAGTTGAAGGACAAAGTACTTCCAAGACAAAAATAAGCTAAAGAAATTTGTCAACAGCAAGCAAATATTACAGGAAATGTTGGAAGGACGTCTTTAAGAAGAAAAAAGCATGTATCCAAAGCAGGAATAAAGAATTGTAATAACCACATTCCTATCAGCAAGTATCTCAAGTGGAAAAGAATTAAGTGCTCCAACTATAAGATAGAGTGGTTGCATGAATAAGGAAGCAAGACTCCTGCATATAGAAGACTCATGCCTAAAAGTGACTCACTTCAGATTAAAAGACACACACAGACTAAAAGGAAGGGAATAGAAAAAGATATTGCCTTGATCGACCTAGAGGGTATTGTGCTGAATGAAATGGGTTGGGTAGAAAAAGACAAATATTACATGATTTCGCGTACATGTGGAATCTAAAGAACAAAATCATCATCAACAACAACAAAAGCAGAAATTAAATCATAGATACAGAGAATATTTAAAGGGATACCAGAGAGGAGGGGGCTGGGGGGCACAAAAAAAAAGGCAAAAGGATTAAGAAGTACAAATAGATAGCTGTAGAATAGACATGGAGATGTAGTGTAGCATGGGGAAAATGGTTAATAATGTTGTAATAAATATGTAATGGGGGAGAGGGGTACTAGATTTAATAGGGTGATCCCTTTGCAAGTTATGTGGATCTGTGATCACTATGCTATACAACTGAAACTAGTATATTATTGCATGCCAACTATAATTGAAAAAACTCATTGAATTATACAATGTAAATACAAACAACTATTATATTTCAATAAAGATGGAAAAAAACAATGCATGTAGAATTGTACATTTGAAACCTATATAATTTTATTAACCAATGTCATCCCAATACACTCAATTTAAAAAGAAATTTTAAAAAATCAGGCCATTTTTTTCATCTTGAAGTGATTCAATCTTTTCATTTATGTCAGCTGAACTCTAAGTCTTATTTTCTTAATTATTAAACTATGTAGCCTTCAAAAATGGGTAGTTTGTAACACTGTGCCTTTTTTCTTGAATCACGGCTTATATGCACTGTTTATGTCAAGTTGTAAAGTGAGCCAAAAACTGCATATGGGCCACGTTCAACTTAAAGCTAATCAAGCCTTCAGGAATTTGCTCTTGTCATAACAGATAACGTTGAATATAAAGACCTTATGGAAGCCTGTGTGGAAGTTTGAAGGGTAGCAATGTAGGCCAGTCTGGCTGAAGTAGAGTGAGTGAAGGGGAAAGTAATAGGAGGGACCAGAGTAAGAAAAGGGAACCAGATTGTATAAAGACTTACATACCTTTGTAAGCCTTTTGCTTTGAATGAAAACTGGAGTCTTTGCACGGTTTTGACCAGAAGTTATATTAATTTCCTAAGAATATAACAAAATTCCACAAATTGAGTGTGTTGAAATAATAGAAATATATTGTCTCACAGATATAGAAGTTAAAAGTTTGAAATCAAGTTATTAGACACAGGGCTCTGCTCCCTCTTAGCCTCCAGGTAAAATCCTTCATGGTCTCTTCCTAGCTCCTTGTGGTGGCTGTTAATCCTTGGAATTCCTTGGCTTTGCAGCTGTAGTACTTCAGTCTGCTCTTCTATTGTCTTATGACTTGTTTCCTGTGTGTCTCTGTCTTCACATGGCCATCTCCTCTCTGTGTATTTCTTTTCTTATAAAGAAATCAGTTAATTGTATTAAGGGTCTTACTCCAGTATGACTTCATCTGAACTTATCTAATTACATCTGAAATGACTATTTCTGACTAAGATCATGTTCTGAGGTACTGAGAATTAGGACTTTAACTACCTTATTGGGAGATATTGCAGTAATCCAGTCAAGAGGTAAATAATCCAGGCAAGAGATAAAGGGAATTTGGGCCAGGGTAGCAGCAAGACTGGTAATGAGAAGTGCTCTGGCTATGAATATATGTTGGAGGTAGAGTCAAAAGTTTTACTAATGAATAGAGAGTGAGGCCCAAGATAAGAGATAAATCAAATATGACTCCAAGGTGTCTGGCTTGAGCAACTAGAAGGATGAAGTTAGTAACAGCTGATGTGGTGAAGGTAGAAGTAGAGCAGATTTAGGGGAAAATCATGGTTTGATTTGGGACAAATTCAATTTGAGATGACTATTAGACATACAAGTGAAAATGTTTAGAATAGTAGGCAGTTGGCTATAAGAGCCTGGAATTCAGGTAAGAGTTCAGAGCTAGAGACAAAAGTTGGGAACAATTTCTAGGGAACATGAGAGCCCACTTACGAGTTGAGGTCATAAAGCTTAAGATGAAACTCATTCCAGATAAAATCAGTTGCTGGGGTGTGGATGCAGAGAAGATGGAGAGTCAAATTTAACCTCCATTCAGGTTTTTCCACCTTAAAAATATCAATTTTAAGCACTGTACTCTCCCCTCTTTCTAATTCCCTCTACTTTTTATACTCTTAATCCTCATTTACGCATTCATCCAACTTAGATTCCATAGCTCATTATTATAACCACTCCTTGGCATCCATTCTCAACTTCCAGGTGGAATGGTAATTTTAATGACAAGGTCTAGGAAATGAGCATGAACATGGGTGGCTGAGGTTGGTAAAAGGACAAGAAATTTGGAGCAGAAGTCAAGCAATGGAAAGGCCAAAATATTACATGGATTGTTTACAATGTAGACAGTGTATGTATGTACGTACGCATGTATGCAGCCACCACATAGACATTGAAATTTACAAGAATAATGACATGAACAATTGTGAGAAATAATGAACCATGAGCTAAAATTATGAATGAATAAGGGAGTTTGAACAGGAGGATGGTAGATGGCTGCAATAAGGAGGTATAGTAGATAATATATTCTTATAACAAAGTAATTGAAATGAGTGGGGGCTGGGAGTTTAGGGAGGACCCACAGACAGGAAGTGGCAAGGTGGAACAACGACACATATCCCACCTCTGGACCCAGGGGTACATTGGGTATGAGGAAAAACAGCCACCACTTGGGACAGCTGTGCAGGAAACAGTGTCTTTAGAGTGGAGCCAAGATTTTGATAAAGCAAGAAGTGCAAGAAAAATTTTGGAGAAGTTGAGGATGTCAGAGAATTTTCAGAGAGCAGGACAGAGATTTGGGAGGGTTAGGAAGGGGTAGTAGATTGAGTCAGAAAAAGGGATGTAGGAATTCATTTCCATGTGGAAAAGAATATTCACAATAATAGATGACCTAGGTGTTTTGAACTTTTTGTGATGACCAAAGTGAATAAGCATTTAGAGCATGGTGAGTTTCCATAATCTGTTTGTTGGTTGGAGGGCAGAGGGTCAGTTTTAAATATAGTGTCTTCTTGGGACTGGTGTTTTAGGTAGTGCATAGACATTGATAACAGATTATAGAGTGAAGTGGAATGGTGGTCTCACCAGGAGCATGCAGAATACTAGGCTACTTTTGATTTTCTACAGAGTGCTGTCAAGTTTGGAGGACACTTGATCTTACCAGGAGGGATTGTAACGCTCAGGACTCCATTTTAATTCTGTTGGGTAATTATAATACTTTTGTGTCCTTTATTTTAATAGGCTGCTCATCATTTTAAAATAGTAGAATGATGTTTGTTTTTGTAAAAATGATACATAATTATAAAATATTCATATAATTGAGAAAAGTAAAATGAAATAAAAAAATCCTGCAAATAAACATCATTAACAGTAGGTGAATATTATCTCAGACAACTGTATGAATTTTTATGTTCGTAACTTTTATATACTCTTGGGTTGCTTTTAAATAATATGGGTCCATTGTTATAAACAGTTTAAATATTATAGATTTAGTTTAATCCTCTCATTTTACACATGAGGACATTGAGTTCTCCAGACGAAAAAAAAAAAAGATATATTCAAGGGCACTTATCCAGTCAGTTAGACCCAGGTCTCTTAACGTCTAGTTCAGTGGTAATTAAAAAAAATTAAACCGTGCTCTTCTTTTCTCTTAATTCCCACATGGCATGTCACCTTTTCTTTCACTATATAGATCTCTGAGTGGCTCATTTTTTAAAAAAATAGTTTCAGGTATACAGTACATTGGTTAGACATTTATGTAGTTTATGAAATGGTCATCTCAATTACTCTATCACCCATCTGGCTCTAGACATAGCCATTATAATACTATTGACTATATTCCTTGTGCTATACTCTACATCCCTGTTACTATTCTTTAACAACTAATTTGTACTTCTTCAACTATTCATCTTTTTCTCCCAGGCCTCAAACATCATCCCTCTCTGGATCTGTGAGTCTGTTTTCATTTAGTTTGTTCTTTTTGTTCCTTAGATTCTGCATATAAATGAAATCATATGGTACTGATATTTTTCTGTCTGAATTATTTCACTCAGCACAATACCTTCTAGGTCCAACCGTGTCATAGCAAATGGTAAGATTTCATTTTTTATGGCTGAGTAATATTCCATTGTATATATGTACCACCTCTTCTTTTTCCAATTGTATATTGTTGGGCACTTATGTTACTTTCATATCTTGGCTATTGGAAATAGTGCTGCCATGAACATAGAGGTGCATAACTCTTTATGAATTTGTGTTTTGGTTTCTTTGGATAAATACTCAGAAGTGCAATTGCTGGATCAAAAGGTATATCCATTTTTAATTTTTTGAGAAATATCCAGACTGTTTTCCATAGTGGCTGTACAAATTTGCAGTGTATGAGGGTTCCTAGTTCTCGGCGTCCTCTCCAGCATTTGTTATTACTTGTCCTGTTGATTATAGCTATTCTAAAAGGTATGAGATGGAATCTCATTGTGGTTTTGATTTGCATTTCTCCAATGGTGAGCAATGTTGAGCATCTTTTCATATATTTGTTGGCCATTTGTATGTCCTCTAGGGAGAAGTGTCTGTTTGGGTCCTCTGCACATTTTCTGATTGGATCGTTTTTTTTTTTTATTGTTGTTATTGAGTCATATGAGTTCTTTGTACATTTTGGATATTAGGTCCTTATTGGAAATGTTGCTTGCAAATATATTTTCCCATTTGGATGGTTGCATCTTTACCTTGCTGATGGTTTCTTTTTCTGAGCATAAGCTTTTTAGTTTGATGTAGTCCCATTCACTTATTTTTGCTTTTAGTTCCCTTGCTATTGAGGTCAAATTTTTTTTTAAAAAAAATCCTCTTTAAGTCCAATGTCCTTGAGATTACTTCCTGTTTTCTTTTATAAATTTCACTGTTTCAGGTCTTAATTCATTTTGAGTTAATTTTGGTGTGTAGTGATGGACAACAGTCTAGTTTCATTCTTTTGCAGGTGGCTTTCCAGTTTTCCCAGCACAATTTATTGAAGAGGCTTTCCTTTCTCCACCATATGCTTTTGGCTTCTTTGTCAAAGATTATTTGTCCATTTAAATATGGGTTTACTTCTGGACTCTTGATTCTGTTCCACTGGTCCATGTGTCCGTTTTGCTGCCAATACTATGCCGTGTTGATTACTGTTGCCTTGTAGTATAATTTGAGATCCAATGCCTCTAGCCTTGTTCATTTTTTTTCCCCAGAATGGCTTTGGCAATTCAGGGTATTTTGTGCTTACATACAAATCTGATGAAGTTTTCTTTTTTTGTAATGTTTTTGCCTGGTTTGGGAATCAAGGTAGTGGCGGCCTCATAAAAGAAGTTAGGGAGCCTTTCCTCTTCTTGAATTTTTTGGAATAGTTTGAGAAGAATAGGTGATAATTCTTCTTTGAAAGTTTCATAAAATTCACCCATAAAGCCATCTGGTCCAGGACTTTTGTTTTCTGGGTGGTGTTCGATTACTTATTCTATTTCATTGGTGGTAATCAGTTGGTTCAGATTTTCTGTTTCTTTTTGACTGTCTTCGGAGATTGTAAGTTTCTAGGAATGTGTCCATTTCTTCAAGATTGTCCAATTTATTGGTGTATAATTGCTTGTAGTATTTTCTTATGATCCATTGTATTTCTGTAGAGTCCGTGGCTATTTCTCCTCTTTTATTTCTGATTTTATTTATTCGAGTCCTCTCCCTTTTTTCTTTGATGAGTCTGGCTAAGGGTCTGTTAATTTTGTTTATCCTTTCAAAGAACCAGTTCTTGGTTTCATTAATTTTTGTATTGTTTTTTTTAGACTCTATTTCATTTATTTCTGCTCTAATCTTTATTATTTCCTTCCTTCTATTCACTTTGGGCTTTGCTTGCTGTTTTTTTTCTAGTTCTTTTAATTGTAAGGTTAGCTTTTTCTTATTTCTTGGGGTAGACCCGTATTGCTATGAATTTCCCTCTTTAGATTGCTTTCACTGTGTTCCATAAATTTTGAGTTGTTGTGTTTTCATTTTCATTTGTCTGTAGGTATCTTTTGATTTCTTCTTTGGTATCATTATTAATCCATTAATTGTTTAGTAACATCTTATTTAGCCTCTATTTGTTTATGTATTTTCCATTTTTTTCTTGTAGTTGATTTCTAGTTTCATACCATTGTGATCAGAGAAGATGGTTGATGTGATTTCAATCTTCTTAAATTTATTGAGACTTGATTTGTGTCCTAACATGTAGTCTAACCTTGAAAATGTTCCATGTGCACTTGAGAAGAATGTGTGTGTATTTGTTTGTTTTTAATTAAGTTTATTGGGGTAACGGTTAATACAATTATATAATTTTAAGGTGTACATTACCATTCGACATCTGTATATTCTATTGCGTGTTTACCACCCGAAGTCCAGTTTTCTTCAGCTACCATATATTTGATCCCCTTTACACACTTCACCCTCCCCCTAAACCCTATATTTGACCCTCTTTACCCAATCTACCTCCCCCTTCCTCCCTCATCCCACTAGTAACCACAAGTCTATGTATATTTTGCTGCTTTGTGGTAAAATGCTCTGAAAATATCTATTAAGTCCCTCTGTTCTAGTGTATCATTTGGGCCCATTGTTTCCTTGTTGATTCTTTGCTTGGAAGATCTGTCCAATGGTATCAATGGGTTGTTAAAGTCCCCTACTATGAGTGTATTGCTATTTATCTTTCCTTTTATTTTGGTCAATAATTGCTTTATGTATGTAGGTGCTCCTATGTTGGGTGTGTATATGTTTACTTGGGTTATGTCCTCTTGATTTATCAATACCTTTATTATTATGTAATGCCCTTTTTTATATCTTATTATAGCCATTATTTTAAAGTCTATCCCAGCTTATTTATTTATTTATTTTTAATTTCCCATTCCTTTGCTTTCAGTCTGTGAATGTTCTTTGATCTGAAGTGGGGCTCTGGTAGACAGCATATGCATGAGTCTTGTTTGTTTTCTTATTCATTCAGTTACCATATGTCTTTTGATTGGAACATTTAATCTGTTTACATTTAAAGTGATTACTGATAGGTACATTGTTACTGTCATTTTATTATTCATATTTGTTATTTCTATTTTCTTTTTTACCCCTTCTCTTTTTACAGTAGACCCTTTAACATTTCTTGTAATGCTGGCTTGTTGTTGATGAATTCCTTAAGCTTTTTCCTGTCTGGGAAGCTCTTCATCTCACCATCCATTTTAATAGAAAGCCTTACTGTGTAGACTATCCATGGTTGCAGATTATTGTTTTTCATAACTTTGATTATTTCTTGCCTTCCCTTCTGGCCTGCAAAGATTCCACTGAGAAGTCAGCAGATATTCTTATGGGGGTACTCCTGTCAGTAACCAGTTTCCTTTCTCTTGTTGCTTTTAAGATTATTTCTTTGTCTTTGACTTTTGGCATTTTACTTATAATGTGTCTTGGTGTAGGTCTTTTTGAATTCCTCTTGTTTGGAACTCTTTTTGCTTCCTGAAATTGTATGTCTAATTCCTTTGCCAAGTTAGAGAACTATTCTGTCATTATTTCTTTAAATAGAGTCTCAATCCCTTGCTCTCTCTCTTCCTCTTCAGGTACTCTTATGATTTGAATATTTTTACACTTCATGTTGTCCCAGAGGTCTCTTAAACTATCCTCATTTTTTAAATTATTTTTTTCTTTTTGTTGTTCTGATTGGGTGTATTCAGCTACCTGGTCTTTCAATTCGCTGATTTGATCTGCTTCATCCAATGTACTGTTGAATTCTTCTAGTGTATTCTTCATTTCTGTTATCGTATTCCTCATTTCTGTCTGGTTTTTTTATATGGATTCTATGTCCTTTTTTATGCTCTTATTGTGCTCATCCATTCTCCCCATAAGTTTATTGAGCATCCTTATAACCATTATTTTGGATTCTGTCTCTGGTAGGTTGCTTACCTCCACTTCATTTAGTTTATTTTCTAGAGTTTTCTCTTATTATTTCATTTGTGGAATGTTTATTTGTTTTCTCACTTTATTAGATTTTCTGTGTTCATTTCTATGTGTCAGGCTTGGCTAGATGGCCTAATGTGGAAGGTGTCCTGGGTGGTCCGGTGGCACACGCTCCCTGATCCCTTGTGTTGGGAGCTCTGGAGGTGACCTTTGTGTGGGTTGCGTGTGATCTTCTGTTGTTACCAAGCCTGTATTGTTGTTAGTAGTTGGTGGATGGGAATAACATTCAGGCTGACTAATTTGGGAATTTGCTGCACCCTCAGGATAAGACTTTGTGTGTAGGGGCTGATGCCAATGAGTAGGATTTTCCCTAGCAGGCTTGTGTACTTGTTGCAACCACCCTTTGTGTATATCTCTACTGGAACCAGTCAGGAGTTACTCCATTGTGGTCTGGTGCCAGCCTCCAGATGCATTGGTTTTGTGGCCCCTTAAGAGGGACTCCCCTGTAGGCCAAGATCAGCCACTGCTTTTGATTACTCAGGGCTACCTGGTGAGAAATACAAAGTGATCCACTGATGGTTGTTACCTCTGCTGGATCTATAGGTAAGTGGAAAAGACAACACTGTATGCAGGTCTCAGTTATCCCCTGTCCCTGCCCTATGGCAGTTTAGCAGAGGGACCAGTGCTCCTCAAGGCCTGATACTGCTTATCAGCTGCCTGTAAGTCTCTGAAACTGGATAAGCCTCTGGATGATATGCATGTTTAGGGACCCTGGGAGTCTTCTGGGTCTAGTGAGTAAATTTCCTCCTGTCACTGCAGTGCCAGTTTGTGTGCCCACGCTGTCTTTGTGACTCACTGTACAAGTTTTCACTCATAGCAAGGTCACTTGCTGCCCACCCTGGGCTTAAATGTGCTACCCCAGAACAGGGGCAGCTGCCTATCAATGTGCAACAGAAACTTTGTGTACTAGATGGAGCAGGAGCTCAGGGAGTTAAAGGCTGTTAGGCCAATACAGACCTCTACAATCCCATTAAGAAATATTGTAGCTTGTACAGGCAGCAGTGGTCTGTCCACAATTGTTTTCTTTGAAATGTACTCACTGTGCTAGCCAAAGTCTGTTGCCTGTGCTAACTGCTCAACTCCAGAGCCATGCAGGACACAAGGTGCTGCATATCAATGGGCTATAGGCACTTTGTGGCTTGGGAGAAGTGGAATCTCAAGGTGACAAGGTTCATTTGGTCAATACAGCCTCATTTCTGTCTGTAGACCCACTGTAGACCCAGATCACAGTGAGACCAGCTGCCATCAGGAGTGTTCCCACAGAACCATGTGCTCCCTGGACACAATATTGCAACTCTTTCAGGCAGCGAAGGTCTGCCTGCCTTTGATTTCTGTGCAGTGATCACCTTGTGCCAGCCAAAGTTTGTTGCCTGTACGGATTAGGCAATCAAGGGGAAGAATGGCAGGGCTGTGTCAGTTCTCTGCCAATGGGCCACCTGGGGCAATTTGTGGGTAAGGTGAGGTGGAGTCTCAGAGAGAAAATAGCAGTCAGATCAATACAGCTTCAGTCTTCCTGCAAATTTGGTAACTGTTGTTGAGTTCCCGCAGAAGACCCAGATCACAGCAAGACCAGCTGCTGTCTGAGACTGGCCCACAGGTCCCCGATATCTGCCTAAGTTCGTGTTGGCAGCAGCAATCTGCCTAACCTTACCATTGAAATGGGGCTCATAGCACTGGTCGCCCAAACACCCATTATTCTTATTTTTCCTCTCCTGATCTAAGCAAGTTCTTGAATTTCTCTTTCATTATTTTTCATTCTTCAGTTTCTCTCTTCTTCCTTCTGATTTATCTTTGAGTTCTGTCTTCGATGTTACCAATGCTTCCCTCCATTTGGTCAACTGTATATCCCAAGCTTGCTATTTCATTTTTCCACTCTTGCAGTGTGTTCTTTATCTCCAGGAGTTTTATTTGGTTCTTTTTGAAGATTTCAATATCTTTGCTAAAGAGCTCATTTTGTTCATCTAGTTGTTTTTTCAATTCATGAAATTGTTGATATGATTCATTTTGGATCTCACTGAGTTTTTTCAGAAGTAACATCTTGAAGTCTCTGTCATTTAAGTTGCATATTTCTATGTCTGTGAGCTTATTTTCTGGAGATTCTTCCCTTTCTCAGATGCCTTGTAACTTTGGTTGTTTATGATGTTTAATGGATTATTTCTATGCCTGGGCATTAATGGATGTGTATTCTGTTTTTTTTCCTCCCCAGAAAGATTTATTATATAAGGTCTCTTTTTAGCCTGTTGCAAAGAAGGTGTTTTTCTTTTGGCTTCCAGTTGGTGAAGTCTAAACCTCTTTGATCTCTGCTTTATATAAAGCTTTAATAATACCTTTTTTTCATATAGATAATTAATCATGCTCACTACTCTCAGTCTCAATCCCTGTCATTGTTAGCGACAGTTTTTTTGTAGTGCTTGCTCAGATTTCCCTGGGGTTCTGCAGTGTTCGGTTTCAGAGGTTATGGAAGGACAGGACCTTCTGGGTTTGGAATTGGGGGCTGTGGCTCAGTCTCAGTTTTGTAACCATGGCTGGTTAAAATCAGCTGCTGTTTCTCTGCTGTCCCTGCTGCTTTGCTGTTCCCACTTCTCTGCTTTCTTCCCTGATGCCTGGGTATGGCTGCTGGCCACATAGAGCTCACTGCTGTCCCAAGCAGGGTTATTTAGGGAACTTTCCACACCTTATCCTCTCCCCTTCCTCCTATACGGAGTTTCGGCTGTGAGAGGCAGCTTCTGTTTCTCCCAGTCCAGTGCACGACACCTGAGGTTCTTACCTATGTTAGCTCTTATGCACAGAACTCACACTCAGGCATGCTGGTGTGCCGTTTGGGTGCTTTTTGTTGAGTTTTAGATGTTCGGCTTATTGTTATTTCAAGGGGAAATATCTGGGGACATCTCTCACTTTGCTATGTTTCTATCTTAGTAATATTTATTCTGATACAACTTCTCAGGTGTGGGAAACAAAAAAAATTAACAAATTAGACAACATCAAACTAAAAAGGATTTATACAGAAAAGGAAACCATCAGCAAAACAAAATGACAACCTACTGAATGAGAGAAGATATTTGCCTATGGGGTTAATATTCAAAATTTATAGAGAACCCATACAAGTGAACACCAAACAAACAAGCCCCTTAATAAATGGGCAGAGGACCTAAATGGACATTTCTCCAAGGAGGGCATACAGATTGCCAATAGACATATGAAAATTTGTTCAACATCACTAATCATCAGATAAATGAAAATTAAAACTACAATGAAATATTACCTCACACCTGTCAGAATAGCTATCATCAATAAATAAAAAAAAACCTAAGTGTTGGAGGATGTAGAGAAAATGGAATCCTCATGCACTGTTGGTGGGAATGCAAATTGCTATGACCACCATGGAAAACAATTCAAGATTTTTCAAAAATTTAAAAACAGATCTACCTTATGACTCAGCAATTGTACTTATGGGTATTCACCCATTGAAAACCAAAATCTAATTTGAAAAGATACACACACCCTATGCATACTGCAGTGCTGTTTACAAAAGCCAAGATATGGAAGCAACCTAAGTGCCCATCAATAAACGATTGGATGAAAATGTTGTATCAACTGTATGCAATGGAATATTAGTCATACAAAATGAAATCTTAACATTTGCTATGACTTGAATGAACCTAGAAAGTATTTTTGCTAAGTGAAATAAGTCAGATAAAGAAAGACAAATACCATCTAATTTCACTTACACATAGATTCTAAAATAAATAAATAAAAAATAAATAAACAGACTCAATGAAAACAGACTCATGGATACAGAGAACTGGTGATTGCCAGATGGAGGGGAATGGTGGGTGAAGTGAAAAAGGTGAAAGGATTAAGAAGTACATATTGGTAGTTACAAAATACTCCTGGGTGTTAAGTACAGCATAGAAAATATAGTCAATGTGGGTACTGGACTGATCAGGCAGATCACTTTGCAAATTATATCAATATCTAACCACTATGCTGTGCATCCGAAACTAATATCAAATAATATTGAATCTTCAAGACAATTGAAATGATATTACCATATTCTCTAATTACAATAGTATAAAACTAAAAGTCAACTACAAGAAAAAAAAACTGGAAAACACACAAATACATGGAGGCTAAATAATTTCCTACTAAACAATGATGGGTTAACAATGAGATCAAGGAAGAAATAAAAAGATGCCTATAGACAAATGAAAATGAGAACACAACAACTCAAACTCTATGGGACACAGTGAAATTAGTCTTAAGAAGGAAATTCACAGCAATACAGGCCTACCTCAAGAAGCAAGAAAAGGCTTAACCTTGCACTTAAAAGAACTAGGAAAAAAATTGCAAACAAAGCCAAAAGTGAGTAGAAGTAAGAAAATAATAAAGATCAGAGCAGAAATAAACAAAATAGTCTAGAAAAACAATACAATAGATTAATGAAATCAAGAGCCAGTTCTTTGAAAGGATAAACAAAGTTGAAACACCCTTAAGCAGATTCATCTAAAAAGAGAGAGAGGACTCAAATAAATAAAATCAGAAATGAAAGAGAAGAAATAACTACAGAATCCACAGAAATACAAAGGATCATAAGAAAATACTATGAGCAATTATATGCTAACATATTGGACAATCTGGAAAAAAATGGATATATTCCTAGAAACATACAATCTTCCAAGATTGAGTCAAGAAAAAACAGAAAATCTGAACCGATTCATTATCACCAATGAAATTGAATCAGTATTCAAAAAACTCCCCAAAATTAGTTCTGGACCAGATGACTTCATACGTGAATTTTACCAAACATTCAAAAAAGAATGGATACCTATTCTTCTCGAACGATTCCAAAAAAGAGCCTCCCTAACTCCTTTTATGAAGCCACCATCATTTCGATTCCAAAACCAAAAAAAGACATTACAGAAAAAGAAAACTATAGGCTGATATCTCTTATGAACATTGGTGCAAAAATTCTCAACAAAATATTAGCAAACCAAATTCAACAATCATACACCATGATCAAATTGGATGTATTCCTGGGACGCAAGGTTGGTACAATATCCACAAATCAATTAATGTGATACACCACATTAACAAATAGAAAGATGAAATTCATATGATCACATAAATAGATGTAGAAAAAGCATTCTACAAAAATCCAGCATCCATTTATGCAAATGGGCAATGGGCAGCATCCACTTTCAGCAAAGTGAGAATAGAGGGGCACACCTCAACATCGTAAAGGCCATTTATGAAAAACTTTCAGCTAACATCATACTCAATGGGGAGAGGCTAAAAACATTTTCTTTAAGATCAGGAACAAGACAAGGATGCCCACTTTCACCACTCCTCTTCAAAATTGTATTAGGAGTTCTAGACACAGCAATAATACAAGAAAGATAAATAAAAGATATCCGGTTTGGAAAAGAAGTAAAACTCATTATTGGAAGATGACATAATACTATATATAAAGAACCTTAAAGATTCCACCAAAAAAAAACCTGTTAGAACTGATTAATAAATTCAGTAAAGTAGCAGGATAAAAATTATATTTAGAAGTCAGTGGCAGCTTTATACACCAATGTTGAACTTTCTGAAAGAGAAATTAAGAAAACAATCCCATTTTCAATTACATCAAAAACAATAAAATACCAGGGAATCAAATTAACCAAGGGGGTAGAAGACTTGTCTTCAGAAAATTATTAATCATTGAAAAAGGAAATTGAAGATATATTTTCATAAATAAACGGAACCATATAACATACTCTTGGGTGGGAAAAATCAACATCATTAAAATGGCCATAGAGGAAATACAGAGGGATAATGGACATAAGAAAATATGTTCAAGGTCATTAATCATCAGAGAAATGCAAATTAAAACCACAATGAGATATAACCTCACACCTGTCAGAATGGCTGCTATCAATAAATCAAAGAATAATGAGTGATGGCAAGGATGTGGAGAACAAGGAATCCTCACATGTTTTTAGTAGGTTTTCAAATTGGTACATCTGCTGTGGAAAACAGTATGGAGGTTTCTCAAAAAATTAAAAATGGATATACCTTTTGACCCAGCAATTGCACTTCTGGATATTTATCCAAAGAAAACCAAAACAATAATTCTTAAAGATCTATGCACCCCAATATTTATGGCAGCACTATTTACGATAGCCAAGATATGGAAGTAACCTAAATGCCCATCAGCAGATGATTGGACAAAGAAGTTACGGTTCATGTCTACAATGGAATATTACCTATCCTACCATTCACAATGACATGGATGGACCTAAAGGTTTTTATACTGAGTGAAATAACTCAGGCAGAGAAAGATAAATACCATATGATTTCACTTATACACAGAATCTTAGGATCAAAAAGAACAAACTAATTGAAAACAGACTCACAAATATAGAGGACAATCTGGTGATTTCCAGTGGTAAGGGAGATTATGGGGCTGGGAGAAAAGGGTGAAAGGTTAAAAAAGTAAAAATTAGTAGTGGATCGATGATCATAGAGATGAGGAGTAGAGCATAGGGAATACAATCAGCATTAATTTAATGGCTAGGTGTAGAGTCAAAAGAGGGCAAGAGTAATCAGGGAGATCATTTCATAAACTATATAAATGTCTAAACAATGTACTATATACTTGAAACTAATAGTAAAATAAAAAATAATCATATTTAGTGTCAAAAAAAGAAAATCCTTAAATAATAATAAATAAAATAAAAATAATAAAACTTATAAACATATATAATATATAAAGAGTCAAAAGTTTTCTTTAATTCTACCCTCCTTGGGTAACAATTCTGAACACTTTTATGTGAGCCTTTACCAACTTATTTCTGTGCTTGCATATATTTTGTTTTTGTTTTTAATATAAAAAGTTTGTGACTTTTTGTCAAAATATTTCAAACAATACGACAAGACCTATATAGTATAAAGAATGAAAATTATTCAGATCCTCACCCCTAATCCTAATCTTCAAGGGTAACCATTAACATATTGATGTGTATTTGATGTGAATACTTTCAGATCTTTTCTATGCATTTACAAACAAACTGGGTGTGCACACAGACATGCATGCACAATCAGACACACTCAGTCACACATACAGATGCAAACAAAGGGAGCTCTTTAAGTTTTTTTGCTTTAAGCCAGCAGTGGTTGGAAGTTTAAAGTCAGTAATGGAGTGGTCATCTCTGTGTTTTTCATTTTCTACAAGTAGAACAATGCAGCCATATGCCAGTTCTCTGGATTTAGTACTTGATACTTGGAATGTGAGTGGATGCTGAAAGCTAGTAACAAAGTCCTTGAAGGGAGGTCCATTTGTGTATGTTGCAGACACAAGGCCAAAATTTAATGTAGCGGTCAACTGAGCAGCTGGAAAGGGGTTTGGAAAATGAAGAACAAGCCAACATTGGTTGCTATTTGATGGGCCATGGGCAACACATCATCTAGAGCAGTGTCCCAAAACTCCTATAATTTTGAAAATACTTAGAGCCTTACAGTATTTTAACCTCAATTGTTAAATTATTGTGTTGCAAAACAAACAAATATGGTTTAAATAAGACTATTTTTTCATGCCAAAAATTGGAAAACATGAAGACTTTCATTTTTTAAATTCCTTACATACAAAAAGTAAACCACAGTAATGTATGTTTGATTAATGCCAACTTTCTAAACTCTTTAATGTCAACTCACTACTCTTCATTACCAAACACCACATATTTATTCTACTGTAGAAGACACAGTGGAGATCTCTATCATGAAGAAATCAGATATTTTCCTTCTAATCAGACTTCACAAGAAACCTTGAGGAAGTTATAACCAGACATGAAATAATTAAGTTTTCCTAATTTAAATCCCTAACAGGGATTAGTCATTGTAACAAGTGTAAAATTCTATGCCTTCCAGAAAATTACTTGTCCTGCAAATGCTCTTTCTGACTGAAAAAAATTTCACTTAAAAAAGGTGTTATCATGAATATTGCACAGGAATTAAGGCAATGGCTTCCCTTGTAGCAGTTTATGACCTTGAACTTATGATTGCTAATATTCATTGTGCACATTCAGGTTATGAATATCCACTTATCTCCATTCTCCATCAGTGAATTTCAAGAGCACTTGAAAGCTAGTGTTTTAGGGTTCCTGAAGATCTTATAATACATCACAGTATTATGCTTTCTCAGAGAAGTAAAGTAGGTTAGTGTGCCAAAGCCTTGAATTAAAAATAGAAGTTGTTTGGGAAAAACAATTTTATTTTTACTGCCATAGAGAAGAATCAAGAATAAGAAAAAGAAGTTATTTTTATACCATAGTGCAAACACAAAGAACCTTTGACCTAGCATTTGGATGTAACCATAGGCTTAATTTAGTACAACCTAAAGCAATTTTCTGAATTCTTACTCTTCTCCTCTTATACATACCTACACGCATATACAATTTCTTCAGGTTGAGTCTAATATGAATGTTGTGTGAATTCACAAGACCTCTGAGTGTTAAAAGGTAGTCCTCAGTGCCCTGATGTGGCCTTTGAGAGAAAGAGATTCTTGGCACAGTGATCTAGTTTTCAGGGGGAGGTATATTTGTAGATAATACCAATGGGAGAAGTGATGGAGTATAAGCCACCTTTGGACTGAGTAGGATTAAGTTTGAGAGGAAGCTAGTGAAGGTGTGGGGTTGCTGATTTTCTGTATGTCAAGCTTGGTGAATGCTAACCAGAGGTGACATTAAGGTGGCAAAGCTGGAAGGGATGTAGGGGTAAAGCCTTCTGAAACAAAGGCTGATAAATGGTCAGGCAGGGCATTCTAGCTGGTCTTTTAATTTTTTTCTTTCTTCACTGTTTCCTCATTCTGGCTTGATTTCATTCTTTCTCCCTCTTCTTTCCGGGGTAGAAGTGCCAGCGATGGGCTTTGGAGAGGCTATGAACTCCTTGAAATTTTAGCAAAAGGAGAGATCTGTAGTTTGTATAAAGATTCTCAGAGTTTCCCAGATCCAGAACCTCTTCTCCTCTCTGTCTGTCTCCCACCTCATGTAAGTTCTTTCATTATGCACCTTTCAAGCCCTCTTCTTTGAAGGTTATCCTTTCTTTGAGTCATTTCCCCCCCCCCTTAGTTCCTCTTTCCCTTATTTAAACATAAAGTGGAAGCAAAGTTTTCTTCATTCTCTTTTATTAATGAAAAAGTTTTACCTTTTATCGTAAAAGCAGATGAGCAGGATTTCTTATATTTCTTGCCCATAAAACCTAGTTAAATATTTTCTGAGAAAAAAATTGCCCCTTTTGGGTCAGCTGCTCTTAATAGAAAAAAAAGTGCATCTTTTGTGTGGGGGCTTTGTATTTTGCAGACCTATTGAGAAATATTATACATAATAAGAACTAGCAATAACTGAGCTTAATTTGAGTTAGGGACTTATACATTAATTTATTTAATAATAGTGCCTACCCCACAGGGTTGTGAAGACTGAGCAAGCTCGTGTATATGAAGTGCTTAGTGCAGTGCCTGGCATATAGTAAGCTATCAATAAAGGTGCGAGATTATTGCTGTTATTACTACTGAGTTATGGGAATAATACACAATGAGTGGCCTTGAAACAGCAAAGCTCAGGGTCTAATAACCAAAATTATTACTAGATACACCAAGGCAGCCGGGAATAGGTTAATATAAGGCTATGATAGAGGAATGATGGCCTAGAAGAAACAGAGGAGGGAGGCTGACAACTGTCCCACTCCCAGACCTGGAGATAAGGTATGACTACTTTTGAAGACTGTCTCTATCAAGGCTAACTATTGAGGTGAATAAGAAAGAGTACATCCAGACTTTGGTTTCAGTCCAAGCTATGATATTCACCAGCTATATGACTTTTGATGAATCACTTTAACTATTTAGAGTCTTACTTTTCTCACCTGTAAAATGGGGAAACTAATAGAATTTAATTCAGAGGGTTGTGTGATAACACATATGAGATAATAATATATGTGAAGTAACCTTAGAGTGCCACTTAGTAAATACTGTTGTTATTATCATTAACCTTGCAACCACCCTGCAAGGTATGTATGAGTAACCCCCATTTTACAGTTGAGAAAATCAAAACTTAGAGGAACAATTAATAAGCTCAAGACTAGAATTTGAACTATGATAAATTTGCCCCAAAGTCAGTGATGTTTCCCAGGACCATTGTTCTTATTAATTGTTTAATAATCAGAAATGGAAGCATAAGTTTACCTATCATTGAAGAAGTTTAGTCAGAAACATGGCAGAGTGAGAGATATCCCTGGAACTCTCTCCTTGAAATAACAATAAGCTGAACATCTAAAACTCAACAAAAAAACACCCAAACTGCACACCAGCACATCGGAGCATGGAATCTGTGCATAAGAGCTACCACAAGTCAGAATTCTGTGGATTGAGCAATGGAGAAATAGGATAAATAAAGAAGCTGCCTCCTGCAGGTGCCAGAGCTCCCTGTAGGAGGAGGAGGAGGGGAGAAGGTGCCCCAAGTTCACTGAATAGCACTGCTAGCAGAGTTGTGATTTCCATGTGGTCATCGGCAGGTACCGGAAAGCAGAGAAGTGAGATGGCAGAAAAACAACAGTTGATTTTTACCAGCTTTGACTGTAAAACTGAGGCTGAACCACCACCCCCATCCCCCAACCCAGAAGGCCGCTCCCACCTTACCCCCTAAGACAGAATGCCGTGGAGCCACAGAAGAATCTGAGAAAAGGCTACCAAAATGTCATTAACACTGACAAGAACTGAGACTGAGGGTAGCGAGCATGAATAAATATCTAGAAGGGGAAAAAAGACATTATTAAGACTTTATATAAAGCAGAGATCCAAGAGCCTTAGATGCCACCTACTGGAAACCAAAAGGAAAACACCTTCTTTATACAGGCTAAGGACCATTGTATAATAAATCTTCTTTCTGGAAAAAAAATCAAAATGTAATTACATTAATGCCCAGGTGGAGAATAAACACTATGAAGCACCATGAAACACCATGAAAACCAAGGTGACAAAGCGTCTCAGAAAGAAAAAGAAAAATCTCAAGAAAATAAGCTTACAGACATAGAAATATGAAACTAAAATAACAGAATTCAGGATGGTACTTCTGAAAAAATTGATGAGATCCGAAACGAATCATATCAACAATTTCAGGAATCTAAAAAACAACTAGATGAGCAGAATGAGTTCTTTAGCAAGAGGATTGAAACCCTCAAAAAGAATCAAATATACCTGGAGATAAAATACACACTACAAGAGTTGAAAAATGAAATAATAATCTTAGGAAATAGAGTAGACCAAATGGAGGAAAGGATCCGTGATGTTGAAGACAGAAATCTAGAAATAACTCAGAAGGAAGAAGAGAGAAATAAAAGAATGAAAAATAATAAAAGAGAAATACAAGAACTAGCTGATACCATCAGGAGAGGAAACATAAGAGTAATGGGAATTTTCAAAGGGGAGGAAAAGTAGCAGGGAATAGAAAGCATTTTGAGACAAATAGTTGATGAGAATTTCCCAAATCTAAGAAATGAACTAGAGCTTGGAATTCAAGAAGACAATAGAACACGCAATTATCTCAACCTCAAAAGCCCTTCACCAAGTCATATTGTATTAAAATTATCAAAAATCAATGACAAAGAGAATTCTCAGGGCAGCCAGGGAAAAGAAGACATTACCCTATAAAGGAAAACCCATTAGATAATCGTTGCACTTTTCAGCACAAATATAACAAGCCAGAAAGGAATGGAATCAAATATTCAAACTATTAAGTGAAAGGAGCTATCAACCAAGAATAATGTATCCAGCTAAGCACTCCTTTGGATATGAAGGGGAAATGAAGACCTTTCCAGACATAGAAAAATTGAGGGAATTCTCCACTACGAGGCCTGCACTACAGGAAATAATGAAAGGGGTCAGCTCACCTAAAACAAAATGACAAAAAAAACCCACATAATTAAGAGTAAGGTGACTACCAGGATGATAAAAGGAGTGGAGTGCATTTCTTACTAGGAACTGGGCTTATAAGCTAAAAAATAAAAAGAGATTTGCTACAGCAAGATAGTAATGAATGTTCAGGATACATATGGACAAATTGAGACAACAATGACTGAAAAGGGGAGGATTCAAGATCCAAATTCACAAAGGAGAATGGAGATAGGGCACAGATGGAAGAAAAAGGATTTTTGTATATATATCTATATCTATCTATCTGTCTGTCTATCTATCTATCTATCATCTATCTATCTATCTATCTATCTATGTATATATAACTATCCTTTACATATTCGTAATGGTAACCACATGCCAAAGATTCAGAACTGAAGTATATAACATAAAACAAGAAGCACAAAAGCCAACCAAAAACCAAAAACAAAAAAACAAAAAAAAAACAAACAAAAACAGAAACACTAGGACAAGGAATGAATGCAAACACCGAGCTACCAGAAAGCAAAAGATAAAATGACTTTAAGAAGACCTCATGTCTTAATAATCACCCTAAATGTATATGGACTAAATTCACCAATAAAAAGACAGAGTTGCAGAATGGATCAAAAAACAAAAACCAAACATATGCTGCCTCTAGGAGACATATCTAAGCTCCTAAGACAAATATACATGCAAAATGAAAGGACGGAAAATGATATTTCAAGCAAATGACATTCAGAGAAAAGCAGGAGTAGTGGTAATAATATTGGGCAAAATAGACTTCAAACTAAAAAATGTAAAGAAAAATACTGAGGGACATTCATAATAATAAAGGGAATCATGTACCAAGAAAACATAACATTTATTAATATCTATGCTCCCAATCAGGGAGCCCCGAAATATATAAAGCAATTACTAACAGAACTAAAGGGAGAAACAGACAAAACACTATCATAGTAGGGGACCTAAACACCCCACTGTCAGATATGGACAGATCGTCCAAACAGAAAATCAATAAGGAAATAACATCCTTAAAGGATACATTAGACCAACTGGACATAATTGACATTTACAGTGCCATTTATTCCCAAACAGCTGCTTATACATTCTTCTCTAGTGCACATGGAACATTCACAAGGATTGACCACATTATGAACTGAGACACACAGATAGCCTCAACAAATATAAGAGGGCTGAAATCATACCAACCATATTCTCTGGTCATAAGGTTCTAGAGATCTACTGCAAAAAGAAACCAGTAAGAACCATAAATACATGGAGATTAAACAATGTACTACTGAAGAATAACTGGGTCAGAGAAGAAATAAAAAGAGAGATCAAGAGATGCATAGAAATGAATGATAATGATAGTACAACATATTTAAACTTTTAGGATACAGCAGAAGCGGTTATAAGAGAAAAGTTCATATCATTGCAGGCCTACCTCCAAAAACAAGAATGAACTCAAATAAACAACCTAATATTCCACCATAAAAAAAAACTAGAAAAGGAACAACAAACAAAGCCCAAATTCAGCAGAAGGAAAGAAATAATCAAAATTAGAGCAGAAATAAATGAAATTGAAAACAAAAACAAAAACAATATAAAAAATAAATGAAAAAAAGATGTGGTTCTTTGAGAAGGTTTATAAAATTGACAAACCTCTGGCTAGACTCACTAAAGATAAACGAGAAAGGATACAAATAAAATCAGGGATGAAAGAGGGGAAGCGATGACAGTCACCACAGAAATTCAAAGGATCATACAAGAATACTATGAAAAAGTATATAACACCAAATTTAATAAACTAGAAGAAATGCACTAGTACTTAGAAAAATACAACCTTCCTAGACCGAATCAAGAAGAAATGAAACATCTATGTAGACTAATCAGCAATATGGAAATTGAAACGATCATCAAGAAAATCCCTAAAAGTAAAAGTCCAGGACCAAATGGCTTCACCAGTGAATTCTACCAAACATTCAAAGGTTTAATACCTATACTCCTCAAACTCTTCCAAAAAATTGAAAAGGAGGCAATATTTCCCAATACATTTTATGAGGCCAATAGTACCCTGATACCAAAACCCGGTAAAGATAACACACACGTACATAAAGGAAAAACTACAGACCAGTATCTCTAATGAACACAGATGAAAAAATCCTAAATAAGAAATTAGCGAAGTGAATAGAGCAACATATTAAAAATATTATACACCATGATCAAGTGGGCTTCAGGCACAGGGATCATTCAACATGTAAATAGATTAATGCAATATACCATGTAAACAAATTTTTAAAAAAGAATCATATGATCATATCATAGATACAGAAAAAGCCATCTAAAAGATACAGCATCCATTCACTTAACAAAATCAGGATAGAAGGAAAGTACCTTAACATAATAAAGGCTACTTATGACAATCCCTCAGTCATACTTAATGGTGAATAACTAAAACTTATGTATACAATGAGGAACAAGATAAGACTGTCCACCACCACCACTGTTATTCAATATAAGATTGGAGGTCCTAGCGAGTGCAATCAGGCAAGAGAGAGATATAAAAGGCATCCAAATAGGAAATAAAGAAATCAAAATGGCAATATTTACGAATGGCATGATTCTCTATATAAAAACCCTGAAGACTCCACAAGAACACTACTAGAAACAATAAGCGAATACAGTAAAATTTCTGGATACAAAATCAATGTTCAAAAATCCATAGCGTTCCTATACTCTCTCTATATATACACACATACATACACACACATACATACATATGCCTTACTGTTAAAATGTACAGCTGAAACTTATTGGATTTCATTAACCATGTCATCATAAAAAGTAAGTTAATTAATTAAAAAAAAATAAAATGAAATCAGTGTTATTACACCTATACATAATAAAATATATTTTTAAGTTTTATTTTTAACTTTATAAAAATATACCATGTTCTATGCAATCGCTTAGGGCTTACTTTTTCATATAGTACTATAATGGTGAAATTAATCCATATTTGTGTGTGGCAGTAGTTCATTCGTTCTGAATACTATACAAGATTCTACTATAGAGGTTCCAGTCAGGATGGCAGAGTGGAAAATTCTTTGCTTACCTCATTCCATGACTGCATTATAATTGCAACTAAATTTTAGAGTAATCAACCTGGAGAACCATCTGAAGACTAGCTGTACAGAACTCCTGTAACTAAGAGTATAAAGAAGAGCCCATGCTGGGACTGGTAAGAGGGGCAGAGAAGCAAAACTGCCTGGTCCTACACCCATACATGAACCTGGTAAATAGCACTCACCTCAACCTAGTGACTCCCTGAAACCCTACTTCACCCAAATTATGCTCTTTGGCAACTGAGCCTGCAGGTAGTGTTGGGCCACAGAGTGTTCCAGGCCTTTTACTGAGCTGCCACAGGCCAGGTAATGGTGGTAGCCAGCCTTGGTTTGCAGTGTGGTCTCTCCAATGCACCTCCAGGTCCAGTATAGGCAGGAACCAACTACAACTCCTACCAGATAGACCTGAGGAAATTACAGGCAGTGGCTGAACTTGGCCTGGAAAGTAGCCCCTCCCATGTGGCCCCATAGCCAACACATACAGTTGCTAACTTCAGAGGACAAAAGAGCACCACCCAATTAACCACACAAGTTATATGCCCAAAGGATGGTCTCAGCAAGCACCACAGACTACTGGGGCAAATCCTGCTACATGTAGTTAGCCCCCATACAGCAGTTTTTATGCTATGGACACAGCCAATCCATCCAGCCAGCTAGCCTAAGGGTCTATCCCCCACACTGATGTGCCAACAATCAAGGTTCACCTACAACAGGGACACTCCTGGAGAAACTGGCACAGGTATCAGTGAGACTGTACCACTGGGCATGACAGGACATCTACCACATAAAGCCACCCTGTCAAGACTGAAAGACATAGCAGCTCTACTAATACATAGAAACAAACAGAGAGCAGCCAAAGTGAAGAGACAAAGAAGCATGCACAAAATGAAAAAAAAAACACAGAAAAAATTTCCAGAAAAAGAACTAAATGAAATGGAGAACTAAATAAAATGGAGGGAGGCAATACACCAATTACATAGTTCTAAACACAAGTTATAGGGATGCTCAATGAACTTAGTGAAAACTTCAACAAAGAGATAGTAAGCATAAAAAAGGACGTAGAAATCATAAAAGAGAACAAGTCAGAAATGAAGACTACAATACTGGAAATGAAGAATACATTAGAAGGAATCAACAGTAGATTAGATGAAGCAGAGGACTGAATCAACAATTTGGAAAAGAAGGTAACAGAAAACACCAAATCTAAATAGTAAAAAAGAAAAGGAATTTTAAAAAACGGGGATAGTTTAAGGGACCTCTGGGGCAACATCAAAGCATACTAACATTCACAACATAGGGGTACAAGAAGGAGAAGAGAAAGACCAAGGGACTGAGAACCTATTTGGAAGAAATAATGATGGAAAACTTCTCTATCCTGGCAAAGGAAATATACAAGCCCAGAAAATGCAGAGTCTCAAAGAACAGGAACCCAAAGAGGCTTACCAAAAAACACATCATAATTAAAATGTCAAAGGTTAAAGGCAAAGAGAGAATCTTAAAAGCAGCAAAAGGAAAGTTAGTTACTTACGAGAGAGCTCCATAAAGCTGTCAGCCAATTTATCAACAGAAACTTTGCAGGCTAGAAGGGATTGACATGAAATATTCAGATTAATGAAAAATAAGAACCAACAGCCAAGACTACTCTATCCAGCAAGGCTATTGTTTCAAATTAAAGGAGAGATAAAGAACTTCTCAGACAAGAAAAAAATTAAAAAGTTAATCACCACAAAAACAGTATTATAAAAAATATTAGAGATTCCTTTAAGAAAAAAAAGAGGAGGTGGAGAACATAAATATAGTTAATAAAATGGTAACAATTATGTACCTATCAATAATCACTTTAAATATGAATGGATTAAATGTTCAAATCAAAAGTTATAAAGCAGCTGAATGGATAAGAAAACAAGACCCACACATATGCTGCTAAAAGAGACCCACTTCAGATCAAAAGACAAAAAGACTTACAGTGAAAGGACAAAAAAAGATATTTCATTCTAATAGAAACAAACAAAAAAAGATAGGGTAGCCATACTTATATCAAACAAAATGGACTTTAAAACAAGGCTATAATAAGAGAAAAAGAACATTTCATAAGGATAAATGGATCAATCCAACAAGAGGATAAAAACCTAGTAAACATATATGTACCCAACATAGGAGCATGTAAATATATAAAGCAAATACTGACAGACATAAAGGGAGAGATAGACAATAATACACTCATAGTAGGGGACTTTAAAAATCCCATTGATATCAATGGATAGATCTTCCAGACAGAAAATCAACAAGGAAATAGTGGCCTTAATTGACATACTAGACCAGATGAATTTAATTGATCTTTTTAGAGCATTCTACCTCAAAGTAGTAGAATATGCATCCTTTTCAAGCATGTATGGAACATTTTCCAAGACAGACTACATAACAGGCCACAAAATAAGTCTCAATAAATTAAGTAGAATGAAATAACAAGCTGTTTCTCTGACCACAGTGGTATGAAACTAGAAACAAATTATTTAAAAAACTGAAAAATACACAAACACATGGAGCTTAAATAACATGCTATGAAACAATGAATGGGTTAACATTGAGATCATGGAAGAAATCAAAAGCACCTTCATTCGAAAGGTACCTTCAAAATGAAAATGAGAATGAAGACACAATGACTAAAAGCCTATGGGACACAGAGAATGTAGTCCTAAGAAGAAAAATTCATAACAATACAGGGCGACCTGAAGAAACCAAAAAAATCTCAAATAAACAATCTAACTTTATGACTAAAGGAACTAGACAAAGAACAGTAAATTAAGCCCAAAGTGAGTAGAAGGAAGGAAACACTAAAGATCGGGGTGGAAATAAATGAAATACAGTCTAAAAAAACCACAAAAGATCAGTGAAATCAAGAACTAGTTCTTTGAAAAGGTAAAAAAAAAAACAACAATTGATAAACCTTTAGCCAGACTCAAAAAAAGAAAGAAAACCCAAATAAATAAAGCAGAAGTGAAAGAGGAGAAATGACAAATAACAACACAAAAATACAAAGGATTATAAGAAAATACTACCATCAATTATATGCCAACAAATTGGACAATCTGGAATAAATGGATACATTTCAAAAAGCATACAATATTCCAAGACTGACTCAAGAAGAAACAAAATTTGAACAGGTCTATTGCTACTAATGATATCGAATCAGTAATCAAAAAACTCCCCTGAAAAAAAAGTCCTGGATCAGATGGCATCACAGGTGAATTTTACCAAATATTGACATAAGAATTAACACATATCATTCTTAAAATTTTCCAGAAGATCCAAGAGGAGGGAAAGCTCTCAAGTTCATTTTAGAAGCTTCCATTACACAGATTCCCAAACCAAAGATATTATTAAATAAACAAACAAATAAACAAACATATAAAAGTATAGGCCAATATCCCTAATGAACATAGATGGAAAGATCCTCAACAAAATATTAGCAAATGAAAGTCAGCAATACATTAAAAAGATCATATACCATGATCAAGTTGGATTTGTCCCTGGGACTCAAGGATGGTTCAATATCCACACATAAAATAACATGATACACTACATAAACAAAATGAAAGATAAAAAATCATAATCATATCAATAGATGCAGAAAAATTATTCAATAATATCCAGCATCCATTTATGATAAAAACCCTCAGCAAAGTGGGAATAGAGAAAACATACCTCCCCATAATAAAGGCCATATATGACAAACCCACAGCTAACATCATAGTCAATGTTGAAAAGCTAAAAGCATTTTCCTTATGATCAGAAACAAGATAATGATGTCCACTTTCATTACATTTATTCAAAATAGTATTGGTTCTCCTAGCCACGGTGCATATACAAGAAAAAAACGGCATCCAAATTGGAAAAGAAGTAAAACTCTCATTATTTACAGATGACATGATACTATGTAGAAAGAACCCTAAAGATTCCTCCAAAAACTGTTAGAACCAATAAAAAAATTCAGTGAAGTAGCAGGATACAAAATTAATATTCAGAAATCAGTTGCATTTTTATACACTAATAACAAATGCCAAAAATAGAAATGAAGTATCCTATTTATAATTGCATCAAAAATAAAATCAAATATCCAGGAATAAATTTAACCATGGAGGTAAGAGGCCTATGATCAGAAAATATAAAACATTGATGAAAGAAACTGAATAAGATAAAAATAAATGAAATATATACTGTACTCATGGAGAGGAAAAATTAATATTGTTAAAATGTCCTTACTGCCCAAAGCAATTTAGAGATTCAATGCAATCCTTATCAAATACTAATGATATTTCTCACATTATTTCTTATAAATAATTCTAAAATTTATAAGAAACCACAAAAGATTCCAAATATACATGGCAATATTGAGAAAGAAGAAAATTGGAAGTATCACACTACCTGATATAAAACTATACTACAGTTCAATAGTAATCAAACAATGGTATTCGCATAAAACAGACACATAGATCAATGGAATGGGATAGTGAGCCCAGAAATAAATCCACACTTGTATGGGCATTTAATCTATGACAAAGGAATCCAGAATATACAATGGGGTAAAGACGGTCTATTTGATAAATGCTGTTGGGAAAAATGGAAAAATACATGTAAAAAAATGAAATCTTCTTATATCAGATATAAGAATAAACTCAAAATAAATTAAAGACTTTAAAGTAAGACCTAGAACCATAAAACTCCTAGAAGAATACATCAACAGTAAACTCTCTGACATTATTTTTAGTAATGTTTTTCCAATACGTCTCTTCAGCCAAGGAAAACAAAAAATATATATAAACAAATGGGACTACATCAAAATAAAAAGGTTTTGCACAGCAAAGAAACCATAAGTAAAATGAAAAAACAACCTACTGAATGGGAGAAGATATTTGCGAATGATACATCTGGTAAGGAGTTAATATTCAAGATTTATTAAGAACTCATACAATTCAACACCAAAAAAAAAAAAAACCAAATAATCCAATCAAAAATTGGGCAGAGGTCCTGAATAGATATTTCTCCAAAGGGACATACAGATGGTCAATAACATATAAAATAATGCTCATTGTTACTAATCATCAGAGAAAAGCAAATTAAAACCACAATGAGGTATCATCTCATACCTGTCATAATGGCTATCATCAATAAATCAAAGAAGAAAAAGTGTTGGTGAGGATGTGGAGAAAAGGGAACCGTTGTTCACTATTGGCGGGATTGCAAATTGGTGCAACCACTAAGGAAAATGGTTTAGAGTTTCTTTAAAGAATTAAAAAATAGAACTACTTTATGACCCAGTAATTCTACTTCTAGGTATTTATCCAAAGAAATCCAAAACACTAATTTGAAAACATATATGCACTCTTATGTTCAATGCACTGTTATTTACAATAGCCAAGATATGAAGCCACCTAGGTGCCTATCATTAGAAGACTAGATAAAGAATAAATGGGATAAATGAGATACCATCTCACACCTGTTAGAATAGTTATTATCAACAGGACAAATAATAACAAGTGTTGGAGAGAATGCAGAGAAAAAGGAATCCTCATATACTGCTGATGGAACTTCAAATTGGTACAGCCACCATGGAAAACATATGGAGTTTTCTCATAAATCTAAGAATGGATCTACCATATAGTCCAGCAATCCAAAAAAGATATATGCACATCAGTGTTTTCAGCAGCATTATTCGTGGTGGACAGGACATGGAAGGAACTGAAGTGTCCTATAACAGATGATTGGATAAAGAAGCTGTGGTACATATATACAATGGAATATTACTCAGCCATAAGAAGAGATAAAATACCGCCCTTTGTGACAACATGGATGGACCTCGAAATAATCACGCTAAGCAAAATAAGCCAGGCAAAAAAAAATTGAAAATCACATGATATTATTTATATGTGGGTTATAAACCTAAAAGCAAAGAACAAACCTGACAAATAAAGACTCATGGACATGGACAATAAACTACTGGTTCCCAGAGGGTAGGGATGAGGGTCGAAGGGGGAGGTAGTCTGGACAAAAGGGGTCAAATATGTGATGACAGAAGAAAATCTAACTATGGGAGGTTAACACACAGAGGAAATATATATATATATATATATATATATATATATATATATACACACACACACACACACACACACAATACACATATATATGCACACATATATACATATATACACATATGTATATATATACACACACACATACACAACTTACTATTAAAAAGTAAAGATGAAACAATGGATTTTGTTAACCAATATCACCATAAAATTAATTAATTAATTAATTATGTTTTTTGAAAAGACAAACAAAAGCAAATTCAAAACTGAAGTTTTCAGATATTACTGATGAGATATAAATTTGTACCACATTTTGGCAAAGTTTGACATCATCGGCTAAGTGTGAACATATGCATATCCCCTTACTCAGAATTTTTACTCCTAATTATTTACTCAACATAAATGCACTCATGTACTGATAAAAGATATGTTCAAAAAGTCCACTCTTTGTAGTGTAGACAGGTATACTCTTTGTAACATGAAAAAGATAAAACAACCTAAATGTCAATCAACAGTACACAGGATACATTAACCATAGTATATTTGTGCAATGGGATTCTATGGAGCGATGAAAACGAATATGACTACAGGAAATAATTTGTATGGATCTTAAAAATACAATATGAACAAATTTTTCAGGAAAAAATTATAATTTTCTAAGTCAATTTATATAAATTACTAAAAAAGGAAAAACTAATCCAATAGGAATAGTTATTTTGAATGCGAGACCGATAATATTCTACTTTTTGATCTAGATGCTAGTTAATTACAGAGATATAATTTGAAAAATAAAATTATCGAAATCTCTACAAAGCTCTAAATCTATAGAAACAAAAGGAAAGTTATTAAACTTTCTGGTGATTTTAAGCTTTTCATCGAAGATATAATAAAATAATTTTGACAAAATGGAGGAGTTCATATTGTTTTATTTTTTGTTTAGTTAAAATTAAGAAATTATCTGCTTTTAATGCTTGATGAAACGATGTTACATAGTTTTGTTATGATTTCTAGCAAGGAAGAATGATTTGGGAAGATGCAGCACTGTTATTGGTAGCAGTGACTGAGAGATGACAGTAATCAAGTATGGTAGGTTAGATCTGAAAGATGGGGTTGACAGGTGGAATGCAAATTAGGATGAAAAAGCACATGGATTTATCTGGTTCTAGGTTTTAGAATCCAGAATTGTAAGCCAGAGAGTGGGTTTATGACCTGAAAATTGAGTGATCATGTTCACCAATCGGAAACAGATTGATGGGTCTTGCAGGACACATGAGTACAGGCAGAGGCCTTTCTTGCTCTTTTATACTATAGAGCATTCATGAGGAATCTGAGCTGGTAGGAAGAATAAGTGGAAGGAGACATGACTGAAGTCTTAGAAGAAGGATTTAGGCACTCAGCAAAGAACCAGGCATCACAGGAAAAGAACAGTGTGCCTTTCAGACACAGAATACCCTGTCAGTGAGCTCAGAACACACTCACTATAGGAATAAGTAACATCTGAGCAATGCAAGGCCAGCTGATTCTGAGGTAACTGCTTTCGAGGGAGAGGCTCCTTGTGGCTTTAATATTTTAGAATATTCAATCAAGCTAAAATTATACCATGAGATGAGGCTGAGGCCAAAGGTGCAATCAATCAATCAATAGAGGAATATCTACAGGCGCGAAATGAATGGTAGCTCCTGCTTCTGTTAATTACTAAGGGAACTAGGGAACTTTTCATTTAAGACAATATTGATAAAAGTTTAATCAAATGTGATAAATATGCTAAATCCTAAGATCATTAAGAATAACGTTAATGACTTTTGTTCTTTTACGACACCTCTAGACGTAACTTTGTTGATTTTGCTCACTAAGAGAAAAAAAAGTCAGTGAATCAAATCTTCCACAGTCAGCTCTTCCAGATAATAATAACTATCAGAAACCCAGTATAAAGTTCAATTATAAAGAAGCTGGTGGAATCAGTAAAATGACAATAAGTATTTAGTAAATTTAATGCATTTAGAGTTTCCGTTATGCATCAGCTTTAATTTTTAGGCATTAATTTAACCAGACGTGTGAGATATCCCTTTATTACTATCTAAAAATGGATAGAATAGATTTCTAATTTTTAACTTTTCTCTTTCATAGACTATATCTATGATTTTTTTCCAGTTTTGAAGAAAACAGTACAGGCTATATTCATAATAATTTATTTTTAAAAATACCACATGGCTGATCTACTTTATGCTTAACTAATGATGTCTTAGGCAAGTAGTTTCCTTTCAAACTGGTTCTTCTTAGCCACTTCTAATACTGTTAAAATGTTTAAATATTGGTTCTCCTGCCTCTTTCCTCTCCCCCTGAAAGAAACAGGTAAAAGTCTACCTGGAAATAAATTAAAATGTAAATGAACTTTGACTTATGTTTTCAATCACTTTCCTACTTTTATACAGTAGAGTGTATTCTATCCAATGTGATTAGCCTTGTTTGTTCTAAAGATTGAATTACATTGTTATAACTACAGATATAGTAGATTTTACTCTCTATCATTTCATTTTAGTTTTCCATCGTCCTTTTTTTCCCTATGTTTCTTTTTTCCTTTTAGAATCCTATTGGGGATAGATTTTTTTAAAAACCCATGTATCCATGGTATATTTGAGAAGCAATACACTCTATTTTATTAAATTAGGGTTACTGTAGAAATTTTAACACAACACATACCTAAAAAAATCAATGTCCCCTCCATCTTGAACATACTATTTACTTTTAGGATGTTTAACTACAGTCACTCTCATTTTGATTTATTGTGGTTGATTTTATTTTCTTAACCATACATAATGATTTAATTATTGTGCTGACGAGTTTGTGCTATACAGTTATTCACATATTTAATATTTTTTTTGCTTTTCCATTTCCTCCTAAATCTTAGACCTTCCACCTGGGATCACATTGCTTTCACTTGAAGTACATAATCTAGAACTTTCTATGGGTATCTTTTTATGCCAAACTCTTTCTGTGATTGAAAAAGTGTTAATTTTACTCTTATTACTGAAAGACATTTTCATTAGGGTTAGAATTTTAAATGCACAGTTATTTTCATTCTTTACTTTGAAGATTTTATTTCCCTAGCATCTATCATTTAATGTTGCTGTCAGTCTGCTACTTCTAAGACTCCACTTTTGGGGTGGGGGCAGGTGTTTTTCTGTAGTTTCTATATGATATGTGGGTTCTAGGTATTGATTACTTGTTATTTACTCTATTTATAGTTTATTTGGCTTGAATCTGTGGATAGCTGTCTTTTATCAGTTTTAGAAATTTTTATTCCATTCTCCCCTCTCTTTGAAACTCTGGTTAGATGTTTGCTGAATGTTCTCATTTTAAATTCTGTCTAACGTTGCTTTTGGATTTCTTTTATCTCTGTAACTGTGAAGCATTCTGGATTATTTATTTTTCCCTGTTATTCAGTTCACTAATCCTCTCATCAATTATGTCTAATATGCTAACAACTTCATCTCTGAGCTTTTAATTTCAATTATATATATTTATAATTCATTTAAATTGGTTTCAAGTATACAGTACATTGGTTAGACATCTATATTGTTCATAAAATGATCCCCCCAATTGCTACCTCACTTCCCTGGCCCTCCACTTAGCCATCATATTAATGCTAACTGCATTCTCTTCACCATGCTCCCAATTCTCATGCCCAACTATCAATTACTAATTTGTACTTCTTTAACCCTTCACCCCATTCTTCCAGCCTCCCGACCTCCCTCCCCTCTGTCCATCACCAAATGTTCCAATATATTTGTGTATGTTTTTGGTTTCTTTTGTTATTTTTGTTCCTTAGATTCCACATATAAGTGAAACCATATGGCATTTATCTTTCTCTGTCTGACTTATTTCACTCAGCATAATAACATTTAGGTCTATCCATGTCATTGCAAATGGTAGGATTTCATTTTTTAATGGCTGAGTAATATTCCATTGTATGTATGAACCATTATTTCTTTATCCAATCATCTGTTGATGGGCATTGAGGTTGCTTCCATATCTTGGCTATTGTAAATTGTGTTGCCATGAACATAAGGGAGCGTAGATCTTTACGAAGCATTGTTTTGGTTTTCTTTGGATAAACACCCAGAAGTGTAATTGCTGGGTAAAAAGGTATATCCATTTTTTATTTTTTGAGAACCCTTCAGACTGTTTTCCATAGCGGCGGTACCAACTTGCAATCACACCAACATTGTATGAGAGTTCTCTTTTATCCGCATCCTCGTCAACACATGTTGTTTTCTGATTTATTGATGATAGCCGTTCTGACAATTGTGAGGTGATATCACATTGTGGTTTTAATTTGCATTTCTCTGATGATTAGTGACCTTGAACATCTTTTCATATTTCTGTTAACCATCTGTATTTCTTCTTTGGAGAAGTATCTGTTCCGGTCTTCTGCCAATTTTTTATTTGGATTGTTTGTTTTTTGTTATTGTTGTTGATATCTCAATTATATATTTTTTTATTTCTAGAAGACACATTTTACTTATGTCTCTCGTTCTTTATTCATATTTTTAAGAACTTTGTTATTTATTAAAATATATTGAACATATTTGTTTTATCTCCTTGACTACTAATTCAAATATCTAAAGCTTTGTGGGAATGACTGCTTTTTTTGTTGCGACAGACTCTTTTTCATGATAGTTTGTTTCTTGTTCATTATGACAATTATTTTATTCTTTTCATCTTTCTTGGAATTTATAAGTCAGAATTATTTGAGTCATAGGATGGAGGAAGCTTCTTTGAAAAGGTGCTTGCAGGGTGGAAAAAAAATAGCATAGATGATAAAGGCTCAGTTCATCCCTCTGGCAACAAAATCAAAGTTGTGATAGAAACAAGGAACAAACAGCAGGAAAAATCACCTGGAATCTAGAGGAACAAGCCATACGACTAGGGAGAAATCTAAAAAATAACCCTGCGATGGCAGAAGGCAGGACAGGGCGAGGACATGAGGCTGCCTGGTCCAGAGTGGCTGCATGGGATGGAGGCTGCAGCAGCAACAGCAGCAGCTACAAACACCTGTTATAGGGGCCGCCTCCATGAGCAGACTTTCATGCTGACAGACTCGCTCGCTCTGAGCACCAGTGCCTTGTCGGCTGCTTGGGATGTGCTAGAGACTTATAGGGGGACTCTGAGTTGTTGGAGTGAGGGCCGGAGGAGAGGCTCTCTCCTATACAGAAGTGCCAGCATATCCATTGTTTCGCTGTTGAGCTTTCCCCACTCCCAGTGTGTGGACTCTGCCCAGAGGATTCCCTGAAACTTCACCTCCCCTAACTAGCGGCCCCACCCAAGCCACATCCAGGTGTGTCCTCACTTAGTCAGGTGCCCCTTGCTGAGCAGCACCTGGACTCACACTGGTGGCAGCCGGCTTTGGTTTCTGGTGTGGCCTTTTGAGGCAACTGTAAGCACAGCATCTGTGAATTGCTTGCTGAATCTTCACAGGTGGCTCTGGAGGGACACAGGCTGGTGTGGAATTTGACCTGCAGCTGAACCCCTCTCAGGACTGGGCCTTGGACACCTACTTCACAAAGCTGCATTAATAAGACCAGGAGACTTAGGAGCTCTGCTTACTACATAGAAATAGACACAGAAAGGCAGCCAAAATGGGAAGACAAAGAAGCAGAATCCATGTGAGAGAACAGTACAAGGATCCAGAAATAATGGAGTCAAGCAATCTAACAGATGCAGAGTTCAAAACACTGCTTATAAAGATGCTCAATTAACTTACATAAAGCGCACATGAATTCAGTAAGAACTTCAACAAAGAGATTTAAAAAAACATAAAAATGAAAATGGAATTATAAAAGGAAACCAATCAGAAATGAAGAACACATTATCTGAGATAAGAGTATATTAAGTAGAATAAACAAAATGAATAAGAAGAGAATCAAATGACCTACATAGGGGATGGGAAAACCAAGAACCTTCAATCAGACTGGTAAGAAGAAAGAAGCCAAGACTACAACAATAATTCAAGGAGCATATGGGACACTATTAAAGGTAAAAATAACTGTGTAATAGAGGTACCTGAAGGAAAAAAAGATACTAAAGAGCTATTTGAAGAAGTAATGATGGAAAACTTCCGTTATCTGGTGAAGGAAATAGACATGCAACTCCAAGAAGCTCTGGGAGTGCCCAAAAACCAGTAACCCAAAGAGTTGCACAACAAGACGCAACATAATTAAAATGCCAAATGTTACATACAAAGAGACAATCTTAAAAGCAGCAAGAGAAAAGCCGTTAGTCACTTACAAGGGAGCACCCATAAGACTGGCAGCTGATTTCTCAAGAGAAACTATGGAGGACAGAAGGACTTGGCACAAAATATTCGATATGATGAAAACCCAGGATCTACAACCAAGAATTCTTTATCCACAAAGCTATCATTTAGAGTTGAAGGACAGATAAAGAGCTTCCCAGACAAAAATAAGGTAAAGGAATTTATCATCACCAAGCCGGTATTATAGGAAATGTTGGAGGGACTTCTTTAAGAGAAAAAAATATGTATCAAAAACAGAAATAAAGAATGGTAATAACTACATTTCTATCAACAAGTACCTCAAATGGAAAAGAATTAAGTGCTCTAACTAAAAGATACAGTGGCTGAATGGGTAAGAAAACAAGACCCTTACATATGCTGCCTACAAGATATTTACTTCATATTAAAAGTTACACACAGACTAAAAGGAAGGGAATGGGAAAAGATATTTTCTTGATGGATCTAGAAGGTATTGTGCTGAATGAAAGGGTCAGATAGAGAAAGACAAATATCACCTGATTTATGTATATGTGGAGTATAAAGAACAAAATCAACAACAACAGCAACAACAACAATAACAAAAGTGGAAATAAACTCATAGATACAGAGAATATTTAGAGGGATACAAAAATAGAAGGGGTTGGAGGGGACAAAAAAAAGCAAAGGGATTAAGATGTACAAATGGATAGTTGTAGAATAGACATGGAGATGTAGAGTGTAGCATGGGGAAGATGATTAATAATGTAATGAATATGTAAGGGAGAAAGGGGTAATTATTCAGTGGGGTAATTATTTTGTGAATTATGTGGGTCTCTGATGATTGCTATACAACTGAAACTGGTATATTATTGTATGCCACCTATAATTGAAAAAAACTCCTTGAATTGTGCAATGTGAATACAAGAAACTAATCGTCTATTTTAATAAAGATGAAAAAAACGTGCTTGCTTCTGTGAGGGTGGTTAGGCCATTATCAGTCAATGATCACTTTTCTCAAATTCTCAATTGTGTTGTTTCTGTTCATTTAGGTAGAGTTCATGACCATTATATTTACAAATTCAGAATATTATGGGTTCTCCCTGAGTTGAACAAATTGGTAGTATGTGAATAAAGGATACAAACTCCAATGAGAGCTTGTTTTGGATATGAATTGTCTCAAAATCAAGTGTTAAGCTAGGCAATTTTCTTTGCAGATTTGGGGTGGTTGTGGCAGTCATGGCTGGAAAGGAGAGATGAATTTTTCATTTGCCCTCATAGTGAGAATTTAATATTTTGGGGAGGGAAGTCTTCTTAGAAATCTTTTTCGAGTCTTGTCTCCTGTTCTCTGAGCCACTCAAGGCCTCATAAATCAAATTTTAACTTCACTTAGATAAGAAAAAAACCTCTAAGTGAAATCCATCATCACTAAGATTTTTGCATTTTTTCCTTCACTTAGTTTTTGACCTGGCTATTTATTATTGTCCTTCTACTCCCTTGATATTTCTAGGAAGAGTTTTTAAGACATTTTATCTAGTATTTAATGTTGTTTTCATTGTGATTTTAGTCCAAGTATTTAGTCTGACATATTCAATGTAGTGGTTTTAGAGTGAGACTTAACCAGTTGTGCTATCAACTATCTGTGTGATTATGAGCAATAATCTTAATAATCTTTCTGTGCCTCCATTTCTCCACCTATAAAATAATAATAAAATTTACTCAATGAAAGGTCGTTATACAATAATGTATATATTTACATAACACCTAGAAAACTGTAAGTGTTCCATATATGCTAGCTTGCAGCATTGGTGCTAACATCATACAAATAATGCAAATGGACTTTGTGGTTTAAAGAGTACTTGACTGATCATTGATCTGAGACTGAGCTGACTTCAGCCATTGACTTTAACAGATTAAATGGCACGATAGCAGCAGGATTCCAGCTACAGTTAAAGGATGATTGTGAAGTGAAAAATTGGAGGCAATGATTGTAGAAATATTTTCTGAGGAACATAATTGAAAAATAGATATGAAAATTGTGGAGATAGTGTCAGAAGTTGGTATGAGTGAAAGAAAAGTTTTGTTTCATTTTAGTTTTTGTTATAGTCTGTAGAGGAAAAGGTTGGAAGTACCGAGACAGATAGAGTTGATGAAGCACTAAACATGGAAGATATGGGAGAGATTCAGATAACAGAATAAGCATCTCCAGAATAGAAGAGTCATTTTGTTCCTCTGAGATTTGAAGAAAGACAATACGTACAGATATAGGTACTTTTATAGTTATAGGCTAAGAATTTGAGCTATTTCACACTGATATCCTTAATTTTTATGTGAATTACAACTTCACTGGAGAAGACTGAATAAATATGCGATTTGAAGAAAAGGGTGAACTTTTGGAGCAAGACAAAAAAATATAGAACATTTTTCCAAATAAGTACAAGCACAATTGTATTCAGAGATCATGGACTTATAGTAGCATTAATCTGCCTGATTATTTAATTTCTTTCATTACTCTTCCATCACTCAAGAGTACATTGGTGGTTAAATTGATTCAAGAGGAGGAAGTTCCAGGTGTGGAAGGAAAAAGAAATGAGAACGTGGTGACTGTGAAATCTATGATGGAGAGGGAAGCGACATAAGCCCTGAAGCAGTGAGAGCAGAGAAAATATTTTGGAACTAAAAATGCACTGTTAGTATTGAAGTGGTTTTAACTGAATAAGAAAGCAATAGGGAATTGTGGTCAGAAATTTATACATTAAAGTTTATACTTCCAGGGCTGGAGTGTTTTCTTAGGAACAATATCTACATAAACCAAAAGGCTAGAGTATAGTTATAGAATTGAACTGATGTAGTCAGTCAGTTCAGAGATTGAGGTTTCTCATGCCTAGGAATTTGAAATGGGTTATTGGGTGTGTCATATATATATATATATATATATACACACACATATATATGTATATATATATACATATATATATATAGAGAGAGAGCAAAGTACATGCATCTTGAGCTGAATAAGAAAAAAACTGATTAATGCATTATATAAGGGAGTTACAATATTATGATAATATATCTGAAGTAATAAGAGTTTTACTTGGTTTTGTGCTTAAATTTGCATATTCATTGGTAAATGTGTGGAAAAATGTTATTTTTAATGGTATAATAAAAATTTAGGTAATTATGATATATTGTGCTTGGCTATATAATATCTTAAAATAATATTGGTTGATCAATATTCTCATTTTATAAGGAAACCTAAAACTCTATGTGACTTCTTTTTTAAATTACACTTGACTTTTGAGTTCACCACTTTCAAAAACACAATACAAAAAACAAATAAGTAAAATTAAAATTAGTAAAAGTAGGAAACAAATAGATACAATACATTCAGTGCTGAAACTCTTACTTTGTTCACATCTTGAATCGGATTTAAAATTTTGATCCTAATTTTTTTGTCAGTAATTTTTGCGACTTGATATGTATTTAAATGAATCATGTTGTATAATTGATTTATAAAAAGAACATTGTTAACTGTGTATGATTGTAATATACATACCCAACATGTATCAGCCACAACTTATATATAGTTTTCAGTCTTTAATCCATTGTTTGTTAAAAATGGAATAGACTCAACGTTAAACTTGAAAATCCTAAAAGTATCGTACCTATTGGAACTTTTCTTATTCACTGTTTGATGTACTAGTATTCCAATAAACATACTTGGGAGAGAACAGGTAGATTTGAAAGAATGCTAATGATTCTGTCAACCATTCTCAATAAGTATTTTCTGAAATGAGAACTTCGAGATTTCGAAGAGGATCAAGCCCCTTCAAAAAAATAAAATTTAAAGTGGAGTCATTACTAACAACATGTCGAGTTTTGTATTTTTGAAAGAAAAAACAGGTCCAGTGAATTTGATTTTTTAAAATCCTATATCTCATTTTTGACAACTTGCTCCAATGTACTATGAAACATTATAAAAGAAAATAGATATTCCTGTGTTATAATTATTAATTCAATACCCAAACTTTTGCATTAAATAATTTTTGTTTCAGGAAAGGTATGTTTAAAAGAGCACCTTTCTGTTAAAATAAAACGTGGCTATTTTGTGGTTATTATAATTTAATAAATTAGCAGTACTATAAAGTGAAATTACTCATTTATTGAAATTGTAAGTTAATAACTAAGAACTGTGCAAGGAAGCTTAATGTACCAAGCAATCACAATGGTTCTATTATAACCACCTTTTCTTTTCTAAATGTCATTGTGTTGTGTTACCAGGTCTATTTTAAAATACGAAAGTTTAGAATCTCACAACACAAAATTGAGTAAAAGAAATTAGACAGAAAACAGAACATATATTATGTCCTCATCAATATAAAATTTAAAAATACACATAACTAATCTATAGTGTTAGAAATTAGGATAGTGGTTTCCTCAAGGAGGAACTGGATATGACTGGAAGGGCATGAAAGACATTCAGGGATGCTGGCAATGTAATTCTTGATGCAGACGCTGGTCTCATGGGTGTGTATATTTTCCATAATTTTATTGAGCTGTACACTTAAGATTTTTGCATTTCTTGTGTGTGTTTGTTATACCTCAATAAATTTTGCATTAAAAATAAAAAGTTTATTTTAGGGGAAATGCCCATGTTAATCCTAAGTTAAAGGACAATATTGAACCAAATCTTTAAGTGAGTTGGCATTAGCCCCAAATTTGCTCATAGTAATGTAAAAGAAAATGTCTCTGATTACTTGATTCAAACTCTGATTTTAACTTTAGTTGGAAATGCACTTTTTTATTTCTTCTGCTATGCTTTGTTAAGTGAATAAAAACTCTGAAGTTGAAAACTTAAAAAGAAAGTCTTTGATGACTATTTTTTCTTTGTTCTTTTTTTCTTTTTAAGCAATAATGTGACATAATGTTGAAATCTAATTACCATTCTGCTAATGCTAAAACTAAGCTCTGTCATTATGTAAACCATCCAGCTCATCTAAAGAGATGAGCTGGTGGTTGTGAGAGCTTGTCCTATTCTAAAGCTGAGAATTTTAACTTCTTAGAAAAGTCAAGAAATACTTTATCCTGAAGTGAAATATCTGTTTTTTTTAAGTGACCCTGTCTAACAGGTTAAGCACAAATATCAATTTGAAGCTAGAGAGTCAGACTCATGCTGCATCTTAATACACGTTTCTATTATTTACTATTATTGTCATTATTATATCCCAACTTTACCACTTACTGTGTCACCTTTGGCTATTTAAATTTAATTAAAATTAAACTAAACTAAAATTTCAGTTCCTTAGTCACAATAGCCTCCTTTCAAGTGTTCAATAGTCATAGGTGTCTAGTGGCTACTGTATTGGACAGAACATATTTAGAGCATTTCCAACATTGCAGAAAGTTTTATTGGGTAGTACAAATATATATATATATAATTAGAATAATACGTTCCTCTGAGAGTTTTTATTTTATTAAAAGCGATTAGTTTCATAGAACTTTTAATATTGCAATGGCAAAACATAAATGTTTGATACATGATATTTAATAATAATGTCACTGGTTAAACTAAGAATCATCAGATAATGAAAATAATAATAAAAACATAACATTTACATATCTAGTATCATGAGTAGGGTATATATAGCTTTGTATTAATTCACTAAGATTAATTCTGCTTTTAAATATTTCACTATGAAATAATTCTTAAATTAGCATCCTGAAAAGTTTCCCTGAAGTAGAAGCCATAAAGCGAGCCTAAGATATTATGCTCACAGCTTTATTAAACACATGCACACACATACACACACACACACACACACTCACATGCAACCTATATTAAGCAACTATTTACTTTTTAAAAATTCTAAATATTAAGAAAACTTGTAGTTCATAAGCACCTACCACCAGGAGTAAATATGGTTAACCAGAATGCAAGATTATGAAAAAGGAAGTTGGATTAATATTCTAACCTATCAAATTATGACATGGCATTAGCTAATTAGAATCTCTTTATGCATATCTGAGATTACTGGTTAAAAGCTCTGAACTTTGATTTATCTTATTGTCGTTTGAGGTATAAATGTATTTATTTCATTGTTTTCCCTTTAAGAAATAGGTTAGATTAACACACACACACACACGCACACACACACACACACACACACACACACACACACATGATCACATACTATGCTTATACACAAAAGAGTGGTTAGGTAAACAATCAATCTTGTCCAAGTTGGTTAAACCAACTTGGAACACAGCCCAGAGATGAACCCATTTAACATGCCAGTCAAAGCATTTGATTCATGGACTGGACTCTGTTAGTGTCTATGTCCTTTAATTCACAGTTCAGTAGTTATTATCATTCTAATGACAACCATTCAACCCTATGGACATAAAGTCTATAAATCTATATAATATCCAGAAAAAATAGATTTTTTTTGTATTATTACTACACAAGGAACATCACTCTTACAAACAAATAAGTCCTTTACTAAAAGTTAATTTTTCCTGATTATTTATAACCTGTTTTTCCCCCCTCTTAGGCTACTGATAAAGATACTGGCAATTATAATGCCATGGCATACATACTCATGATACCATCAATTAAAGAGGGAAAAGAAGAATTTATGGTGGAAATATATACAGGGCTTATCAAAACTGCTATGAGAAGGTCCTACTTCAAGTTTCAAGTCATTGCAACTGACAACTATGGGAAGGGACTAAGTGGCAAAGCTGATGTACTTGTAAGTAGATAAAACATCATCTAAGGGGGTACAGAAAATATTAGTCAGGGGTCAGTGGTTTTTAACTCATAAAACAAATTTATTTGATATAGGTTTTCTATAATATCTGATTAATTTGCATTCCAGTTGTTGATAGCTATAGTTTAAGATATAAAAAAATACAGCTTTATTTATCTATCTATCTATCTATCATCTATCTATCTATCTATCTATCTATCTATCTATTTATTTATTTATTTGCCTTTTGGGAAATACATTATATGTTTTTTATATGTGATTGTGACAGCAATGTCATAAGCATTAGATTTCTATTTGGTCTGAGGATCTCATTTTTAAAATAGAGGTGGCTGCAACTACTTAAAATTATAAAATGCTTTACAGAGTTGTGCTGTAGAAGTTAAAAGATTTTTTATTACTTTTTAAATTATTTTTAGGCCTTGTATAATTAAGAAAACAAAAGGAAATATTTTGAAGCAAGTGTATGTCCCAGTGGATAATTTTTTTCTTATTTTACCAAAATCCCCATTGATGATTTTGATGAGCCTTGACTGTAACATCACATTTCTAATCTGCTTTTTCTCAGTCTGCACAAGCTCAGTGGTGGATTATTCCCAAGAGTGGTTTGATACAAATATTTATTTAAAATATTCAATACCGGTGCATCTATCCTATGGAATCTCTCATTATTTGGACTTTTCTCTGACTAATCTAGTAAAAATTATTTATTATTGGAACTATCTGTCATGTAATTTTTCTTTTGCTCTTTACATCTTATTGAATTTTTATTTTTCATGGTGTCCTTCATTTAGTTCTCTAGACAAGTTGAATATATATATACACACACACACACATATATATATATATGTGTGTGTGTGTATATATATACACACACACACACATTATATATATATTTATATATATGTGTGTGTGTGTGTATATATATATATATATATATATATATATATATATATATATATACACAGACATCAGTGATCAAATATTCTTTTTAGATAATGGTGACAACTGATCACCATGATTGTGATTGGTATGAAGGCTAGAACTTTCTCATGTATAAGAGTAAAGTTGCATAGAATAAACAAAGGCCAGTCTAGGCCTTTTGGCATAGAAGATATTATGGTTGACAGAGATTTTCAACCAAATCAGTAGCTGTAAATATTATGTGAAATAATTTATTCCTCTTCCCGTAATTTAAAATGCACCCATTGTGATGCTTTAAGGCCGATAAACTCACTGAGTATACTTAAAATGCTATAAAAACATAAACTATAACTATATAGATTATATGTATATATACACATATATATGTTATGTACATAAGCAATGTAAGGTTGATGATATTTTTATTTGAACTCTATAAGCTATTATGAGTAAATTGTAAAGTATGCCTTTAAAATTATCCAAGATATATTTAGAAAATTAATTCAAAGAAATCATAATGTTATACACTTATAATTTATAATATACATGTACAAAGAATGCTTCTCAGCAAAGTACTATTTATAAGATCTGAAATCCTTTTTTTAATTAAATTTATTGGGATAACCTTGGTTAATACAATTATATAATTTTCAGGTGTACATTATAATTTGACATCTGTATATTCTATTGTGTATATATACCCAAAGCCCTGTTTCTTTCAGCTACCATATATTTGATCCTTTTTACCCACTTCACCCTCCTCTTATCCCCCTATATTTGACCTTCTTTACCCTATGTACTTCCGCTCTCCTCCCCCACCCCCTACCTTCTGGTAACCAATAATCTATAGTACATGTCCATTAATCTCTGTTTGTCCTGTTATTTTGTTGCTTTTAGGTTTATATCCCACATATAAGTGATACCATGTGATTGATTTTTAACTTTTTTAGTCTGGCTTATTTCACATAGTATGAATATCTCAAGGTCCATCCATGTTGTTGCAAACGACAGTATTTCACCTCTTTTTATGGCTGAGTAATATTCTATTGTATATATGTACCACAGCTTCTTTAGCCAATCATCTATCATAGGACACTTTGGTTACTTCCATGTCCTGGCCATTGTGAAAATGTTGCTGTGAACGTTGGTGTGCAAATATCTTTATGGATATGAATTTTCAAGTCTTTGGGGTAAATACCCAGTAGAAAGATTGCTGGATCATATGGTAGGTGAATTCTTAGTTTTTTGAGGAACCTCCATACTGTTTTCCATAGTGGCTGTACTAATTACAATCCTTTAAATCAAAAAAAGTGAGATATAGAGAGAAATAAGATTTTTATATAGAAGGAATAAAATATGTCAAAACTGATAAGGAAGAGAAACGATGGCGGGTCTAAATAACTAATAGATATTTACCCATTTTGAAAGAGTGAGAGAGAGAAAGTAAATAAGAGACAGGCCTGAAGATGGCAGTAGCTGGTTCATATAAAAGCTTTAGGTCATATTAAAAGCATTGAAACTTTTTCCTAAAAGCAACAGGAAACTATTGAAAAAGTTTTAGTAAGAGTGAGTGAAGATAAGACTTTTAATTTAGATAAAACCTTGCATAATGAAAATTTGGACCTCCCCTGAGGTTACTACTTCTACTACCTTTTCAAGTAATGGCTTTTGTGTTCTTTTCTATATTGGCTTGCCACAGTTTTTATACTCCCTAATGGCAAAGTGGGATTCTCAGTGCACCAAGTTGCTATTTCTATACCCATCTTCCTTCCTAGTAATCCAGGCTTTATTCTCATCACCTGACTCTCACTCACTCATGGCCTCACACTATTGCTGTGATGTCATCACTCCCATCATTAAATTCATCCAGCTACAAGAATTTACACCAGCATTCTTTGCTTTATTCCCTTTTCTTTTAGATGGATTCTCTATGTATTTTTCTGTGCAACAGATCCAGCCCTCTGCTTACCAGCTCTAAGATATTGTTTGAGTAGCTTTCCCATTTCTTATATATATTATCAATATCGGTCTCTTTCCCCTATTTGATTATTCCTATAACTATGCTTTTTTTCTACCTTCAAAAAATAATTTAAAAAAACCCTCTTGTCCTACATCTACTTCTAGCTACCACTCCTTTTGTGTTCCTTTTCAGAAAAAAAAAAATCATTGTTAGAAATGATTCTCATTTTTTTGGCATTTAATCACTCTTAAAACTTCTTTAATTATAATTTCACTCTCAACACTCATCTAAAAGTGCTTATGTCCACATGATCAATTGTTTCTTGTTACTAAACATACCAGTAATTTCAGTCTTCATTTTATTTGCGTCATCAGTGACACGTGACTGATTGTTACCTTTACTAGGCTTTCAGGCCATCATTCTCTCTTGTTTACTCTTACCTCACTGTTTGTTTCTTCTCAGTCTTCATCTTTGAGTTGCTTAATTTTTTATGATTTTTTGATTCCTTTTTCTCCCAAACCACACATTCAATCCCATAGTAAATGCTGTTGTTATTTAGATGTAGTTATAAATATAGACATCAATATAGACATAGATCTACATGTTATCCGCACCTTTTTTAACACTCCTAGTATGGTAACTTGGTTGAAACCACCATAATATTTGCCTATATCATTGTACAAACTCATTAACTTGCCCTAATATGTCCACTCTTGCTCCATTAAAGTCTGATTTTAATATAACATCCAAAGCGATTCAAATTTAATTCAGGACCTATTATTTATTAGCTCAAAACCTTCTAATGTCACCTCAATGTTTTCAGAAAAAATTTTCAGTCATTACAGAAGACTGTGAAGTTCTTGATAATTTGTCCTTCAATGACCCAATATTTTACCTTTCTTCTAAATCATTAAAACTAGATAATGTTGGTCAAATTGCTTTTCTAACAGCCAGACATGCTCTCACTTTAGAGATTTGGAGTGGCTCTACCTAGAATGCTCCTTCTTCAAATATAGTGTCATGGTATAGTATTAAAATAGAATATACACATTAATCTCAAAAGACCATTAAAATATCTCTTCTTTTTTAAGGAAAGTGAGGTTGCACCAGAAACCAGTTAAAAGAAACAATGACCAGTCCAAATAGAAGATGATAAGTGTCTCCATATCTATAGTGGTTCTTCACAAGGTCCAATATGTTAGATATTTGCCACTGAGCACTTGAAATGTGGCTAAGTTGCATTGCAATGCACTAGGAATACAAAATACACAATAAATTTCAAAGATTTAACATGAAAAAATGTAAAAATTTTCCTTAATAAGTTGCTTTATATTGATTACATGATGGAATAATAATATATTTAATATGTCGGGTTACATGCATTGTTGAATTAATTTCGCTAATTTTTTCTAATTGTTTTTATTTGGGGCACCAGAAAATTTTAAATTATTATCTGGTATTATTTGTGACTCAGATTATATTTCTATTGGATGGCACTGTCTAAACTATATGGGAACAAATGGGGGAAACAAAGGAAATGTAAGAGGTTTATGATGAAGAATTAAAAGGATTTAGAAATAAAACATGCAAATTGGTAATCTCTGTTTTCAGAATTTCATGCTTCACAAATGTTCCTTCTTTTTTTTTGCTATACCTAGCAACAAAGATGGATTACAATGATAGAAAAACTTCTTAAACATTTTATTAGTAATCGACATGTAAAGAATGAAATTAAATAATGTTATAAGAATGTTTTAATAGTTTTTTATTTTTCAATTACAGTTGACATTCAATATTATTTTATAATATTAGTTTCAATTATACAACATAGTGGTAGTTACAAAATACAGGTATTAGTTTATTATATTAAACATTAAAAAATTCTGCTATATAAGTTCAATTTTATTAATATTTGGTATAATAAACTGCCATGCATATTTCTGGAACTATTTGCAAAGAGACTATACTAGAAAAGTATCATAAATGATATCTAGTTGTCTTAAAGATTTAAATATCTTTGCTATAGGTGATAGAAGATTTGGATTGTTGGATTTCTTTTAAAAATCAGAATTTGAACTGTAAAAGCTAATTCTCCATTTGCATAGTCAAAAATGTGTACATTCTACATAAACCATATATTAACGCTTTAAAGATTTAAAATTTAGGGACAACTATTAACAGGTAAGTATGAGACAACTATTTTGGGGGTTAAGTACAGTATGACTTTTGTTTTTTATCAAAATTAAAAATACATAATTTTTATATCTTAATAATACAAAAGTATGTTTTCAAAAATTATTAATATTGGGAAATTTTTTGATAAATTGTAAGTTTAACACACGTGTGTGTGTGTATCATGATATACATATTATACAAGATCTTAAATCTTATTTTGTTAATTCAGTCAGAATTTACACCCTAAGATCATTAACAAATTAAAAATTCCCTTTGAATAAGTAATTTATCTTTCTGGGGAATTATTGACTGTTCTTAAAAGGCAAATAGGGTTCCTTATATCTGTTAGGCCAAATTTTACTTCCAAATAGAGGCCTTAGCACATGAATTGACTGCATTCCAAAAGTTTACTTGTGTATGAGCTTCTAAAGCAGAACATATTTTTATACAAGGGGAAATTCTATTAAATCCCTAAACCCATGTATAGCTAACATTCTAGTTTTTCATTGTTCTACAATTAGTAAGACACTAATAGTTACGCATAATAGATCCCATGTATAATAAATCCATGACGAATAGCATAGCAGATGAGTATTTACCATGGTAGACTGATGGTGTAACAAAAAAAAAACTCCAAAATTTCAGCAGTTTAAACACTTTTGATTTTTCTCTCACGAGACATAGCAATGAACACATACATGGTTGGGTGATGATCTAGAGAGCTTTTCTACATGCAGAGGTTCAGGGATTCAATTTTCTTTAACTTGTGTTTCTTCCCTTTTTATTGACTTCTTTATTCAGATAGAGATTGGGAAAGAAAGAGTAAGTTCACACAAATTTAAGAATATTTATTTTTTTCCTTTGCACTTAGTTTACATTGATCAGTATTCAATTATGTGGTTCCACTAAACTACAAAAGAAGTTGAGGAATCTGTTCTTGCTGAGATAACATATCATGGTTACTATTTGTTTCAGGCCATTTGCTTTTGACCAGAAATTTCATTTCATTTCATTCCATTTCACTTCATTTCACTTATTACATTCCTTGATTCAACGTTGAAAGACAGTGAAAAAAGATAAGAAAGGAAAAAAAGAGAGAGAGGGAGAGTGGGAGGAAAAGAAGGAAGCAAGGAAGGATGAGAGGGAGAACATAGTTTTGTAAATATCGTATACATATTTCTAGAAATTGTGACCATGTGTTTATACTACTAAGAACAAAAATAAACAGAAACAAAACAAAAATACTTCTGTATAACTTCTTTCTCTCTTTGTTTTTTACTCAGGATGGATAAGAAAAGAAAGTTACACAAAAACTGTTTCTAATGAAGTTATATATATATATATTTGTGTGTGTGAAGACACTATCAAGATTCATCTTCATGTTTAAGGAAAATTTAAACGTTTAGTTCCAGACACCTATCATAAGTTAGAAATGCAGGGTTCTAACAGACATTGTTAACTAAATAGTAGGTGGTAGTATAACAGACACCTGGCTTAGTATAGACTGCAAAACATAGCTATTGTGCTTACACAATGGTTTGACAAATTTCTAATTAGTTGTAAGTATTTCAAATCTGGACCTGTTTTACCACACGGTAATATTTACTAGAGATGAGTTAGTAGTCGACCTCGTCACATAAGTCATAGACTTACTTCTATTTATCCCTATCATTTCATACTTTTGGCTACTTCACTTATTTAGGTTATCTCTTGGTCCCTGAAGACATCAAGTTTGTGCCTCCTGATAGAGAATCTGTGAGCAGCTATATCAAAAATCCTTGTAAATGTAAAATCATCCCCTAGGACGTTTAGTTATATGGTGATGGATATACTTAATCTAGAATATTCAATTTATGGTCCTAATGTATGTGCATTTCTACAATTTTAATAGTGTGTAATGTACATGCAAGACAATATATGATTTGACTTTACATTTTTTTATATCCATATTGGGCAATAGTAAAGAGCCTGTAGAATATTGAGGGAAAAAAGGAAAGCATATGTTGTAAGCAGGAAATAAATGTTTTTAGTTTCTTCATTTTTCTAAATAATAGACATAAAGACTATCTATGATGATTATATGGAATAAATTATTCTAAGTAGTCATATCCCAGATTCCTAGTCACAATGAATAAATGATCTCATGATATTTATAACATTTAAAGGCTGTGTTTTTCATTCTTCTGCGTTTCCTTAAAGAACACATTCAAAACAAGCAAAAACACCTTCTCTCATGACCTAGTAAATAACCAAAAAAACAAACAAAATCTACAACAGTCGAAGTCATTTAAGGTTCTGTAACCTCTAAGTAAACAACAGTCTATCATTCTCAACATGCCCCCACATCTAGTGGAGATTGCATAATCAAAATATTATTTATTCCTTAATTTAAAAATGTCTATGCATAGTAGGAAATAAATAAAAGTTATTTAATTATAGAAGTGTTAATAAGTAAAAGCCAAACAAATTCTGGGTTTTTTTTTCAGGTCTCTGTGGTTAATCGGCTGGATATGCAAGTCATTGTTTATAATGTGCCACTAATTCTTGTGGAAAAAAAGGATAGAAGATCTTATTGAGTAATGGATTTTGTTTACGTATATGTTTATTTTGTATGCCTATAATTTTTATTGAATTGGATCATTTAAATCATTATAATATTTAAATTAAACATACATTTTAAAACACTGCCTTAATAATAATTTAGCCTGTTCTTTTCCTGAAATAAGTAGCTTTATTTAAAATATTTGAAGATTCTGAGAGTACTTTCAAATAAGAATGAAACTTAGAAGTAAGATATTATTCAGAATGCTTTCACCGATGCATCGATGTAACCTCAAATGCAGCATGTAAGAAACTAGTCATAACATTAATTATTTGAGTCTAAATCATGATTTTTGTGGCCCCATATTATTCAGATAGCTCATTATCTAAGCAACCCAACTAGTCTAGAGAATGCTATTTCTCAAAGTGGTGTCTCTAGATGCCTAAAGCTTATTCTTTCAAAAAAAAGATGATAAATTTTAAACAATATATATTTTAAATTATTCCAAAATATATATCATGCCCTTCTGCCTTTGAACTGTTTACATTGAACATGATTGAATATATTATTGTTGACTCAAAATTGTGATTATTTATTAAGCTACCTATTCTCAAATATTCTGAATGCTATCAAAGATTATTAAAATATCTTTACTATTTCACTCTTAACTACACTAACCTAGCCTGCCATTATTTCATAATTTCTATGTTGGTATTTATTTATAATTCTGTCTTCTGTTGAGTTCAGGATGACAGATGTCAATTGTCACTATTTACCTGCCTCTCTCTAGCAAAATATCTCCTACTTCTGAGTTGCCAGGAGAAACTTCAGATAGATAACTAACCTTTTAATAATTATGTGTCAAATAAAATACAATAGGCACAGATTAAGGCAGGAGTGATTATCTTATAATAAAGGCATGTGTTTAATAACAATGATTTGCAGACTTTTATGAAATTTAACCTTTGGCTATCACACAAAATATCCTATGAATTAGGTGATTATCAATATTTGTGCATGGAATATCAATCATGCAGTGTCTTGTTTATGTCTTCAAAAGTGCTTTATATGTATTTAATCAATATCAAAATAATATCTGATTACGTGAAAATTTTAGAATTATGCCTATCTCTTAGGTGCTTTAATGTCATCTTTTGGGGTAGGCTTTCTTTGATTACGCTATTCAAAAGAGATGATGCACTCTTCAATCTCTAACCTTTATTCTTCTTTATTTTTCTTCAAAGCTTTATCTAATATTTTTATTACATGTCAATTTTCCGCTGAATATAAGCTCTATGAGGCTAGGAAATCTATTTTTAACTGATATAAGTCCAATTAGATAAAAGGCATTCAGTGCATTTTGCTTAATGAAAATTTTGTACATGCAAAATCATGATCTCCCTTTCCTTATATGATGAGGTAAAATTTATGAAAAATAAAAAAAAATGGCAACTTAAAAGTATAATTTCATATCAATTTATATGATTTATACCTCTTAAGTGAATAATGAAGATATGAATGAGAAAACTCAGGCAACTTTCAAGACTTGCAAGAAATGTGTCACTTTTAAAGGAGCTTTGACTTCATATAATATTGGTTTTGAAATGTAAGCTTGGACAAATAATTTAATCTTTCCCAGACTCAGTTTCACCATTTAATGACGAAAGCCAATAAAAATTTCATTCTAGGATTGTGGTGAGAACTCAGTGATATTAGCCATCTCAGACAATGAAAATCATGAACATTTAATGAATACTAAATGTTCTACATAAATGAGGTTAGTGGCCCAAAGTAGGGCAAGTCATAGATAGGTCAGAGTTTTACATTTTCTACTCAAAGAGCATGGTTTAGTAATGAAGCTCTATTATCTCTGTGTGATCTCAGAGCAAGATATTTAGCAATTAGAACCACACTTCATCTTGAATGTTGGAATAACAATGTCTATCTTGTGTTGCTTTTGATATAGTTAACTGCGCATTCGTTAGTGCAGTAAGCATAGGAGGCACATGTCTGATTTCTTCTTGTAGATTTTTAAAACTCTGTGTTAAGTTAGAGATTCTTTAGCACAAAAATTTCAAATCCCTTTTAGAACAGTTATATATTCATAGCAAAATTGAGCAGAAGATACAGAGAATTCCCATATACTCCTTGCCTACTGGGTACCCATAGCTTCCTTCACTATCAACATCTTTCACCAGAGTGGTACATTTGTTACAATCAGTGAACCTACAATGAGACATCATAATCCTCCAAAGTTCATGATTTACATTAGGGTTCACTCCTGGCATTGTACATTCTTTGAGTCTGACTAATGTGTAATGACATGTATCCATTCTTATAGTATCATACAAATTAGTTTCACTGCTCTAAAAATTCTCCGTATTCCAGCTATTCATCTCTCCCTTCTGCATTAACCCCTGATCTCTTTAGTTTCTTCACAGTTTTGCCTTGTCCAGAATGTCAGAATCCTACAGTATGTAGCTTTTTTTAATCTCTCTTTGAAAACTAATTTAGTAGATGAAAGTAGTGGTGATAAGGACTTTTAAACCTGAGTCAGCACCATGAATCTCCAAACACTCATTGTTAATGTCCATGGATGGATAATGAAAATACACACATAACTGAGGTAGACAGCAGAGTGCCAATCTGTTCATTAAAAAGAAGAATTTATTGTTCTGGTGACCAGACTAATCAGCACATTCATTTCTTATAGACATTCTTAGATGACAAGTCACATCATCATCAAAGTCATTTTCTGTATTTCCTGTGAGGCACCCATATCCTTTTAAGGGGAAAACTTGAATTCTATATGGTCAACATTTATATTTTTTTCTTTAGGAAGACCCTTATATGAGGACAGATCATAATCCAAAGTTTCTTTGGTAAACAGGAAACCAGTACAAACTGGGAAAGTTTATGAAAGGAAAATTTAATGACCATTTCACAATGGGAAATGTTTTGTAAAGGGGGTTAGTACCCTTTGCTGGTTAAGAGCACAGTGTCTTGAAAATAAAATGCTCATAGTAAGTGTTAGCTGCTATAGTAATGATAACAATTACTCTCTGATCCACTGGAATTGGCTTAAGTGGCCATACTGACTTTTTAAAAATTACTTTTGTTATGTTATGATTATAGAATTAACCAATTCCCCTTTGTAATGAAACACATCCCTTTTTTATTATATTAATGTATTTAATTATATTAATTATATTTATATTTTAATTATATTAATTATATTTATATTTAATTATATTAATTATATTTATATTTAATTATATTAATTATATTTATATTTTAATTATATTAATTATATTTATATTTAATTATATTAATTATATTTATATTTTAATTATATTAATCCAGAAAACTCTATGCCCCATACAAATGTTCTTAAGCATTTTAGACTGACCTTAGGATTTGTCCTTTTGTGGGTCTTGTGTTTCTCTTACTTACAAACTCTTGAGATCAAGGAGTAGAAGAAATCACTGTGAGGATAAGGTTAATGACACCTTACTATGAACAACAAATGATTGGCAATAGTACTCTTTAAAAAAGCGAAAAAATATTTTCATGTTATGTCTTTTTTCTTTCTCTTTCCACGTTCTCCTTTCACCATGAAGCCTGAATGAAAAAAAAAGAAGTTTGGGGTTCTAAATTTTAAATCCTTAGGAATCTGCTGAAATGAAATTTTCACAAAGTATAAATTAAAGTTTAGAAATACTGTCATGATATGAATTGAAATTGATCATTTAAGTCTCAGAGTTGGTCAAATAATTTTCTTACTTTCTAAATACAATGTGAAAAACTAACGATAGTAGAACTTTATTGAAGTAGTTGTTGCTTTGGTGTAGAAGAGCCTAGTTTCATGAAATATTTAGATAGCATCTGAAATATGTCTGTAAATTATAGCTCCTGGTGTTAAGGTTACAAAACATACTTGAGAAACCTAGTCGAGATATTTATTTCTAAGATGAGAATGATAAAGTCTCTTTGGAAGAGAACTTATGAAGCATTAATAATAAATTCCAGCACTTCTATTTTCTTAAATCAGTATGTTAAAGATGATTTTGAGAGGAAAGTTTAAGTTGAAGAGCAAATGAATAAACACATTATTTTCATCATTTTTGCTCTCTCTTTGTTTTAGAGTTGGGAAGTAGGGTACTCTCTGTAAAGAAACATTAATGTTTTAATAATATATTTAAAAATATTTTATAGTTTCTAATGATATTGAATTTTGTTGTTTTATTAATTACTTATTTTATTATAATATTAAAATGTTAACAATTTAATGTTTAAAATAATAATTTTAAATTAATTTTAATAACAAAATACTTTTAGAAATAAAACTTTGTTTTCAAAAACAGGTAGTAGGTTGGATTTAGCCTGTGGGCTTCTATGAAAACAATGTACCTTTGTTGTGCAAGTGTTAATTTTAGAACATTATATTCTCTAGATAAAAAAAGTTATGAAGCTTATTCTTTCTATTCAAATTCCTATAAGAAAACCCTTTGGTGAAACTTTATGTGAAATTCCTAAGTGATATATTAAACTTTTTCTCCTTCAGGATGGCTGTTCTTTTTGAATTAAGAGGACCTAAGCAGCCAAGGAAGACCAGACTAAAAGGAATGTAGGTTGAGAGCAGAAAGATTGGTTAAGGAAAAACCAGAGAGGCCTGCAGGAGCCAGACTGCAGACTTCAGGCACAGCCGTGGAGGCAGTCTGTGCTGGGATCCCTTGCTCTGGTCTGGGGACCGATGCTGAAGAAGGCTGGAAGACACCACTCCAGCTGCAGCATTTTCAGGAGGAGCTGAACTCCAAGCTCCTCTGCCAGCTTTGTTGGAACAGCTACCCCCTGCTCACCTGTGGTAAGTGGACCCGTCCAGAGGGTTGGGGTAAAATCTGTGAATTGCTGTTTCTTTCCATCACTCTCCAATTACGCTCATGCCCCATCATGCTCCTTTGCTTTATCACATCCTCTCTCCTGCCTCTCTGTCAACCTCTGACCATTTCATTGGCCTTCGCCATTATGGTCCATATCTGCCACACTTAGGCCTGCTTGGTCTTGGGTTGTCCATTATCACCCACTCTCCTGCAGTGCTTGACCATCTCTCCTGCTGCAATGGTGACACCCCTGTCACTGTGGTGGAGTAGTTTCCACTCTCCTCATGCTCCACTCTGCTGTATGGCCACTCAGATTTTTTGAAGCCAGGTAACTGCAGAGGTAGAACTTGGTACCTAGGGAGACAGTGCTCCATGTCCCAGGTGGATATTGAGGTAAAGGCTCCTCACTGGAGAGGCAGGCACTCTTGTCTTTCTGGGAGATGTGATTCATCAGGTAGCCTTAAGAGCCCTCATGTTCCTCTTTTGTGTTCACAGCATTTGCCCACATTTGAATACAGTGTTTTCTATGAAAACAATGTACCTTTGTTGTGCATGTGTTCAGGGTATTGTTCAAGCTTATCTTTTGTCTTTTTCACTTGGAGGATGGTGCAGCATTTGCCTTGCAGCTGGTGTTTCTATTGTTTTCTAAGAAGTCAGATTTATCAGTCAGTCTTTTCTGTGTAGCATTTCAATATATGTCATATTTGGGAAACTCTTCTTTATTTTGATTATATATATTATAATATATATAATTATAGATATTTATATATATTATATTATATTCTTCTACGATAGTTTTTTTTAAATTAATGATCCAGTTGGAATTTGTCTGTGAGAGAGAGAGAAAGAGAGAGATTAAGAGATAGAGTTTACTTTTTACCTAGCTGACTACCTAATTTCTTCAATACTATTCATTGAAAAGATCCCTTTTTCCAAGTATTTGCAGTATTATCTTAATCATATTCTAAAATCATGTGTGCTTATACATCTGTGTCTGGTGTGTTTATTGTTTTGTTAAAGTCTGTAAATTCATGCACCAATACCATCTCAAAACACATGGTTTTTCACTCTTGTGAAATCTTCGAGTCAGGATAAATCTAACAAGTCATAAATTATTTGGCCACTGAAGTAAGGCTGTGAGGCTGCATCTGTTGCAGGACCCCAGTTTATGGCAACATCAGTGCCTGCAGCACAGCCGCAGCACAGCAGGCCTGAATTTGTGTGTGTTCTGAGAGAACTTAATTTACAGCAGCAGCAGAGGCTGGTGCCTTTTCAGAAATGAGTTTACATCTGTTCTGAAAAAAACTGGTTTATGGCAGTGGCAACAGCTGCCATCATAATGCCACACTGGGCCTGAGGCCGCGTCTGCTCTAGAGAACTTGCTTTACGCCAGTGTAGGAAGCTTCCCTACTGCTACTGCATTATGTCATGAGGAACATCTGTCCTGAGGGGCCCTGGTTTATGACAGCAGCAGATATTGCCCCACTGTTGCTGCTTTTAGGCCTGAGGCTTAGTCAGTTATGAGAGAACTTGCTTTGTGACAGGGGCTGTGGCAGCCACATCTGTTGAGAGGAAACTTGTTTTAAGGCAGCAGCCTTAAACTTGTTTAAGGCAGCGGCTGTGGTCACCACATGAAAATAACCTGGGAATCACACAGCACTCACATGGGAACATGTGGGAATCATGTGGCAGTCACACTGAGATCATGTGTGTGTCAGGCTAAAGTTATTTCCTTGGATGTTTGCACCTAAAGAGGGTCTCAAGACCTGAGAAGACAGATCTGGTTGGAGGAAGATTTACATCTGCAAGGGCCTGAGAAAGAATGTAAGCATATTAAATAAAAAATTCTGGGGCAGATTTGACAATTTTAAGGCACCTAGGTCAATCACAATTTAAGATGTTTTTTTTCTCTTTCTGAGTGCAGGACAGTACTTTTTCTAATGTTCTAAATTTTTACAGCATAATCCGGAAGTGGACGAGGAGGCTTCGGGATCTGAAACAGTATAGATGGGCTTTGTAGTATTCCTGGATCTGCATTGCTGTTTTTGTATAGATGAGATTTAGGAAAATGGGGACTATTGCTTTTAGTTATTCAAAGATTTCCATCTCCACCTCAAAGATAACACCAATGCCTGACCTGCCTATCCAGATACATCATCTTGAATTTGCTTCTTAATATCAAGGAGCAGAATTCCAACTGAAGTGGAAATCAAAGGATTCCTATGCCTGAAATAGAGTTGTGTGCTTTTGGAGTGTGGAAAGTCAGATCCTTCCACAAAGGTTTCTGCAAGTTTTCCTCTGGAGCACTTAGTTCCATTTTAGCCCAGTTAGTCTTAGGAAAGGAGCTCTCAAAATATAATTTCCATCTGGCCCTAAATATCAGCCTCCAGTTGGGCCGAGTGCTAACCATTCATTAGCATAGGGTTTGGCCATTTGTAATCTGGACATTTGTGATCTTGGTAAGGATTTGCTCCAGGAGCCTATCTGGAAGAGTGCATGACTACAGTGTGAAAGGGGTGGGTGGGCTGAAGGTGTAAATAGGTTATCACTTTCACTATAAGTTTGATTTCTGTACTTTTATTTTGTTAAGTGAGTATTTCTTAGGCTAGTCACAATATTCTTCTGTCGTTTAATTTGATCCTTCCATAGGCACCAATGGGGCATTTCTTTTAGGGTGAGAGCTCTTTAAAAATTCCTGGCAAATATATTCCTATCAGACATCAGGCCATGAAATCAGTTCAAAACATGGTGGACTGAGAGATGTCCCCGGATATCTCCCCTTGAAACAACAATAAGGTGAACATCTAAAACTCAACAAAAAACACTCAATCTGCACACTAGCATGTCTGAGCATGGGATCTGCGCATAAGAGCTAACACAAGGCAGAACCCCAGGAGTCGAGTGGTAGACTAGGAGAAACAAAGAAGCTACCTTTCATACCTGGAGTTCCTTGTAGGAGGATGGGGAGAGGAGAAGGTGTGGCAGGTTCCCAGAACAACCTTGCTTGGGGGTTCTGTAAGCTCCATGCAGCCAGCGGCAGTGCCCAGGCATCAGTGCAAAAAGCAAAGAAGTAGAAAGACAGAGAAGCATGGATAGCAGAGAAAGAACAGTTGATTATTACCAGCCATGGCTGTAAAATGTGAGGCTGAGCTGCAGCCCCAATCCTCCAACCCAGAGGGCCCCTCCCCCTTATCCTCTGAGACTGAACACCATGGAGCCCAGGGGAATCTGAGCAAATGCTACCGAAACTGTTGCTGACACTGCCAGGGACTGAGACTGAGGGTAGTGAGCATGATTAAACATCTAGAAGAACAAAAAAGATATTATAAAGGCTTTTTTATAATATCTTCTTTCTGGAAAAAAAGTAGAATACACTTCCATTAATGCCCAGTTGGAGAAATGGTTCATTAAACACTATGAACAACCAAGATGACAAGGCAGCTCAGGAAGAAAGAGAAAAACCTCCATAAAATAAAGTTAAAGACAAAAATATGCGACTTAAGTGACAAAGAATTCAGGATTGTCATTTTGCAAAAACTCAATGAGATCTAAAATAATTCATATCAACAATCCCAGGAATGGAAAAGGAAACAACTGGATCAGCAAAATGAATCCTTTAGCAAGAAGAGTGAAACCATCGAAAAGAGTCGCATAAAACTTTTGGAGATGAAGAATACACTGAAAGAGATGAAAAATGAAATAGCAAACCTGAGTCAAAAAATGGAGGAAAAGATCAGTGATCTTGAAGACAGAAATCTGGAAATAAATCAGAAGGAAGAAGACAGAAACCAGAGAATAAAAAATAATGACAGAGAAATACAATAACTAGCTGATACCATCAGGAAAGGAAATATAAGAATAATGGGTATTATCGAAGGCGAGGAAAAGTAGCAGGGACTAGAAAGCATTTTCAGACAAATAGTTGAGAATTTCCCAAATCTAAGTACCCCACTGTTGGATATGGACAGAGCATCCAAACAGAAAATCAATAAGGAAATAACATCTTTAAATGACACATTAGACCAACTGGACATCATTGACATTTACAGAGCCTTCCATCCCTAAACAGCTGCTTATACATTCTTCTCTAGTGCACATGGAACATTCTCATGGTTGGACAACATACTGGGACACAGAGATAGACTCAACAAATATAAGAGGGTTGAAATCATACCAACCAGATTCTCTGATCATAATGTTTTGAAACTAGAGATCAACTGCAAAAAGAAAGCAGGAAGAACCCCAAATACATGCAGATAAAACAACATGGCACAGAAGAATAACTAGGTCAGAGAATAAATAAAAAGAGAGATCAAGAGATTCATAGAAACTAATGATAATGATAGTACAACATTTCAAAACTTTTGGGACACAGCAAAAGCAGTCATAAGAGGAAAATTCATTTCATTACAGGCCAATCTCCAAAAATAAGAACAAGCCCAAATAAACAACCTAATGTTTTTCTTAAATTAACAAAGAAAGAAAAATAAAGCCTAAAGTCAGCAGAAAGAAAGAAATAATCAATATTAGTGCAGAAATAAATGAAATTGAAAACAAAAAAATAGAAAAAATAAAAGCAACAAAGAGCTGGTTCTTTGAGGAGGTTAATAAAATTGACAAACCCTTGGTTAGACTAATTAAAGGACAAAGAGAAAGGACACAAATAAACAAAAACAGAGATGAAAGAGGGGAAATTGTGACTGACATCACAGAAATATGAGAATCATGCAAGAATATTATGAAAAAGTATATAACACCAAATTTAATAATCTAGAAGAAATGGACCAGAACTTAGAAAAACATAATCTTCCTAGACTGAATCAAGAACTTGAAAATTTAAATAGACTGATCAGTACTATAGAAATTGAAACAATCATTAAAAACCTACCAAAATAGAAGTCCAGGATGAGATGGCTTCACCAGTGAATTCTACGAAACATTAAAAGAAGATTTAATATCTATTCTCAAACTCCTCTAAAAAATTGAAGAGGAGGCAATACTTCTCAACTCATTTTATAAGGCCAATGTTACTCTGCTACCAAAACTTGGTAAAAACACAAAGGAAGAAAACTACAGACCAATATTTCTCATAAACACAGATGCCAAAATCCTGAATAAGGTACTAGCGAACAGAATATGACAACATACTAAAAAGATTACACATCATGATCATGTGGGCTTCATCTCAAAGGCGCAGGGATGGTTCAACATACACAAATTGATTAATGTGATACACTGCATAAACAAATTAAAAAATAAGAATCATACAATCAGATCATATCAATAGATTCAGAACAAGCCTTCAACAAGATACAGCATCCATTTATGATCAAAACACTTAACAAAATCTGTATAGAAGGAAAATACCTTAACACAATAAAGGCCATCTATGACAAACCCTCAGCCAACATCATATTTAATGGTGAAAAACTAAAAGCCTTTCCTCTAAGGCCAGGAATGAGTCAAGGCTGTCCACTATTGCCACTGTTATTCAATATAACATTGGAGGTCCTAGAGAGTGCAATCAGGCAAGAGAAAGATAGAAAAGGCATGCAAATAGGACACAAAGAATTCAAACTCTCACTATTTGCGTAAGGCATGATTCTCTATATAGAAAACACTAAAGACTCCACAAGAACACAACTAGAAACAATAAGCAAATACAGTAAAGTCTCTGGATACAAAATCAATGTTCAAAAGTCCATAGTATTGCTATACTCTAATAACAGAGTGTCAGAAGAAGTGGAAAAAATAATTCATTTTTCAATTGCAAGAAAAAGATTAAAATACCTAGGCATAAATCTAATGGATCATGCGAAGGACCTATATGATAAAAACAATATGATCCTATTAAATGAAATAGAAGAAGATGCAAAAAATGGAAAGATATTCCATGTTTTTGGATTGAAAGAATCAACATAGTTAAAATGACCTTTTTACCTAAAACATTATACAGGTTTAATGCGATTCTCATCAAAATGTCATTGGCATTTTTTAAAGAAATAGAACAGCATTCATGAGATTTGTATGGAACCACGAAAGACCCAAAATTGCCAAAGCCATCCTTAGTTCAAAGAATGGGGCTAGAGGTATCACTCTGCCTGACTCCAAATTATACTACAAAGCAACGATAATCAAAACAGCATGGTATTGGCAGAAAAACAGACACATAGACCTGTGGGACAGAATCAAGAGTCCATAAATAATGCCACGTTTATACGGGCAAATAATCTTCAACAAAAATGCCAGAAACATAGAGTGGAGAAAGGAAAGCCTCTTCAATAAATGGTGCTGGGAAAACTGGAAAGCCGCCTGTAAAAGAATGAAACTAGACTGCTGTCTATTGACACATACCAAAATTACTCAAAATGCGTTAAAGACCTGAATGTAAGACATGAAACAATAAAATGCATAGAAGAAAACATAGGAAATAAACTCAAAGACTTCGAACTTAAAGAGGATTTTATTAATTTTACCTCAAAGGCAAGGGAAGTAAAAGCAAAAATAAATAAATGGGACTACATCAAACTAAAAGGCTTCTACACAGCAAAAGAAACCATTAACAAGGTAAAGAGACAACCATATGAATGGGAAAATATATTTGAAAGCAACACTTTCGATAAGGGCCTAAAATCCAAAATATACGAAGAATTCATACTAAACAACAACAACAACAAAATGGTTCAATCAGAAAATTGGCAAAGGACCTGAACAGACACTTCTCCCTACAAGACATAGAAATGGCCAATAAACATATGAAAAAATGCTATCATGGCAAGCTATTAGGGAAATATAAATCAAAACTGCAATTAGATACTACCTCACATCTGTTATAATAACTGTAATCAACAGGATAAGTAAAAACAAATGTTGGAGAGGATTTGGAGAAAAAGGAACCTTCATACACTGCTGGTGGGACTGCAAATTGGTACAGCCACTATGGAAAACAGTATGGAGTTTCCTCAAAAAACTACGAATTGATCTACCATATGATCCAGCAATTCCTCTGCAGGGTATTCACCCCAAAACCTTGAAAACTCATATTCAAAACAATTTTTGCACACTGTTGTTCATAACAGCATTATTCGCGGTGGCTAGGACATCAAAGCAACCAAAATGTCCCATGTTATAATTTTGGATAAAGAAGCAGTGGTACATACATACAATGGAATATTACTCAGCCATAAAAAAGAGATGAAATATTGCCATTTGCGACAACATGGATGGACCTTGAAATTATCATGCAGAGTGAAATGAATCAGACAGAAAAATTTTTAAATCATATGATATTACTTATATGTGGTGTAGAAACCTAAAAGCAATAAGTGAACAGGACAAACGAACAGTGACTCATGGACATGGGCAATAGACTAGGAATTACCAGACGGTAGGGTGGAGGAGTGTGATCAATGGTGTAAAAGGGGTCAAATATGTGGTGACATATAGTAATCTAACTATGGGAGCTGAACACACACAGTCTCCTGTCCCCAAAGGAAGTAAGCCCAACATAACCTTTGGGGACAATGGAGGCCCAGTTCGCCTGAAGCCAAAGCTTGATACAGGACCCGATGGCTGTGGAGGGGGTCTGGCTGTGGCTTGTCTCACATGATTTTCTACATAGTGAGAACAGAACTTTTCCATTGTTCAAGGGGACTTAGGGCTTCACCGTAGCCTTTCCTTCTAATGTTTTGGTGAATTTCATGTGATTGTGGGAATGCGGTTGTCTGAGATGGCCTGCCTTTATAATGGCTGGCCTCGAAATTTGAGCATTTCCCATCTGTCAGGGGTGGGAAAGAAGACTCTGTATCACTCCTCACAATACAATTGATCCCCTAGGCCACTTTTGCCCTTCACCACCTTTCATTCTCATCTCCTGCTTGAATAGCTTTTGACCTTGAACAATTTATAAGGGTTTACAACTCACAGGATCCAAGCATTCTGGATTGCTCCTTATAGGTTTAGGATTGTTTCGTAGAGGAAGCAGAGCAGTTTCAGACAGAGGCAAAAACCTTGAAAGGGCAGGAATATCCAACTATTGGGAACTGCCTGGTTCCCAGGAGACATATTTTCACCTGATTTAAGGAGACATCCCTTAAAGGCATCCCTTTGTCTTCGAGAAGAACATTTCTTTTCCTACAAAGATTCATTTGTTTATGAAATCTTGAGAAAAAGAAGCTTTGAGTCAGCATCACAGCTTTCTTTAAATGTCTCCAGTATGCTTTAACAACTCTGTCCTTTGAGAAGCTGACTCCACACTGAGAGCCGAACCCCTCCATTTTGAGTTCATCTCCTTCAAATCAGGGGATTCAAGTGTTAGACATGCTCTCATGAAACGATCATATACCTGGTCAGCCAGTCATTCTCAACTTGCTCTCTTGTTACACCAGTGTCCTTTGCTACCATCTCTGTGACTCCACTGAAAAACATTCCTGTCAAGTTCACACAGTGATCCAGTCTGTCCACAGTTCTGTCCTCACCGGAAAGCCTGGATCGGGATTGACGCTTCAAGCCCTGCTTGGGTCTGTCATCATTACCAAATGAAACCGAGCCAAAATATGTGGCTCAGCACCTTAGGAAAATTTCATGGGGGGTTAACTCACGAGGCAACATGTGTTTAGTCTGTTGAGTGCTCAGCATCAGCTTCCCAGCTGTTGACCGTCACCTTGGCACTGACCCTCTTTACATGTGTCATTGTCCTCCTGCCACCCTGAGGCTCTGGTAGGCTTTGGTCTGTTGTCTGAGCCTTTGAATTCACTTTTAGTCATTTTGAGTCTTTCTGTCTTGCTCTGTGTGTCAGGTCAACATGGGAGTGAAATCAGAAAGGCCCTATTTCTTTCGGTGACATATTTCCCTTCCCTTGGTGGCATGGGGGACTGGTCAAAAGGGCCAGGGTCATAGAATGTTTATGTGAGGTATTCTACTGGTAAGAGACAGAGACTGGAGTACTAGCATGAATGCATCTCTGAAAATCTGAGGGCTATTCAGTGACCACCAACTTCAGACTAAGGGCTGGTGACTGTACCAGCCACTGGGACAAAGGAGTTGGCATTTGGGCAAAGAGATTGCAGTTGAAAACATGATTTGAATGGAGAAAGAGTTCAATGCAAGGCAGATGAGGTGGGCCTCTCAGTAGGCCGGTGGGTAACCGCTGGCCCTCAGGCAGGAGGTGAGGTAGAAGGCCTGAGCCTTGGCTCTCATGCAGTCTCCGGGAACACTGAGGCCAGTGGAGAGTGTACACTTCGTTCCTCCGGTCAGGCCTGGGCTGAGTCTGGGGAAGAGGTGGTGCCACTCAGTAGTGGAGCGCCTCAGCAGAGTGTGCTATTGATGGAGTCTTGGCTATATGCAGGAATAACGAGCAGTCATTTGAAGTTCAGGACACATAAATGCAACTTTGATTGTTGAATGAAGCCCTGTGTTCATTGCTCCATCATGGCTGATATACCTGAAAGTTTCCACTGTCAATGTCAGTGGTAATGATGAAACCAAGTCTTTGGGGAGGCCAAGGTGAAAAGCTGACAAGGTGGTGTCTTTCACCCTGGGGTCTGGGTCGGCAAATGTCCCAGAATTGGAGGGACTAGGAGTCACTGCTGTGCCCCTACCTGGGAAATCAGCACCTGGCCAGACATTCGGGTTCCAGTTCCCTCATTGCTCTGACTTTCCACTACACCAATATTCATGCTTTCACTCCACTTCTCTGGGCTGACAAACAAGAGAATTATAGCCACTCTTTGAGCTCAATAGCTTCCCTTCTGGAGGTTTTGCTTTCTCCCTGGCTCTGTTTTTGCTTGGCTCTTCTGCAAACTTGAAGCAGGCAGGCCCCAGGCAGGTGAAAGCCCAGAGGGGAGGAGCTCTGGCCGAGCTTGGGCTGGTTGACATCAATTCAGCCTGTTTGGGCACTTGGCTGGCACAGGTGGGTCACCCAATTAATGCTCCTTGGAGGGAGGGCTAGCTAGCAATAAATCACAGCTGTTGTCCATGTGGTTGATGCCAGCCAGGCTGTGGACTCTCCCCTCCCCCAGCCTTTTGCTGTGTCTAAATCTAAAATACATAAATAATTCATACACTCAAAAACAAAACAAAACAAAAAATGTAATCCAATTAAAAAATTGGTAGAAGATCTGAACAGATATTTCTCTAAAGAGGAAATACAGAAGACTAATAATAGACATATGAAAAGATGCTCAAGTTCACTAATTATCAGATAAATGCAAATTAAAACCACATTGAAATATCACCTCACACCTATCAGAATGACTATCATCAATAAATCAAAGATAATAAGTGTTGGCAAGGTTGTGGAAAAAAGGGAACCTTCATACATTGTTGGTGGGATTGCAAATTGGTACGGTTGGTATGGAAAAGTGTCTGGAAGTTTCTCAAAAAATTAAAAATGGATATACCTTTTCACCCAGCATTTGAATTTCTGGGTATTTACCGAAATGAAACCAAAACAATAATTTTTAAATATCTATGCACCCCAATATTCATGTCAGCATAATTTTCAATAGCCAAGATATGGAAGCAACTTAAATGCCCATCAACAGACAATTGGATAAAGAAGTTATGGTTCATATACACAATTGAATATTACTTAGTCATTAAAAAAATGAAATCCTATCATTTGCATCAACATGGATGGACCTAGAGGTTATTATACTGAGTGAAAGAAGTCAGACAGAGAAAGGTAAATACCATATGATTTTACTTACATGCAGAATCTAAGGAACAACAAGGACAAACAAATCAAAAACTGACTCACGAATATAGATAACAGGTTGGTGATAAACAGAGGATTTGGGGGGTTGGGTGACTGGGCGTATAGGGTGAAGGGTTAAAGAAGTACAAATCAGTAGTTGATAGATGGTTATGGGGATGGGGAGCATGGCAAAGGGAATGCAGTTAGCATTAATATATTAGCTAGGTGGAAAACCAGAGGCGAGAAGGAGCAATTGGAGGGATTGTTTTATAAACTATATAAATGTCTAACTAATATACTGTATACTTGAAACTAATACAACAAAAAATGCCATAAAACCATTTGTTGAGTGAAAGATTGAGAAGCTATGATAAAGAAAATCAAACTTACATAAAGCAAAAAAAAGTAATTTTATTTACTTGGTTATTTTTAAATTTTATTTAAGAGGACTTCAAGACATTTTTTCGCTTCTCAAATATGTTAATTCCTAGAAGATAGCCTCATTAAATTTTATGCTTTGCTATTATATAGATGATCAGGACCTAAAACTCCAATTTACCCTTTCTAAAAATATTCTTTTTAAGACTGTTCTCCGGATAAATTGATGCTGGTTCTATCTGAAGGCTGTAACTTCTCTGAGCTGTGCTATTAGGATTTGTTTCTCAGAACCTCACACCTGTGTATGCAGAGGTTATTTTTTTTCTTAAATTTGTTACAGCTTTCTGAAAAGGAAATACCAAGCTATCAATTAATATTTGAAAGGAAAATATATACAAAATACTCAAAATACAGTGTTAAGATAATGACGCTTATTTTAGACATGTAAATATGTTTCATAAATATCAATCAATCTGATGCTTTTTGATGTAAGAGAACTAAGTCATTGAAACTATGAAATTTGAAGCAGTTATACTGATTATCTCTCAATGAGATAAAATTTTAGTAAAAATAGCATTTCAAAGAGAATTTGCATAGTCATTACATAATGGAGAAAATGTTCTCACATTAACTGTCAGCTTTTATAAATATTCCTTATTCTGCCATTAAAATAAAGAGGAAAATTAGTATTCTATATTGAGGAGAAATGTGAGTTATAGGAAGATAAGTCAACTATTTTTTTTCAAGGGCAAAGATAAAATATCTGAGTATTCAATAGAAAAGTGTTTTTAATAACATATGCACTGTGTATGCTGAATTAGAACATTTTGATTCTGAGATTACTATTATCTTATAGATAAAAGAAAGAACTATTCCAATAAAAGAGCTGACAAGGACTGTGAACATTTATTGAAAGATTTCAGGGAGCCAGGCACTGTACTCAGTGCTTCATATGCACTTTTTCATTTATATTCATAAGAAATTCTTTAGGTAGTATTGTCATCAGTTGTAGACCTGATGCCTAGAGAATTTAAGAAACTTGTCCAAGGTTATCCAACCCAGTAGTGGTTAAAAGATAAAAATGTAGTTTTGCCTTCATTATTACAGAAAAGAGAAAGATATAGATTTAAATAGTAAAACTTTGTTTTGATAGCCTTTATATTTTGTATTCATTAATGTTATTCTTCATGATCTTAGGATTTCTCATATTTGTCACATTTGATTAAACTTTAGTCAAGATTGTCTTAATTGATAAATTTCCTAGTTCCCTTAGTAATTAACAGAAGCAGGAGTTACCATTTATTTCCTGACTACAGATGATCTTTTTTGGTTGATTGATTGATTGATTGATTGATTGATTGATTGTACCTTTGGTCTCAGCCTCATCTCACGGTCTAATTTTATGTCAAATCTTCTAAAATATCATGGCCATAAGAAGCCTCTCCCTAGAGAGTGGTTACCTCAGAATCAGCTGGCCTTGCCCTTCTCAGATGTCATTTTCTCCTGCATGAATGAGTGTGTTCTGAGCTCACTGACAGGCTATTCTGTGTCTGAAAGGCACACTGTTCTTTTCTTGTTATGATTGTTCACAATTTTTAATTATACTCTAGTGTTTTGTGACATGGAAATCACAAAGAAAACCATAGTTAGTAAGATCTCCTAAGAGATACTACTTTCTTGAAACAGTGAGAAGTGTTTGTATAAAGTTAAATGTCCCATAGTTGGAAAAGGAGGATCAAAATTAATATTTTATGAGAAACTAATTCACACTGGTACTTCTTTAAATCACCATTATATAGAGAAACTAAGAAGAAAATTGTCACAAAATATTACACTAGCTTCAAGTGACATATACCACAATATCTGTGATACACAAATTATGCCTTGGATTTCAAAATTAAGTAATCTAGACTATTTGAAGTTTAACAATAGCTCTCAAATGTAATAGTATTTTTAAAGCACTTGGAATTTTCCCCCATTTTTTCCCTAAGGTGAATAATATACAAACAATCAGAAATGGTTAAAGACATTCAAGGGCTCCTAGTTCTAAAGCAGTATTGGCATAATAGAAGACAACTGTGGCCCAGAGTAATAAAATATGGCATCCTATACAGAGTTAAGAGCAGATTTGTGCTTGAATCCAAGTGATTTTACTCCCAGCCTACTTTCTTCCACCTGGAAGTTATAGAGCATAGTCTCTAAGACAGCGTGAGTGGCTGTGAATCTTGCCCTCACCACAGACTAGTTGTACACCATGGGTAGGACACATACGTTTCTAAGTCTCAGCATTCTCATCTGTAAATTGAGAGTAATAATAGTAGATACCTCATGGGATTTTTGAGGGGAATAAATTAGTTAATTTCCTGAGAAGCATTTAGAGGATGTAACATAGTGTGCCCCTCCCCAAATATGCCAAAGTGGCATATTTGTATTTCAAATTAAATTTATGTAGAAAGTAGTCAGCACAAAAAGGACACTCAGATCCCCTATGTTCCTCTGAAAGCAGAAAATAACTATCCCATGCAAAATGTACCTTCCCTAAAACCAGAAGGGAAAAGATCATTTTTAGCACCAGAGGTAGGGAATATGGGGCTAAGAAACCTGTATAAACAAATATTATTATTATTTTTTTTACTGATTTACTACCCCAAACCCAAATTCAACTTTTTCCTTACTAATTAAGCACACAACCAAAATTTCTTTGTCCTGTCAAATCCTCATCAATTTATTGTTTCGTCCTCTAAAATATACAAAAGCTGCCTGCTTTGATCATTTCCTTAGGTACCATATCTATGAGATCTCCTTATGTCCATACGTAATCAAATTTGACTTTCTTCTGTTATTTTTTCATGTTAATTTAATTCTTAGAGTAGTCAGAAGAATCTAAAAAGGTAGAGGAAAAATTCTTACTTTCCAATAGTGTAAACACGAAGTAAGAGTCTGTTATTGGTACCACTTTTGACATGAGCCAGGCGTGAGTCTAGCCTAGGAAAAGATGCTACATTTGGGAAACACATGAATGTGCTGCATTTATTTTCCTTCCATCGGTCTTACATCCTCAGGCTAGGGCTGGGGATAAGGAGCCCTCAGAAGCCCTAATCTCTGTCTAGAAGCTAATAATATTGCTCTCTGAATTTTTCCCCTTGCATATTTCTATACTTTTGCCATTAAGGAATTTGCATCCCTAACAGTGCCCGTGGCTTTTTTTCTCTCAATAGTAGCATTCTCCTAAAACCGCTTGTCACCATCTCATGCTTATTAAGGTAATATAATAAAGAAATAGAAATTTGTGAGCATCAAGAACTCTCCTTTTCTTGATGCTTTTTAAAAATATTATTTTCTTGTCCATAAATTTAAATATGTCTTCTTTAATAACACAAGAATGTAATGTTCATAGTCTTTTTGACATCCAGGAGACATTCAGCCAACATTTTAATTCAATTTTTATGACACTGAGTTTTTCATATCTGCAACTTTTAGAAAAAGAGATTAAACCTTATTGCATTAAGTTCTGGGAAAATATCGGAGATTTTAAAAATTAATCTTGATCATAGTTTGCCTCTCCTTATATGTGCATTAAATTAGGCTAATGGTTGCAGTTAAAATGACATAAAATAAACTGGACAAGTTGGTTAATAAATTGAAAGGTGTTTCTAAAACCAGACCCGATTTGTTAACTTAATAGAGAGAATCATCATTCACATAAGACATCTCAATTTTGATACCATTAGCTGCCTTGATAATTATTTCCTGGGTTTTCATAGAAACTTAATATGTTCTATTATTTTCTGCCAACATTCTACTTCTGCTAAGGTTCAAATCCTACCTTCCCATGAGAAGCAACAAATGATATAGGTATTACAAAAAAAAACCTTGAGCTATGGTAAATCTAACTTTGAATTCTATCTTCACTGGCTGAGTGATACTTGAAAAGTTACCCAAGTTTACTAATCTTCATTTTTACAACAATACAATTAAGAATATTTGCACCTATCTTGTAATTAGATGTTTCATTTATTTGTTGGTTTGTTTTGCTTGCTTATCTGTTTAAATAAATTTTGTAGGCTAAAATAAGTATCTACAGTTCTCAAAAAGTAATAAAGGCAAATCAATGGTGACTATTGCTATTGATTAGGAATATATATTGATGAATATTTCTCAAAGTCCCAAGAGGAACAAAAATTCTAATGCTTAAATGTTAAGTTCAATTTTCTTTATCTCACACAGAAAATTATGAGTAATGTAACAAATATACAAGACTTTTTCATTTTGTTTATGTTGGCCAAATAGTTGCTTTCAAAAAATTCTTTCTACATTCTGGACACTGTTTCTCTTTGTATAAAAAATATGTTGTAAATATCTGTGTTTAGCTTCTTGCTTGTTCCTTAATCATTTATAACATCTTTGTCACAGTAATCTATTATTCTGATGTAACCAAATCTATGTCATTTTTCATTAGAATAGGAGACTTCAGTAAGAGTTACTCAAGTAATGGCCTGGCCCCAAAGAAGGGTAAATCAGAATCATCTAGGGGATTCTGACACGTACTCCTTGCAGGCCTAGAAATGGAGCTATGGCCCCACAGTGAGCATTACTGCCAAACTGTTGCAGCCGGTACTGATATCACTGATGATGTGTTGGGGAATAAATGTTCAAAACCACAATTATATAATCAAGAAACATAAATACAGTAACACAAATCTGCTTCTGATTTTGAATATGAGATTTGCGTTCAAACCAAAATAGGAAAAGTAGATACCACTGAAGAATAACAGCTTTGAAAATAACGTTTTTCATGTTCTAACACTATTGGTGATGTTCCTCCCCAACTTTAGAATTTTTCTTTTACCGCGATAAAATATACATCACATGAAAGTTACCACTTTAACTGTTTAAAGTGTATAAATCAGTTACATCAGGTACCTTTGCACTGTTCTGAAACTGTCACCACTACTTATATTTAGTACTTTTTCGTCTTCCCAAATTGAAACTCTGTGACCTTTAAACAATAGCTCATCAATCCACCCTCCATAACCACTTGTAACCACCATTCTATTTCTTATCTCTATAAATTGGACTATTCTAGGAACGTCAAACCATACAGTTGTCCTTATCTGGCTTATTTTACTTAGTATGTATATTTTTAAGGCTGTACGACATTCCATTGTTTGTATATACCATATTTTATCCAGTCACCTGTTAATGGGTGTTTCCACTGTGAATAATAATGCCATGATTATTGACATGTAAATGCTTGTTCAAGTTCTCACTTTTAATTATTTTGGATATATACCAAAAGCTATACTTTTTACTGAAATGATTTCTAGTATTAAAGGCTGAAGAGGTAAATTACCACTTTATTTTTTTCTCCCTCTTCTTTCAATTAAAATGACTGATTGCTTGTGACCACTGAAAATAAATTTGATGGATCTAGTTGTAAGTTATCAGCCTTAATACATAATAAATATAGGGGATATTCCCAAATTAATTTTTTGGTTCATTATCTTTTAGACACTGTCCACGAACTACCTCAACATGACATGAACATTCATAATTTTGAGTCAGAAATTAAATCTCTATATGTTTGTATAAATAAAAGCCTTACTTATTTACTTTTTTGGGGGGTCTACTTTACTAGACTGTTAATTCTCTGGGGGCAGAGAGACAGTCTGTTTTCTTTTCTCTGTATTTTTAGCACATACTAGGGACACAATATATATTTTCTAAAATTAACATTCAACAGTCTCTAAGCACATTATATGTACCTTTTTAGAGCACACACACACGTATGTATATATATATATGTACATATATATATATACACACACAAATATATATGCACACATATGAATATCTCTTACTATAACTTACATTGGATATTTCATTTCAATAATGCTCTCATTGTGTTACCTTTCCCCTAACATATTTTTAGTAATGCCCTTAACCCAGTATCAGTAGTTTAAGCTACTAAATATAGTTTTATTCATTGATATTTAAGTCTGTTTCTTGGTTAATTGTATATACTTTCTCTTCCCTTTCCTACATATAACACCATTTTTAATTTAATATTTATCGTTATTCATTTCATGATGAACTAAAAAATTAACAAACGTGTATGGTAGATGAAATACTACATCACACCAATATTATGCAGTATGTGGTATAAAAGCTTCTTTAAACATCTTGACTTCTCCCTTATTTTTGCAATCATCTTTCCATCAAGCACTAGAGAATTGTAGGCCATGGTTCAGTGCCATTTCCAATAAGATTTTTGTTGCTCTAAGTATGAACTGAGAATTACACAACTCGCTTTCACTCTAATTAAACTTGGAATGGCAGATTATTCCAGGCTGCAAGGCTAAAAGCGGAACTTGAAAATGTTCACCATTTAAAGATATATTACTCCCATCCCCTCCCACTGTTGCACAAGCACACTCTGCACTTTGTTTCTTCTGGGTTTTGACTCAACATAGTTCCTCTGCTTGGACTATCCTCCTCATTCAAGATTCACTGAGGTTATTATGCTGAGCAGAATAAGTCAGACAGAGAAAGATAAATACTATATGATTTGACATATACAGAATCTAAGGAACAAAAAGAAGAAACTTTTAAAACAGACTCAAATATAAATGACAACCTGGTGATGGCCAGAGGGGGAGGGGGTTTGGATGCCTGGAAAAAAGCAACGAAGGGTTAAAAAAGGACAAATTAGTAGTTGAGAGATGGTCATGGGGATGGGGAGCATGACATACGGGATATAGTCAGCAGTACTGTAAATGGCTATGTGTAGAGCCAGAGGGAAGATAGAGTAATTGGGGGGATTGCTTCATAAACTATATAAATGTCTAACCAATGTACTGATTACTTGAAGCTAATAATAAAATAAAATGCTAAGAAAAGACTCACTGAGGAACTCTAACCACCCTTCAGTGTCAAACAAATTCTTCACTCTCTAAGAAAGCATTTATGTTATTTCACCAATTGAAATGTATCCTTATTTGGAATCCACATAGCAATTTGGACTTTCCTAATTTAATTGCTCATTATAGCATATACTAGCTTCAATACATTGCCAAATTTTCTCTTTATTTCTCTCTCTCTCTCCAACTTAGGTACTTAGAATACTACTACATCACGTGAAATTGTTTTCCTGAAGAATACCCCTTACCCTATCCTAAATAATCCATTGATAGATTGAAGGGAGGAATGTCCTGGAGAATTCTCAGTAGTCCTAGAGAAACAGTCAGTCCAATTGTTTTTATTTATCATAAGAAAACCAATTGTTCACACTAAGAGATCTCTCACCACCCAGATACTTCTTCTCGTGTAGCTCTTTAAACATCCTAATGAGACTCAGTTTTTTACCTCACCTTTAGTTCCGCCACAAAACTTTCCCCAAGACCTTCTGGAATTTATAGTCCATCATTGGCAACATCCCCTAAATATTCAGCCTTAACCACAAATATTACTTTCTGATTCTTCCCACCCTGCACCTCTGCACAACACAAGACACTGCTATCTCAAAGAGTCGCTCCCAAAACTAACATAATGCAGATCCTAGGGGTAGACAAATAACAGCTATATTTCTGTCTCTGAATTGCTTCTACAATATTCTATCTCTTTTGCTATCTTTCCCAATACCTTTGAAGAAAATGCCATCATCTGAATTTATCACCTGCTAAACTCTCTTGCTACAGTCCTTTACATATCTCTTTAATGCCCTTTTGATTAATGGGATATTTTGGCATTTGGCTTACTGTTTTTTTTCTCTCACTACAATATCTTTTATTATCATAAGTGATCATGTAAAAATCCACAGGGGCATTCTATTCACAGCAGCAAGTGACAGTTGATCACTCCCTACCATTATGAATCTTGTTCTTTACATGGTGCATGCACTCTACATTTTCCTAGTATTCCTGTTGAATCATGGAAGTGAATTCTCAGTATCTCTTGATGAATCCTCTTTCTGACTTCTAAGTGTTGAGTAAGCAGGGAACAGTCTTTGAATTTTTCTATCTGCACACATTTTCTATGTGATTTCATCCAGAATCATGATTCCTTTCCTGAATCTAGACCGTACCTATTACTGTCATGCCAAGTACTATACTTGCATATTCAAAAACCTTCACAAACATAAAATCTCCAAAAATGAACTCTTGACACCTGCCTCTACCATACCTGGAGGGAGAAATGTGCAGAATGAAAAACTGAAGAGTCACTTTTTATTTTCTCTAATATACAATATATAATCCACCAGCAAATCCTTTTGGTTGTCTTTTAACTCCCTTATCACCATCTCCCTTATCTACCATCATGGTTCAAGCCGCTATCAAATCTTATCTGGAAAGTAATGCATTATGCTCTGTTTCTATTCCTGTTTGATAACACTTACTCACCCACACTTCCAATCCTGCACAAAATCTAGAATAATCCTTTTGTATTGGATTATGTTACCCCTCTGGACAAAACCATTCAACACTTTTCTTTCTAAAATTTCTAGAATAAATTTCATATCATAGTCCTAGACTACACTTCCAATCTCATTTCCAACCAGTCTTTCAGTCATACTGATCTCCAAGCTTCCTCTAGCTTCACTTTAGACTGGAATAGTCTGAATGCTCCATACCTAGGAATCCACAATCTTTCTCTTGACCATACGAATCTGTATTAACTAGGCACTGATTCCCTTGATATCCAATTTGTTGAGTTCCATAGTTTGTATTAGAAGGGTGGTAATTTTTTGTTTGTTTGATTGCTATGTCCAACTTCTAGAAGAGCACACATTTTAAGCACTCAAAAATATTTACTGATTAATGAATGAACTGAAACAATCAATAAGTAATGGGACTAAATTATAAAATGAGATAAAAATGAACTCCAAATATTGTTACTTGTAAATCGTAATGTGAGACACACACACACATATGATATGATTGATTTAAACTTGTGGACAACTTTTAGTTATAACTGGTGATTCAGATCAAAAGTTGGTATTTGGCATTGTGGATGAGCTCTTTTGCATATACAACAAGCTATTTTTGAAGCTTTAGTTGCTTGATTGATTTTTCTCTCAGGGTGTTTAAGGGGATAAAACTATATGTAAGAAGAGCTCTAGTAATAGGAAAAGAAAGGCGAATGTTCATGTGCAAAACTATAGGCTATCAATAGCTGGTTTTTCTCAGGGAAATTTAGGTTTTCTGCATGTATGTTAATAGTGATTTATAAACAATTATTGAAATACTTTTAGAAAATAACTATAATTGAGAATCTAAAATGCTCTAATTTCTAAACTTTTACTCCCAATACAAGTCATGTTTATAAATTTATTTCTTAGTAATAAAACCATCGCAACTTTATGTACCATCAAACTTTAGAAATTCTTAAACTTAGTTGATAATAACTAATTGGTAAAAAATGGAAAATTAGCAACTTCAGTCTTGGATTTAAATTTTTAAAAATTATCTTGGTTAGCAATTATTTCTGATATATCTAAGTTTCTAAAATTTTAGTCAAGTAATAAAACTGGTAGAATTCTTCTACATTCATATAGCTAGCATTCTGAATATTAAAAATTGTTGCAGAAAAAATATTTTTAGAATTTATTATATTATTTCTTCTATTAGGAGATGCAACTTTATATTTATCAGTAGAAACTCTATAATGAGAGTCTTTGGAGTTACCCTGAATCAAACCTTTTAGAAACATATAGATCTATGAAGAAAACACACATTTTTAATATCTTATTCAGTATAACACATCACATATAATTTATTCTTATTTTTGTAAAGAAAATAAAACCCCAAAATTTACTTAGTATTTATCTCGTAATTAACGTGTATTTAGTTTGCTCATTAAATTTATATGTCTCCAAGCTTAAGATTTGGTTTAAGCGGGAATAAGTACTCACTTAAATCAAGCACATCGTTATAGTGTATCTGCAAAATATAAGCACTTCGTTTTTACTTTAGTTTTATATCTCAATAAACTGGCTCATAACTGAACTCTGCGCAAAAGCAGACATTCTTGCATCTTCAGATACACCTCCAGTGTACAATTTTCTTTGAAACATTGGAGGTTGATCATTTTCACCCTGAATCTCAATATATACTTTTGCCATATGACATAGAGGATAAGAAATAATATATTTTTTATTGGTGGTTATTTATTCTAAAAAAATGCACTGCAGTGAATACTTACTATACTTTATTTTTTCTGAAACAATGGCAATCGCTTAAATCATAAAAGTCATTTCTAAATGCCATATATGTACGATATCTTGTTTAGCCAATCATCTATTGAAGGCTATTCCTGGCTACCATGAATAGTAAAAATATTATATAAATTCATTTTATGAACTCCAGATAGAGTACAGCAAAATAGTCATTTAAAATTCCAATTTTGCAGTTATTAAAAATCTCTAAAATTAACATCTGTAGAAACATCTAGATAAATATTTACACTATAGATAGTCAATGATTGTAAATTTTCTATAAAAAATTTATCCAACTTTAACAATTGAACTAAAGTTTTTCAAGTTTTTCATCATATATTCATCTAACAAAAAACAGTATTAAATATAAGATATCAGGCATCTATATCAATTATGTTTCAGTTCATATTTGTTATGATACTAATATAGAATTTAATTATATTTAATTTAAGTAAGCCATGGGATAAAACTTATGATAAAATTTTCATGCCATACATTATGAAAGCGAGTAATATTTTGGAAATATAATTATAGTATGTACTTAAATATCTACCTAAATTCTTTTTAAAATTTTCTATCTTAGGTTCAGGCATCTTTAACTTTATATACATAATAACATAATAATAATAATAATAATAATAATATATTTAATTTATGTACTATTCTCAATTTTTTAAAATTTGTTGCTTTTCATGTTTTTAACTTCTTCAATATGGATTGTGTGTTAATTTTTCCTCTTAATTTTAAAAATATTTGACTAAATTTTTAATTTGTAAATTAAATTGTATTAGAATTGAATCATTAATCTCTGTTGCTGAACTGAGTGGAAAAGAATGTTATTTTATTTGTCTTGAATTTATCTTTATCTACTTTAAGAAATGTCCTCTAGTTTTGGGTGTCAGACTTGGTCACAAAACAAAAGAATGTCTTGATGATATAGTGCCTAATCTAGAAATTGAACGGCACAAAAGGAAACATGGATGAACCCAGAGGACACTGTGCTAAGAGAAATAAGACAGATTATGTAAAGTAAATACTATATGATCTCACTTATAGGAAACAAAAAAAATAAGCAAAAAATTTTGAACCAGAGCCTAGGTCAAATAACAGTAATTCCCCATATATACTGTATGAACTTGCACAGGACACTTAACCATTTTGAGCTAAAGTTTCTCATCAATAACCTAACAACCATATATATTTAACCAGATTAAATGAGAAAATACGTGTAAGACGTTAAATACATGGTAGCTTCACCATTTCAAATATGACACAGAGCTCACTGTCTCTCAAAGTGGAGAGAAACTATTAGTAATATTATTATTATTATCGTCATCAACATTATCATTATTATTATCAGAAAGAGGAAGAATATCAATGTCATACAATTAAAAAAAATCCTAGTACTGAGTTATAAAAGAAAACTCTTTTCATATGGGGTATTATATAGGAAATATAAAATGATATAGTAGAAGATATATATATATTTTTTTTTATTATAAATAGAATTTAAATAGTAATAAACACTATCGGAAAACATGGCAAAAGTGCCTTAGTAAATATCCATATTTTTGTTTACATGTCAAGACTACAAATTTACAGAAAACTCATTTTTAAAAGTCAACAGTCTTTGAGATAAACAGACACACACTATAAACTATTTAATGGAAAATATTCTAACATTACAAGCCTATTAAGAATTGTTTTATCTTAAAATGCAGAACTGTAGCTGAGACCAAAAAAAATGTTCAAATAAACCATGAAATAAACTGTGTATTTCTAACATATAATTAAAAACAAAAGTATATTTTAAGCCCAAAGCTGTTTTGTTTACATAGAAGCAATGATTGATACATTTGGTAAAATATATAAATAAACAACAAAAAAATACAAGCCAACAGCAACATCAAAAGATTGTATCTTGGACATGCAATTTACTAAGCCCTTGAAAAGATACATTGACCCTAGTGACTCATATCATGTAGGCAGTCTTGAATCGTCATATGTACCACTAAACACACATACACACACCCGCGCACGCGCGCACAATCAGAAAGAAATATTATGGCCTTCTTTCTTGAGACTATAAAGTAATTAAGGTTAAATGAGATCATAAGGGACAATCCCTCGTCCAAAAGGATTTCTGACATAGAGGTCCAAAATACCTTGTAAATAGAAGGGACAGGAGAACATTTTGTTCTAACATTTAGTCTGTGACCCCAGTTCCTAATACATAGCTCTTAAGACCTTTCTAATTTCCTGAGTGATCAGAACATCTGATACTGAGTTCCTAAATCCCAGGGAATTTCCTGGGTGATAGGAATATCTTTGGTTATAATGAGGTGGCCCTTGGTGGGCTTCAGGATGGGTGCTGGTTACAGAAAGAACAAGTCATGATTTAGAAGCTTTAAACCTTCATTTCTATACCCCACTTTGGAGAGGGAAAATAGCTGAAAACAGAGTTAGTAATTGATCATGCCTATGTGATGAAGCCTCCATAACAATTTCTAAAATATGAAATTTGGAGAGCTTCCAGGTTGGTGAATATATCCACCTACCAAGAAAATGGTGCACCTGAACTCTAAGGAAACAGAAGCTCTTGAACTAGGATGCTTGCCAGACTTACCCTATGTATCTCTTCATTTGGCTGTTCATCTGTATCCTTTATCACATCCTTTATTGTATAATAAACTGGTAAATGCAAGTAAGTGTTTCCATGAATTCTGCGGGCTGTCCTAGAAATGGACTGAATTCAAGAAGGAGCATTGTGGGAAACTTCTGATTTATAGACAAGTCAGACAAACAAAAGTTGTAGGTACCCTGAGGACCTAGTCTTTTTGATTGGCATCTGAATTAGGAGGCGGTCTTGTGAGACTGAACCTTAACTTGTGGGGTCTGCACTTACTCCAATTATTATGAAAATTAAACTGAATGGTAGGAACCCAGCTGGTAATCCTGAGAATTGCTTGATAAGTGATAAATTCATATGTCTGGTGTCAGAAGTGTTTTAAGTGTGATAGTAGTGTGAGAGAATAGGAGAAACACACAAGTGGAGTGTGTTTTTTTCCCTATATAGTCTATATTAGTATAGTAGCAAACTTTTTTGATCATTATGCTAAATCCTTTGGAAAGAGTCAAAGAAGACATTTAATCTATAGGATATGACTTGGTATCTGAATTGATTCATCCTCATTTGGTATAACTGTAACTTTGAACATTTTTATGAAAATTATGGACCATATTCCCATGAAAAGGACAAGTAGGCATATGAGTGAAGACTTTTCACTTTAGAGCATTAATGGGCTCCAAGGATCTCAATGAGAACTGCTACTTTCAAAAGCCACTTGTGAAACAAACTAGATTTTCAGGAATATGGGAAGAGAAAAGTAAATTACAATACTCCACGTGGTAGAACATAAAATAGTCATTAAAATGAAGTTTTTGAAGAATATCTAATGACGTAAAATATTTTTCATATAACACGAACTAAAAAGAAAAAAATAAGATTTTAAAACCAAAAATATGTGATCAAAATTGTATGTGTGTGCGTGTGCGTGTGTGTGTGCACGCGTGTGTGTATCTCTGGTGGTGGACTTAAAATATGCAAATGTTAAAAGCATTCAAAAGTAAAGGATTATAAATTATTTTTATTCTTTATATACTTTCTTTAATTTCAATGATAGTACTTTTATAATCAAGAAAAACAATGTTAAATATGTTGAAAGACTATAGGGAAAAGAGAAAACAGAAGTTATTAAGCATAATCAACAAAAATGAAACACTTTTGTTCCTTTCTATGCCTTTTCCAAAGATGCATCACCTCTTGCCTCTAAAGAGCCTCGGAAGACACCATGAGAATCTTTACTATTTTTGCATCAACAAGCTGCAGTTGATGCTAGTTAAGCATACATTATTTCCCCTCTAAATAAAAAGAATTTGCTTGTTTGTCTGGAAGAAGATATTTCCTCACGCATATGTGATTTACTTGTGAAGATTTAATGAAGAAGCAATGACTACAGAAAGTAGTAACCTTGCAAAACACAATCTAATGATTCTTTATCTGTATAGCTTTGCTTCATTCATTAGTCATCTGGTATGCAATATATTTAATAATAGATTTTTTTCAGAAATTTTAGAAGCAATACTAAATAAAGCAATTTAACTACAACTACTTAACACAATGAATATGTTAAATTTAGTCCTTAGAAGGTATTTAATGAACTCTTATTAAATAGGGGCTTTTAGTTCCTGCAGTCTTCATTAAATTGAAGCATTATCTTTAATTGTTCCAAACTTTCTAAGAGGAAAATAATCTTTTGAAGCAACATAAACTTGTAAATATTGAAATGTTCTAGTAAATCAACTACTTAAATTTTCAAGCATCAGTCATAGTAAAAATAAAAATTAAATTTTCATTATGATAGAAAGTGAAATCTAGCTCTATAACTTTTAAGTAATATGACATTCCTTTACATCTGTCCCCACACTGCTCACCTAAATATTTCAGTCAACCTCATTTCACTTTTTTGATTTGTCTGTCCCTACACATCCCACTTAAATATTGCAGTTAAACACATTTGGAGTCTAAATTGGTTTTTGAAAAGGTAAAATAGAAGTTTTTGATTTTTCTGACAAACATCTCTTCCTCTTATTTTGGACCCTGAACTCCATTTTTTCCTCCCATGGGTTACTATACCTCAATATGCCATATGCTCTTAGTCAAACTGTCAATAGTGCTCTGCATTCCACCGTTGGCCAAGGGTCTCAACTCAGGCTAATCAGATGCTCCCTTCCAGACACTTGATCCTTGTACTTTAGACATATTACCCCAGGTATCTTGATGGCACTCTCCTCGACACCCCCAATAAGCAGTGTTCTGAGTTCTGACTAAGATTGCTATGCTTATCTGTATTTGTCCTTCTTTAGACTATTCAACTTTTCCTTTGTGCAAGCCACCAAATATTTTTTGAAAAGTTTTTTAAAGTATGCTTCTGACCAAATAACCATTCCTAGTACAGTTGAGATTGATCGATTTAGTCTATATTAGAGAACAGGGGCCATATCTTCCCACTTATGGAGAGTTTGCATTTTTTTCTCCCAAAATACCAAAGATATTATAAAATACAAATTTTCTACTTAATGATCAAAAATTTATCAAGTATTATATTTTTCACATTTTCTTCTTTTCAAAATAGATGAGTATATTATTATTATCCTTAATTGGGGGGAAATATTGTCTGTGTTTTTTATCATACATTGTGTGATCATCAGTAAAGATCAGGGTACTCAAATTTAAAGACTCTGAATTTTATGACTGTTTTTCCAATGTGTCCCAAACTACAACCATTGGTTACACAAAGAACTTAGAGAAAAATACATGGAATCCTATATACGATAAGTAAGAAGAATGAATGTATCATTTTAGTATGTGATTGTTTTATTTTTAAATATCACTCAAACATATCATAGTTGATAATAACAATAAAAATAATAGTAATAATTTGTATGTCATTCTAATAAGTTAAGTACATTGCAGATATCATTTTGCTTGTAATTTTCAAACACCTTAAGAAGTGTAGTAATATTTATCCTGATATATAATGTCAAAATTCTAAAACTTAGAGAAGTTAATGAAGATTGAAGATAAGTATGAAACCTAGGCCTGTCTGATACCAAAGTCAAGGAACTTGAACAATTTTTAGGTACCTGCCTTTTCTCTCCTATTTTATGAAGGTAATTTCTGAGTTGTACCATTAGTAAATCATCAGAGTTATAACATTTTTTTAGTAAATATATTTGATAAAATTTCTGTTTACCTCTTGTCCTTTAATCTCACATATATCTTAGCATTTATGGAATGTCATCTAATAGGAGTCTTCCATTAGTTAAATTGAGATACTGGACTGGCTAGAGTATCCAACTGCCTTGTGCATTTTAATAAAACATAAGCATAACAATATCAAACAACGAATCTTGATAGAAAGTACATACCGTAAATTAATAATTGAGTATATACTTTGAAAACTGAAAGCGACAGCATTGAAATAATGGTTTCCCTTAGGTTGTTGTCTGCAGTTATTTTTAAGGAGTCTAATTCAGTACACGATATCAAGAGGGACCAAAACAGAAACAAGATTGATTAATTGAACTCATAAATGTTACTGGGGAAAAAATGAATTAGCTTTGGAAGAAGACTTGTGATTTGAATAACGATTAAAGAATGACAAACTAAATTTGTTTCCTATTTCTGAAACACTTTGGATTCATATAATATGTAAATTAAACTGAAATGCAGGTCTCAAAAATATGAAAATTTAAAAATCAGGAAATATTTAAGAATACACTAAACTGTTAATCTTGCACTGTGTAGATAAAACCAAGAAATCCTTTACCTACTGTATTTTCCATATTTTTTCCAAAGAAAAGTTGTCGCTATTTGCCATTAAATGTAGTTATTGTGTGGTCAAACTGACTGTCATTAAACGTATTTTCTTTAGTCATAAATTTTCATTAACATCACTAATGTTTGATGTATTCACTATTCTCTACCTCTCTTGAAATTCCTCCTCTCCTTTGGCTAACAGGCCATCATTACATCCAGTTAACTGCTCTTTTCCATGGCCTCTTTAGTGGCTGTTTCTTCCTCTCATTCGCTAAATGGAGAGCTTCTCCAAACTCAGTCTTTTGCTCTTTTCTCCTGCCAGTCTCTCAGAGAGTCAGGGCTAGATGGCCCTGAAGGCTCATTAATTCTTCTCCTTTGACAGATAAACATGTAAGTAGGTCATTGGATCAGGGTCGGGTCAATGGAGCTGAACTGTCTCTCTGTGGTACAAAGTGCTTAGCTTTATCAGCTCCCCTGCTTTAGGATATGTTTCCATGACCAGGAAGCTCCCAGTGTTACAATGTCAATGCATTTTTCCTTAGCTCACTTCCAATTTCCTTTCATTATGTAGAGTAGTACTATTGTAGTTTCTTCTCTATATGGGTTAGGGAAACTAAAGAGATGCTTTTTCTTCTTTGATGTCTTTCTGCCTCAATCCTTTCTCATTCCTCTTCCACCTACCCTAATTAGAATCTATTGCATTAAACCAAACCAGTTCTTGCTTCAGATGAAGTTTCTACTTCTTCCTCAATCCAGAAACTATTTAGTTCACCACAGAATTTATTTTCTTTACACTCAAATTATACATGTCTATGACTCTCTGATAGCAATTAGCCATATGCTATTTTGGTGTTACTACTTATTTTTATGCTTCAGCATCATAGCTTCTCCACCATAATATAACATTTTTGAAGACAAATATGTCATCTTACTTAATCCCTTACATAACTGAAAAAAAATGCTTATGCTTATCAAGCGCTTCATATATTTATTTAATGTTAGTTTTAGCTTGATCCTTGAAGCATGAAAATAATGTTTCAGGAGCCCTGTAACAGAAAACAGATTCATGTTACATGTATTTCAAAAATAAATGGAGTGTAGTTGTTGCATGTAAAATAATAACTTGAAAAGTATTAGTCTACAAGAAAGGTTATATATTTGTATACACACAAATACATATAATAATTGCTTAGTTTGCTTTGTTCTTGTAAATATTTCAATGTGTCCATCAATATAATTTAGGATATTTTCCTAAAAATATGATATATGACTTTTCTTCATAATTAAATATGAAATAAAGTCCAAGTCTTCATGTGTCTTCTATAAATTATCTTGATTTTACACAATTTTAAGTTAGAGTAATAATAATTACAAGAGGACCCACAAAGCCTTTACTAATTCATGTAATGTAACCAAGGATAATAAGTAATATCTAATTTTAGGATCATAAACATCACAATCCCCATATCCTATGTTGTACGAATATTTACCATTTCTATCTTAGAAAGCAGTAGTTCTGTTATTTAGCTATATATCCAGCATTTTATATCATTTCATATGTTTAATTAATAAAATGTCTTTGTAAATGAAAGGCAATTCATAATCACTGAGAAGAATTATAAAATTATGTTTCTATTAATTAGTCTAGGTCAGAATTACATAAATTTTGGTCAAAACCAATCACAACAAACTCTAAGAGTAAAAACAATATGGTTTTTGTATATAAATAATAAATGTCAAAAGGTAAAGTTCAATAGAGAAATAGATAAGTTGACTGCATTTTTATGATAGAAAACATCAGAGCATGTACTGCAGGGTAGAACAATTAATTTTCCTTCTATCTTCTAAGATCTTCTGGAATGACTAAAAATCAAATTAATGTGAGGTATTAACAGGACAGAATGACCAAATTTAATATGCATGTAAATACAAAAGTTCTCTAAGAATGTGAGGCAAGATGGCAGATTAGGCAGTTAAAGCTTATATGACATTTTGAGCTAAGAAAAAGTGGGGGCTGTGGTTTGGGATTTTAAGTGGCAGGACAGATATTCACATGGAGATGGAAAATGAAATGTCTAATATACAAATGTTGAGCCATTTTTAACAATGAGACACAGAGAGGACATAGATCAAATGAGCCTTGCTGGTTTCTCCCTGTCCATCATACCTAGTCCATATGATGTTTCTGTGATAATAGGACCCTTCATGGAGCAGGTACTCTTTAACTTCTTTTAGGCAGTAATGGGGAAGTTTAGAATATTTTCTTGAATTTTTATTTTCTTAAAACTAACCAGCTTAAAATAACCAATACCCCGAAAGGCATAGTTTGGGATGCCAAACTCTGCTTCCCCTCAGCATCAAACATAAGTTACTAGGTAAATTTCTATTGTATAAGCCAAGGAGGATTCACCATTTCCCCCGAAATAGATCTTCTCCATGTCTATAGTGTTATCTGTACTCTTCTCTCCTTCAGGTTCCTTCTCAAATTGTATCTTCTATGAGATCACCCACATAGTACCTGTGCTCCTGAGATGGAAACTGAGCAATATGAAATTGGATAATATTATATCCTTGCCTTTGAGACCTCACAGGCCAGTTGTATTTATTTGTTTCCCATGATACAGGAAAAATAGATGATTAAGGAAAGTTTCAAAAATGAGATGACTTTTAAACTGAGCCTTGTAAAATAGGAGTTCATACCAAAACAATAAAGGAAAGATATTTTAGAGGTAATGGTGCAAGCTGAAACAGCAGGGTGTAGTTATTCCCTGAGATTAAAGGAAAATAACTTGGTAAATGTGGAAACTGAGTAACACAGTGACTTAGGAAATGCCAAGCAAAACAGGATCGAGAACCCCACTGAAGGTGAGAAAATGAAACTTCTGAATGTTCATTCTATTTACATTCCTTCTATGTGACTATTTCTTCAATATTTCTTTCTACCATATAAACATAACATTGAAATTTATTTTTTTCTCATTAATGAGAAGCTTTTGTTTATTTCCTTAGCATATTCAACACAGAAATTCAGCAGCTTGTTAAGGCTGGTCAAAACAGAGTATGTCACTGAGAGAAAAGAGTGTTCACTTTCTCTTCGTTATGAGGTAAAAATAAATGAAATGTATCTAACAGCTATGCTAAATCTTTAGCAAAATATTAAAAAGATTAGTGCTATCTTCTTTTATAGTGAAGACCTGACCTTGATTATATAACGATAGACTTTGAAGGGTCAATTACTGCTGTCATATACAATATTAACAATTAATGTATTTATGAGAAAATTCTGATAAATTTTCTCCATATTTTAATGGCTAAAATTAATTTTATGCTTATGTTATTCAAATAATGACTTCAGTTTTCCATTTATGGAAATATTGCTTTTTGTAATGTATCTGATTTAACAAGTTTCAGCTCTACTGTGCATAGTTTTATGTGCACAGTGACTTTGAAAATGGCATGCAAAACAGAATCAAGAACCCCACTGAAGCCGAGAAAATGAAACTTCTGAAGGTTTATCCTATTCACATTCCTTCTACATGATTTTTCCACCATATTTAATAGGGCATAGTTTGCCTATATTGAAATGGGAGTTTTCTACTATGGATGGACATAGAGGGTATTATGCTGAGTAAAATAACTCAGAGAAAGGCAAACACTATATGATTTCTCTTATGTGGGAAACCTTTTAAAAAATTAACAAACACAACAGAGACAGGCTCAAAGTTATGGAAAATATTTTGATGGTTGCCAGATGGGGGGAGGTTTTGGGGGGATGGGTGAATGGAGGAAAGAGATCAAGAAGTACAAATTGGTAGTTACAAAATAGTCATGGAGATGTAAAGTATAGCAAAGGGAATATAGTCAATAAAATTGTAATAATTATGTATCTGTCAGAGGGGTACTTGATTTATTGGGGTAATCGCTTTGTACATTATACCAATGTCTAATCAGTATGTAGTAACCTGAAACTAATATAACGTTGTATGTCAAGTGTAATTGAAAATTTTTAAAAAATACTTAAAAAATGGGAGTTTCCAATTGCATAGTTCTGGGGCTTTATTATCAATCAAATGTTACTGGTCTCAAAAACATAATATAAGGTTGCAAAAATATCTGTAAACCAAAGAATGAACTCTATTTTGAATCTCAAATTAAATTCAGAATAAAATGGCTAAAAAGAATTAAATCGTTAACTATAGTAATTAAACAGAAGTTCCTAAAATTGAAAAAAAACATATAACTCAATTTTGGCCCTATTGCTTAACTCTCAGTATAAGTTAAGGTGAACCAGTTTATTCCTTGACTTGTAAACATTTTTAATTATTTGTACATGGAAGCCATATAATGTGTTTTCCTCATGAGACATGGTTTTCCTTTGTATTACATTTGAAGAAATATATATTATAATCCATACTCTAATTAAAAAGGTAAGTCACACATTGCTGTCACCTATTCAGCAAAATAATTTTGAGAAGAATATTGCCTCAATGTATTTGGATTCATAAATTCATTAACAAAATTCCATAACCATTTTAAAATTACCTTTCAACAAAGGTATTTCTCACAATGGAACCATTTTCTTGGACAGATAAATTTGTTCTACTAAAAATTTAATTTTCTCAACTGGGATTATAAGATGTCTAGAATGGTTGAGGCAAACATATTACAAAGGACATTATGGTATCAGTCGTCATAAAGTAACCTCTAAGTTTTATAGTAATAAGGTTTGAAAAAAGTTTCTAAAACTGTGGCCATATCTTTATATTAGAAATATAAGGCCTTGAACATACCTGGGATATTAGTACTGAAAAAATAACATAACGTTCTGCAATGTAGTTATTCAAGTTATACAAGGAATGCTTCTGTAAATCAGTGAATCATGAGTAAAGAGTCTTTAGATTTGTCACAGACCTTCTCTTTGGAAGTAGAAAAGCCAAGAAAATGAAATGCATTACATGTTGTACCCTAAAGCAAAATCACAAAAAGAAATCAATAGCATTGGAGTTGTTCTATCATCTGTTTAAGGTGTATCTTAATTGTGCTATCTTTTATTCCTGATTGAAAGGCTAGTTACTGAAGCAAAATACAATGACATATTCATACAAAGCTATGTTTTTTTTCATTCACATTAAATGATAATTATCATTTTACCATAAAAGAAAACTTTCACTTCAATTGTAGCACTCCATAAATGAAACTGAGCTGTAAAGATGCATATTGTTGCTTTTGTTCTACATAAAAATATGAGAATGTGGACGATTTGGTGGCAGTAAAATTGATATAAGTTTCTGTGATGATTCTTCTGAACACAGGCTCCTCAAAGACTTTTCAGGACCAATAATATTCTGTTCTGAACTCACAAGAGGTTGAGTTGGCCTGGGGAGACAGAGATCATAGATAGGAATGAAAGAGGATTCATAATTTTGAAATAACAAATCCTAACATGAATGCATTCACATTCACCTTTCATTCATAAAAGATGAAGGTAATTATTTGATCAAAAAGTCATGAGAGCCAAAGAAAAAATTATGGATACTTGGCAAAATGGGACCAGCAAAGGAGAAGTAAATACAGAGGATCTGGCAGACCAGAGGGTTTGTGGCGAAGGACTTAAAAATCAACCTTTACTTTGCAGCTATGTATATATAGAGAGAAATCCTCCAAAGCTTTCAGAGTCCCTGTAATATCAAGCACTGGGAGGCAGCTCCTAAACACATTCCCACAATGAAGATATTTTACTAGTTCCATCTGCTATAATGACTACCTAAACTATGGCAATGAAAAAGTTACAAGTCTGCTATGCCATAGGAATAATAGGTGGTATATATGCTACATATATGCATACTGTTAGCACGATATTCAAATCCCTTCATAATCTGGACTTAAATTTCCAGACCTACTACTTCACTGGATAAACCGTTATTGAGTATATTCATGTGCTGCGCATTTTAAGCTATTGGGGTATATCAATACACACAGACAAAAAACTCTGCCCTCATGGTGTTTAAATTCATTACAAATATTTCAACTCTATTCGGCTCGCCAGCCACACTGAAATATCAGTATACTTAATATGGGCATAGAAGCATAAAGTCTATTTTCTTTTCTTTTCTACTATCTCCTGTAGTTCACTGAGTTGAGATAGTCTATTCTTCTGCTGTTGAATGAAAGCTCCAGAAATCCCACGAGTTCTTAAAGACGTGGTTCTAGTTAAGAGAAAGTATTATGAGCATGATAAATTTTGAAAATAAAAGATTCTCTAATTCAATATATCAGTCAATATTTCAAATTTTATTTAATGATAAATTTTGTCTCTCTTCCCAGCTAAGATGTGTTCTTGGAAAGCCTACTGCCTTTAGAGAAGTTGTAAAAATATTCCTTTTTTCTCTATTCCTCATCTCCTTACCAGTTTACTAGAAGCTGCTTTTTTAACACTCAGGTTACCATCATCTGCAGTTGGAGCCTAAGGAGGAAATATTGGCAAAGTAGGGAGGAAAGTTCCAAATTAAGTATTATTATCATGAAGTGGTTGAACATGCTTTGAGTCAGACGTGTGTTCAAAAAAGACATCGTCCATGGGACACTTTCAGCAATGGAGTGCTCTCCTGCAGCAACTTGATTTGGGCAGTACATTTCATTTAATTCAATTTTATCACTTTAAGAGAAATTCAGCAATTCATCTCCAGCTTTTAGGGTTTGCATTCTCATCATTCTTCCAGGTACCCTGTTAACTCGGATCTACAAAAACTAGCATTTGATGTGTCCCAAATCTGGACCTTGGGTAGCATTCACAGGCTCTTTGCCTGTATAATTATATGAGTACTGCCTTCTTTTAAAGTAGCCGTGATGCCCCTCTGCTCCAGCCATCAGAACAGCTTTTCAGCTCTATAGTTTACACTCTGGATTACCTAACAGGTCTCAAACATGAATCACTGTGCCGTCTGAAACAGGTACGCAATGGTCTTACTCCTGTTGCCATCAGTACAATTGAGAAGAAAATACGTATCCTCACAACCCCCTTTTATGGGGTCTTGAACATCTGGGGGGGATGAGAAAAAAAATTTAAATACTTTAAAACTTCTTTTCCCCCAAATGAACATTTTACACAAAATTACTTCTAAAGTCATTCACTGACCTTTTTTATTCTTCTTGGTTAATGGGTTTTAAAATGATTAATTGTTGTGCTGTTTGTTCTTATTTTAAGTATCCTTGATAATCTATATCTTTTTCTAGTACAATTCTTTGTAATTTTATGTTAATTGTATCTTGATACGTTTGCTAAACTTCTAATATAATACTTCATCATTTCTAGTATATGCTTACTGTGTTTCAAACCTTTTCTATTTCTTCTTCAGGATACTTCTCAAGGTCAACTCCTTCGAAAAGCCTTCCTGATCACTCATTTATTAGTTTTTCACTCTTCTGTACTATTCCGCACTGTGTACTACTACCAGCCCTCTATGTAGGTCCTGAACTGAAGTGGTGTGCTAAGCTTAAAATTTGCTGAATAGAAAATAACAAAGCTTCAACAATTACACAAAAGACATATCATATTTGTGACTTATTAGGATACACTTTCTCTTTATTTTACCACTTTTTTAAGCAGTAGTTTAATGAACTAGTACATCAAAATTACTTAGCTTTTCTCTATGTTTATTTTCTTGGAAACTTTGCTCTTTAAAACTGCTCTCTGTTAACTTGGACTATTTTATTCACAGTTCATTTATTCAGTTCATCATATGTTTATTATGTTACCCACTACTTCCAAATATGATTAATGGAGTTTAATAGATAAAAGCCAGTAGTTCAGAAAGGGGAACAGTGTATCTAGAAGCCCTGGATTAAAAAAAAATTAACACAATAGAGGGAAACCTTAATCCTAAACTTTGTAACAGCTAACACATTCTTTCAAATTCATCGATCATGAAACAATTCCACTGATTCAACAAATATTTCAAATATCCTTGGGTTAAAGTTTGCATTTAAGAATTTGAGAAAATTGATTAAGGTGACAAGGTAATAGTTGAATCTTCCAGAATCCTCTATCATTACAAACAGACTGAGATTTGGATAGCCAAATATTGGGAGACAGTAAATGTTGGGCCTTTTGTATCTTGCTGAGTGTGCCAAAGTAGCAGCTTCCTGACTATTTTTCACCTGGGTCACAGGCTTGTCTATGTTGCTGGCAATTCTGAAAAGTGAGATAATATTTGCAGGAAAGCATCACATAGTTCAGCATTTACCTGAGCTCACATTTGACAAAGACTTGCTATTGCATGCTATCACAGTTGCAGAATCTCTACATTTAGAGTTCTGTTGTGCTGTACTCCACTCGTGAGCAGGTTTTATCTGGCCCTACAATTTGCCTGTGAACTTTGGAGCTTAGGGAAAGCTGCATCACTATGCTGATTAGTATGCTGATACACCTACTAGTATTTTTTGTTGTAATAAAGTCTATCATTTCTGCCCAGGAATCTTATCTTTTACCTAGATCTATGGACCTTTAGTGGGCTAAATTATTAGCCTGCATAGTTATTACTGTGGAAATTCTCCTGATTCTATGTCTCCTCCTCATGTGCGAACTTATTTAAATAGGAATACATAGCCTCAAACGAAAACCCCACAGATAATATCTATAATTAAATAAGGCAATAAGCTCACTTCCAAATCACAGAATGTGAGTGGCTGTGGAAAACAACTGACAAAAGTCCACACTAAGGAGAAAACATGAAGAGCAGAATATAAATTGATCATAATAAACACAATAAGGCAAAAAACAAAAAGAAAAATAATAGAAAATTTCTCTAATTAAAGTAGGAGCACAGAACAAAGCAAGTGGATTTCAAAAATAAAAGGATATATATTTTGAACACTATAAAAATACTAAAACAGGCATTCTAGAGCTATGAATTAGAAAAGCTATACTAGTATGACTTCCTTTTTAAGATAATGTAAATATTAATTTTATTTAAACACAAACAATAGAAAAGAATCATGGTCGAAATCACAAAGTAAAAAGAAATTAGCAAGCAAAATAATGGCCTTAAGAAAATGAAGTTACTTTTTAAAAAGATAGAAAGTGTACCTTCATACTTTGATACAAGCTAACTTCTTACAAACAGAGAAGGTCTGAAAAATATGCATCAGAATTAGAAAAAAATCATAAATAAAAAATGTTAAATCTAAATGCAATGAATAAAAATGTTAAATATGTTAGACAGAAAGTAATTTAAAAAAGAGATTCGTCATTTATATAATAAGTCTCCTAAGATGAAAAACGAGTTAAGAAAACAGAAAAACTAATAAAATATAGAATTCAAGAAAACTTTCCTGAAATAATATTTGAATGGATATATCATATATAAGCAGAAAAAGACTCAGAATAGCCAATATGGAGGTATGTTAAATAAATATTGTACTTAAGAAAAAAAGTAAACTCAAAAATTGAAATAAGTCCAACACCCATTAAAAAAGAAAACCAGTTTATAGCTACATCTTTTGACCTAATGCCTCATAGAAGAATAAAATACAGTAATATGTTTAAGTCAAAGAAAAAAATATGGGACAAAGCTCATATAAAATATCTAGCCAAATTTAGGTTTATTTACAAGGGCCTCAGATAATCTCTACATAATGTGTACAAACATTGGAAATGCTGAACTTATGAGCCTGCTGTGAGGAGTCTGTTAGAGCACAAGATACAAATAACTATATGATTGATTATGTTATCAATATTAACAGTGGGAAAACAATGTAACTTTAAATTAGATAGGTGGGAAAGGTAGAGATGAAGCAGAAGCATTGCTCACCTGAGAAAATATACAAACAATAGCCAAAATAAAATAAAAAGGATACAAAGCTATTACGTAAAATAAATGTAAAGATAAGAACAAGAATCGGCCAACTACAGTTCCTTGGTCAAGTCAGGCCCGTGCTTATTTTAGTAAGCAAAATTTTATTGGAACACAGTCAGATTCATTTGTTTACCTATTGGAGTGTAGCCAACCCTTTTGTTTGCATATTGTCTCTCCTTTCAAACTACAACTGCAGAGTTGAGGATTTTCAACAGAATCTAGGTGGCTCATAAAACCGAATCCATTTATCTCAGTAGTCACATCTGGAGTATGAAAGTGAATCAACTTATTATTTTGAACTCCGGGGACTTAAAGGAAAGAAATGTATTTTTCTCCGTTTTTACAGGACCTCCAGGTAACCAATTATTTGATGTGGAGAGGTTCCCCTTTATAGAAATATTGTAGCTAATAAACACAGAAGAACTGAAAGGAATTAATAGGTATGAAATGAGTATCAGTGGATGCTAATATCACAAAGCAGAGTCAAAGGAATTTGGTGTACCTCCTTAAGGAAATAGTATATAAAGTAGTCCCACTTTATCCTTGGTTTCACTTTTCAAGGTTTCGATTACTGTCATCTGAAAATATGACATGGAAAATTCCAGACATGAACAATTCAACTGTCAATTCATAAGGTTCATATTGTGCATTATTCTGGGAAGTATGAAGAAATCTCTCCCCCACTATCTCACCTGGGACGTGAATCTACTCTTGTGCAGTGTCTCCACGCTGTATACACTCCCTTCCTTTTAGTCATTTAGGAGCCCTGTGGGTTTTCAGATCATCCTCCCTGGTATCGGGGTGCTTGTGTTCAAGTTACCCTTTGTTACTTAATGACAGCCCCAAAGTGCAATCGTAGTGATGCTAGCAATTTGGATATGCCAAAGAGAAACGATAAAGTGCTTCCTTTAAGTAAAAAGGTAAAAGTTTCCCGCTTCAGCATGAAAGAAAACAAACGATATGCTAAAATCTACAGTAAGAACAAATCTTCTATTCATGACATTGTAAAGAAGGAAAGAGAAATTTGAGCTAGGTTTGCTGTGCTGCACCTCAAAATGAAGGTTATGGTTATAGTACATCACAAGTATTTAGTTAAGATGGAAAGACATGACATTTGTGGGCAGAAGACATGAACAAAAAATGTTTTCCAATTGACGGCAATGTGTTGCACCAGAAAACACGGAAACATCGGCAAGAGATGCCCACAATGAGTAACCACATTCACATAATTTTTATTATATTGTTATAATTGTTCTATTTTATTATTAGTTATTCTTATTACTCCTTTACTGTGCTAATTTATAAGTTAAACTTTATCATAGGTATATATATATGTGTGTGTGTGTGTGTGTGTGTGTTTTCATATATATATATGAAAAACATAGTACATATAAAGTTAAGTATTATCTGAGATTTGAAGCAACTATTGAGGGTCTTGGAAAGTAGATACCCTGAGGATAAGGGGGATACTGTATCATCTATGATTTATTTCTAAAAACAACAACAAGAACATGGATTTAATCAGGACTCTAGACCCAAATATCAATTTATTGGAAATAGAAGAGACAGAAAAATATGAATGACCCACTGAACATATAGTCATCAGTACTCAGACTTCAGAAATCTGTTTTTTTGAACAAGGCGAATAAAAAGAAGTGACAATGCTGAAGCCTATTGTTCCCCGATTCAGAACCCCACGATTCGTGAAGGAAACAACAGCCGATGCAATCACACAAGGGAGTTTATTAGCGAGCTAGCTCGGACCCAACTCCATACACAGCCAAAGCAGTATGGAGGAGAAGGGCCCCTTCCTTAATCTTACAGACATATTTAAAGGGAAAAACTATAAGCCAGGGTGACAGGTCTTGGCGTTGCAGGATTGGTAAGTCAAATTTGAGCTTTACAGACATTGGTGGGCAGGTAGCCACAGAGGGAGGTCTAACTAGCAAAAGAGAGAAGGGGAGTTCCAGGGCCATTCTCACAGGTTGACTGGGGGGGTGGCTACCATTCCTATAGTGTCCCCATAGTGATGGTCACACATGCATTCTCACAGTAATTTCCAGGAATGGCTAAAATGGAGGCCTGTCACAAAATGGAGTTACTTTGGTTCTTCACTATGGATTAAAAATACTTAAAAGACCTATCAACCAATTGCAATGTATGAACCGTATTTGGATACTAATGTGAATAAAATTTTAACATACATATTGTCAGGATATTTGTTGATATGAAGGAATTTTTGTTAATTTGAGAGCAAGTAAGAAATATATTATGATTAAGTTTTTAAGAGTCCTTATATTTAAGAGATACATATTAAAATATTTACAGGTGAAATATTATGTCTCTGCTCTGCTTCAAAAGAATGCAATGAGGGAACAATTGGAAGTATAGAGAAAAAGGTATCCTAAGACTCAATAATTTTGAAGCTGGGTAGTTGATACATGGAGATCTATTGTAACAGTCTCTGTAATTTTCTTTATGTTTAAGATGTTCCATGCTTAAAAGTTTAAAATGTTTTAAATGCCGCTGATGTCAAATTTTGGAAATGAGTTCTAAATTTTTCCATTTCAATTATTAATTTTCATTTAGATATTAAATTCAGTTACAGCATAGTCATAAAATTACTTTGCAATTGACTTCATTAATAACTTCTTTGTACAGAAATCACAACAAAATACTTTAATGAATTCAATTTATTCTGTTTATTACCTTTACTCATATGATATGTGGCATAGCTTGTACCAATGGGGAGCTAATTATGAAGAAAGGATGACCCTTTAAACAATTAATTAACCTTAATTTACATAACAATCTTATCTGCATAGCTAACACACTAGGAATTGATTAGAGGCCATTAACAATCATATTGACACATAAAACTCTGTTAGAAATACGTGTGTCTGTATTTCATACTGAAGAGGCAAAAGTCAGTCATGAAATGTTAGTAACAATATTCAAGAATCAGGCATTAAACAAACCAATAGTTAGCATTTAGGTTTCACAAATTTTTGAGGGGATAATTCATGAATTCACTATTCCCTCTCACCTCTACTTGCAACCTGAATATTTACCAAAATTTTCTTTTTAGATTTAACAACTCATTTGTTTCCAAGGAAGATGACAAATACAGTTTTTGATGAACTTTTACAGTTATTTTAATTTGCAATAAGGTAGTTTACATAAGATAAATTAGACCAACCCCAACCTTTTGACTCTTTGGATTTTATAAAAAAATATATAATTGCCTGCAGTTTAAAGATTTTAAAACTCAAAGAACTGGTCTGCTATTTTTAAACAATCGAATGATGCAAGTGATCTCTAATCATGAAAGACAATTTAATTCCTTTACTTCCAAAGACACACTATGTATAATCTAATTTTTTCAAGCAATTTCATTGTACCTGTGCAGGCTTCAATGCTAGATCGGTAAGTGAGATTTGAAGTAAAGGAAAAGAGTGATTTATTTTTAACGATCATCAGTTGAACTCAGATGTGAAATGTTATCATGCCTCTTCTACCTTTTACTCCCATCTTACTCTCCTTTCTCTTCCACTGGCACTTATATGTGTGTGTACACTCGTTCTGACTCTTTTTTCATCCTCGTCCCACTTCTCAAAATGCTGATTGATGAAGTATTGTGATAGGATGTACAGAAATGGCCCCCAGAGTAAAAGGTAAATGTTTCAGATCCTTTTCCCCTCTTCGTGCTTTTTCTGAGCCTCTATTCTACTAATATTAAATTAAATTTGGCTTTCCTGTTAAAACATTGGAGTGATTGCTTTAAAAAAAGAAAGGATGAATTGCTTAAGTGCAAAGCAGTGTTACCTCAATGTTGGAAAAAAGATAGCATTTATCCCATTATCCCATTATCACAGAATCTGTGCTGGTCCACTTCACAAATTGACTTTTAATTGCTTCTCTGCGTGGTTAAAGTATGTCAAACTGAAATGTTGAAGAAAGATTTCAGAGATAAAAAAGATGAGATTGAATCATCAAGTTTTAATTTACTGACAAGTGTCATTTTGGGAAAATCACTTAACCTTTTCTCATTGTGGCTTCGTACAGTGGAGATAATAATTTTAATTTCCTAGAAATGGGTGTGAATTAAATATAATGTGAAATACATGCGTTGATGTTAGTTACTGATTTTAACATGTTTTTCTATATTCTAAGAAAATATATAAGTACCAGAAACCATACAATTCAGAAAATGTCTAGCAGTCACATACCCATTAACAATATACTACATTCCAGAGGGTTAGCCACTATCTCACAGCAGAATGAGAATAAGGGTTATTATCTAACATACTCAAATAATGACAGTGTTCTACAACATTATACACAAAGTCTGGAAATAATATGTTATTATCTTGACATTTCAGGAGTATGAAATCCTCTCAGTGTGGTTATCTATCAGAAATTAAAATAAACAGAAAAATATCTCTGCGTGTTCATGATCTTCCTACATTCTTCACTGAGAACATTTAGACATGCGTATTTCATTAGACAATGAGCAGAACACCATCGATTTATTGACAAACTCTTAAATAATATAACTTACTTTTTGAAGAAACTCAGAGATTGGCAAGGACCACTGCCAGGGAGTCAGTTTGGACTCGAAGCACATAGTTTTTCCTTGTTTCATAATCCAGATGGGCATTCACATAGGTAATACCCATGATGTTATTAATTCCAAATTTACACTACAAAGAAAAAGTGATTTCTTGGTCACTTTCTTTACACTACAAAGAAAAATAATTCTCTTTAAAAGGCTCTGTGATTTTAAAAAAAACACCTATTTATAATAAGAGTAATACATAAAAGTGATAACATACTGGCTTTTGGAAACCATGTTCCAGAATTGATTGACATCTGTGTTATCCTAAGTGCATGCCTTGAAATTCTAGTGTGTTTTTGTTTTTGAGATTCTCCTGACAGTTAATATGTCTATAATCAATTACATTTGGGTGCAATGCATACTATACCCCTCGGCATGGATTAAGATGGCCCTCAATTGTACTAAAGGCCTTCAGAAATTCTATTTTAAAGAAAATAATACAATTTTGTTTAACCAAGTCTTTTATGATCTTATTAGATTATTATACTTTTTATGATGTAATGGATATTATTATTCTATATATTCTGCTATGAACCCTTGAGAGGAAAACATATAATTTAATATGTTGGTTATTTAGAAAACATTTTATAATTTTAAATGGCTTAAAATATTGTGCCCTGATGTTCATTTTTAAAAATAAATTTACTCATATACAATTGAGAGAAGAGCAGGGAACTTTGGAATATTTTATAATATCCTACTTCTTATACTCTTGGTATCTTTTCCTCACTTCAGTTTTCTCCACAGTGTTTATTACAACCTAAATGCTATGTATTTATCAGTTAATAATTTTTATTGTCTATCTCCATTTATTGGATGGTTAAGTATGTGAGAGCAAGGATCTATTTTTTTTTTCATTGCTCTGTCTCTCACAGCTGGAAGAATACTTATTATGTAATAGATACTCATAAACATTCAAGTGAATTAAGTATTTGTTGAATAAATTGATAAATGAATTGATTTTAAGAAATACCCATTGTGAGGAAAAGAGGGTAATACGTAGAGCCACTCTGCTATCTTCAAGGAAGAGAACTGATAGAATCACAGAAAAGAAGTATCAGAAGAGCCTTTTGGCTGGACCACCATCTTCCGTAATTCACCAAAATGACCAACACAAAGGGAAGGAGGAAAGGCATCAGCTATGTGTTCTCTAGGCTGTTTAGAAAACATGGAGTTGTTCCTTTGGCCAAATACATGTGAATCTACAAGGAAGGTGATATTATAGACATCAAGGGAATGGGCACTGTTCAAAAAGGAATGTCTCACAAATGTTACCATGGCAAAACTGGAAGAGTTTGCAATGTTACGAAGCATGTAGTTGGCATCCTTGTAAACAAACAAGTTAAGGGCAAGATTCTTGCCAAGAGAGTTAATGTACTCATTGAGAATATTTAGCACTCTAAGAGCTGAGATCGCTTCCTGAAACATTTGAAGGAAAATGATCAAAAAGAAAGGAAACCATAAAGAAAGGTACCTAAGATCAACTAAAGTGTGAACCTGTTCCACCCAGACAAGCGCACTTTCTGTGAATCAACGGAAAGCAACCTGAGCTACTAGAGCCTAGTCCCTATGATTTCACAGCATGATAGGTTTGAAAAAATAAAAGACCTCTAATTGAGTGGTGTCATTTACCACGAAGAAATATTTAAAGAAAACTAATTCTCCTAATTCATTGGGTGATGTCTTTATTATTCAGATTTAGGTTTTTTTTTCTTGATGAAAGATGTGAGGTGGTTTAGGTGGTTTACTGTGCAACAAAGTATATTCCATTGGTTAGAAAACTGCATCTGTTGAATTAAGTAAATTCGGAAAAAAACTGATCACTCCTAATTTCATCATAAATAGCTGTATTTTAAGGATTAGGAATTTGCCTTTGAAGCCTGCTACTTAAAAGTAGATTGTTTAAAGTCCTCTATTCTTTGTGAGTTTCATTTGTTTCCACCTTTCATGGACATTGACTCAGAAAGTAGTAGTGTTTGTGATAATTTGAAACTAGAATGCCATTTTTTAATTTCAACCAGGAGTAGACATTTATATATAGCAGTTTACACGATGCATGCATTCTAAGCACTTTACATAATATACTCAAAAATCTTGGAATAAGTAGAGTTTTACCCATAATTACATAAAGGAAGTTGAGACACAGTTAAGTTGACCAAGGATACAGGTGCGCAGAGATTCAAGCCCAGGCAGTCTGGCTCCATAATCAGTTCTCAATCTCTAGTGTTATATTGCCTCATATAGGTGGGAACATTTTAAAGCTACTTAGTATTGTTTGAGCACATTTTGTTTGGTTGGTTGCTTCCTGGATATTTTAACTTGGATGTGGCACACATTTTAAATTCAACATAGACAAAAGGGAGATCGCATCCCATCCTAGCTGCCTTCAGTTTTCTGTGATAGCTATAGCTATAATATATGTTGATTTGAAATAAAAGCCTTGACTTCTAGTAGTCTCTTACCACTAAAAAGAGGGGAAAAAAGAGAAAGAAAGTGTCAGAACAGATTGAGAAATCACAACTTCAGTTAAATGTTAGAAGTCTAAGAAAGAAGGAATTTTAATAATATTTAGAGAGGAGGCACAGTAGCTCAATAGAAAAATGTGATGTTGGGCACTTGCTACAGGGACAGCAAATTCTTGTAATGCTTGGTTGTTAATTACTTGAAAAAGACATTTTTAATTTCCTTGAAAACTGCTTTAACAAATTAACATTCGTTCATTTATTACATATTTAATAATTATGTTTTTATTAAATATATAAACTATTTTTTGACTACCCATATCATGCCAGGCCATCCAGCTTGTCAAAAGAGAAAAATAGAGGACAACTAAGCTGAAGACAATAGGTGAAATAGAGAATAGGTGAGAAGGTTTTAGCTCAGATTTTTTCATAGAGGCTCACAAACAATTCTGTTCTCAGTGAATCATGATGGGTAGACAAACTTAAATGATTTACTTGCTTAAAATTACTAATTTTACATCTAATTTAACTGTTTGAGAAAACATTATACACTATAAATGTCTTTTATCATCAGTGTGGCTCTTTGGGCATTCCTAATTTTTTATGATTTTAAAGTTTATTCAGATTTATCTAAGGTAGGTCATGGAATAGAGATTTGAATGGTATAGAACAGTGGGAAGAGATTTTTATAAGGCAATAATTATTGCTAAATGCTGAAAGTATTTTAAAGAAATGTCATGAAAATATGCCTATGTGAGGAGGAGAAGGCTTCCAAAATTGAATATTTAGTATTTCCTGGGTCGAAGGGTGGAGGAGATCGCTTTTGTTACTATAACTGAATTTTTAGTTAGATTCAGTGCATAGTTACCAATTCGTTTATGTTGGGCATATTTTTATAAGAAATGCAGAATAAACAATAATTCAACCTGAAATTAATATCAAATCCAAATTGACTGGTTTATGGTGCAAATACCAACTGAATAAACATCTACTCATCCTATTTACTTCCTCTGGTTGCAAATTCATTTACTGGAAGAGGTCTGCTGGTTTAGAGAAAATTAGTAATTTTTTATTATCCACTTTGTCATGATGGAGTCCTGAATTTCATAATAAAATGTGTTAGTTTATGTGTATGCTTATTTGAACACTATTTTCTGAAGATTTTAAGGAAGTACTACATTAAGACTCCAGCCCTAAAAAAACTGTGTTCTAAATCATGTGAATGCTTCTTTAAGAATATCTTGTCACTTGCATTGTTTTTTCTTTAAAATGGAACACACTACTCTACTTTATTATCTGCCAAATATACAAAATTCTTTTCACTTATCTCTAAAGCATCTTCTGGACTGAAAGCAATAGAGGCATACAATTTGCTACCTCAACTCTTGCTAAAGTAAAATGTTGCTATTTTGTTGCTGATGTTATCATAGTTAAGCAAATGGTTTCCAAATGTTTCTTTCTGGTCCTTACTCATGCTTTACTGTAAAGCTGTATCCATACTAAAAGTATTTGAATAGATGCATCTCAGAATTCATATTTATTTTAAATTCACTTGTTTTCCTTAAACATAGGCACATTATGTATCCAGTATCATGTTATTTACTTAATTCCAAAAATATATTTTTAACAACACGTTAGTTCAATCTCAAAATCTCAGTTTCATTATATAATGTGTGTCAGTGGCTATCATAACTTTATTTTCAAAAATGATGCAAATTATCTCACTTTTATAATTTATAATTATAATACAATATAATTTATATTATCCAGCTTCAATAGATTTAGAAGATTACTGAATACGAAATTTTAAAAATGTCTCTGAGCCTCTTTGTAGTCTAGTCAATTTATCTAGCTCACTTGATTTCTAATAACCTTTAGCTCCTTTTACCAAATTGATAAGTTTAATCCTATTGTTATGTTTTTCACATGGTCTTTTTCTCTTAATACTTACTCTTTTAATACCACCCTACATTTTTATCTTCATTTTCTCAGTTCTTCTAATCTAGATTGCACTGATCAATTATTTTGTGCCTATATAGAAACCTTTTATAACAAAACATAAGACACAAATATAGTCAGGAAAATTAATTATATACAACATTTCATAAACATCTTGTCCAAATTGCTATGTTCTTTGGCACTATAGTCTGTATATTGATTGACTAAGTGTGAAGCAATCTATCTTATTTATAGAGGCTCCAGCATCTATATTAATTATATAGTCATATACTAATTATACGGTCAATAAATATATCTCAATTTACTTTATCTACCTGTACCTTTTCTGCCTTCTTTCGTTAACAGTGTTCAGATACTGCTTGGATAATTATACCTCCTCCATTCTCAGTCTAATTGTTTTTGGTAGGACCCAATCTTTAGGTTATATGGATAGACATATTACTATCTCTGGCCAATGAAGAAACTTTCTTTATCCTCTTTGCTTAATGTTCATGTGTGATAAATGTTGCATACAAAGCCAATGAAAGTCAAGCCCAGAATTTTATGGTTAATTATTAGGGAAGAAAAAAAGGTATTTATTTTGGTTTCTTGATTTTTGGTTGTATTTCCTTTTTTTGGCTAGGATTTTAATGTTTGTACCCTATAAGTAGGTTTTTATTTAAAATAGATCTCCTACACTTTGCCTAATATTTTAAATGCTGCTATACTTAAAGCTTGTTAAACTCATTATGTTCTTTATAGAAAAAAATTCTTTTATTTCTCCTTTATCTAAGATTTCTATCAATTTCTATCACTTCTAATAAAAGTGTCCTGAATACTTCATGAAAAAAACATGCTCAGACTCTTCTTTTAAGTAAGATATCTGAGATAACACAATTATATTCTATAAGCAATTTATTTAGTCATTGTCATAGTGTCAGTGCACTGAACAAAGCATAACCTTGTTAACTTTGAACAAAATAAGAATAGACTACCATAAAAAAGGAAGGCACTTCTAAAGTGACACTAAGATTGGTTGTGATGAACTGCTTTTCTTATGGATAGATACAGTGCACAACATTTTAGATTATAAAGAAACATTAAGACAATATGCTGTTGGTCACCTTGCTTCATGGTTGACCATGGTGATTGTGAAAGAAAAACCTGAAAAGGATTAAAATGAGAGAGTTATCTAAAAAGGCCCTTAATTATTTCCCCCAACTGGTATTCCTACCCTTGAGTCTTCCTCTCCTCTTGCATGAGGACCAGAGAATGACTTGTTTCTAACCAATAGAAATTGATGTAGTAGATGGGATGTCACCTCAGTGATTATGTAGCATGTGATTATAGCTTATAACGTCATTTTGCTAGTAGACTCTATTTCCTTTGCTGGATTTAATGAAGTGAATACTTGGAATCATCCACTTGACAGGATATTGAAGGTGGTGTCTGACCAATAGCCAGCAAGGAATTGAGGCCCTCCGTCCAATATACCCACAAGTAACTGAATCCTACCAAAAACCACATGAGCTCAGAAGTGTACCCTTCTCTAGTCAAGCCTCAGATGAGATCCTAGCAGTGGCCAATACCTCATTTCAAACCTGTATGAGACTATAAAACAGAGAACACTGGTGAATAATTCCTAACTTACAGAAACTTCAAGATGATATATGTGTTTTTTATCTTATCAATCTTGTGTTAATATTGTTATGCTGTGATAGCTAGCTAATACACATGGCTTCAATATTAAGAGCAATGAGTTGCTAACTTGTGACAGATCAAATTACATACAACTTAAGTTTGATACAAGAAAACATATGTTAATCATATTCTGGGATAATTTTCAAAACTAAATTTATTTTTTGTAGAATTTGACATTGCTTAAATTGTTTACTCACCTGTGATAAGAGCTAAATTTGGTGCTTTCCATAGATCCTTATACAGTACAGAAATATAAAGTTTGCAGCTAATGAACTTTTCAGCTTTAACATAAAAGAAATGTCATCTTTTACTTCAAACTTTAAAATAATATTTTGTGAGTATTTTTCTACAATCTGGATGGAAATGATTAATACCAGTCAAATTAACTGGTCTAATTTAAGAAAAAATTTACATCTAATTCATACCACTAAAAGCATTTAAAATTCTATTTGTTATAAATGTTTAAAACAGATTTACTTCTAGATAAAATATTTCCTCATTAGCCTTTGTCTTAATTGCTATAACACAGTTCTTTCTACCAGAATCAAAACATACCATAAAAATGAAATTTTATCCAGGTTAGAATGAAATGACCCTCTATTATAATGAGCATCAGATTACAAAATTTTAATTCTGTTCTATTTGTTGCCAGGCAGGACCCATTTTATTTTTTTTTTATGCACTGGAAAGTACCAGTTACATGATTGGGGCAAATTACATATTCCCTTTGGAGTCACATATAGTTTAAATACAAAATGAAGCAAAAAGAAGTCAAAATCCATAAAATCTAATGGCAGAGAGGATAGAAATATAAAATTGAATAGAATGAACTGAACATAAATTCATAGAGAAAGTGGTGGAAGTAAAGAATTGGGCACTGCATGCTTTATTTAATAAGGTAACTATTATGCAATAATGCAAGTTCAGTAAGATTTTAAAGTGGAAATTAAATTCAAATTTCTATGTGAATTCCATAAACTTTTACATTTGGCAAGCAATGTAAATTTTCTTTTTAAAGCTTCATCTGACTTGGTTTGATCTATGGGCTTGATCTATGAGCTGACTGACAGTTTATAAGTCTTAGAGTGAACTATCTGTAAAGTATTTTCCAGTTCTACCATTCTGAGTGTGATATAATTTATTTACCACTTCCTCTTTTCTTTCTGTTGAGTATAGTCAAAATCTGTTGATTAATTTCAGAAGCCTAGAATTATAGCCAAATAAAGGATTTCCAAAAGGCTTTAAAAACACATCTTTCCCTTGCTGTTAATTCATATCATTGTAATTTATTATTTTATAATAAGCTGTGCATCATTATTAACACTCTTCCAATTAACACCTATTTTAACACCTATTTTAAAATAAGTAGCTGCTGAGCATCTGAAATTCAAGATTTCTACTTTTTAAAGCTATATTTATTGCTGATATAATTGAGAAAAAGTTTTACAATAAAGGAATCACTTGAAACAGGTAGTGGAACTATACAGTTTTAGTGATGAAGCTTAAGAGTCAAAAGATCAACTGGATTCTCACTGTCCAGCAAAGGACTGCTAAGATCATGCTTGAGGAAATGTTTATATCTTTAACAGATATGGACCTAGAACATTGGAGAGGTAGATGATTTCATATTTTAAAAATGTCATCCAGAAAGGCCTTCACCAGAAGCTCTTTCACAAGGCTTATCTAAGTCTTGTCATGTTCCTGACATATTCCTGATGGCTCCTATTTTTCCCTCAAGAGCAACACTTTGGGTTTTATTGGCTATTTTAATCAAAATCCACAAATATCCATAGAAATTTTAAATTACCTAAATTAATACTTAAATGGAGACTAGATAATAATTCAATTAAAACTCTTAGTTTTAATAGATATAAAATTTAAATTTTATTAGTTCATTATCTTACTATCCTTACCACCCCTTTCACATGTAAAAGAGCTGCATAATTTTGAAGATTAATAAACTTTGTTTTTTAGAGTAGGTTTAGGTTTAAAGAAAATTGAGCAAAGTGTACAGTTTCATGTGCATCACCCACCTCTAGTTTCTCCTATTATTAATGTCTTGCATTAATATGGTCAATTTGTAGATTTGATGGACCAATATTGATATATTATTAACTAAAGTCCACATTTTATACAAGCCTTCCTTTTTTTGTGTTGTATGTGCTACTGAATTTACATGCATGTACAATGTCATATTTCCACCAGTACTGAATCATATAGGGAGGGAAGTTTCAGTGACCAAATAAAATCTCCTGTTCTTCATCTATTCATCTTTCCCATCCCCTGAATCTGCCACCACTGATCATTTTACTGTCTGTATATTTTTTCTGTTTCTAGAATGTAAATAGTTCAAATCGTGTAGTATGTAGGTAATATTTTTGGACTAGCTTCTTTCCTTAACAATGTATACTTTAGCTTCAGCCATACCATTTGTGGCTTGACACTTTTTGCTGCTGAATCATATAACATTGTAAGGATTTAATACAAACAGCTGCATTTTAGTAAGAAGAAAATTGATCAAAATGACTCTAAATCTCTTGTTTAGAAGTAAATCTTTGCAGGTAAAGTACAACCCAAGAAAGTTAACTGCTACAGAATTTATATGCAAAATACTGCTACATAAGTTTATAACACATGAATAAACTAATTCATAGATATCCGTTTAACATTTCAAATTGATTATTATTTTTTAAAAATATAGAATACAATAAATCTCTCTGAGTTAAATACTTTTTATCATTTTTGATCTCTGAATAATGGCTGTACTAATATAAATGAATTTTCAATTTTCAAATGTTAGACCCAGGATTTACATTTTACATATAGATGAGACAATTATTCTACAATTTAAAATCTACTTTATTGTTGGGTTCATGAAGTAACAATAAAAGTAAGTGTTATAAGTGTCACATAATTATTTTAAATGCCATGTGGTTTAATATATAAAACTGTTTGTAAAAAGATGCTATAAAACTGCACTGAGATTCAATCTGGCTCTATTACTTGACTTCTACTGAGAGAAAAATCTAATTTAGTTTAACATATTAGCATTAAATATGTTCACAAATCAGTACCAACTAAGAAATGGTTTCTTTATCTACTATAAGGTAATTTGATGAAAATGGAAAAAAAAACAACTAGAACTCCTATTACTTATAACCTTGGAGTGATTTAATCAGGGTGATTTAATTTTACATATTTAACTGAAAAAAAATCAGTTTCCAACAGACAGACATAGAGCAGAAAAGAGATACCAGCTCTTCCAGAATTAAGATGGATTGTAGATAAGAAAATTAAGAAAGGATCAAATGCTTTTTGCATCCTCCCAAACTGCGCTTACTGTTGTTAAGAGTTTTGTTTATCTTCAGATCCATGAAGTGTCCTCATCTTGATGACAAGAAAATGGAAGCCCTGGAGTCATAAACAATTCCTCAAGGTCAGAAAACTATATGAAAGCTACATCTCTCATTAAGGATGTCTATGAGTTTGTTTGTTTGTTTGTTTGTTTGTTTGTTTGTTTCATTTATTGCTCTCAATGGAGTTTATCTAGTCTGTCTTAGCTATTGGCTTGCAAATGTTAAAGCCATAAAAATTAGCTAAAGAACATATTAAAATTTTCAGATTTTTTGGATCATACTTAAAGATTCTGATTTAATGGGTTCATGAGGCCAGATTTAGGAATATCATTTGTAAAATGTCACTCTTTCAATAGTTAAAGAGGTAAACTTCCCTATATCCATAGCAAGATTTTTGTAGTGCCCTAAAAAGACAGAAAAGTTTATCTTCATGTACAGTCATCTCTCATTTTGGACAATAAATCTAAATTAAAATAGAAAAAATCTTAGCAAACAAGTAATGATCTCTCCATCACTTTTTTACAGATAGTATTTACTCATTAAAAATCCTTAAGTGCAAATTTGTGTGGTTTATATAAGAATGATAGCAATGTTCCTCAGTGTATAGGGTAATTTTAAATCTCTTGAATAATGAGATGTTAACTAGAACTGCTCATTCACCATTTCCATGGCCCTTGCTATAAAATTGTTTGCATTCTTCGTAGTCTATAAATATGAATTTCTGGATTTTAAATCATGCTTTTTCTCAGTTTTGGCATATCAGGATGTGAACTGTAAGTCCTTTATAGTTCTTTATAAAAGAGAGCAACTTTAAAAACATATTTTAAAATATAAACCATATGAATTTTTGCTTTTTCATTTGTTACAAGAACAATTCCCATTAATTAGCAAAGGGTGAATTTTTTACTTTAATAAGGAACTGATAAGATTACTTTTTTCACTCAGGGGATATGAATTTTTTTTTAAAAAATGTTAAGATACTTATATGTATAGTATTCTTATTTTGGATTTGATATATTAAGCTTGAGTAATACTAGAAATTGAAAATGACTCAATATTTTTTGTAAAAGTAAGCAAATATCAACTTGTTCAAGAAGTTAATAAAATATGTTTGGTACATTTTCCTTTATTCTATATATAAAAATAAAAATTTTGAATTTGTTTTTATATAAAATGCATTTTAAAAATATATGAATCCTTAAAAATGAATATAAATGTAGCATTACATATGCAAAGTTTAATAATCAATGTTGATACATTTCCATTTTAAATAAATACTAAAGGTATGTCTATATTGCTAGCACATTTGTTTGGAAAAGTTGTAAACAACTGTCTTTAATAAAGTTTTTGGTAAGCTGTGTAAGATAGTGCATTTCCCATGCAAAATTAATATTTGCATTTAGGCTCTACAATCTATTCCAGATGTATTGACCTTTCCATGATATTTACCCCTAAAAGAGATGACAAGTGAATCCCAGTATGTATAAGTTTTAGTCCATCATCCTGTGATGGAGGGCAAATGTCATTCTTCCAAATGCTAACTTGACCTACAAAAAGTTCCTTTATTCTAAAGTAATATTATGAGTTTGAACTTCTTATTAGAATTTTGATATTTCTGTTTGGATTAAATGAAAGATACATAAAATGTATTTTCTGATTATGACAGTACGACTATTTTCTGAAAGATCTAAATGGATAATTGACTGAAAACCTCTCATCAGATATGAATGTATGGTAGCAATTAGACTGTGCCTCACAGATCTCCAACTATAGGAAGCACATTGACCAGGGTCTCTGTTGCTGTCCTCTGAAGTCTACCACTGTGTTTATTTAAAGGTCATGCTTCCTAAGGGCTGCTTACAGATAACAAATGAGAAAAGCAGAGATGCTAAGGCAGATCTCTTCCTGGGAGACACATGACTTATCTGCCATCTTACTATGAATTGAAGACTCCCTGACCATCATGAAGAAGCTTACTTAAGTGACAGTGTAGTCACTTAAAAGACACAGCAGGCTAGGATTGCACTCGCCCTCTTTTTTACTTGGGGTCAGAAAGCATGTGTTTTGAAGGTTAACCCTGCTTTCTCATCATTTCTCTCATACAGTAATATCACCTAACAAAATATTTGCTTGTTACATCTCATTTTGATGTCTAATTGTTAGAGAACAGACCTAAACTAACCTACATAGGACAATAGGAAATTAAAGTTGAAAAGTAGTATTGGTATTTTGAAATATATAAATTAAATTCAAAGTATTCGTAAACATTTATGAAAAGAGTTCTGGGGAAAATAAAGATGAAGACATTGAAAATATATTAATATAGAATGTTACTATATATTGATATTGATATTAATATATATTAATACATAGTAATAAAGATAAATAAATTGAATAGATTTAATACATATTAATTTATGAGCAGACAAAAATAAATAAGAAATCTTTGAGAGTTATAGTACACCATTATTTAAATATTATTACAATGTAGAAGAGTAACATTGCTATAGGCTATTTTAAACTAGTATGAGAAACTCCAATTAATATTTTCCTCATATCAGCAGCTACATGGTTGCTATTACTCTTTCTTCCATATCAGTGGCAGACACTACAAGGTACACAGTGTTCTCTTTCCACTAAGCCCAATCCTTGTCAAGACACCTTCTAACAATAAATAGGAAAGTATTATTTGTCATATCTGTCTTAACCAAAGAGTTTAGCTCAATTTCAATTGAAGGGTAGCAGAATATGCCACCCTAAATTACAATAGAAGTTTAGGTCATGCCACCCTAAAATATGCCCCTTTGGTATATTGATTACTTTGAGCTGTAGGCACTTAAAAAACAGCGAATTCAGGGAGAGGTTTTCTCTGAACGCCCCTTATCTACCTAAAGACGGATCCTCCAAAAAGAATTCAATTGTCATAGATCCTCTCTCCCTAGGAGCTACATCAAATAGCAAAGATCGATTCTTATCACAGGAGAACAGACTAGAAGTGGACATGACATGCAGAAAAACTTTGTCACAAACTGTCATACCTCCCATATACTCTTCTAAGAACCCATTTATCTTTCCAAAGAGCTATTTACTCTCCTAAGAGGGTTATACTCCTTTCCCTTTTTCTATTAAGATAATATTTAATCCTGAATTTTAAAGCCACCTCTTTGAGTTACTCATTTTTCCTAGGTATCTTCCATGAAGTATACATGTTTATAAATTTATGTTTGTTTTTCTCTTGTTAATCTGTTTTTTTTTATTACAGAGTCTCAGCTAAGAACTCAGAAGTGTCCAGAGACAATGATTTTCCACCTACACAGTTATACTCCTTAAAATAGAGAGTGAATGATAAAATTGATGAAGACTCAGAGAAAAATACAGTGAAAATAATGTAAGAGAATAAATATAGTCATAATAATCTCAGTATAAGAACTGACTTTCCAGCTTTCACAGCTACCTAAACAGTAGGGGGTGAATTCCTTCCAACCATAAGTTTTTTAAAAGAGACTAGTTGACATTGAGGTAAGAATATTAGAAAAATCAAGTATTAAATTATTATATTGAATAAATTATCTCTATGATATATTTCATCCATTATATGATATGACCCCAAGAAGAGAATTTTGATGAGTAAGATTAACCTATTTTTCTCTACTTCCAGTGAAGATCAAATGAAGAACAATGATTTAAATTAAGATATGAGGTTGAATATAGATATAGAGAAACATCTTAATTGCATGAATGGTAATAACTTGAAATTAATGCTTTTTTATGGAAGGGAAGGGCTAACACTTGAATTCAATTCATTGTAAAAAAAATTGAAGCCACCTGGAGATGATTTTGAGCAAGAAAAGGTGTTTCAATAACAAAAGATAAAGAAAATGCCATTAACCATTAACTCCTTAAGAAATTTGTTTCAAGAAAAAGAGAGTAAAAATAGATAAATAATTATCTGGGCATGTAAACTTGAAGGCACTGAAATTACTGATATTTCCTTGTTGTCAAAAAAGAAAACTGAATGAACCAAGTAAAACAGTAATGATGTATTAAAATAAATATTTGTTACAATTTTGGGATTATGTGTTGTGCTTATGCTTCTAAATATTGTGAATGTTGTTTACAATCATATAAACAATATGATATATAAATAATATATCAATAATATAATTAATAATATCAATAAATATTATACAGTCAGAAGAGTTATATACTTTCAAAAATTTTAAGAGGAATTCAAAGTGTTCTAGAAAATATAGATAATTATTTAATGACAGATAAAGCAAATAATGTCTTGATTTCCATTTAACCTAATTCTACAACTCAAGTAAAGATTGACAGAAGATTTTCATGAAATTAACAAAATGAGTCTTTTTCAACTATGACAGCTGCCACAGGGACCAAAGAGAGTCAAATGCATACTTATCTTAAGAATTACTGTAAATCTGGCTGTTATATAAATAAACATATATTTGTATGGGGCAAATTGCTTTCCCATTATGAGGTTTCTCCTACCCAGAAAAATTACATGAAACCAGACCATCAGGTGCAACTTTAGTTCATAGGATTTGAGAAAAGACAAATCAAAACTTTTTCCTACACATATGAAATACCCCAAAATTATAAATTATAAACAAAAATAATGTCATAAAGCTTCTGTTCTAATTTTGACAAGCTAAATTAGTTCACTTAATATTTAGGGTGATCTTTATAAAATCCTTGGCTAATTTTACCAACTTCATTATTTATTTATTTTTCAAAGAACCATTAGCAGAAAGAAAGTTTTTAAATATGGAAACAGAGACATAATAACTAAGTATGTAAAATGAAGTTTTGGTTTTCTGTTGTATTGCTACTTTTGCTTTGGTAAGCTAACCTACTAATTATCTGTCACCGAATAGTTAGCTGGCAACCCAATAGGTTTTTCCTTTAATAAATATTGAAATATTTATTATGATATTTATTATAATTTAGAAAATATAATGACAAGTCTATTGCTATATTCCAGCAACCAAGCTGTAGTCAGTAATTCAACGTTTAAATGTTTTTAATTTTATAAAAAGAATGATAGATTTTGTTTCTCTGTCTAGGCAGGACAGGTACAGTGGAAAATGATTTGCTAAATAGTAAATGCCACCTCTCAAGTCTTTTTGATAGCTTCCATGAAGCTAGTTTATATCTTATAACTTTCATTTACACTCTGCCATGCTTTATTTTTTCACCTTTTTTATTCTTTTTCTTTTGTGATGAAGATGATTGGACTTCTCTGAAAAATGGAGAAAGCAATTAATTGTAATCAAATAGCCAAGTTTTATCTTGAAGTTCAGAAAGATTTAGTTTGGAATTTGTGGTATCAATACTGGATCAGCTGAAATACTTTGAAATGATTTAAAACATCCAAAAAATTCATCTCAAATTTGTTTTGGATTCAAAGGGAAAAAAGTATTATTTCTCTTATTATTTAAAGAAGAATGTATTCTATTTTCCTAATATATATTTCAAAATCTTTTTGTACTTTTACATCATTAGTTTAGTTACCCAATAGTATATATTGTTAATAGAAACCAACTTATTTTAGAATATCTACAACAATCAAAATCTACAATGCATCTAAAGTTGCACATTTAATGTGCTAGTTCTCCACAAACATCATTTTACTTTTTCCTCAGTAATAGAGGTGGAGCTTAGACATAGCTGCCTAACAAGGAATAGAATTCTTCTCCCTTTTCAAAGCCAAGTGTGAAAATTTGCCTGCATTTTCAAGATAAAATGTGAGCTGATATAAAATTTGCAACTTTCACTTTGCTTGGTTTGGAAAATCGCTGGATGTTGACGTCGGCCTTTTTTCCTTTCCTTGGACTGAAATGGCAATAATGAAAGTTATTTTGAAACAGAATGCTAAAGATAGAAGGTGCTAAATTGGACTAAGTCCCTGAATGACTACAAGGAAGGACAGCATGCAGAAGAGCCACCATCAAACCGAAGCACTTATGTTAGACTGTCACATAAGCCCAACATACTTGTTTCTTTGTTCTTTAAATCATTCAAATTTAAAGGTTTCTTTTTGTAGCTGCCTAAAATAACCTAACTAAGCATTTCATTTTGAGTTTTAAAGATTTAATGACTGGTCACTGCAAAAAAATTAAATAAACAAACAAACAAACAAATAAATTATCGGGTCAAGGGAGGGGTTTAGACTAAGAATCCAGTTCAATCATACAACTCAATGACAACCAAAAAACAAATGATCCAATCAAAAAATAGGCAAAGGACCTGAACAGGCACTTCTCCCTAGCGGACATACAAATAACCAACAAATATATGAAAAGATGCTCAAGATCACTAGTTATTAGGGATATGCAAATCAAAACCACAATGAGATACCATCTCACACCTGTTAGAATAACTGTAATCAATGCAACAAGAAATAACAAATATTGGAGAGGATGCAGAGAAAAAGGAACACTCATACACTGCTGGTGGGGCTTCGAATTGGTATAGCCACTATGGAAAACTGTATGGAGGTCCCTCAAAAAACTAAGAATTGATTTACCATATGATCCAGCAATCCCTCTACTGGATATTTACCCCAAAGACTTGAAAACCCATATCTGAAAAGATTTACACACCGATGTTCATAGCAGCATTATTCACGGTGGCCAGGACATGGAAGCAACCTAAGTGTCCTATGATAGATGATTTGATAAAGAAGCTGTGTTACATATATACAATAGAATATTACTCAGCCATAAGAAGAGATGAAATACAGCCATTTGTGACAACATGAATGGACCTTTAGATAATCATGCTGAACGAAATAAGCCAGACTGAAAAAGTTGAAAATTACATGATATCACTTATATGTGGCATATAAACCTAAAAGCAACAAATGAACAGGAAAAAGAGAGACTCAGGGACATGGACAATGGACTAGCAGTTACCAGAGGGTAAGGGGTGGAGAAGGAGGGAAGAGGTAGACAGGGTAAAGGCTGTGAAATATAGGGAAGTTGGGGGAGGGTGGGGTGGGTAAAGGGGATCAAATATATGGTAGCTGAAAGAAACTGAACTCTGGGTGGTAATCACATAATAGGATATATATATATATATATATATATATATATATATATATATATATGTCAAATTATAATGTACGCCTAAAAATTATATTATTTCGGTAACCAATTTTACTCCAATAAACTTAAAACTAAATAAACAAACAAGCAAACAAATAAAAGAATCCAGTTCAAATTTCTGAACTTAACAAATACTTGAGAACCTCTCTTTAATATTTAGTCATGTGTTGAAAACTACCTTTTCTTGAGGAATTAAAAAATGTCAGCATTGAAATTAAGATATTCCTGAGTTGTAAATACCAAACCTCAGCTCACAATGCTACTTACCTTGGATGTGTAACTCATGAACATCTTTTTCCAACACTCTACGAAGAATAGAAGTCTTATGTTATAAATTTATGTTCCCCCAAATTTGATCACAACTAGCAGATGTTTTTTCACCTGAAACAATTTTGCATGGGAGGTAAACTTTTACCTCTATCCATTTAGGGGTTTTTGGCTAGACTTAGTATTAAACTGACATCAGATGGATTAACAAGAGGCAACATACATAGTTATGTAAGCTTTACATGCCATGGGAGACCTCATAAGGAAATGAAGACCCAAAGGTATGATAGAAACTACATACTTTCATATTAAGTTGAACACAAAGAGAGAGGTGTAGAAACTAATTAAACTATGTAGGGAGGGTAAATGGAGAAAAAAATTATTTTAAGAAGGCCTGTTTGTATAGCAATCTCTTGGCTTTGATTCTCTGTTAAAGAATTTGTTTTCTCCTTGTACAGAAAGGGCATCTTTCACACGGTCATTTTGATTTCCTCTTTCCAGGAAGGAAAGCGGAGATTAAAATGCCCTTCTTGCATGTTTGTGTTTTAAGTGCTTTTAGTTCAAATCATCCTCATGCTAAAGTAGCATAAATATGTGTGGCATATTCTGCCATCCTCAATTTCAACACAAGGGATCATCCTGATAATTGCGGATTAATAATAGAGTTTGTCATCTCTGGAAGTTATGCGCCTCTAGTCAAGGAAGGAAATAGATTTGAAAAAATAAGAAAGGTGACATGAAGTTTGCAGCAACCAATCACTCTTTTTCTTTCTTTCTTTCTTCCTTCCTTCCTTCCTTCCTTCCTTCCTTCCTTCCTTCCTTCCTTCCTTCCTTCCTTCCTTCCTTCCTTTCTTTCTTTCTTTCTTTCTTTCTTTCTTTCTTTCTTTCTTTCTTTCTTTCTTTCTTTCCTTTAAGGAAAGATACTGTGTTGGCCAGCACAACAATCTGAAATAGTGTGTAAGTGTTTTGCCAAAGCTAGTAATTGAACATAGATAAAGATTTATAAGCATAGAAGTTTGTTTTTTGTTTTTGTTTTTGTTTTTACCATGAATGCTCTTTTAAAAATGAAAAACTAGGAAATATTTCAGTATAAAAAGTTTCTAAAATGATTACTATATTATGCCATTAGTTGTTTTATACTAATAAAATATTTACAAACTTTGTTAGTTGAAGTGGTACTAGTTATCATGGTAGATAAGCCCCTAATTTTCTTGTTCATATAACAGTTCATTGAGGGCATTCCTAGTTCGGTAGCTATTCTCCAAGTTGTGATTCAGAGGCCTAAGTTCTTTTGATATCGTATTTTTACAATTTTCAATATATGGCTCCCAAGGTTTCCTGATTTTTTTCTTTGCCATTTCACACATCTGACAAGGGAAAAGGTTAAGTCAGACAAGGAAATGATGTAGACCATATTATTCCACATTTTATTGGCCAGAATTCAGTCACATGTCTCCATCTAGCAAACAAGGTTAGAAAATGTAGTCTAACTGTATGCCACGAATAAGAGGAAACCAATGAGGAGACCAAGGAACTCTCTGCTATGTACTTCTCTAAAAATCTTCGAAAGCATGATAATTGATAAATGATAAAGAGATGATTGATGAAGAAGATAATCATCAGCCTTAGTTTTTTTTAAATAGTTCATTCCATGTTTTAAGTCAAATTTAGGCCTACATACACATTTTGATTCAGTTATTCACATTCATTCAAATAGTAGTATCTTCTGCCAATACTTTTTTTTATTATCCAAATTCCTAGGTACCTTCTAGAAAACAAAATGATCCTGTTCATTATCCAAGCACTACTGAATCCATTATGGCATTTCTATTGACGCTTAACGTAGGATTTTCTTCATAAACTGCAGGATGCAATGAGATTATCAAATTGCTTTTATGTGTTAGCCTAAGAAATGAACTGAGACCTTCAGAGTACTACTTGCAATTATTACAAATGGTCTTCTGGAAGGTCAAAAATTCTTCCCCATGACTGCTATTAATTTTTTAAATTATTTTTTATTTTTAATTAATTAATTTATTTTTAGGCAGGGCAAGGACCTTGTCAGCTTACAATCCTTTATTATTTTTTTTATTTTTTATGCCTACAGCACCTGGTCTTCCTAGGTGGTCTCCCATCCAAGTACTAACTACGCCTGACCCTGCCTGCTTAGCTTCCAAGATCCAATGGGATCGGGCTTGTTCAGGGTGGCATGGCCATAGAGTGCTATAAATTTTAGAACCAAATAACTGGCTACTTGTTTCTTTCGAAGTTAACAACTTTATTAATATAATCTACTTGCAGTTATTAGTTCTATTTAGAGAAAGTAAAAAATGGTAAATTATTCATTGAAAAAATATTTTTGAAAGGCGGCAGTAATTAAAAATAACTAAAAAAACAGAAAGCTAAAGGAGCAATGTCCTGATGAGATCTATGACCTTGTCCTTAGTGCCACAATGTTTAAGCCAGAAAAGTTAATGAGTAATATGAAAGGGAAGACTGGAGGCATACTTCTATTAATAAGGAAATGAGCTCCAAATGAAAGCCCAAAGAAAAGGCACACAATTGGTTAAGTTTATTTAAAGGGAATGTGTTCTGCACCATCTTTTTCCTTCTCTTGAGGATTCCAAGGAATGACTAGACATGGGGTGAGAAGTTTTGGAGAACAAAAATGGGAAATTTATTGGGCTAAAACTATAAGGAAGTTTTGGACCCATATCAAATAGTAAGTACATTTTTGTGAGTATTTCCTAGATAAGTTGGTGAGAAACACAAATAAGTGTTCACGCATCTTAGTTCTTGAGAAGACCAAAAAGAAGACATTCAAGGAAATTCTCAAAAAGTAGAAATTGTATGTTCCATAACGAAGAAATGGAGTCCTTCTCGACAAAAAAGGAAGGGATTTGGTAACAATATACATAATGAAGAAAATAGCTTTTAAAAGAGATTGACCAATAATTCTTATTGTTTTCAATATAGTTTACATCTCAGTGTCTTACATATAGGTTATATAGGATTTTCTGCTACATTTAGATTACATAATTTAATTTGCTGCTTAGGTATTATAAAGACAACATTTTATGAAAGGAGAAAACTAGTCGGTTGAGTGTACTAAAATATTCCCAGATGCATCATCTACCTCCTCCTACACTATCTTAGCCCCTGTTTTAACTTAAAATTCTTAGGTAGTTTTTAGAAATTATCAGAGGAATGAAATCTAAATTCTAGAATATGATAAAGTTGTCTATTATATGAAATCTTCATTTCTCTTGAGTCTCAATTGGTATCGTTGTGTAATTTCCATTTAACTCTGCATAGAATAAATTACTAAAATTTTCTGAAATCAATGCAGTCTTTCATATTCCTTATTTAAACTTCTGTATATGCTGAGTCTTTAGCATGGAAAATCCTTCTACATTTTTGCGGAGTGGCTAAACTCTACTTTCCATCGAAGTACAGTTCAAAACTATGCTGATCATGTTCAGACACAGTTAGATGTTTCTCTAACATGTTTCCTCAGTTCTGTGAGCTTCTATTATTGTGTTTCACCGTATATTGTAATTTTCATACAGTTCTTCATTTCCACCCATGGTTGAAAACCTCTGGAATACAATGACTGGCTGCCTTTTAATGATATGCTCAGAACAATAAATCGTTGTGAGAAAACTGTTTCCTGTGAGTCCTAACGTACTAATAAAAGTACACTGATGTTTTAACTTGGAGACAAAAATAAATCAATCATGAAAGAAAATTCTACTGTTTTCAGGAGCGCATTCTAAATCTTTCTATCCCTTATATCTAATCATGAAGCAATCCTAAAATACAGTAATTTTAATTTCATTATTTTGTCAATAAATTCATCGCTTCCTAAACACAAACATACACACGCGCACACGTGCACACACACACACGCACATGCACATGCACACACATGCACACCATGGACTGAATTGTAGTCCCCTAAAATCCATACATGGAAGCACTAACCCTCAATGGAACAATATTTGGAGATGGGCCGTTAGCAGGGAATTAGGTTTAGATGGACCAGGAGAGTGGGATGACTATTCTTACAAGAAGAGAAGCCAGAGAACTTGCTTGCTTTCTCTCAGTTTCCTGTAAGTGAGGACAAGTGAGAAGGCAGCATACTGTAAACCCGGAAGAGAATCCTTACCAGAACCTAACCATGCAAGTGCCCTGATCTCAGACTTTCAGTCTCCAAAACTGTGATAAAATAAATGTCTGCTGTATAAAACATCCAGTCTATGATATTCTGTTGTGGTAGCCTGATGTGACTAATTGCACACACTAACTCTATAGCTATATTGCATAATATATTCACATAAACACATATATACTCTTTAATCTTTAAAAGATTTTTAAAATCCCTTTTTATTTTCATGTTATTTTCTTTTCAATTACAGCTGACATTCAATATTATACTAGTTGCATGTATACAGCATAGTGCTTAGACATTTATATAACTTATGAAATGATCCCCCTGATAAGTCTAGTACCTGGCACTGTACATACTTATTATTATATTACTGACTATAAACTCTATGCTGTACTTTACATCCCTGTGACTATTTTGTAACTACTAACTTGTCTTCTTAATCCCTTCATCTTTTCACCTGTACCCCAACCCCACTTCCCATCTGGCATTTATAAGTTTGTCCTCTGTTTCTATAAGTCTGTTTTTCTTTTGTTTATTTTCTTCTTTGCATTCCAAGTATAAATGAAATCATGTGGTATTTGTCTTTCTTAGTCTGACTTATTTCACTTAGCATAATAATCTTTAGGTCCATCCACATTGTTGTGAATGGTAAAATTTTATTTTTTATGCTCGAGTAATATTCCACCATATAAATTTACCATGTCTTCTTTATCTTTTGATGAACATTTATATCACTGATTTTTTTGAAAGTATCACTTCATATACCTGTCAAAAATTAGAAAATATAGAGTATCTGGCAAGAAATTAAATGTTTACTTTTCAATATCGAGTTCATTGGTCAATTGCATTTTAAACACAAAAACACAATGTTGTATTTTTTGAAGCTTGTTTTTATCATTTTTAATGGATCCATTATTCATCAAAGCATTACTAAATATAAATATAACGTTAAAATAAATATAATGTTAATTTTAAAAAGCTTAAACTAGAATTGAAAGTCTACCTCATTGATTAATTCAGATCACATTAATTTTTAGAGACCAAAACAAAACAAAAGCTTTTGTGTATTATAAAACCAGTTAGGAATTAATACCTATATTCCTCTTGTGTGAATCGTGGAATTTCTCAAGGATATAAGACAAGAATATTCACTGTGGTACTATTGGACATTACAGCTCACCATCATTAAAAGCAGCAACCACCAACTTAAAGAGTAATAAAAATTCACATTAAAAAACTTATTAACAAGAAGAAAAGAAAGCATCATTTTACTATGTATAATTTTAATCACTGGACTACCTGGTTTCAGGAGGGGGAGCACTGCATACCAGGTGGCAGACATTGTATTAGTGTAAGGTACATATATTTTTATTTAATCTTCACAATAATCTTTCCAGGTAAATATTATTATTTTTATTTGCCAGAAGAGAAATCTCAAAGACATGGAGTTACTAACTCTATGATAAAAAGTACCAGTAAAACAGGTACTATAAGCGCTAACAATTAAAATAAGTGTCACATTGATAACAGAAAGTTAATTGGCTCCTTATAAAAGCCGTATACTCTTTCCATTGAATTAATTATATGCAGGATTATAGGGCAGAAATACTTACTCTGGAGGACAAAATAGAAAGTCTAAACTTTAACATGCCTTGGTATACATGCTCTTAAAGACAACTGCAACATGTAAAACGCAATTCATACTGTAGCAGAAATTGTTCAAATAATGCAAGCTCAAGAAAAACTTTAGTCTTAAAATGTGATAGCTGTATATTATTTATTACTAAGAGAGCTTTTGTGATTTACCATTTTCTTGATAACCTATATTATGTCAAAATGAATTCTTATGTTTATTTTAAGAAATGTTATTTTTTAAATTATCTGTTTCTCTGTAATATAATTTTAGAAGCCGCACATTATTAATCTAAATTAAATCAACCTATCATGGAACCATAACCAAGGATCATCCAGAGATCCAGATTTACCTTTGGGTTACAATTTTACAAAGAGAACAATTATTCCAAACAGTGATGAAATTATGTGTTCCTCCCCAATACCCTTTGTCCTCGATGAGAATCTTCATTTGTCTAAAAGGCTTCAATTTTATAAAATATTAATAAAAGAAGCATCAAGTGGGTATTATTGCTTTCTTTTCCATTATTAATTCTTGGCTACCCCATGCAGAAACTATTAAGCTCTAACACTTCTGGACTTTGAGTAGCTGACTTCTTACTGAGAGTCAAACCCCTACTTTTGAGTTCACTTTGTTTTCAAATCAGGTGATTCACGTGTTAGACATGTTCTCATGAAATGGTCATGTATCTAGTCTGCTAGTCATTTTCAATGTCCTCTCAAATTACACCAATGTACATTGCTACAATCTCTGTGACTCCACTGAAAACATTCTCATCAACTCCACACAGCAATCCAGTTTCTCCACAATTGTGTCTTAACCAGAAAACTCGGCTTGGGGTTGGCATCCCAAACCCTGCTGTGGTCTGTCATTTGACCAAATAAATCCTAGATGAAAAAAGAGCTTCAAAATTTTAGGAAAATTTCAGGTGTGCTAATTCATTAGCCATCATCCATTTAGTGCGCAACATACTCAACACCAGTGGGCCAGTGGTTGATCATCACCCTAACAATGACCATCTTTACACATGTCACTGTCCTCCTGTCCCCCTGAGGCTCTGGTCAGCCCTGATCTGTCTGAGTCTCTGAATTCAATGTTGTATGTTTTGCTTCTTTCTGTCTTGCCCTCTATTCCAGGTACACATGGGAGTGAAAACGGAAAGGCCCTGTTTCTTTCAAGAACATAAATCCCTTCCCTTGTGGGGCTGAGGTACCAGTCAAAAGGGCCTGGTACAGAATGTATATGTGAGGTGTTCAGCCTGTAACTGGCAGAGGCTGAGGACCAGGTAAACACAGCCCTGAAATTCCCAGAGCTGTTCAACGACCACCCATCTTCAGATTAAGAGCTAGTAGCTGCACCAGCCATTGAGCCAAAGGAGTCAGCATGTGGCATTGGGGCAAACAGATTGAAGATGCAGACAGGACTTGAATGGAGAAAGAGTTCAATGCAAGTCAGGTGAGCCCGGCCTCCCACCAGACCGGCGGCTAACAGCCGGCCTTCAGGCAGGAGATGAGGAAGAAGGCCTGTGCCTTGGCTCTCATGCGGTCTCCAAGAACACTGGGGCCAGTGGAGAGTGCACACACTGTCTCTCTCATCTGCCTGTGGCTGAGGCAGGGGAGGAGGTGTTGCAACTCAGTAGCAGGGGGCCCCAACACAGTGTGCTACTGATGGAGCATCAGCTGTATGCAGGAATACTGAGCACTCATTTGAAATTCAGGACACACAGATGCAACCTTTGCTGATAAATTAAACCCTCTGCTCAGGGCTCCATCACGGCTATTATGAATTAGCTTCCCATCTTCTATGCCAGCAGGGATGAAGAAACCAAGTCACAGGAAAGCCTAGGCCAAGAGCTGGCCAAGTGCTCTCTCACCCTGGGGGTCAGGCTGGCCAATGTCCTGGCATTGGAGGAACTGGGAGTCACTGCCATGCTCCCACCTGAGAAATCAGCACCTGGTCAGACACTTGGGGACACGCGCTAGCCAGCCATTTGGGTTCTAGTTCCCTCCCTGCCATGACTATCCAGTTTGCCAATATTCATTCTTTTGCTCCAAGTTTCTGGGCTGACAAACAAGGAACCAGGAGCCACTCATTGAGCCTGGTATCTTCCCCTCTGAAGGTTTTCCTCTCTCCCTGGCCCTGTTTTCACTTGGCCCTTGTGCAATGTTGAAGTGACCAGGCCTAGGGCAGGTGAAAACCCTGAGCTGAGTTCTGGCCTGGCAGGGGCCCATTGACATCAGTTGTGTTGCTGAATTAGCGTTCCTTGGCGGGAGGACTAGCTATCAATACATCACAACTATTGTGTATGTGCTTGATGCTGGCCAGGTCATGGGCTCGCCCCTCCCTCAGCCTTTTGCTGTATCTATCCACCACCCTGAAGCCCTGTTCTTTTCACTGATTCCCTCATTCCTTTTACCTTCTATTCTCAGCTTCTGCCTTCATGCCCCATTCTATTCGAACTCTTGTGAATTTTCAAGCAGGCCATTTCCCTTTTTCTTCATGTTTCTTTGAATCTCGAAGTCAATTCTACATTTCTCCACTCGCCTCTTCTCCCATCTTCATCCCCCTGACAAGCGTGCCTACATTCTTCACCCTACCTATTTCTCAGCCCAATTCTGGCCGGTTTTCCCCATCCCTCATCCTCACAGGAGACACTCTTGCCCCTCACAGAAGGGCTGTGGGACACAAGAAAGAGCCTAGCATCTAGGATCAGGCCTGCCTTCATGCTCAATGCCCAGCCAAGGTGAGGCAGCCAGGGACTGGGTTCTGGATTCATGGAGTTTGCTCATGTCACATTCAGTCTGGAGTGTTGTTCAGAAAGCAAGACCACTCATCCTTACAATAGGCATGCCACCAGACACACACCCTTTCATACTTTGGCAAGTCATGTCAATGGGCTGAGGAGAGCGTGGAAGGCCCAGGCTTTTGGAGGCACTGTAGCGAAAACCAAGGTGCCCCCAGGTCCTCACTAGGATGCTAACATGACCTTGGGTGGCTTTCTGTGTCTGGGTCAAACAGGGAAAGCCACGTCCTACCTCATTGCTCTGTTTTGCAGTGGGTGTTGTGTAACTACCACATACTTAAACATCAGAGGAACTGAGTTCAAATAAGCACCATTCTGGATATGTGAGGAACCACTCTGTTTCTCTGTGTGCATGTATGTGTTTGTTTGTATGTGGGGTGTGAGAGAGATGCAGGTGTGTGGATACTCAGTCAAGTGGATAAGCATGAATGTCTGTATGTGTGTTTTGTGTGAAAATTTCTTCAGTGTCCAGTTGTTTCAGGTATTTAAAGATGTGGGTGTTTGGTGTATTTGCTAAAGTGTGAGTGCAAATCAGCATCTGAGCATAAAGTGTCCTTTGTATGTCTGAATATCCAAAGGAGTGTATTTTATGTATCTTTTTCCAAGAGAGACCTGTAAACATTGGGCTGTGCCTGGTGTGAAGGAATAGTATAAAAAGTGAGAGAAATCCTCTCAGTCCTAATGTAAGAGTTTTCTGGGTGGCAGGTCATGGCTGGACTCTGAAGGGAACACATTAGGATGTATATAACTATCAGACCATCACATTATAGACCTGAAACCAATATAAACACGGACTCAATCCACATATACATCAAGGATCTAAATTTCAAAGCGTCCAAGAATAGAATCAAAGAAATCTGCCCAAATGGACTGCTTCCCATACCATAATCCCAGACCCTTATTTGTAGCTTCATGTGCTGCCTACCCGCCGGCCAGCTGGGCATTCCCTACCTGTCGGATCTCCTTCCTGCTGGCCTGCACAGGAAAGGACAGAATTCATTCACCTCAGTAGTAAAATTTCCAGATTTTCAAAATAGGCAAAGCCCCACCCAGCCTCTGGGGCCCATGGAAGGCTGCTCTACCTGAGGCCAAATATTGCTTCGTGTCCTGATTTCTTAGGAGGGAGTCTGGCTGTGGCTTCTGTCAGATGGTTCTCTTACAAATGAGTAGAGTACCTCCCATTTGCTCCAAGGTTACCTTGCATTTAATGTTTCACCTCCTCGACTATTAGAAACATGAATTTTGGTTATTTGTGGGAGAATGGGTGTCCAAGATGATATCCATTCCTGGTGGCCAGGCTTAGGATTCGAGACAGGGAAGCAGTGGTCAGGAAGTCTCTGTGGCCCTGATCACCATATAATGAATCCACTTGGGCCCCTTTCACCCTTCCCCAACTCCTTCCTCCCTTAATGTATAAAAAGACCTTGCAGAATGATCCATTTGGCAGGATATTCGGCATGGAAATCCTAGCATCCTTTGTGGTTCTGTATAGGTTGCAGTGTTTCTGGGGAAAAATCCCAATAGTTTCAGACAAAGGTGAACACCCTGACAGGGCAGAAACTATTATCCAAAAGTTGGGCCACACCCATGTATCATTGAGCCCCATTTTATCCCGAGGCCAAGGAGACAGTGTGCACCCCTATCCCATTTATACTCCACAAGCCCATATTTTTTCTACCATGTGCAACTCCTTGAACAAGAATGAGCAATGGAGAATGGATCCAGTTTCACAGCCTTCTTGTCATCCTCATTTCTTTCTAGCCTATCCATAATGGATCACGCTGTCACTCTTCTGGCTCTCAAGAAGCTGACTTATCAGACAGAGTGAGACATATCCTTTATGAGTACATCTCGTTTTCCACTCTGAGGATTAACATATTTGACACATTCTCATGAACCAGTGGTGCACCTGACCTGCTAGTTATTTCACAGGTGACTCTGGGATGACTCGAATGTTCTTTGCTAGACATCTCTGTGAATGGATTTAAAAGAATCCCAGACAAAAAAAAATGTTCTAGTTAGTCAAAGAATCTGTAGAAACCAAGATGCCCAACTTGGGTCGGACAGACCCAACCCAGCTGTTGTGTGTACTTTTGACCAAGTACAACATGCTGAGGATACACTGCTGAATGACCTCAGAAAAATTTCAGGTGCACTCCCTCCTAATCCAACACCTGGATACTCCATGGAGCACTCAGCACCTGCTGCTTGGATTTTAACCTCCACCCTAGAGCTGACGCCCTTTCCACATGTTGCCCCCCTCTTATTTCCCTTTATGTCTAGGTCACCAGCACTGTGTTGTCTGAACTTATGAATTTGCTGTTGCTCATTTTGCTTCTGGGAGTCTTGCTCTCTGTTCCAAGAGCACGTGGGGGTAAAACCATAAGGGCCCTGTTCCTTGTGGTCTGACATGTTTCCCTTACCTCAGTGGGGTGGGAGACTGGTTGAGGGCCAATGTGATCGAAGAGTAAGGTGAGGTTTCAAGCTAGGAAGTGGCAGAGGCTGGAGTTCCCAGCTAAAAGCAGCCCCCAATTGCCAGTGTTGTCTGGCGATTGCCTCACTGTAAACTAAAGTTTGGTGGCTGCACCAGCCAGTGGGCAGGAAAGTGGCAGCTAGTGGCCTTTGGGCAAATCAAGAGAATGCAGATGTGGCCACAATTTGTATGGTAAAAGATGTCAATGTGTGGCAAGTGAGGCTGGGCTCCCAGAAGTCCAGCAGCTAATAATGTGCCCTTTGGCAGAGTCCAGAGCAGGCTTCCTGAGCCAGGTTTCTCATGGTGTCTCCAGGAGCATTGTGGCCAGCGGCACATGAATGCCCTGGCTGTCTGTTCTGGCCTTGGCTGGGGCCAGACAGGAGGAGGTGTGACACATGAGTAGGCCCTGCTAGGGATGGAGTCCCAGCTGGACGCAGGAGTCTTGAGAAGTCTTTCCAAGTACAGGACACACAAATCTCACATTGGCTCTTGAATGGAGCCCCAGTCCCACATCCTGGTCCAGGCTGTTCTCATGACCCTTCCACGACCAATGCAATCAGTGGTGAAGAAAAGAAGTTTCACAGAATGCCCAGGACAATAGCTGGCCTGGTGCTATACATCTTTCTTGGGGCCTATTTTGGATATGTTCAGGATTTAGGAGGCCTAGGGCTCACTGTCCTGTCCCCTCTTAGAGAATCAGCCCATGTCCAGACCCTGTGGGGCCTGTGGGATAGTTGGCCTTTTTGGGTCTAATGTCCCCCCTGCCTTGACTGTCTGCATTATCAATATTCCTGCTTCCGCTCCATGTCTGCTGGTTGACCAAGAAGTAACCACCAGCTATTCTTTTAACCTATTTCCTTCTGCCTTAAATATGTCAGTCTTTCTGGCTTGTCTTCATTTGGTACTTTTACCAACTGAAGCCAGCCAGACCTAGGGCATAAAATGAATGTTGGGAATTCTTTCTCCATAATTTTGTAGAAAGTGAACAATCTTGGAGAGTTTGCAGTGTGATCTGTTTCCTTGGTCTTGATTAAAGTAGGTTGCCACAGGAAAAGATCTGGTCCCGTATTTTGGATATTAATTTCCACCCTGTAGATGTATTTGCTTCTGTGTGAAACTCTCTCGAGATTTCTCCCCAGAAACCATTCGGAATCCAACCAAAACAATACCAAATGCTGTGTAGTCAAGGATGAAACCCTGCATAAGTAGATCCTGGTATCAATTCTTTATCAATGTATATGGGGGAGGGGGCTGGGCCAGGGCAAACAAGGCAGAGGGGATCGGTTGTATGGCGTTGGTGTTCAGTAGATGTCCTGACCACTTATGACACATCCTGAGTCCTAAGGCCATATGGAACACATGTCATCTTGGACTCCAAATTTCTTACAATCACAAGACATTGATTATTGTATTAAGCAAGAGAAGAGAAAAAAAGAAAGTATGGGGGAACCCTATAGAAAATGAAAGGTTTGACATTGATTAGAGAATATCTGAGAGAAACCACAGGCAAGGCCCTTCCTCAGCCATTACATCCCTGGATCAACCTTTTTCCTCAGGTATTCTGGGCCTTTGTCTGCCCCAGTGGCTGGGTAGGGCTTCATCCTACCGAGCAGCTCTTGTCCTCCTGAGGATTCTCCCCTGACCCATGCAGGCCTGAAATCTTGATCTCAGAAAAGCCAGTATATGAGCTATCGTGTGCATGGGAGTGGAAGTGTTGGTTTTGAGTAGAAGGCAAAGGCAATGGAGGGTCAGGGGGGACCTAAACCTCCCTCATGGGAGCTTTGACTCATCTGTGCCACTCAAGCTTTCCAGAGTGACTGAATGCATTTCAAGTAATTTCTGCCCTCCCAGAGCTTCCTCTGAAGTCTGTTTTATCCTGGGTCTGTTTTAAGGCTGTTTTTTAAAAATATGTGGATTTTCGGACATCCATGTTTTTACTTTCAGATTAAATTAAAAGTTTTTTTGCCAAAAATTTATAGAAAGATACTTGAGTGTATCATTTAAAATCAAAAGATTTTTACTATTTAGAAAACATTGGAGTTTAGCCAAAGCAGATCTTTCTCCTCAGAGAAAGATCTCAATTTAGGATATTTCTAAGTTTTAGCATTTAGTTGATGAATTGGGTTTTGCTCATATTTAGGTTTATAGTTAGTTTTGAGTTTAGGGTTTGGTGTTGTTTAGCACTGATGTTTTCATTAAGATTAGGGTAAGGTGTTTGGGGTAGGGCTTGTTTGATGTCAGTGTAGTTTTAATTTAATGATTATGGTTATGTTTCAGGTAGGATTAGAATCAGATTTCAGATTAAGTTTTCTGTTTCCTTGAGGCTTAAGTTTAAGAGTAGTATTTGTAAACCGAGTTTAGATTTTGGTTTTGTATTAGTGTTAATGTTTGAATTTGAATAAGTCTAGGCTTAGGTTTTGGTTTAATTTTAGGGTAAGCACTGTTTTGTTTACAGTTAATGTTAGGGCTATGATTATGTTTAGTTTTAGGTATAGGGTTAGGTATAGGATTAGGGATAGGGTTAGGATCAGCTTTGATATTAGTTTTTAGTTTTGTGTTCGACATCATTTTTTGTTAAGTTTAAGGGTAAAAGGCTAGCCCTGTGTTAGGGGTGGGTTAGTGTTAATGTTAGGTTTATGTTTAGAATTAGGGTTATGTTAAGGGTTGATTTTTAGTTGACTTTACAATTAGATTTAAATAGGATTGGTGTTATGGTTAGCATTGTGTTTAAGGTTTACGTTTAAATTCGGATCTGGTTTAAGGGTAGGGATTAGGTAAGGACTAGGTTGAAGGTGAGGTTTAGCATTATGGTTAGGTTTACTTTAAGTTTTCAATTAGCATTAATATTTGGGTTCAGGTTATTTTTAGGGTTAGGTTAGGATGAGGGTAATGGGTACATTTATGGTGAGTTTTATGGCTTAGTTTAAGGTAAGGTGTAGGTAATGAGATCAGGATAGAGTTTGGGTTAGGTTTAGAATTAGCTCCGAGTTTCACATTAAATTTCAATTAGGTTTACCATTAGGGTAAGTGCTATGGTTATAGTTCAGTTTATGGTTAGGCTTTAGATGATGATTAGGGTTAGATCTGGGTTTTTGTTAAATTTAGGATCAGGGTTTGGGTTAGGATTAGGGTAGGGGCTTGCTTTAAGAGTAGGTTTTGGGTTAGGATTAGGGTTCAGTTTTGAGTTAGAATTAGTGTTAGGTGTAGAATTAGAATTTGGGGTAGGGTTACTGTTAAGTTTGAGTTTACGTTTAGGGTTAAAATTAAGATAAGGCTTCAAGTTAGCTTTGAGGTTAGGCTTTAGATTTACATATGGGGTAATTTTAGCTTTAGTGTTAAGTAAAGGGCTAGGATTAGAGTTGATATACTTATAAGGATAAGTTTAGGTTTTGATTTAAGGTGAATGTCAGGGTTAGGGTTATGGATAGGTTGAGAGATGAGTTTATAATGAGAGTTAGAGTTATAGTCAGATGAGGATAGGGACTGGGGCTCTCATTAGGGCTGGGTTAAGGTTAAGTTTAGCCTGGGTAAGGTTAAATGATTTAGTGATAGAGTCGGGCTTGGGGTTTGATTGCATATTAGTTTTAGGGTTGGGGTTAGAGTTACATTTGAGGTTAGGGTTTAGGTTTCAAATAGGTTTAGGGTTATCATTAGAGTTAGTGTTAGGATTAAGTTTTGGGCTAAAGTTAAGCTTGGATTGGGGTAAAGTTTGCATTTTGATTATTGTTAAACATAAATTACAGATAGTGTTAGGGTGCCGTTAAGGGTTGAGGTTATGATTAGGGTTTGGATCACAGTTAGGGTTATATTTACCTTTGATGTCAGATTTTGAGCTTAAAATAGTGTTAGGCTTGGGTTTAGGGTTAGGTTAGGGCTTTAGTTAGACTTCATTTAGGTTTATGATAAGGGTTAGGTTTTCAGTTTAGGATAGGTTTATAGATAGGTTTAGGTATGAATTTATGATTAGGGTTTAAATATGGGTCAGGGTAAGGGCGACATTTATGTTTAGACTTTGGGTTAGGTTTGGGAGTTAAGTTTAGCTTCACTGTTATGTTCATAGTTTATTTAGGAGGTAGATTTTAGAATTAGGTGTCCATTTAAAGTTAGGTTTGCTTAAATTTGTGGTTAGAGTTAGGATACAAGCCACTTTGAGGTTAGTTTTAGCTATGAAGAGTAGGTAAGGATTAGATTTTGAGTTTAGAGTTAGGGTTAGGTGTAGGATGAGGGTTCATTCTATGATCAGGGTTGGGTTAAATTTAGGGTTTGGTTTTGAGTTAGGGTTGGTGTTAGGGTTACTTTCATGATTAAGGTTAGGTTAAAGGTTTGGGTTAAGTTTACCTAATGGTTAGCTCTTATGATTAGATTAGAATCAGGGTTAGGGTTAAGGATAAGAATAGGCTAAAACAAAAATTAGTGTTAGTTTCACAGTTATAGTAATCATTTGGGTTAGAGATAAAGGTAGTGCTAGGTTCGATGTCAAGTTAAAAATTCGGGTTAGGATTGAGTTTGTGATTTTACATAGGGTTAGGTTTATGTTTAGCTTTGAGGGAATGGTGTGATTTAAATTAGGGTTAGCGTCCCATTTGGGGTAAGGGCTATCATTAGGGTTAGGTTCAGGTTTAGGGTTAGCATGAAGGCTGTGCTTAGGGCCATGTTTGTGTTTAGGGTTAGGGTTCAGTTAAGATTTGAGTTTTTAATTAGTTTTTAATTTAGGTTTAGATTTAGCTTTGAGGTCAGGATTGGGTTTTCACTAAGAGTTGGTTTTAGAATTAGAGTAAGATTGAATTCTAAGGGTACAGTTACGTTTAGAGTTAGTGTTATGAATCAGGGTTTGGATTCAGAATTAGTGTTGGGTTTAGGGTTAATAATATGTATTTTGAGGATTAGAGCTAGGGTCGGGGTTTGAGTTAGCTTTGAGATTATTATTTGGTTTAAATTACAGTTACATTTATTTTTATAATCAGGATAAAGTTTAAGGTTTGGATAAGGTAAAGGTTAGGTTTTGAGATAAAATCAGGTTCAGTTTTAGAGTTTCATTAAGGATGAGTGTTAGAGTTGAGTTTATGAGTAAGGTAAAGTTTAGGAATCGAATTAGAGTTACCTTTAAGGTTAGGATTTGGGTTTAAATTAGGTTTAGGTTAAGGTTTTGAGTTAGGGTTAAAATTAAGTTGTAGTTTGTGATTTAGCTGATGTTTAGAGTTAGACTTAGAGTTAACTTTGAGGTTAGGTTTGAGATGTAGATAGGGTGAGGTTTTCAGTTAGGCTTAGCATAGGGACAGGTATCGGTTTAGGTTTAGGGATAGGGATAAAGTCAAGGTTAGGCTTAATTTTACAATTACAGTTAAGGTTCTGATTTTGGTTGAGTTTATGATTAGGGTTAACCTTACAGTTACTGTTGGTATAAGCTTTGAGTTTGGGGATAGGTTTTAAGTTGGGGTTAGAGTTAGGGTTAGAATGAGGCCTGAGATTAGGGTTATGTTTAGGGTTAGGGATAGAATTAAGGTACTGCTTGTGTTTAGGTTTAGATTTAGGGTTAGGGTTAAAAGGTCAGGGTGTGGTTCAAAAGTACAGTTGGCATGCATTAGGATTAGAGTAAGAACCTTGGAAGAGTTAGATTTAGGATTAGTTTTAAGGGTAAAGTTAAGCTTAAAATAGAGTAGGGGTTAATAGAAGGTTTAGTATGGAGTTTAGTACTAGAATTAGGATAAGGGTTATGGTAAAAGTTAGCTCTGAATTTAGCACTTGGGTTTAAATTTAAGTTAGGCTTGGGTTTAGGGTTGAGATAAGGGCTAGGTACATGATTAGTTTTAGGGTTAGGTCAAGGTCGAGTTTCTGATTAGATTTTAGGCTAGCATTAGCTTGGAGGGTCAAAGTTAAGCTTTCGGTAAGGTTGAGGTGAGGCTTTGGTTAGGGTTTTGTGTTAAGGTTAGCTTTTGGGTTAAGATTAGATATCAGTTTAGGTTTAGGTTTATGGTAGGATTATGATTAGTGTTATGGTTAAATTTAGATTTAAGGTTTGGGTTTAAATGAGAGTTTAACTTAGGGTTAAGTTGTGTTAGGGTTGGGGTTTCTGATAGGTTTAGGGTTCATATGAGGGCGGATTTTACTTTGAGGAAGGAGTTTAATTTAAAATTGGAATAGGGTCAACATTGGAGTAAGGGCTATCCGTAGGGTTAAGATTTAGGTTACCACGAGGTTTAGGGTTAGGTTTTGAGTTATGGTTAGGATTTGGGTTAGGGTCAAAGTTAATTTTAGGCTTCAAGTTAGGATTGAGTTTGAGCTTAGTATTAGGGTTCATGTGAATGTGATGTTCAGAGTTAGCTATGAGGTAGAGGTTGGGTCTAAATTAGGGTAAGGATTAAATTTATGGTTTAGGTAAGGACCAAGTTTAGGATTATGTTGAGTGTTATGGTTAGGCTTAGGGTATGCTATGATTGTGTGGTTATGGTTAGGATTAAAACTAGAGTTCAAGGTACCTGTGAGTGTATGGTTTGGCTTTAAATTAGAGTTTGGTTAGGTTTAAAACTCAGGCAAGGGCTAACAGGGTGATATGGCTTGGGATAGTGTAATGTTTTGAGTAACTTTAGAATTGGGGTTTTTATTAAGGTTAGCATTGTAGTTAGCTTTAAGTTTAGCATTTGGTTTTGAAATAAGATTAGGGTTTCCTTAGAATTAAGGGAAAAGCTACACCTAGTGTTGGGTTTAAATTTAATGTCAGGGTTAATTTCAGTGATAGGATTAGGTTTCTAAGAGGTTTATACATTATTTTGAGCTTCAGGTTTAATTTAAATGAGATCGAAAATTACTGTCAAGGTCAGAGTTTAGGTTAGGTTAGGGTTAAAGTTAATGTTAGGATTTAAGATAGATTTAGACTTAAGAGTTTGGATTCGAGTAAGCTTTGAAGTTAGCATTTGGGTTTAAATAAGGTTTTGAGTTAGGTTAGGATTAGGAAAGGACTAGAGTTACTGTTAGGTTTAGGTTTAGGGTTAGGGTTAGGGTGTGGGTCAGGGTTAGAGTAAAGCTTAGTGTTGAGGGTAAGGTTGAAATAAGCTTAAAGATCAAGGTTAGTACAGCATTATAATATGGGTTAGTATGTAAGACAGTGTGAGGTTTTGGGTTAGGATTAGGTTTTGAGGTGAGATTAGAATTAGGTTTTGGGGTAGGTTAAGGTTGGAATGAATTTACAATTATGGTTAAAATGAGGGTTAGGGTTAAAGACAGTTTGATGTTAGGGTTAGGATTTTGATGAGACTTTGGATTAGAATCAGAGCTAAGGTTTTGGTGAGGTTTAAGATTAGGAAGAGGGCTCAGTTCAGTTTACGAGGTAGGTTTATAGTTAGTGTGAGGAAAATGTTAGGATTCAGTTAATGATTCAAATTATGGTTAGGGTAAGCTTTAGGGTGAACTCTGAAGGCAGGGTTTTATTTTATATTAAGGAGGGCCTTGAGGTTGACTTAAGGGCAAGTCTAGTGTTAGTGTTCGCATTACATTTGAGGTAGACTATGGAATTGGTTAAGGATAGTCCTAGCTTTAGGGTTAGGGTTGAGTTTATGGTACAGTTTAGTTGATGGTTAGAGTGAGAGATTGAAGTTTAGGTTTTTGGTTTCCACTATGGTTAGGGTTAGTGTTAGGTTTAGGTTTTAAGTTAGGGTTAGGGTTAGGGTTAGGTTATAAGTAGCTGTGTAGTTGAAGTGTAATATGTGTTTAAGTTTAGTGTTAGGGCTAGTGTTATGGCTAGGGTTAGGTATGAGTTAGTGTTGGGGTTAGGTTTGAGGTTGATTTGGGGTTAGGATTAGGGTCGAATTTAAAATTATGGTTAAGCGTTAGGTTATATTTAGATTTGAGCTTAAGGTTTGTATTTTCCTAAGGGTTCCAGTTAGCATCCTGTTTAGATTTGGCATAAAGACTATCTTTAAGATGAGGATTAGGTTTTTGGTTTAGGATTTTAGTTAAAGGGAGGCTTAGAGTTCAAGATAGATGTAGAATTAAGTTTAGAATCAGGGTTACTTTTGAGTCAGGTTTAGATTTGAAGTTACTTTTAAAAGTTAGGTTCATGGTTAGGGTTGAGTTTACACTTACTATTAGAATTAGAATTAGCTTTCAGGATAGCATCTATGTTTAACATAGGAATAGCTATCAAGTTAGTGTTAGGCTTGGGTAAAAAGTAGAGCTAAATTTAAAATAATTAGATTAGGGTTAGCTTTTGAGTGAGTATGGTTAGAATTAGAATTAGCTTTGAGGTTAGAGTATAATGTAAATTAGCATTAAAGTAAGCACGTTGTACATATATACACATGGAAGAATGAGTTTCAGTTCCCTTTGCCAAAACAACACTCTGATGAACACCATTTGCAAAGATTCTGTTTGTTAAATATAACTTTTGAGGAAGGTCCACCCTCTTTTGAAATGCTTTTCACCAATCCTAGCATTTGCAAACAAAATACTATAGTTCATGATAGTGACTCAAATGCTTTTTGAAAAAGTACTAATGTCAAGACTTGTGAAAGTCTTGCAACCTGTAGTAGAAAATGTGTTTAATATCCATTCCGAAGAAAGTCATCATAAACATAGTGTGCTCAATCAAACTTTACTACATACTTTACAGATGGGAAGAATGGTCATATTCAGAGTCATTGTGTTCAGAATGCGTTGTATTTAGGTGATATCACAGTGTGCTATAACTAGTTGAAATATTGTTTGACCAGGCAGTAAGAGACAGCATGCATAGCAAATTGGTTGAGGATCCATTCATAGGAAATTAATTTCAAGAAACAGTTTTTAGACATTTAGGCTGCAAACCCATGCTTTAGAGAATGTTTTAAACTTCCATTTCCCAAAGAAAACCTGTGAGATACAAAGTTTTCAAGATTTTTTTTCATGAGATACAAATGACACATCACCTTAAACATAGTACCCCTTACCTGACAGCAAGTTTTGATATCACATATTCCAAACTAAACCTTTCTGGTCTTCAAGATAAAGTTTGGCTATTTGATTACAATTAATTGCTTTCTTCATTTTACAGAGAAGTCTAAGCATCTTCATCACAAAATTAAAAGAAAAAAAGTGAAATATAAAGCATGGCAAAGTGTAAATGAGAGTTATGAGATGTAAACTAGCTTTATGGAAGCTTTCAAAGACTTGAGAGGTGGCATTTACTATTTGGCATAACATCTTCCAATATACCTGTCTTACCTAGACAGAGAAGCAAAATCCATTGTCCTTTTTATAAAATTAAAAACATTTAAGCATTGACCTACTGACTCTTGGTTGCTGGAATATAGCGGACATGTTATTATATTTTCTAAAATTGTAATATACATAATAGTAAATACTTTAATATTTACTAAAGGACAAAAACCTATTGGGTTGCCAGCTAACTATTTGGCGACAAATAATTAGTAGGTTAGTTTACGGAAGCAAAAGTAGCAACACAACAGAAAACCAAAACTTCATTTTGCATTCTTAATTATTATGTCTCTGTTTCCATATTTAAAAACTTCCTTTCAGCTAATGGTTCTTTGAAAAATAAAAAAATAATGAAGTTGGTAAAATTAGCCAAGGATTTTATAAACACCTCCCTAAATATTAAGTGAACTAATTTAGCTCGTCAAGATTAGAACAGAAATTTATATTATTTTTATTTTTATTAAATGCCAATTTATTATTTTTCATGCTATATATACATTTTTTTGACATTTTATATTTTTATTTTCCCCCTCTCCCCTAACCTCTCCCTTCTGGTAACCAATAGTCCATTGTCTATGTCCATGAGTCTCTGTCTGTTTGTCCTGTTCATTTGTTGCTTTTAGTTTTATATCCCACATATGTGATTGTGATATCATGTGATATTCAACCTTTTATGTCTGGCTTATATTGCTTAGTATGATTATTTCAAGGTCCATCCATGTTGTAGTGAATGGTAGTATTTCACCTCTTCTTATGGCTGAGTAATATTCCATTGTACCACAGCTTCTTTAACCAATCATCTATCATAGATTGCTTTGGTTGCTTCCATGTCCTAGCCACTGTGAATAATGCTGCTATGAACATCGTTATGCAAATATATTTTTGAATATGAGTTTTCAAGTCTTTGGTATAAATACCCAGTAGGGAGATTGCTGGATCATATGGTAGATCAATTCTTTTTTCGAGGAACCTCCATACTGTTTTCCATAGTAACCGTACCAATTTGCAGTCCTACCAGCAGTGTATGAAGGTTCCTATTTCTCCACATTCTCTCCAGCATTTGTTATTATTGTCTTGTTGATTATAGCCATTCTAACAGGTGCGAAATGGTATCTTATTGTAGTTTTGATTTGCATTTCCCTAATAGCTAACGATGTTGAGTATCTTTTCATATATTTGTTGCCCATTTGTATGTCCTCTAGGGAGAAGTGTCTGTTCAGGTCCTCTGCCAATTTTTTGATTGGATTGTTTGTTGTTTTTGTTGTTATTGAATCATATGAGTTCTTTGTATATTTTGGATATTAGACCCTATTTGGAGGTGTTGCTTGCAAATATATTTTCCTATTCATATGGTTGTCTCTTTACCTTGTTGATAGTTTCCTTTGCTGAGCAGAAACTTTTTTGATGTAGTCCTATTTATTTATTTTCTCTCTTACTTCCCTTGCCTTGGAGGTCAAATTTATAATATCCTCTTTAAGCCCAAGGTCCTTGAGTTTAGTTCCTATGTTTTCTTCTATGCATCTTATTGTTTCTAGTCTGATAGTAAGGTTCTTAATCTATTTTGAGTTAATTTTGGTGTGTGGTGATAGACAACAGTCTAGTTTCATTCTTTTGCACGTGGCTTTCCAATTTTCCCAGCACCACTTATTGAAGAGGCTTTCCTTTCTCCATTGTATATTTTTGGCGTTTCTATCGAAAATTCTTTCCACATATAAATATGGGTTTATTTCTGGACTCTCGATTCTGTTCCAGTTGTCCGTGTGTCTATTTTTCTGCCAATATCATGCCATTTTGATTACTGTCACTTTGTAGTATAATTTGGAGTTAGGCAGAGTGACACCACCAGCCTCGTTCTTTTTTCTCAGTATAACTTTGGCAATTCGGGGTCTTTTGTGCTTCCATACAAACCTGATGATGATTTTTTGTTCTATTTCTTTAAAAAATGCCAATGAGATTTTGATGGGGATTGCATTAAATATGTATAGTGCTTTTGGTAATATGGTCGTTTTAACTATGTTGATTCTTCCGATCCAAGAACACAGAATATCTTTTCATTTCTTTGTATCTCTTCAATTTCTTTTAATAGGGTCTTATAGTTTCCATTATGTAAGTCCTTCACATGTTTCATTAGATTTATTTCTAGGTATTTTAATTTTGTTGCTGCAATTGCAAAAGGAATTATTTTTTTTTCCATTTCTTTTTCTGACGCTTAGTTATTAGAGTATAGGAAAGCTGTGAATTTTCGAATATCGATTTTGTATCCAGAGAGGTTACTGTATTTGCTTATTGTTTCTAGTAGTGTTCTTGTGGAGTCTTTAGGGTTTTCTATGTAGAAAATCATGTCATCCTCAAATAGTGACAGTTTCAATTCTTCATTTCCTATTTGGATGCCTTTTATATCTTTCTTTTGCCTGATTGCACTTGCTAGGACCTTCAATGTTATATTGAATAACAGTGGTGATAGTGGACAGCCTTGCCTGATCTTAGAGGGAAAGTTTTTAGTTTTTCACCCTTAAATATAATGTTGCCTGAGGGCTTGTCATATATGGCCTTTATTATGTTAAGGTACTTCTTTCTATACCGATTTCGTTAAGTGTTTTGATCATAAACGGGTGCTGTATCTTGTTGAAGGCTTTTTTCTGCATCTATTGATAGATCATATGATTCTTATTTTTTAATTTGTTTATGTGGTGTATCCCATTAATCGATGCGCATATGTTGAATCATCCCTGTGCCCCTGGAATGAAACCCATTCGATCATGGTGTATAATCTTTTTAAGGTGTTGTTGTATTCAATTCAGTTCACTAGTGTCTTATTTAGGATTTTTGCACTGTGTTCATGAGTGATATTGGTCTGTAGTTTTCTTTTTTGTGTTATCTTTACTAGGTTTTGGTATCGAGGTAAAATTGTCCTCATAAACTGAGTTGGGAAGTATTGCCCCCTCTTTGATTTTTTTGGAAGAGTTTGAAGAGAATAGATATTAAATCGTTTTTGAATGTTTGGTAGAATTCACTGGTGAAGCCATCTAGTCCCGAATTTTTACTTTTTGGTAGGTTTTTGATCATCGTTTCAATTTCCATACTGCTCATTGTCTATTTACATTTTCCAGTTCTTCTTGATTCAGTCTAGGAAGATTGTATTTTTCTAAGTACTGCTCTGTTTCTTCTAGGTTATTAAATTTGGCTTTATATACTTTTTCATAGTATTCTGTTATAATCCTTTGTATTTCTGCAGTAGTGTCTGTCGTAATTTCCCCTCTTTCATTCCGGATTGTGTTTATTTGTGTCCCTTCTCTTTTTTCTTCAGGGGTTTGTCTATTTTATCAATCTTCTCAAAAAAACCCAGCTCTTTGTTGCAGTTATTTTTACTATTGTTTTTTTGTTTTCAATTTTATTTATTTCTGCTCCAATTTTTATTATTTCTCTCCTTCTGCTGACTTTAGTCCTCATTTGTTCTTCCTTTTCCAGTTTTTTAAGATGAAGTGTTAGGTTTCTTATTTGGTCTTGTTCTTATTTTTGGAGGTAGCTTGTATTGATATGAACTTTCCTCTTAGACTACTTTGCTGTGTCCCAAAATTTTTGATATGTTGTACTGTCATTATCATCCTTTTATATAAATCTCTTGATCTCCCTTTTTATTTATTCACTGATCAAGTTATTCTTCAGTAGTATGTTGTTTATTCTAAATTTTGTTGTGGTTCTTTCCACTTTCCTTTTACAGTTGATCTCTAGTTTCAAAGCATATGATCAGAGAATATGGTTGGTATGATTTTAACCCTCTTATATTTGTTGAGGTTATCTCTGTGTCCCAGTATGTGGTCAATCCCTGTATGTTCCATTTTTCACTAGAGAAGAATGTATAAGCAGCTGTTTTGGGATGGAAGGCTCTG
>CM052796.1:21520365-21562007 GCA_028533395.1 Rousettus madagascariensis
CTGTAATAAAAGAACAGATTAACAAAAGAAAAACAAACAAAATTTATTAACATGTATACTTCATGTATACATGAGAGATACCTAGGAAAAATGAGTAACTCAAAGAGGTGGCTTTAGAATTCAGGATTACATATAATCTTAATAGGGAAAGGGAAGGAGGCTGTATAAGCCTCTTAGGAGATTAAACATATTTTTGAATAGATAAATGGATTCTCATAAGAATAGATGGGAGATATGATAGCTTGTGACAAAGTTTGTCTGGGTGTCCTCTCCGCTTCTAGTCTCTTGTCCAGTGATAAGAATGAATCTTTGCTAGCTGATGAAGCTCCTAAGGAGAGAGGATCTATGACAATTGAAATCGTTTTGGAAGATCTATCTTTAGGTAGAAAAAGGGAGTTCAGGGAAAACCACTCCCCAATCTTTTTTTTTAATTGCCTAGAACTCAAAGTAATCAATATACCGAAGTGGCATATTTTGGGGCGGCATGTCCTAAACATATACTGTTGTAATTTAGGGTGGTAACTGAAATTGAGCTAAGCTCTTTGGTTAAGACAGATGTGACAAATAATGCTTTCCTATTTATTATTAGAAGGTGTCTTGAAAAGGATTGGGCTTAGTGGAAAAGTGAACTCTGTGTACCTTATTTAGGATTTTTGCATGTGTGTTCATGAGAGATATTCGTCTGTAGTTTTCCTTTTTTGTATTTTCTTTACCAACTTTTGGTATCATGGTACTGTTGTCCTCATAAAATGAGCTAGGAAGTATTTCCTCTTCTAATTTTGGAAGAGTTTGAGGAGAATAAATATTAATCTTCTCTGAATGTTTGGTAGAATTCACTGGCGAAGCCATCTGGTCCTGGGCTTTTACTTTTTTTGTAGATTTTTGATCATTGTTCAATTTCCATACTGCTGATCAGTTTATTTAGATTTTTTCAGATCTTGATTCAGTCTAGAAAGATTGTATTTTTCTAAGTACTGGTCCATTTTTTGGTTGTTAAATTTGTTTTTATATACTTTTTCATAGTATTCTTACATGATCCTTTTTATTTCTGACGTGTCTGTCATAATTTCTCCTCTTTCATCCCTGATTTTGTTTGTGTCCTTTCTCTTTTTTCTTTAGTGAGTCTAGCCAGAGGTTTGTCCATTTTATTAAGCTTCTCAAAGAAAAATTTCCTTGTTGTATTTTTTTTCTATTTTCTTTTGTTTTCAATTTCATTTATTTCTGCTCTAATTTTGATTATTGCTTTCCTTCTGCTGCTTTTAGGCCTCATCTGTTCTTCCTTTTCTAGTTTTTTAAGATGAAACATTAGGTTGTTTATTTGGGCTCATTACTGATTTTGGAGATAGGCCTGTAATTATATGAACTTTCCCTTTATGATTGCTTTTTCTATGTCCCAAGAGTTTTGATATGTTGTACTATCATTACCATTCATTTATATGTATCTCTTGTTCCCTCTTTTTATTTCTTCTCTGACCCAGTCATTCTTTAGTAGCATGTTGTTTAACTCCATTTATTTGCAGCTTTTCCTGCTTTCTTTTTGCAGTTGATCTCTAGTTTCAAATCATTATAATAAGAGAATATGATTGGTATGATTTCAACCTTCTTATATATGTTGAGGCTATCGCTGTGTCTCAGCATGTGGTCGATCCTTGAGAATTTTTCATATGCATTAGAGAAGAATGTATAAGTAGCTATTTTGGTATGGAAGGCTCTGTAAATGTCACTTATGTTCATTTGGTCTAATGTGGCATTTAAGAATGTTTTTTCCTTATATATTTTCTGTTTGGATTATCTGTCCGTATGCGATAGTGCGGTATTTAGATTCCCTACTATGATAGTGTTTTGGTCCGTTTCTCCCTTTTCTTCTGTTAAGCTCATTGTTTCAAAGAGAGAGATTTGGGGGTCTCTCATTCCACCATGTTTCTGACATCACTGTGTATTTTTTTAAAAATTTCTCTCCTGGATTTAGGCAGTGACTGTTTTCCAGGTGATATTAGTTTCAGGTGCATGATGCAGTGATGCCGTTGACATGCCTTCCAAATTGTTTGCCACCCAGAGTCTAATGATCATCTCTTACTCAGCCAACTATCACAATATAAGAGATGGGATTCCCCTCCCCTGTTTCACTTGTCCCTCATACCTATGCCAATGAGATATTGACACAACAAGTGTGGGGAAAAGGAGATGAAACATGCACACACTCATTCAGTCATTGACCCACACAAAAGACACTGGATCCACACATGCTGTTTTGTATGCACAATTAAACACACACAATATCCAACATTCTGAGACATTCAAGGATGGCCAATTCAATTATTACCTCATCAAACACACACACACACACACACACACACACACACACACACACACACACACACACACCAGGGAAGTGAAAACACCTAGCCATGAACTCCTCTGAATAAGTGTCCCAGACACATTGGGACATGGCACAGGTCCACAAACTTTCAGCAGGAGGGGTGAAATAAACAGACCATGGCGAAACAGACAATTGAGACCTTCAAAGTCAAGCAACCATCACAGCAAAGCCCTGAAGGACACCTCCTTTTTCACTTCAGGGGCATTCTAGGATTGGGCCTTCTCCACTCTCTTCGGCTCTCTGGCATGCCTTGCTAAAGGGCAAAAGGGAGAGTGACTGGCATTACGGCTGGGATAAGGATACATGGTCTCGCATTCAGAGCCACTTTCTACACTGAATGAGACATCGCCAAACTCCATGTCCCCAGACTCCATGCCCTGACTGCCTCACCCTGGCTGGGCTGTGGGCCTGAAGGCAGACCTGCTCCTAGTAGCTAGGCACGTTTTTAGGCCCACAGCCCTTCTGTGAGGGGGAAGAGTGTCTAGGGTGAGGATACCGGACTGGGAACACTGGTCAAAAGTAGACTGTGAAACAGGCGAGATGAAGAATGTAGACATAGTTTTCAGGGGAAGAACGTGGGAGAATGGGCGAGCAGAGGAATGTGGAATTACCCGCAAGAGTTAAAGAAACCTGAAGGAAAAGACAAATGGCCTGCTGGAAAATTCACATGAATTGGAATGGGATGGGGCATGAAGGTGGAAACTGAGAATGGAAGCCAAATGGAATGAGAGAGTCAGGGAAAAGAACAGGTTTTGATGGTGATGGTTAGACACAGCAAAATGCTGGGAGAGGGGAAAGTCCATGGCCTGGCCAACAATAAGCACATGCACAACACCTGTGATTTATTCAGAGCTAATCCTCTCTCTACTAGGAGCATTAATTGTGTAACTCACCGGAGCCACTCCCAGGGCCCAGAAACTGAATGGATGTCGACTGGCGCCTGCCTGACCAGAGCTCCCCTCTGGGCTTCTGGTACCTTGGCCTGGCCACTTCGAGACTGCAGAAGAGCCAAGGGAATACAGGGATAGGAAGAAAAAGAAAACCTCCAGAGGGATGGGTGCCATGCTGAAAGAGTGGCTTCTTGTCCCTTGTTTGTCAGCCTTCAGACCTGGAGTAAAAGTATGTATATCCTGAACTGCACAGTAATGGCAGGGAGGGAACAGGAAAACAAATGGCTGCCTTCTCTGCAGGTCCTCTGATGTCTAGCCGGATGCTCATTGCCCAAGTTGGGGCAGAGTTTGGCTCCAAGATGCTCCAAAGTAGGGACATTAGCCAGCTTGTCCCCTGAGTTGAAACACTGTGCCTGCCTAGCTCTTGGCCTGGGTTTTTCCTGAGACTTGCTTTCTTAATCCTTGCTGCCAATGTAGGCGGGAAGCCAGTGATAACCACCATGATGGAACTGTGAGCATAGGGCTGTATTTCACAGCAAAGTTTGCATTTGTGTTTCCTGATCTTAAAAGTTGCTCAGTCTTCCTGCCTACAGTTGACACTCCAATAATACCACACTGTGTCTTGGCCCACCACTACTGCATCAGCTCTTCCCCAGCCTCAGCCCAGGCCTGACAGGAGGAACAGGTTGTGTAGCCTCCTCTGGCCCCAGGGTTCCTGGAGACCACATGAGAGCCAAGGCTCAGGATTTCTGCCTAACCTGAGAGAGGACTGGCCGTGAGCCACCGGCCTACCGGGAGGCAGGCCTCACCTGCCTTGTATCAAACTATTTCTCCATTCAAGTCATGTCTGCATTTGCAATCTGTTGGCCTGACTGCCTCAGGATGACTTCTTTGGCCCAGTGGTTAGTGAAAATGCTGCCAGTCCTTAGGCCTAAAATGGGAAGTCACCGAACAGCCCTGGGAATTTTGAGGCTGCATTATCCTGGGACTCTACCCTCTGCCACTCAACGGCTGAAACCTCACATGTATGTGCCGTGACCTTGGCCCTTTTAACCAGTCGCCCAGCCCACCAAGGTAAGGGAAAGAGGTCACTGAAATAAACAGGGCCTTTCCGGTTTCATTACCATGACTACCAGAGACTGAGGGCAAAACCAAAAGAAGAAAAACAAGAAAAGTAGATTTTTAGGCTCATACAACAGACTGGGAATGAGAAGAGCCTCAGCTTGGCAGGAAGACAATGACTTATGTAAAGAGGTCAGCACCAGGGTGTCGGTCAAATGACTGTTGGCTAATAATGACTTAGCACAGCTGACATTTTCCTCAAGTTCAGAAGCCACGTATTTCGGTGAGGTTTCTTTTGCTACGAATGACAGACTGCAACAGGGTTTGGGGCACCAACACTGAGTCGGATGTTCTGGTGATTGAAGAACATGGACAAGAACTGGATCACTGTATGGACATGATGAGATAGATTTCCATTGAATCACAAAGATGGTGGCAAAGGACGATGGTGTAATGTGAAAGGAAGTGGAAAATGACTGGCAGAATGAATGCATGACTGTTTCATGGGAACATGTGAAACACATGTATCCCCTGATTTGGAAAGGAGATGAACTCAAAAGGGAAGGGTTCAACTCTCAGTGAGAAGGTGTCTGCTCTAAGGCCAGAGGTTGTACAGCCTCATTCTTTTTGGATCAGGTATCCCAGAATGGAGATATGAAAAGAAAGCTGTGGTGTTGACTCGATGATCCTTTTTGCAATAGCTGACTGAAAGAGGAAGTGTTGTGGAAAAATGAACATTCTCCTCATTAACAAAGGGTACTGGGGAGGCACACATTTCCTGGGAATTGGCAGAAAACATGGCTCCTGAGAAGCAGGCAGTTCCTAACAGTTGGATATTCCTGCCCTGTCACAGTTTTTGCTTGTGTCTGCAACTCTGCTCTGATTATTCCTGCAAACAATCCTGAAAGCATATGGAACAATCCAGGACATGCTATATACTGTGAGGCAAAGTCTTGTATGTGCTTCAAGGACAAATGCTAGTTAAGGATTATAATAGAATGGAGGTGGTGGAGGTCAAATGGGGCCTGAGGAATCAAATGGATGATGATGAGACTTCTGACCACAGCTGAACCATTGGCAATGCTCGAATTTCAAGGCCGGCCACAGGAAAGGCAGGGCACTTCGAACAACCATGTTCTCACAATCACCTGAAACTCAACAAAGCATTATGAGGGAAAGGCTAGGATGAAGCCCCATGTCACCTTGGAGCAAAGGAAAGGTTATGTCCTTACTATGTAGAAAACCACGTGAGACAAGTAACAGAAAGGCCCCCTCTACAGCCATCCGGTCCCTGGACCAAGCTTTGCCTCAGGTAACTGGGCGCACTTGGCCTCAAAGTTAGCACGGGAATTCCTCCTATTGTCCATAGGAGACTCTAGTGGTGTTGTGCATTCTTCCCTTAAGCTGGGTCATGCACCCCCCTGGTGGCCGACCGCGTGCAGTGCTTGAAGCTCCAACTGCATGATCCAGGGATGTGGTGTGGGCAGTGGTCCATTCCAGGAGAATTCTAGGATCAAATGGTTGGTCTGTTTGAAATGTAGATCTTAGATTGAGGTATGGACAAAGTCTAAGTTTATATTGGTTTCAGATCCACGACATCATGATCAGATAGTGACAAACCTCCATATGTGTACCCCACAAAGAGTCCAGCCATTATTTATCCACCAGCAAACTTGTAACAGTAGTACTGAGGGGATTCCCCTCCCTTTTGACACCGTTCTTTCAGACCAGGCCTAGCCCTATGTTTAAAGGCCTCTGGAGAAAAAAATATATGAAACGCTCACATTCATCTGGTCATTGATACTCGCAAAGGACACTTTAGGCTCACTTGCTGGTTTGTACTAACATTCTAGGAAAGACAGTAAACTCCCACTTCATTACACACTAGAAAATATACCGGGAAACTAAGAAATTTTCACACAGGCACACACATGCAGACATTCACACATTTCCACCTGTCTGGATATCTACACACCTGTATCTCCCTCTTTCACACACACATACATACACACAAACACAACCACACAAACTAACATAGCCAGGATGGCAATTGTTTTAACTCGGTTTTTCTGACATTTAAGGACGTGGCACAGCTCCCCAATGCCCACAGCCGGAAGGGCTAATGAGGCAGGCCTTGGCTATTCTCGTTTGAATCACACACAGATAGACACCCAAAGTCACATCAGCATCCTAGCTTGGTCTGTGAGGAAACTTACTTTATCTCATCAGGGTTCCTGCAGACCTGGGCCTTCCCCACTCTCCTCAGCCCTCTGGCATGCCTTGCTAAAGGACAAAAGGGAGTGAGCCGGATGGGACGTCTGTGGCCCGGACATGTGGTCTTGCTTTTTGAGCCACTTTCCAGGCTGTATGAAACCTCACCAAATTCCACATACCCAGAAACCAGTCTCTGGCTACCCCACCTTGCCTGGGTTGTGGGCCTGAAGGCAGGCTTGCTCACAGATGCCGGGTGCTTTCCTGGGTCCCACAGCCCTTTTGAGGAAAACAAGAATGTCTTCCATGAGGATGAGGGATGGGGAAAACTGGCCCAAAACTGGCTTTTCAGGGGGATGATGATGGGAGAATAGGTGAGTGGAAAAATATAGAATTGCCTGTAAGAGTTGAAGAATTCTGAAAGAAAAGGCAAATGGCCTGCTGGAAAATTCACATAAGTTAGAATGGAATGGGGCTTAAAGGTGGAAGCTGAGAGTGGAGGGCAAAAGGAATGAAGGAGTCAGGGAAAAGAACAGGATTTGAGGGCAATGGATAGACACAGCAAAAGGACAGGGAAGGGGAGAGTCCACTGCCTGGCTGGCAACAAGAGCACGCACCAACAGCTGTGATTTATTGAAAGCTAATCCTCTCTCCTAGGAGCATTAATTGGGCAATTCACCAGAGTCACTTCTGGGGCCCAGAGAGGCTGAATTGATGTTGACTTGCCCCTGACCAGGCAGAGCTCCCCTCTGGGCTTCTGCATTCCCTGCTTTGGCTGTGTTGAGATTGCAGAAGAACCAAGTGAAGACAAGGCAAGGGAGAAAGAAAAAACCCCTAGGGATTGGTGCCAGGCTGAAAGAGTTTCTCCTGGTCCCTTGGTTGTTAGCCCTCAGACTTGGAGTGAAAGCATGAATATTGGTGAACTGTACAGTCAGGGCAGGGAGGTAAAGGGAAACTAAATGGTCGGCTTCCCTGCAAGTCCTCTGATGTCTTGCCTTATGCTCATTGCCCAGGTAGGGGCAGGGCAGTAGCTCCAAGACCCTCCAAAGCCAGGACATTTGCTGATTTGGCCCCAGAGTTGAAACAGTGCTTCTTTCCAGCTCTTGGCCTGTGCATTAGAGTGACTTTCTTCATCCCTGCTGCTATTTTATGCAGGATTACGGTGATAACCACTGTGATAGAGCCGTGAGCAAAGGGATGAATTTGACAGCCAAGGCTGAATTTGTGTGTCCTGATCTTAATAGCAATTTTCAGTCTTCCTACTTACAGCTTAGACTATATCAATACCGGAGTGTGGTGTGCCCCCCCATATAACTCAGGTGCACCAGCTTTTCCCAAGCCTCAGCCAAGGCCTGACCAGAAGAACAGGATTTGCAGCCTCCACTGACCCCAGTGTTCCTGGGGACCACATGAGAATTCAAGGCTCAGGTCTTCTGGCTTGCCTCCAGCCAGAGCCATCAGCCTACCAGAATGCCAGCCTTACCATCGAACTCATTCTCCATTCAATCTGTGTCTGCATCTGCAAATCTGTCTGCCTGACTGCCACAGGATGAATCCTTTGGCCCAGGGGCTAGTACAGCTGCCACCCACCCTTTTTCCAAGAATGGGGGGTCGCCTAACAGCCCAGGGAATTTTAGGGCTACATTTTCCTGGGACTCTAGCCTCTGCCACTCACCAGGTGAACACCTCACATTACCGTGCTGTGACCTTGGCCCTTTTAACTGGTCACCCAGCTCGCCAAGTTAAGGGAAAGAGGTCACTGAAACAGAACCTTTCAGGTTTCATTACCATGAGTCGTGGGGATTGAGGGCAAAACCAAAAGAAGAAAAACAAGCAATGTGGATTTTTAGGCTCAGACAACAGACCAGGGATGACCAGAGCCTCAGCATGGTGGGAAATCAAAGACTTGTGTAAAGAGATCAGCACCAGGGTGTTGGTCCACCACCCGACTGCTGATGTTGGGCACACAATGGCCTAAATGGCTGTTGGCTACTGACTTAGCACACCTGACATTTTACTCAAGTTTGGAAGCCACGTATTTTGGCTAGGTTTCATTTGTGACAAATGACAGATCTCAGCAGCCTTTGGGGCACCAAAGCCAAGCTGGAATTTTCGGTGACTACAAAACCATGGACAAACTGAATCGCTGTGTGGACATGATGAGATTGTTTCCCAGTGTTTCACAGAGATGATGGCAAAGGACATTGGTGTAATGTGAAAGGAAGTGGAAAATGACTGGCAGAACGAGTGCATGAATGTTTCATGGGATCATAAGGAACATGTGAATCCCCTGATTTGGAAAGGAGATGAACTCAAAAAGAAAGGGTTCGACTCTCAGTGAGAATGTGGCTTCTGTAAGATCAGAGTGGTCATATCCTCATCCTTTTTGGATCAGGTAGCCCAGAATGGAGATGTGAAAAGAAAACTGTGATGCTGACTCAATGCTCCTTTACTCAATAGATGACTGAAAAAGGAAGTGCTGTGGAAAAATGAACATCCTCATAATGGAGAAATGGTATTGGGGAGTCACCTGTCTCCTGGGACTCTTATGCAAACATGGATCCCGGGATCGAAGCAGTGTCCAACATTCCTGCCCTGTCAGGATTATCACTATGTCTGCATTTCTGCTCTGTATCCTCCCTCAAACAATGCCGAATGCAGAAGGAACAATCTAGGACGCAGTGATTCTGTGAGGCAAAGCCTTGTAAGAGGTTCAAGGGCAAATGCTAGTCAAGGATTAGAAGCAAATGGGGGTGGCAGAGGTCACATGGAACCTAGGGGATCGATTCTATGATGATGGATGATCCAGCGAATTCCTGGACACAGCTGACACATTGGAAATGCCCAAATTTCAAGGCCAGCCACAAGAAAGACAGGATATCTTGGACAACCATGTTCCCGCAATCACCTGAATTTTCCAAAGCATTATGAGGGAAAGGCTAAGATGAAGCCCGACACTACTGAGGCGCACCAGTTCTTCCCTAGCCTCAGCCCAGGCTTGACTGGAGGAACAGGTTGTGTGACCTCTATTGGCCCCAGTGTTCATGGAGACCACATGAGAGCTAAGGTTCAGGTCTTTTGCCTTGCCTCCTGCGAGAGGGCTGGCTGTGAGCAGCCAGCCTACTGGGAGGCCAGCCTCACCTGCCTTGCATCAAACTCTTTCTTGATTCAAGTCATGTCTGCACCTGCAATCTCTCAGCCTGATTGCCACAGGATGACTCCTTTGGCCCTCAGTCCTTAGGTCAATGAACAGCCCTGGGAATTTTGGGGCTGCATTTTCCTGGGACCCTAGCCCCTGTCACTCACCCTTTTGACTCTGTTTCTTCAGACCAGGCCCAGCCCTATATATATAAAAAAAAAAACACTCACATTCATCCGGACATTGATACTCTCAAAGGACACTTTAGGCTCACTTGCTGAATTGTACTCACACTTGAGAAAAGACACCAAACTCCCAAATCATTAAGCAAATGAAAACATACCTGACACTCAAGAAATTTTTACATAGGCACACACATGCAGACATTCATGCATTTTTATCTGCCTGGATATCCACATGCCCACATCTCCCTCTCTCACACACACTTACTTACACATACGTACAAACACAAAGAGTGGTTCCTAGCACAGCTAGCAGTGTACTTATCTAAACTCAGTTCCCCTGACATTTAAGGAGCTGGCACAGCTCCCCAATGCCTACAGCTGGAAGGTCTAATGGGGCAGGCTGAGGCTGTTCCTGTTTGACCCAGACACAGAAAGACACCCAAAGTCACGCCAGCATCCCATCCAGGAATGGGAGGAAACTTAGTTTACCTCGTCAAGGCTCCTGCAGGCCTGGGCTTTTCTCACTCTTCTCAGCCCACTGGCATGCCTTGCTAAAGGATGAAAGGGAGTGAGCTGGATGGCATGGATGAGTCAAGATAGTGTGGTTTCACAGGCTGTATGAAACATCACCAAAGTTCTCATCCCTAGAACACAGTCCTTGCATCCCCATCCTGGCTCGGCTGTGGGCCTGAAGGCAGGCTTGCTCCCAGATGCTGGGTGCTTTTCTGGGGCCTACAGTCCTTCTGTTGGGAAGCAAGAGTGTCTCCTGTGAGGATGCGGTGTGGGGAAAATAGGCGGGAAGTGAGTGGAAAAACAAGTGTGGTGGGGAATGTACTCGTGCTTGTCAGGGGACAGAAAATGAGAGAATGGGTCAACAAAGTAATGTAGAATTGCCTGCAAGAATTAAGGAAGCCTGAAGGTAAAGGCAAATGGCCTGCTGGAAAATTCACATGAGGTGGAATGTGACTGGGTGTGAAGACAAAAGCTGAGAGTAGAATATAAAAGGAATGAGGGAGTCAGGGAAAAGAAAAGGTTTGAGGGTGATGATTAGATACAGCAAAAGGCTGGGGGAGGGTAGAGTACACGGCCTGGAGGGGAAGCAAGCGCATGCACACAGCTGTGAATTATCGAAAGCTAATCCTCTCTCCTAGGAGCGTTTTTTGGGCAACTCATCAGAGCCAGTCCTGCGGCCCAGAGAGGCTGAATTGATGTTGACTAGTGCCTGAAAAGCCAGAGCTCCCCTCTAGGCTACTGCGTTCCCTGGGCCTCGCTGCTTCAAAACTGCAGTAGAGCCAAGGGAACACAGGAATAAGGAGAAAGAAAAACCTCCCTAGGGATTGGTGCCAGGCTGAAAGTGTGGCTCTTTATCCCTTGTTTGTCTGCTGTCAGACTTGGAGCAAAAGCATATATATGGTGAACCGCACATAATGGCAGGGAGGGAATTGGAAAACAAATGGCTGGATTCCCTGCTGGTCGACCAAAGTCTGGCCAGATGCTCATTACCCCGGTGGTGGCAGGGCAGTGGTACCAAGACCCTCCAAAGCCAGGAAATTTGACAGCCAGGCTCCCATGTTGAAACATCACCCTTGGCCAGCTCTTGGTCTGGGCCTTCCTTGAGACTAGCTTTCTTCATTCCTGCTGCCACTGTAAGCAGGAAGCCAGTGATAAACGCTGAGACGAAGTCGTGAGCACAAGGCTGAATTCAACAGCCATGGTTGCATTTATATGTGTTCTGATCTTCAAAAAATTGCTTCGTCTTTGGCCTACAGCTGACACTCCATTAATACCATACTGTTCAGTGGTCCCCAACATCTGAGGACCATCAGCTCTTCCCCAGCCTAACCCCAGTTCTGAATGGAGGAATAGGTTGTGCAGCCTCCACTGGCCCCAGTGTTCCTGGAGACCACATGAGAGCCAAGGCTCATGTCTTCTGCCTTGCCTCTTACCAGAGGGCTGGCTGTGAGCCACAGACCTACTGGGAAGCCAGCCTCATCTACTTTGCATCAAACTCTCTCTCCATTCAAGTCATGTCTGTATCTGCAATCTCTTGGCCTGACTGCCACAGGATGATTTCTTAGATCCAGTGGCTACTCTACTGCAGCTGCCACCAGTCCTTTGTCCGAAAATAAGTGGTCACGGAACAGCCCTGAGAATTTCGAGATTACATTTTTCTGAGACCCTAGCCTCTGCCACTCACTGGCTGAACACCTCACATTAATGTGCTGTGACCTTGGCCCCTTCGACCGGTCATCCAGCCCACCGAGTTAAGGGAAAGTGGTCACTGAAAGAAACAGGGCCTCTCTGGTTTCATTACCATGAGTTCCTGGGACAGAGGGCAAGATCCAAAGAAGCAAAATAAACAAAGTGGATTTTTAGGCTCAGACAACAGAACAGGGATGACCAGAGTCTCCAGGTGGCAGGAGGAAAATGACCTGTGCAAAGATGTAAGTGCCAGGGTGTAAGGTCAATCACCAGGCTGCTTGTGCTGAACACACAATGGCCTACTGCTGTTGGCTACTGAGATTGCACACCTAACATATTCTTCAAATTCGGAAGCCACGTATTTCGGCTAAGTTTCACTTTCTACAAATGACAGATTGCAGCAGGGGTTGGGGCACCAACAGGGAGTCATACTTCCTGGTGAATATAGAACCGTGGACGAACTGGATCACTATGTGGACATGACAAGATGGTTTTCCATTGAGTAACAGAGATGGTAGAAAAGGACATTGGTATACTGTGAAAGGAATTGGAATATGACTGGCAGAACGAGTGCATGACCGTGTCATGGGAACTAGTGGAACAAGTGAATCCCTTGATAGGAAAGGAGATGAATTCAAAAGGGAAGGGTTCGACTTTCAGTGAGAAGGCGGCTTCTCTAAGGCCAGAGGTGGCACAGCCTCATCCTTTCTGGATTGGATAGCCTGGAATGGATATATGAAAAGAAATCTGTGATGCTGACCCCATGCTCCATTTCTCAATAGTTGACCAAAAAAACGAAGCAATGTGGAAAAATAAACATTCTCGTCACCGACGAAGCGTACTGGGGAGACACCTGTCTCCCGGGCGTTGGATGAGAACATGGCTCCCGAGACCCAGGCAGTTCCCAACAGTTGGATATTCCTGCCTTGTCAGGGTTTTTGCCTGTGTCTGCAACTCTGCTCTGATTCTTCCCACAAACACTCCCAAATGCAGAAGGAACAATCCAGGATGTACTGATTCTGTGAGGCAAAGCCTTTTAAGTGGTTCAAGGACAAATGCTTGTCAAGGATTATAAGATAATGGGGATGGCGAAGGTCGAATGGGTATCAATTGGATGAAGATAGATGATCCAGGATCTTCCTGGACACAGCTGACACATCAGGAGTGCTCGAATTTCAAGGCCAGCCACAGGAAAGGCAGGGCACCTCAGAAAAACATGTTCCCACAATCACCTGTAATTCACCAAAGTATTATGAGGGAAGGGATAGGATGAAGCTCAAGGTCACCTCAGAGCAAAGGAAAGATTCTGTCCTCAGTATGCAGAAAAGCATGTGAGAAAAGACACAGCCAGGCCCCTTTCACAGCCATCGGGTCCCTGGACCAAGTTCTGACCTCAGTCGGACTGGCCCTCCTGTGGCCCCAAAGGTAGCTGAGTGGCCCTCCTGTTGGCCACAGGAGGCTCTAGTAGTGTTGTGCTTTCTGCCCTTAACCTGGGCAGGCCAGCAAACGGGATCATGCCGTGTGCCCCCTGGTGTCCCTCGGTGTGCAGAGCATGAAGCTCCAACTGCATGATCCCGGGCTGTGGTGCGGGCAGCCTTCCATTAGGACAGAATTCTTGGATTAAATTGTTCTGTTTGAAATGGAGATTATGGATTGAGGCATGGACGGAGTCCAAGTTTATATCGGTTGCAGATCCACAATGTCATGATCAGATAGTGGCAAATATTTTCCCTGCAAAAAGTTCAGCCATTATCTGCCACTCAACAAACTCTCACAATAGGACTGAGAGTACTCCCCTTCATTTTGTCACCTTCCTTCAAACCAGGCCCAGCCCTATGTTTACAAGCCTCTGTTCAAAATAATATATGAAACACTCACATTCATCTGGACATTGATACTCGCAAAGGACACTTTATGCTCTCTTGCTGATTTGCAATCATACTTTAGAAAATACACTAAACTCCCATATCATTAAGCACCTGAAAACGTACCTGGACACTCAAGAAATTTTCATACAGGCACACACATGCAGAGATTCATGCTTTCTGCCTGCCTGGATATTCATATGCCCACATCACTCACTCACACACACACACACACACACACACACACACACACATACACACACACACACACACCCTTATGGAGTGGCACCTAACATAGCCAGCATGGCGCTTATTTGAACACAGCTCCCCAACGACTATACCTGGAAGAGATAATGAAGCAAGCCTTGGCTTTTCCTGTTTGACCCATACACAGAAAGACACCCAAAGTCATGCCAGAATCCCAGAGGCCCATGAGGAAACTTAGTTTATCTCCTCAGGGCCCCTGCAGGCCTGGGTGTTCCATATTCTCCTCAGCCCTCTGGCATGCCTTGCTAATGGGTGATTGGGTGTGAGCCTGATTGCATGGCTGGAGCAAGGACATGTGGTCCTGCTTTCAGAGCCTCTTGACAAGCTGTATCACCATATTCCACATCTTCAGAACCCTGTCCCTGCCTACCCCAACCTGGCTTGGCTGTGGTCCTAAAGGTAGGCCTGCTTCCAGATAATAGGTGCTTTCTTGGTTCCCCAGCCCTTCTACAGGAATCAAAAGTGCCTCATGTAAGAACGGTGGATGGGGAGATCCAGCCAAAAGTGAGCAAAGGAACAGGCAGGATAAGGAATGTAGGCTTGCTAGTTGGGGGGAAGAAGATGGGAGAATGGGTGAGTGGAGGAATGTAGAATTGCCTGAAAGAGTCAAGGAATTCTGAAAGAAAAGCCAAATAGCTTGCTGGAAAATTCACATGAATTGGAATGGGATGGGGTGAGAAGGTGCAAGCTGAGATTGAAAAGCAAAAGAAATGAGGGAGTCAGGGAAAAGAACAGGGTGTGAGGGTGATAGGTAGACACAGCAAAAGGCTGGGGGAGGGTAGAGTACACGGCCTGGAGGGGAAGCAAGCGCATGCACACAGCTGTGAATTATCGAAAGCTAATCCTCTCTCCTAGGAGTGTTAACTTGGCAACTCACCAGAGCCAGTCCCGGGCCCCAGAGAGGCTGAATTGATATCGACTGGTCTCTGCATGGCCAGAGATCCCCTCTGGGCTTCGGTCTGCCCTGGGCCTGGCCGTTTCGAGATTGCAGAGCCAAGAGAAGACAGAACCAGGGAGAAAGAAAAACCTCCAGAAGGATTCGTGCCAGGCTGAAAGAGTGGCTCCTTGTCCCTTGTTTGTCAGCTCTCAGGCTTGAGAGAGCAAGAATATTGGTGAACAGCACAGTCAGAGCAGGGACGGAACTGGAAACCAAATGGCTGGCTTCCCCGCAGGTCTTGCCAAATGTTCATTGCCCTGTTGGGGACAGAGTAGTGACTCCCAGAACCTCCAATGCTGGGACCTTTGCCAGGCTGCCCTCCGGTGTGAAAGATCACACCTGGCCATCTCTTGGTCTAGACCTTCACATGTTTCATTAGATTTATTCCTAGATATTTTATTCTTTTTGTTGCAATTGGAAAAAAAGAACCCTTTTTTTTCCTCTTCATTTTCTGACTCTTCATTATTACAGTATAGAAACGCTATGGATTTTTGAATGTTCATTTTCTCTCCAGAAACATTGCTGTATTTACTTATTTTTTTCTAGCAGTATTCTTATTGAGTCTTTAGGGTTTTCTATATAGAAAATTATGTTACATGCAGGTAGTGAGGGCTTGACTTCTTCATTTCCTATTTGGATGCCTCTTATATCTTTCTCTTGCCTGATTGTACTCGCTAGGACTTCCAGTGCTATTTTGAATAACAAGGGAAATAGTGGACAGCCTTGCCTTGTTCCTAATCTTAAAGGGAAAGTTTTTCGTTTTTCATCATTAAGTATAATATTGGCTTAGGGTTTGTCATGTATGGCCTTTATTATGTTAAGGTACTTTTTTCTAAACTGATTTTGTCAAGTGTTTTGATCATAAATGTACACTGTATCTCAAGGAGGCTTTTTCTGCATCTATTGATACGATCATATGATTCTTACTTTTTAATTTGTTTATGTGCTATATCACATTAATCGATTTACTTATGTTGGACCATGCCTGTGCCCCTGGAACAAAGCCTACTTAATCATAGTGTATAATCTTTGAAATACGTTGCTGTACTTGGTTTGTTAGTATCTTATTTAGTATTTGTGTGTCTCTGTTCATGAGAGATACTGGTCTGTAGTTTTCTTTTTTTGTGTTTTTGTTTTGTTTTGTTTTGTTTTACCAGGGTTTGGTATCACAGTACTATTGTCCTTATAAAATGAGTTGTGAATTATTGTCTCCTCTTTTATTTTTGGAAGAGTTTAAGGAGAATAGATATTAAATATTTGAATGTTTGGTAGAATTCACTGGTGAAGCCATTTGGTCCTGGACTTTTACTTTTTAGAAGGCTTTTGATGATTGTTTCAATTTCCATACTGCTGATTGGTCTATTTATGTTTTCCACTTCTTAATTCATTCTGGGAAGGTTGTATTTTTCTAAGTACAGGTCCATTTATTCTAGGTTATTAAATTTGTTGTTTTATACTTTTTCATAGTATTCTTTTATGTTCCTTTGTATTTCTGCAGTGTCTGTCATAATTTCGCCTCTTTCATCCCTGATTTTGTTAATTTGTGGGTTTTTTTCTGTTTTCTTTAGGGAGACTAGTCAGAAGTTTGTCAATTTTATTAACCTTCTCAAAGAACAGCTATTTGTTGCATTTATATTTGCTATTGTTTTTTTTTGTTTTCAATTTTATTTATTTCTGCTCCAATTTTGATTGTTTCTTTCCTTCTGGAGACATTAGGCTTCAATTGTTCTTCCTTTACTAGCTTTTTAAGATGAAGCGTCAGGTTGTATATTTTGGATCATTTTTGTTTGTGGAGGTAGGCCTGTAATGATATGAACTTTCCTCTTATGACCACTTTTGCCATGTCCCAAAAGTTTTGTATGTTTTGCTATCATTATCATTCACTTCTATGTATTTCTCGGACTTTCTTTTTATTTCTCTTCTGACCCACTCATTTTTCAGTAGCATGTTGTTTAATTTCCATGTATTTGTGGTTCTTCCCTCTTTCTTTTTATAGTTGATCTCCAGCTTCAAAGTGTTATGATCAGAGAATATGGTTGGTATGATTTCGACCCTCTCTCTATATATATTCCATTTTCTTCTGCGCATGCCTTATCTCCATTCTCATTTGCAAATTTGGATTTTTGAATCCTCCCCTTTTCAGTCATTGTTGTCTCAATTCATCCCTATGCATGCTGAACTTTCATTCCTATCTTGCTATAGCAATTCTATTATTATTTAAACTTGTAATGCCCTATTCTTTGTAAGGGTTACACTCCTCTGCTTCTATTTGCCTAATAGTCACCTTTCACCTAATTATGTACTTTTTTTGTCATTTTGTTTTACCTGTGGTGATTCCTTTCCTGTAGTGTAGGCCTCATAGTAGATAATTCCCTCAATAATTTATATTTGGAAAGGTCTTTATTTCTCCTTCATATCTAAATAGAACTTTGCTGGATACATTATTCTAGGCTGGTAGTTTCTTTCACTTAATAGTTTGAATATTTGATTCCTCTCTTTTCTGGCTTGTACAGTTTGTTCTGAGAAGTCCAACGATAATTTAATGGGTTTTCCTTTATAAGTTACTCTCTTAATCGCCCTGGTTGCCCTGAGAATTCTGTCTTTGTCATTGAATTTTGATAATCTTAATACAATGTGTCTTGGTGAAGGTCTTTTTGGGTTGAGCTCACTGGGTGTTCTGTTGACTTCTTAAATTCTAAGCTCCATTTCATTCCTTTGTTTTGGGAAATTCTCATCAACTATTTGTCTGAAAATGCTTTCTAGTCACTGCTCCTTTTCCTCGCCTTTGATAATGCCCTTTATTGTTCCCTCTCCTGATGGTATCATCTAGTTTTAGTATTTCTCTTTCATTATTTTTCATTCTTTTCTTTCTCTATTCTTTCTTCTGATTTATTTCTAGATTTCTGTCTTCGATATCACTGATCCTTTCCTCCATTTGGTCGACTCTACTTCCCAAACTTAATACTTTATTTTTCACATCTTGCAGTGTGTTTTTTATTTCCAGAGGATCTATTCTGTTCTTTTTTAGGGTTTCAGTCTCTGTGCTAAAGAACTCATTCTGCTCCTCTGGTTGTTTTTGCATTCCTGAAATTGTTGATATGACTCATTTTGGAACTCACTGAGTTTTTTCAGAATTGCCATCCTGAAGTCTCTGTCATTTTGTCTGTAAGCTTATTTTCTGGAGATTTTTCTTTCTTTCTGAGATGCTTTGTCACCTTGGTTGTTCATGGTGTTTAATAGACTATTTCTACTCCTGAGTATTAAAGGAAGTGTATTTTCCTTTTTTTCCAGAAAAAAAATGTTTTATTTTATAAAGATCTGCCTTTAGCTTGCTGCAACAAAGGTGCTTTTCTTTTGATTTCCAATAGGTGGCATCTACGCCTCTTGGACCCCTGCTTTATATAATGCCTTAATAATACCTTTTTTTCTTATAGATGTTTAATTGCACTACTCTCTGTCTCAGTCCCTGTCAGTATTAGTGACAGTTTTGGTAGCATTTCCTCAGATTCCGCTGTGCTCCGCCTTGTTTGTTCTTGGAAGATATTTGGGGGAGGAGGCCTCTTGGTTGGGGTTTGGGGGCTGTAGACCAGCCTCAGTTTAGCAACCACAGCTGGTAAAAATCAACTTTTGATTATCTGCGGCCCTGTTTTTCTGCTTTCTGACCTGAAACTGAGCCCTGCCCCCATCTATGTGGAGCTCACAGCACTTCCAGACAGGGAACTCGCCATACCTTCTCCAAACTACCGGCTCCTACAGGTAACTCCAGTGGATGTGAGAGACAACTTCTTTATTTCTCCTAGTCCACCACCCGACATCCGGAATTCTGGCCTGTGGTAGCTCTTATATGCTGATCCCACACTCAGACGTGCTGGTGTGCAGTTTGGGTGTTTTTTGCTGAGTTTTAGATGTTTAGTTTATTGTTGTTCCAAGGGAGAGATCTGAGGACATCTCTCACTCTGCTGTGTTTCTCCATACTCTAAAAATGTTTTTTTTCAAATGTAGTTCTTAATTTTAATAAAGTCTGAGTCTAATTTGGCAACCTTTGTTTAATCCAAAAATGTCCTCTTGTTTCTTTCTAGAAATTTTATGTGTTTTGCTCTATTTTTAGGCCTTTGGTTCATATTCAGTTAACTTTTCTGTGTGGTTATAATGTGAGGTAAAGATTTAAATTCATTTTTGGCATGTGGCTAGCCAAGTGTCCCAGCTCCATTCATTGAAGAGATCATCTTTTTCTCATTGATTTGTATCTTTGTCAAAAAACAGTTGAAGTAGGTTTTGTGCATCCTTTGATGTATATTGAAACAAAAGCAGTTTTAATATTCCTTTCCAATACAGGTACATATAATGTTTTTATTTTTATTTTCATTTCTTAATTAATTAATTAATTAATTAGTTAGTCAGTTAACTAATTAATTGTATTATGGTGACGCTGGTTAATAAAATCCAGTAAGGTTTATATGTGTACACATATACATATATGTTGCATTGTGTGTTCACCGCCCACAGATTTCTTTCACATTTTGAACTCTTTTCCCTCATCTATTTCCCCACTTCCCCTTTTCCCCTACTTTCTGGTAACCACTAGGCTATGGTCCATGTCCATGATTCTCTGTTTAACCTTTTTGCTTGTTGATTTTGGGTGTATATACCACACATAAGCGATATCTCTGTCTGGCTTATTTCACTTAAAATGATTATCTCAAGGCCTATCCATGTTGCTACAGATAACAGTATTTCATCCCTTCTTGTGGCTGATTACTATCCCATTGTATATATGTACCACACTTTCTTTATCCAATCATCTGTTTTTGGACACTTTGGTTTCTTCACTGTCAGGACCACCATGAATAATGCTTCTATGAACATTGCTATGCAAATATTTTTTCAGATATGGGTTTTCAAGTCTTTGGGGTAAGTACCAGTAGAGGAATTGCTGGACCATATGGTAGATCAATTCTTAGTTTTTTGAGGAAACTCCGTATTGTTTTCTGTAGTGGCTGTACAAATGTCTCACTAGCAGTGTATGAGGGTTCTTTTTTCTCTACGACCTCTCCAACATTTGTTATTACTAGTCCTGTTGATTATAGCTATTCTAACAGGTGTGAGGTGGTATCTTATTGTGGTTTTGATTGGCATTTCCCTAACAGCAGGCAATGTTGAGCATCTTTTCAAATACTTGTTGTCCATTTGTATGTCCTCTAGGGAGAAGTGTCTGTTCAGGTCCTCTGCCCATTTTGATTAGATCATTTTTTTTTAGTTTTTGGGTCTTGTGTGTTTTTTCGTATATTTTGGTTATTAGGCCCTTATTGGGAGCATTCCTTACAAATATATTTTCCCATTCGCATGGTTGTCTCATTACCTTGTTGAAGATTTCTTTTGCTGAGCAGAAGCTTTTTAGTTTGATGTAGTCCCATTCATTTATTTTAGCTTTTACTCCCCTTGCTTTTGAGGTCAAATTCATAAAATCTTCTTTAAGTCCACAGTTCTTTAGTTTAGTTCCTATGTTTTCTTCTGTGCATTTCATTGTTTCAGGTCTTATATTCATGACCTTAATCCATTTTGAATTAATTTTGTTCTTTGGTGATAAACAACAGTCTAGTTTCATTCTTTTGTAGGTGGTCTTCCAGTTTTACCAGCACCATTTACTGAAATGTTCTCCAATGATCGTTTTTGGCTTTTTTTGTTGAAAACTTTTTGCCCATATAAATATGGATTTACTGCTGGATTTTTGATTCTGTTTCACTAGTCCATGTGTCTGTTTTGTTACTAATACTATGCCGTTTTGATTACTGTCACTCTATTGTACAATATGAAGTCAGGCAGAGCAATTCCTCCAGCCTCATTCTATTTTCTCAAGATGGCTTTGGCAATTCAGGATCTTTTGTGCCTCCATACAAATCTGATGATTTGTTTTCATATCTTTAAAAAACGCTGATGGGATTTTGATGAAGATTGTATTAAATCTGTATAACGCTTTAGGTAATGTGTGTTTGTAATCTCCTCATCAGCATTGCCATTCCAAAAATGAACAGTAATTGATTGGTGGGGTGAATATTGAAATTGAAGAGCTTCATCCAAAGTCTTTTTAGATCAGACACTGAAGCACTGGTGGAATCTTAAAACCTAGATCAAAATTACTTAATCTGGAAATTACATCACTGACAAAATTTGAGGCAATGGCTTTGAAGGTTTTGAATTGAGCCCCTACCATGTTGTAAGCTTCTCTTTCAAAGTGATGCTCCAAATTCAGCCTATATTCTAAGTTATATATAGATATTTTGAATGGGCTGCAGTATTGTTCTAAGTAGCAACTTTATAACAACTGTTTCTAAGAAAACTTGGAATTATCCAACATCTACAAAATGTGGAATCAATTATAGAAAACTAGCAGTTTTCTTTGTGGAAATTCATAAAAAGCGGGTTCAAGCAGCCATATTTTGGATGGGAGCTTACATCCTGAATAGAACCCATATAAATTCAGTAAAATATGTGGTATGTTATTTTAATTCTGTGCTTCATTTGTTGCCATGGAAGAGGAGATAGGAAAACTATAAATTTTAGAGTCAGTTAGCAGCACATGCAAAGGAAACAGGCTTTTAAATAGCCGTGTTCTGTAATTCAGAAATCCAGTAATGATTTATTGCTAGTATTGGTGTGTGCTGTGTCATTTAACACAACACTTACAGTATATAGAGTAAAAGATTGCATTTCTTTTCTATACTTTATTTGACACATTTTTGCTTTGAATAGATTCTTCGTTCCATTACATCTACCTGAATAAAGTTCAAACCCAGCTTGACACAACTGTAGCTGTGTTTATGTTGTAACCTAACTTCATTACCAAAGAGCTGGCAGGAAACATTTGTACATTGGCAATAACTTACAATTTGTACAGACTGCATGTGCAAGTATTAATACAGTGGCAGCTTGCTTGTTGTTTATGAAAGCAGATATTTGAAATCTGTCCCACACAGTGATCCTTTGCTGAGGAAAAGAGAAATCCACAATGTCTCACATGTAGTTGCACAGGTGAATGTGATGAGAAATCTTTTTGCTGAGGTGGGCTTGTAATCTCGTCTTCAGTTTTACTGTTCCAAAAGTCAACAGTAATTGATTTGTGGAATGCATATTGAAATTGAAGAACTTCACCCAAAGTCTTTTCAGATCAGACACTGAAGCAGCGGTGGAGCCTTAAAACCTAGATCATAAGATGCTTAATCTGGAAATTAGATAACTCTGACAAATAAATGTTGAGGCAACAGCTTTGATTTGAGTTGCTTCCACTTTGAAAGCTTCTGTTTCAAAGTGGTCCTCCAAACTCATCCTCTATGCCAAGTGTTATATAGTTTTTTAAATAGGCTTGAAAGAAGTGACTTGAAAAAAAGCAGTTTCTGAAGTGACCCTGGAATCTTCCACCATCTACAAAGTGTGAAGTTGATATGGACAACTGTCAGTTTTCTTGGTGGAAAGTTATATAAAGTGGGTTCAGGCTGCCATGTGAAGGCAGGAGCATGTATTCTGAAGATAAGCCAAATCGTTGTGATAAAAAAAACCTGGTATTGTTTTTTCATATCATGCTTTATTTCTTGCCATGAATAGTAGATATGAAAAGTTTAACACTTAGAGTCAATCAGCAGCACATGCAAAAAAAAAAACAGGTTTTTGAATAATTGTGCTCTGTAATTCAGAAGTCCAGTAAATGATTCGCTGATAATATTGGCGTAGGCTGTGAAGTCTTAGGGGGCCCTTTCGGTACAAAGAAAAAGGGATCAAATTTTTACCTATACTTTATGAAATACATGCTCGATTTGAACAAACTCTTTGTTCCTGTGTTATCTATCTGAATAAAGTTCAAACCCAGTTTGACACAACTATAGATCTGTTTATGATGAGATGTAACTTCAGTACCAAAGAGCTGGTAGGAAACAATTTTTGGAGTACACTGGCATGAACTTACCATCTTTACAGATTGCATGCAAAGGTATTAATACAGTGACAGCTTGCTTGTCATTTATGAACATGGATATTCAACAGCTGTTCTACACAGTGGCCCTTGCCAGGAAGAAGGGAAATCCAAGATGTCTCACCTGTAGTCGCACTGTTGAATACGATGAGAAATTGTTTTGGTGAGGATGGGCTTGTAATCTTGTCATCAGTTTTGCTGCTCCAAACATAAACAATAATTGAGTGGTGGAATGCAGATTGAAATTGAAGAGTTTCACCCAATTCTTTTTAGATCAGAAACTGAAGCACTGGTGGAGCCTTCAAACCTAGATCAAGATCTGCTTAAATTGATAGATCACTCTGAGAAGTAAAAGTGGAGGCAACAGCTTTGAACTGAGCCACTTCCACTTTGAAAGCTTCTCCCTCTAAGTGGTGTTCCAAACTCATCCTCTATGCTTAGTGATAAATAGTTATTTTAAATAGGTTGCAGTATTGTTCTAAGAAGCAACTTAAGAACAGCAGTTTCTGATGAAACCTTGGAATCTTCCAACATATACAAAGTGTGAAATCAATTATGGAAAACTGCCAGTTTTGTTGGTGGAAATCCATATAAGCAGGTTCACGCTGCCATGTGAAGGAAGAAAGCCTATATTCTGAAGACAACCCAACTAGTTTCAAGAAATACTGTGGTATGGTATTTCAATACTGTGCTTAATTGTTGCCATGAATAGGAGATAAGAAAACTTTTTGAGTCAGCAGCGCAAGCAGGAGATACATTTTTTCGAATACCTGCATTCTGTAATCCAGAAGACCAGTAACGATTCGCTGCTAGTATTGATGTATCTAGTGAAGGCTAAGGAAGCACTTACAAAATATACAAGAAGGGTTACAGCTCTAACCTGTACTTCAGGTAATACATTTTCGACTTGAACAAACTCTTTGCTCCCTTGTTGTAGACTGGAATGAAGTCTGAATGCAGTCTGACATGACCGTAGCTCAGTTTATCATGCGACCTATCATCAGTCCCAAAGAACTGGTAGGAAACATTCTTAAAGATTCACAGGAATGAACTTACTGTCTATACAGTGTGCATGTGCAGGTATTATAACAGTGGCCGCTTTGTTATCGTTTATGAAAGCAGATATAGTTAGATCATTCTGATGAATACAAGTCGAGGCAACAGCTTTGTATTGAGTTGTTCACACTTTGAAGTTTCTGTTTCTAAGTGGTACTCCAAACTCATCCTCTATACCAAATGCCATATAGATATTATGAAATGGCTGCAGTATTGCTCTAAGAAGCAACTTGACAACAGCAATTTCTAAAGAAACCTTTGAATCTTTCAACAACTACAAAGTGTAAATCAATTATGAAAAACTGGCAATTTCCTTGGTAGAAATTTGTATGATGTGGGTTCAGGCTTCCAAGTGAAGGAAGGGAGAGTATATCTTGAAAAGAATCCAAATCATTGCAATAAAAAAAGTGCTGTGGTATTTCAAGTCTGCGCTTCATTTGTTGCCATGAAGACGAGATAAGAAATCTATAACATTTAGAGACAGTCAGCAGCACATGCAAAGGAAACAGGCTTTCGAATAATTGCCATCTGTAATTCAGAAGTCCGATCATCGATTCACTGCTAGCTTGGTGTATGCTGAGATGTTTAACACGGCACTTACACTATATAGAGGAATATAGCTCTATAGCTATACTTCATGTAATACACTTTTGATTTGAACAAACTCTGTTTCAGTGTTATCTACCTGAATGAATTTTAAATCCAGTCTGACACAACTGTAGCTCACTTTATTATGCAACCTATCATCAATCCCAAAGAAGTGGTAGGAAAGATTCTTAAAGATTCCCAGGTATGAACTTATCGTCTGTGAAATATGCATGTGTAGGTATTAAAACAGTGGCAGTTTGCTTGTCATTTGTGAAAGTGGATAGTCAACAGCAGTCCTACTCAGTGTTTTTTTTTGGCCAAGGAGAAAGGAAATCCACGATGTCTCACCTATAGCTGCACAGTTGAATGTGATGAGAAATCATTTTGGTGAAGATGTGCTTGTAATCTCATCTTCAGCATTGCTGCTCCAAATATGAACAGTAATTGCATAATGAAATTGAAGAGCTTTACCCAAATTCTTCTTAGATCAGACACTGAAGCACTGGGGGGGGGGCTTCAAACCTAGATCAAAATCCGCTTTATCTGGAAATTAGATCACTCTGAGAAGTAAAGGTGGAGGCAACGGCTTTGAATTGAGCCGCTTCCACTTTGTAAGCTTCTATTAAGAAGTGGTGCTCCAAATTCATCCACTATGCCAAGTGCACCACTCAACTTTCATTCAGGGAAGACAGGTTTAGAACAATGGGCCCAGGTAATCAATTCAGTCTCTGTTAGAAAAAGGCAGAAGAAATGCTGTGAATCAAGGTCTCAGCTCAACCTCCTGCAAAAGGTAAAGAATGGGACCAGCAAGCCAAGTCTTCACTTTCGCTCCTAACAAAATCTCCAGGCCTGGAACCAAAGATCTACTTCTTCAAAAGATATTCTTACCAGAAGAGAGTCTGGCCTTGTGGTTTAATGTCTCCAATATTCTAATATACAACGGGGACATTCTTTTGTCTTTCAACCAGGGTTCCATTGTATTGGTGTTAGAAAGAAACTGGCTTTGTGTCATTAAGCCGTGTCTCCATTCACCATCATGTGAAGAGAGGACAGTACTGTCAACTTAAGAGAGGTTTCCATGATGTTTGGTACTAGGTGACAACTTTGATCTTTGGGCCATGCACTGCACATAGTTTCTGTCACAGAGTCTAGGATGTTGGTAGTATTAGTAGGTCTTTAGCCTAGTCTGTCAAAAATTAGACAGTGTTAACTTTGAGAGTATGGGCCAGAGGGAGTCATGACAAAATCATGTGACTGGCTGTGGAAAACAAATGCCCATCCAGATACTGAATTTTATGAAACTCAGGGAAATGGAATGATTTAGTCCTCCCCTAGTAATGAAGGTGCATATCACTTGAGAAAATTCACATTATCACTGTGAAAACATTTGAATGCATGAAATAGAAGGTGGCTGAGTCATCCTCCTTACTGACAACCTATCTAATGTTGTTTCTGCATTCCAAATCTTAGTTGAGGTCAACAGTATATGCATGCAGTCAATGAATCTGAATTCCTTTCAGGTTTTGTCTCTTTGTCATGAAAACCACTTTATGGCAGTGGAAGTGGTGTTCGTACATTGGTCGCATTGATAATTTGAGGTTGAGTGTACTATGAGGAAGCGAATGGATAACCATGGAAACATTAGCCACCCTTTCGCTGTATTATCATAAAATGCTGAGTCATTGTGAGAAAACCTTTTGATGGCAGAAAGAACAGCTGCCTCAGAATTTCACTACAGCAAACCTCAGACTAAAATTCTCAGAGGGACTGGGTTAACCACCATGGAAAGAAAGCTGAGGTACCAATATTGAGGCAGTCCTTAAAATGTGTATTGAATGCCTGTTTTTGCGTAGTGGAAGAAAATGAGGTGGAAGTCACCTGGAAATATTGTAAAAAAAATTAGGGAATCTCACGATATTCATGAGGCTTTCCATCAGGATTCATGTGACCAGCAAGGAACAGGCCTGATGATCACTTGTATATCACCTGACATTCTGTTTATGGTGTGCCACTCAGTTTTTACTTACCCTTCTGCATTCCTTGGTCAAATTCACATAAGCACTGCAAAAATGAGAGTACCTGTGTAACATAGCCACCAAACATCATTTCAATTTAAATTTCATGTCTTCATTACAAGACTTGCTTGAGCACAACGGTATAGGCTATAATACTTGTCATTATTTAACTGCCCTGAGGTTTCTCTGTGGTCCACTAACATGCTTGAAGGAATTAGTGTGGTAGTCGCACCTTAACCATGTTAAAAATTTTAGGCTGAGTCTCAATGACAAAGCTACTTTAGAGTGGTGAAAACTGTTGGTGTCATCTTTCTTTATTGCAGTAAAAATACTGACTCATTATTAGCATAACTCTTACGGCTTCAGGTGGGACTTCCACACTATTATTGAATGCGGACCTGAGGCCACTACTGCCAAGAGGAAATTGCTTAATGGCCAATGCATCAATGCTGAAAAACTGAAAATAAGAGCTTATAAAATGTGTTTTTCTTACAATGATTGAGAATAAAGGAAGAGGAATAAGGTAGAAGTCACTTGAAAATCAAGTTGCAATCACTAGGGACTCAAGTGGAGGTCAAGTGACCACCTGGCGTGACTCACATGGGGCTCCAGGAAGACTGTGCAGGAATCAGATGTCTACTAGGTGACTTGTCTTGTTGCCGAGTGTGCAAGGTTTTACTTTATTTCTCAGAATAAACAGGCTTCAGAATGTGAAACAGTTTGCAGTCAAGTTTACATTTTAAATAAGACTAGCATTGTGTTGTGTTTTCTAAAATCCACCCAGCTTACTCTAGTATGAGCAAAGATCTGGTTCTAGGGCCATGGATTGTGATAGACTTTTTAAACTTTTTTTTTTACCAGGAAAGTCTTGTTACTGTGCGCCAATTCTCCCACGTAAGGATTCATTAAGATGTTAGGCTAGATTCTATGGGCCAGGGTCTCCACTCTACTTCCTGGAAAGAGGAACAATGCTTGACTGTGCTTCCAAGCTCCTCAATGGAATTTCTTACAATACAGTTCAGGCTTTGTGCTCAGTTTATTAGTGCCCACACTACCTTCTCTTACCAGGGGAAAGGCTTGGTGCTGTAACACATGGTCACCTTTCAAAATTTTTGAAAAGGAAAATCAGTGGCCTGGGACAAGTTTGTATTGAATTTACTGTTAAGATGACACAGGAGAGGTGTCATCAGCCAAATTTTTATCATAAATGCTTTCAAGGTGGAAAGTCTTGGAGCTGAGCACAAAGTCCTCCACTCTTCCTCCTCCTAGGAGATAATAGCTTGGTTCAGTTGGCAAAGGGTCCCCAAGTTTTTCTGGTAGCAGAAGCCAGGCTAGATATTTGTGTGCCTAGGTCTTCAAACTGGACTTTGTTACCAATTGAATGGTTTAGGCATTGTGAACCTCTGGCTATAATTAGTTCTTTTTAGAATGTCCAGACTTAGTGCAGATGTCCACAGTCTGCACTCTAATATTTTTTTTCCATTAAGAAGGCATTGCATTGAGCCTAGGATGCCAAATAACAATTGTTCTCAGAGGACAGGCTTGGGACTATGGGATGATGCCACCCTTTCAGTTTATATTGGGGAGAATCAGAAGAAATGCAGAGGACTATTTCCTCAGATCTACATCCTGAAAATAATGCTAGAGATTTGAACAACAAACAAGGTCAGCACACTGGTTCTGAATTAGAAATGCAGAAAAGGGACAAGGTCCTAGGTATCTAGATAAGACTCTCTAACATGAGCACAGCCTTTTTTTTGTGGGTTAAGTTCTCCATCTACTAGTTTTCATAGAAGATAGGCTTAGTGCCTTGGCTCCTAATCTCATTTCTACTTTTTATCAGGAAAAAACAGTCTTTGTTCCTTGGGCCCATGTCACCTATCCACATCCTCAAAAGGGAAGATAATGTTATTTATCTCTTTGTAGTGAGAAGTGCATATAATGAGAAAATTCACATAAACTGTGAAAAAATCATTAGTATACGTGGAAAAGTAGGTGGCCAAGATGAATTCTGAATTGACATTCAATTAAATATCATGCCCACATTACAAACCTTACCTGAGTCAAAAGTTTATGGAGGCAGTCAATATTTAACTCACCTCTGGTTTTGTCTGTTAGTCATAAAACTGCCTTATGACCATGGATGTGTTAGTCACACATTGGTGGCATTCATAATTGAGGCTGAGTATGCTTTAAGTAAGGGAATGCGTGGGGGTGGAAACAATAGTCGCCATTTTGCTGTATTGTAGGGAAAACGCTGAATCATTGTGAGGTTACTTCATAGGCGAAAAGAACAGCTGCCTCATAATTTTTCTGTAGCAAACCTCGGGCTACAAATTCTAAGAGGGACTGGCTGAACCACCATGGCAAATAAACTGAGGTATTCATTTTCAAGTCGTATCTTCAACGTGTTTTAAAAATGCTTGTTTTAGCCTAGCAGAGAAAAGTGAATTGGAAGCCACCTGGAAATCTCATCATATGAATTAGAGAATCTTGTGATATTCACAAGTTTTTCCTAGGGAGAAATGTGACCCTCAAGAGACAGGCCTGAGGGCATCAGAGAGAGATTACTTGAAATTATGGTGATGGTATGGCTCTCAATTTTTAGTTACCCTTCTACCTTCTTTGGTAAAATTTACATAAGCTCTGTGAAAATGAGAGTACCTATGTAACTAAGACATCTACCCACTTTTCGACCGAAAGGTTATGTCTGCATGGGAAATGTCATAGGCTAACAGACAATTGTGGTTTGTTAACTGGCCTTAGGTTTCAAAGGTGAGAAGGCAAACTGTTTTACTGCAATGGGAGTGGTTTCAACGTTAAATGTGTTAAAATTTGGAGCCTTTATGCTTGACAAAGGTATTTTAGAGCGGAAGAAAATATAGATGCCATTTTTCTGTATTGTAGCAAAAATGCTGAGTCATTCCGAGGATACCGCTTGATTGCGGAAAGAACAGCTGCCTCAGAATTTCTCTATAGCAAACCTCAGACTACAAATTCTGAAATGGACTGGCTTAAACACCATGGAAAGAAAGCTGAGATTTTGACATTGAGGTAGTCTCATCAACTTGCACTGAAAACACTTCTTTTAGACTAGACCCCACAAAATGAGGGCAATGTCTCCAGGAAATCTTGGGACAAGAATTCGGGAATCTTGTGATATTCATGAGGCTTTCCTATGGGATTCACGTGACCAGCAAGAGACTGGCGTGTGCATCACAGGAAGATCACCTGACATTGGGGTTATGGTATGGCACTCAGTTCTTACTTACTCTTCTACTTTCCTTGCTCAAATTCACATAAGCATGGCGAGATGTCAGTACCTACATAACATAGCCATTTACACACCTCTCAATAGAAATGTCACATGTGTGTTACAAGCTTTGGTTAAATGCAGGAGAATAGGCTAACACTCTTGTAGTTAATTAAGTACCCTTAGACTTCGTCTGTGGTCAAGTATCCTGCTCGAATGTAATAGGTGCGGTGGCTGCAAATAAACTGTGTTGAAATTTGGAGGCTGAGTATCATTACGAAGCTACTTTAGAAAGGTAGAATGTGTAGGCCCCATTCTGCCATATATTAACAAAAATGTTGAGTCATTAGGAGCATAAATCTTAATGGCTTCAAGTGTCACAGGCACTATTTTTATACACGGAACTTTGGCCTATACTTTCGATAGGGAATTGCTTAAAGGTCAATGCCTTAATGTTGAACAACTGAAAGTAAGAGTTTATGAAACATGTTTTGAAAACATTCATTTGAAAATAGGGTAAGAGGACTAAGGTAGAATTCACCTGAAAAGCATGTAGTAATCTCCAGGGAATCATGAAGATGTCAAGTGAACACCTGGCAGAATTCATTTGGGGGATAAAGGAAGACTGCAAAAAAATCTGGTGTCTACCAGGTGACTAGTCTTATTGATAAAGGCATGGGGTTTTACTTTATTTCTTACAATAAAACAGGCTTCAGTGTGTGAAACAGTTTGCAGTAGAGTTCACATATTCAATGAGACTAGCATTATGTTGTTATTCACTATACACCCAACTTACTCTAGTTCGAGCAAAGTCTGGTTTTAGGGCCATGGACTTTTATGGACTTTTTAATATTTTAAGCAAGAAATCATTTTACCTTGTGCCCTGGACCCCATGAAAGGATCTGTTTAGTACAGTTAGTACAGGGTCTTCACTCTACTCTCTGGAAATCAGACTAATGTTTGACCATGCTTCGAAGCTCCCCAAACAAATTCCTTACAAAACAGTTCAGGTTTGTGCTCAGGTTAATAGTGCTCATAATACCTTCTCTTTCTAATGAAAGGCTTGGAGCTGTAACCCATGTTCGCCTTTTGTAATTTTTGAAAAGGAAAATCAATGGCCAGAGAAAAGATTGTATTGAATTTACTGTTAAGATGACACAGGGTTGTGTCATCAGCCAAGTTTCTATCTTAAATGCTTTCAATGTAGAAAGTCTTGGAGCTGATCACTGAGTCCTCCATTCTTACTCCTCCTATGAGATGATACCTCAGTTCAGTCGGCCCAAGCATCCACAAGAGTTTCTGGTAGCAGTGGCCTGGCTGGGTGTTTGTGAGCCTAGGATTTCAGGCTGGACTTTGTTAGCAATTGGATGATCATGACTTTGTGAGCCTGTGGCCTTAATTAGTTCTTTGTCCGATGTCCAGGCTTGGTACAGATTTCCACAGTCTACATTCTAAATTTTTTTTCCATTAAGAAGGCTTTTACTGTGAGGCCAGGACTATAGGCAATGTTGGTTCTCAGAGGACAGGCATGGGACGGTGGACTTACGTCACACTTTCAGTTTATATCGGGAAGTGTAAGGACAAAGGCAGTGGGGAATGTTCTCAGACCTACATCCTGAAAATAAGGGTAGAGATTTGAACTACAACCCAAAGTTAACCCACTGGTTTTGAATTAGAATTGCAGCCATGAAAGAATGTCCTAGGTCTCGAGATAAGACTTTCTTACATGAGGACAGGCTAGATCTGTGGGTTAAGTACTCTATTTACTAGTTCTCTTAGAGGGCAGGCTTATGGCCTTGGCTCCCGGTCTATATTCTAATCTTTGTCAGGAGAAATCAGGCTTTGTTCTCTGGGCCCATGTCACTAATCCTTATGTTCTCAAGGGATGATGATATAGTTATTTCCGTATAGTGACGAGTGCATATCGCTTGAGTAAATTCACAAAAACAGTGAAAAATCATTAGGTTGCATGGAACAGAAGGTGACCGAGACAGATTTCGAACTGACATCCATTCAAATATCGTGTCCACAATACACATCTTATTTAGGTCAAGGGTATGTGGAGGCAGACAATTATATTTAACACACCTCTAGTTATGTCTGTGTCAGGAAACTGTCTCATGGTCATAGAAGTGTTAGTCGACATTGGTGGCGTTGATAATTGAGATTGAGTGTGCTGTAAGGAAGTGACTGGAGAGGCATAGAAATAAGAGTCGCTATGCTGCGTAATGTTTATATGAGAGATTCTTTTGAGGATAGCGGCATAGGCTAACAGATAATTGTGGCTGGGTAACTGGCATTAGGTTTCATCAGTGATAAGGCAACCTGTTTGAAGGCAAAGGCAGTGGCCTCGAACCTTAACTGCATTAAAATTTGGAGCCTGTCTCCTTGACCAAGGTAATTTAGAGTGGAGGAAAATGTAGATGTCATTTTTCTGAATTGTAGGAAAATGCTGAGTCATTGTGAGGATGCCACTCAAATGAGGATGGAATGGGGGCCTCAGAATTTCTCTGTAGCAAACGTTAGATTCAAAATCTGAGAGGGAATGGCTTAACCATCATGGATAAAATGTTGAGATTTTGACATTGAGGCAGCTGCATTAACTTTTACTGAAAACACTGTTTTTAGACAAGCCCCAAAATGATGGAGTTATCTCCTGAAAATATAACAAAAGTTTGGGAATCTCGTGATATTCATGATGCTTTCCCACAGGATCCAGTGACCAGCCTGAGACAGGCTTGCGCATCACAGGAAGATCACCTGACATTGGGGTTATGGTATGGCATCGGTTCTTAGATACTCTTCTACTTTCTGTGGTCAAATTTACATAAACACTGAGAAAATGACAGTGTCTGTGTAACATAGCCTTTTACCCGTCTTTCAATCAAAACGTCACCAGTGCATTCCAAGCCTTAGTTGAAGACAGACGCATAGGCTAACACCTTTATAGTTAGCTAACTATCCTGAGGTATCGTCTGTGGTCAGAAATCCTGCTTGAATTTAATAGGTGCAGTGTTTGCAAATCAACCGCGTTGAAATTTAGAGGCTGAGTCCCATTACCAAGCTACTTTAGAAAGGTGGAATGTGTAGAAGCAATTTTGCTGGATATTAGCAAAAATTCTGAGTCATGGTGAGCATAAATCTGAATGGCTTCACAGTGTCACATGCACTGTTTTTGTACACAGAACTTTGGCCTATACTTTTGATAGGGAAAGGCTTAAAAGGCCATTGCCTCAGTGTTGATCAATTGAAAGTAAGAGTTTATGAGACATGTTTTGAAAACATTCATTTCAAAATAGGGGAAGAAGAAAAAGGCAGAATTCACCTAAAAAGCATGTAGTAATCACCAGGGAATCATGAGGATGTCAAATAAACACCTGGCAGGGGTCACCTGGGAATCAAGGAAGACAGCAAAGGAATATGGTATCTACTGAATGACCAGTCTTGCTGCTAAAGGCATGGGGTTTTACTTTTTTTCTTACAATAAAACAGCCTTCAGAGTGTGAAACAGTTTATAGTAGAGTTTACATTTTCAATGAGATTCGCATCCTGTTGTGTTTTTCACTATCCACCCAACTTACTCTAGTTCAAGAAAAGCTCTGGTTCTAGAGCAATGGACCTTGATCCACCTTTTAAATTTATTACCAAGAAGGCCTTGTTACCATGTGCCAAATACCCCACATAAGTATCTGTTTAGTTCAGTTAGGCTAGAATCTGTGGGCCATGGTCTCCACTCTACTTCCTGGAAATAAAAGTAATGCTTGACAGTGTTTCCAAGCTCCCCAAATGAATTTCTTACAAAAAGAATTCGGGTTTTGTGCTCAGTTTAATAGTGCCCACAATACCACCCCATTCCTAAGGAAAGGCTTGGAGCTGCAACACATGGTTACCTTCAAAATTTTAGAAAATGTAAATCAGTGCCCTCGGACAAGTTTGTATTGAATTGAGTGTTAAGATGACACAGGGTTGGTGTCATCGGCCCAATTTCTATCATAAATGCATTCAAGTTGGAAAGTCTTGGAGTCGAGCACCGAGGTTTGGTTCGGTTGGCCAAAGGGTTCATTAGTGTTTTAGGTATCAGGGGCTTGGTTGTGTGTTTGTGGGCCTAGGACTTCAGGTTGGACTTTGTTAGCAATTGGATGGTCATGACATTGTGAGCCTGTGGCTGTAATTAGTTATTTTTCATATGTTTAGTCATGGTGCAGATTTCCACAGTCTGCAGTCTCCATTTTTTTTTCAAAAAGAAGGCTTTCTCTGTGAGCCTAGGACTCCAGATAACATTTTTTTCAGTGGACAACCTTGGGATGGTGGACTTATGTCACGCTCTCAGTTTATATCATGGAGTGTCAGGAGAAATGCAGTGGGCAATTTTCTCAGACCTACATCCAGAAAATAGGAGTAGAGATTTGAATTCAAAACAAGGTCATTCCACTGGATCAGAATTAGAAATGCAGCCAGGAAACAAGGTCTTATGTTTCGAGATAAGACTCTCTTACATGAGGACAGGCTAGCTCTGTGGGTTAAGATCTCCGTGTACTAGCTCTCTTAAATGACAGTCTTATTGCCTTGGCTCCCCATCTCCTTTGTAAATTTTTGTCAGGAAAAAACAAGCTTTTTTTTTTTCCCTGGGCCCATGTCACCAATCCATATGCTCCCAAGGAAAGATGATATAGTTATGCATTTGTAGTGACGAGTGCCTATCACTTGAGAAAATTCACAAAAGCTATGTAAAATCATTAGAATGCATGTAACACAAGGTGACTGAGACGGTTTCCGAAGAGACATCCAATCAAATCAAATGTCCACATTCCACATCTTACTTGAAGTCAAGGGTATGTGGAGAGAGTCAATGATGTTTAATGCACTTCTAGTTTTATCTGTAAGTCAAGAAACTGCCTCATGGCCGTGGAAGTGTTAGTCACTTTTTGGCGGCATTGATAATTGAGACTGAGTGTGCTCTGAAGAAGCGACTGGAAGGGCATAGAGACAATAGCCACTATGCTACTATACTAGAGAAAATGCTTAGTCATTGTGATTTACTTCTTCGTGGTGGAAAGAACGGTTGACTCCGAATATCTCTATAGCAAACCTCCGACTACAAGTTCTAAGAGGGACTGGCTTAACCACCATGACAAATAAACTGAGGCATTGATATTGAGGCTGTTCCTTCAATGTGTTCTGAAAAGATTTGTTTAAGCCTAGCAAGAAATGTGAGGTGAAAGCCACTTGGAAACCTCGGAAGAAGAATCAGTGAATCTAGTGATACTGACCAGTTTTTCTTGGGATCCACATGACCCACGACAGACAGGCCTGAGGACATCAGAGAGAGATCATGTGGCATTGGGTTCATGGCATGACCCTCAGTTTTTGGTACTCTTCTACTTTCTTTGGTAAAATTCACATATGCACTGCGAAAATGAGAGTAACTGTGTAATATCGCTACCTACCTGCCTTTCAATCAGAAGGTCATATCTGCAAGAGAAGATTTTTTTGAGGAGAGCAGCATAGGCTAACATATAATTGTGGTTGGTTAACTGGCTTTAGGTTTCCTCAGTGATAAGGCAATCTGTTTGAAGGCAAAGGGGTGGCCTCGAACCTTAACCACGTAAAAATTTGGAGCCTGTCTGCTTAATGAATGTACTTATAGTTGAGGAAGATGTAGATGCTATTTTTCTGTATTGTAGCAAAATGTTGAGTCATTGTGAGGATACCGTTTAATTGAAGATAGAACGGTTGTCTCAGAATTTCTCTGTACAAACCTCAGACAACAAATTCTGAGAGGGACTGGCTTACCCACCATGGAAAGAATGCTAAAATTTTGACATTGAGGCAGTCACATCAACTTTTACTGAAAACAATTCTTTAGATTAAAATGATGGCATTATTTCCTGAAATACCCGTAACAAGAATTTGTGAATCTCACGATATTCATGAAGCTTTCCCACAGGATTCACGTGACCAGCCAAAGACTGGCTTGTGCATCACAAGGAGATCACCTGACATTGAGGTTATGGTATGGCACTCAATTCTTAGATACTCTTCTACTTTCCTTGGTCAAATTCACATAAGCACTGCAAAAAATGACAGTGTCTGTGCAACATAGCCTTTTACTTGCCTCTTAATGGAAATGTCACTGATGCTTTGTAAACCTTAGTTGAAGACAGCCATATAGGCTAATACCCTTGTAGTTAGCTAACTACCCTCGTTGTAGCCACCAGCCCCCAAAAGACACACAGACCACCAGAACTCAGTGAGTTATAGGAAACACACTCTTTATTCAGCCTACTGCATCTGTCAGGGGTACACAGACACCAAATTATGCATCCCCGAAATGTAGAGGTACAGGGTTTTTAAGCCCCAAATCCTATTCTTCTTTCTGTCTGAACACAAAGGTCTATTTTTCTTCTATTCATTACCTGTCGACCCACAGGTTGGTTGTGCAAGCGGGAGTACGGAAGCAGAAAGCTTGTTTTTACAATGTTATGTTCCTATAATTAAAAGCCTATGTTCCTATGGCATTAGTCAAACAGTAATTTCCCGCAAGTAATAAATTTCTAGCAGTCATTTTCCAGCTACCACACCCTGAGGTTTCGTCTGTGATCAGAACTCCTGCTTGAATGTAATAGGCGCGGTGGTCATAAATAAACGGCGTTGAAATTTGGAGGCCGAGTCTCATTACAAAGCTACTTAGAAAGGTGGAATATGTAGGTTCCAATTTGCTGTATATTAGCAAAAACGCTGAGCCATGGTGAGCATAGATCTTAATGCCTTCATGGTGACACAGGCACTGTTTTTGTCCACGAAACTTAGGCCTATTCTCTCAATAGAGAATTTCTCAAAGGCCAATGCCTTGATGTTGAACAATTGAAAGTAAGAGTTTATGAGACATTTTTTCAAAACATACATTTTAAAATAGGAGAAGAGGAATAAGGTAGAACTCACCTGAAAAGCATGTAGTAATCACCAGGGGATCATGCCGATGTCAAGTGAACACCTGACAGGATTCACCTGGGGATCAAGGAAGACAGAAAAGGAATCTGGTGCCTACCAGGTGACTAGTCTTTTTGCTACAGTCATGGTTTTTACTTTTTTCTTACAAAAAAAGAGGCTTCAGAGTGTTAAAAAGTTTGCAGCAGAGTTTATATTTTCATGAGACTAGCATCGTGTTGTGTTTTTCACCATCAATCCGACTTATTCTAGTTTGTGCAAAGGTCTAGTTCTAGGACCATGGACTTTAATTGATGTTTTAATTTTGTTACCAAGAAGGTCTTGTTACCGTATGCCAACTACCCCATGTAAGGATCCATTTTGTTCAGCTAGTTTAGATTCTGTGGGCTAGGGTGTCCACTCTCCTTCCTAGAAATGAAAGTAATACTTTATCATGCTGCCAAGCTCCCCTAAAGAATTCCTTACAAAAGAGTTCGAGTTTTGAGATAAGTTTAATAGTGCCCACAATACCTTCTCTTTCCTGGGGAAAGGCTTGGAGCTATAACACATAGTAATGTTCAAAATTTTCAAAAAGGAATATCAGTGTCCTGGTAAAAAGTTGTATTGAATTTACAGTTAAGATGACACAGGGTTGGTGTCATTGGCCCAATTTTTATTGTAAATGCTTTCAATGTGAAAAGTGTTGGAGCCTAGCACCGAGTTCTCCATTCTTCCTCCTTCTAGGAACTGACGGCTTGGTTCGGTCAGCCCAAGGGTCCACAAATGTTACAGGTAGCAGGGGCCTGGCTGGGTGTTTTTGAGTGTAGGACTTCAGGTTGGACTTTGTTACCAACTGGATGGTCATCACGTTGTGAGCCTGTGTCTTTAAATTGTACTTTGTAAAAAATCCAGGCTTGATGTGGATTTTGACAGTCTGAGAGGGACTGGCTTAACCGCCATGAAAAGAATGCTGAGATCTTGACATTGAGGCAGTCACAACAACTTTCACTGAAAACGTTTCTTTTAGACTAGCCCCCAAAATGATGGCATTATCTATTGTAAGTCTCGTAACAAGAATTTGGGTGTCTCGCGATATTCATGAGGCTTTCCCACAGGATTCACATGAGTAGCCAGAGAGTGGCTTGTGCATCACAGAGAGATCACCTGACATTGGGGTTATGGTATGGCAGTCAGGTCTTAGATACTCTTCTGCTTTCCTTGGTCAAATTCACATAAGCACTGCAAAAATGACAGTGTTTTTGTATCATAGCCTTTTACCCGCCTCTCAATCGAAATGTCATTGGTGTGTTAGAAGCCTTTTTACATATACAGCTGCATAGGCTAACACCTTTATAATTAGTTAACTACCCTGAGGTTTCATCTGTGGTCAGAACTCCTGCTTGAATATAATAGGCATGGTGTTTGGAAATAAACGGCGTTGAAATGTGGAGGCCGACTCTCATTACAAAGGTACTTTAGAAAGGTGGAATGTGTAGGCGCCATTTTGCTGTATATTAGCAAAAATATTGAGTCATGGTGAGCATATATATGATGGATTCACGGTGTCACAGGCACTATTTTTGTCCTTGGAACTTTGTTCTATACTCTCGATAAGGAATTGCTTAAAGGCCAATGCCTCAATGTCAAACAACTGAAACTAAGAGTTTATGAGACATATTTTGAAAACATTCATTTCAAAGTAGTGGAAGAGGAATAAGGCAGAATTCACCTAAAAAGCATGTAGTGAGCACCAGGGAATCACAGATATCAAGTGTACACCTGGCAGGATTCACCTGGCTATCAAGGAAGACGGCAAAGGAATCTGGTGTTTACCATGTGACTAGTCTTGTTGCTCTGACAAGGGGTTTTACTTTATTTTTACAATAAAACAGGCTTCAGAGTGTGAAACAGTTTGTAGTAGAGGTTACATTTTCAATGAGACTAGAATCGTGTTGTGTTTTTCACCATCCACCCAACTTATTTTAGTTCAGGCAAAGGTCTGGTTCTAGGGCCATGGACTTTGATCGACTTTTTAATTTTGTTACCAAGAAGGTCTTGTTACTATGTGCCAACTACCCCATGTGTGGATCCATTTAGATAAGACTCTCTTACCTGAGGACAGTCTAGCTCTGTGGGTTCAGTTCTCCATGTACTAGTTTTCTTAGAGGATAGGCTTATTGCCTTGGCTCCCTTTCTCCTTTCCAATTTTTGTCTGAAAAAATCAGGCTTTTTTTCTTTTTCCCTATATCCTTTATATCCATACGGAATTCATTAGATAGTATTGTCATCAGTGGCAAACCTGATGCCTAGAAAATTTAAGAACATGTTTAAGGTTCTCCAATCCAGTAGTGCTTAAAAGATAAAAATGTATATTTGCCTTCATCATTACAGAAAAGAGAAAGATATACATCTAAGTAGTAAAAATTTTTTTGATAGCCTTTATATTTTGTATTTATTAATGTTATTCTTCATGATCTTAGGAGTTAGCATATTTATCACATTTGATTAAACTTCAATCAATATTGTCTTAAATAAGTTCCATACTTCCCTTTGTAATTAACAGAAGAGCTACCATTTCCTGCTTACAGATGTTCCTTTTTTATTGATTGATTGATTGATTGATTACACCTTTAGTCTCAGCCTCATCTCATGATGTAATTTTAAGTAGAATCTTCTAAAATATCATGGCCATAAGAAGCCTCTCCCTAGAGAGTGGTTACCTCAGAATCACCTAGCCTTGCTCTGCTCAGATGATATTTACTCCTGCATACGTGTGTTCTGAGCTCACTGACAGGGCATTCTGTGTCTGAAAGGCACACTGTTCTTTTCCTGTGATGATTGTTCACAATTTTTAATTATACTCTAGTGTTTTGTGACATTCGTGAAGAAAACCATGCTTAGTAAGATCTCCTAAGAGATACTACTTTCTTGAAACAATGAGAAGTGTTTGTATCAAGCTGAGTGTCCCATATTTGGCAAAGAAGGATCAAAAGTAATATTTTATGAGAACCTAATTCACACTGGTACTTCTTTATATCTCCATTATATAGAGAAACTAGGAAGAAAATTGTCACGAAATATTACATTAGCTTCAAGTGACATAGAATACACTATCTGTGATACATAAATGATGTTTGGATTTCAAAATTAAGTAATCTAGACTATTTGAAGTTTAAAAAATAGCTCTAAAATGTAATAGTATTTTTAAAGCACTTGGCATTTTCCCCTATTTTTCCCTAAGGTGAATAATATGCAAACTATCAGAAATGGTTAAAGACATTCAAGGGTTCCTAGTTCTAAAGCAATATTGGCATAATAGAAAACAACTGTGGCCCAGTGTACTAAAATATAGATAGCATCCTATAGAGAATTAAGAGCAGATCTGTGCCTGAATCCAAGTGATTTGACTCCAAGCCCAGGATTTTTCCACCTGGGAGATATAGAACATAGTCTCCAAGACAGAGTGCATGGAAGTAAATCCTGCCCTCACCACGGACTAGTTGTACACCATGGGAAGGACACATAAGTTTCTAAGACTTAGCGTTCTCATCTGTAAATTGAGAGTAATGATAGTAGTAGATACCTCGTGGGATTTTTCAGAGGAATAAATTAGTTAATTTCCTGAGAAGCATTTAGAGGACCTAGCATACCATTATTGGAGTTTAGTGTGGACCCCCCAAAATATGCCAAGATGGCATATTCATATTTTGAATTAAAGTTATGTAGAAAGCAGTCAATACGAAGAGGACACTCAAATCTTCTATGTCCCTCTGAAAGCAGAAAATAACTATCCCATGTGAAAGGTACTTTTCCTGCACCAGAAGGAAAAATAATCATTTTTAACACCAGAGGTAGGGAATACAGGGCTGAGAAACCTGTATAAACAAACCTTTTGGTTTTTTTGGTACCGGTTTACTACCCCAAACCCAAACTCGACTTATTCCTTACTAATTAAGCACACAAACCCAAATTTCTTTGTCCTGTCAAATCCTCATCAATTTATTGCCTTGTCCTCTAAAATATACAAAAACTGCCTTCTTTTGTCATTTCCTTAGGTACCGTATCTATGAGATCTCCTTATGTACATACATAATCAAATTTGATTTTTTTTCTGTTATTCCTTCACATCAATTTAATTATTATAGTAGCCAGAAGAACCTAAAAGGGTAGAGGAAAAATTCTACCTCCCCAATAATGTAAACATGAGGTAATAGTTTGCTATTGGTACCACTTTTGACATGAGCCATGTGTGTTTCTGGCATAGGCAAAGAAACAACACTTAGGAAACACATGAATGTGCTGCATTTATTTTCCTTTCATCGGTCTCACATCATCAGGCTAGGGCTGGGGACTAGGAGTCTTCAGAAGCCCTAATATCTGTATAGAAGAAAATTATATTGTTCTCTGCATTTTTTCCCTTGCATATTTCTATACAATTGTCATTAAGGAAATTTACATCCTCTTATAGTACCTGAGGATTTTATTCTCTCAATAGCAGAATTTTCCTAAAACCTCCTGTCACCATCTCATGCTTATTAAGGAAACATAATAAAGAAATAGAAATTTGTGAGCATCAAGAACGCTCCCTTTCTTGATGCTTTTTCAAAATGCTATTTTCTTGTCCATAAATTTAAATATGTCTTCTTTAATAACACAAGAAAGTAATGTTCATAGTCTTTTTGACATCCGGGAGACATTCAGC
>CM052796.1:21562507-21621633 GCA_028533395.1 Rousettus madagascariensis
CACAAGTATAAAGGACAATATGGAGATGACCAGAGGGGTGGGGGGGTGAGGGGGCTTGGAGAAAGCAGAGAAGGGTTAAAGAAGGACAAATTAGTAGCTGATAGATGGTCATCAGGATGGGGACTATGGCATAGGGAGTGTAGTCAGTAGTACTGTAATGGCTATGTGTAGAGCCAGAGGGAAGACAGAGTAATTGGGGGGATCGTTTCATAAACTATATACATTTCTAACCAAAGTACACTTTACTTGAAACTAATAATAAAATGAAATTTAAAAAAAAAGAGACTCACTGAGGAACTTTAACCATCCTTTAGTGTCATACAAATCCTTCACCCTCTAGAAAACCATTTCGCCAGCTGAAATGTCTTCTTCTTTGGAATCTACATGGCAATTTGTGCTTTCCTAATTGAATTAATTATTATAGCATATACTTGCTTCAATACATTGATAAACTTTCTATCTCTTTATTTTTCTCTCTCTCACCTACTTATATAGAATACTACATCACATGAAATTGTTTTCTTGAAAACCACCTCTTTCCCTAGCCCGAAGAGTCCACTGATAGAGCAAAGGGAAGAATGTCCTGGAGAGTTCTCAGTAGTCCTAGAGAAACAGTCAGTCCCACGATTTTTATTTAGCACAAGAAAAACAGGTGTTCACACTAAGAGATCTCTCACCACATGTAGCTCTTTAAACATCTTAATGAGACTCAGTTTACAACCTCACCTTTACCTCACCACCAAACTTTCCCCAGGACCTTCAGGAATTTATAGTCCATCATCAGCAATATCCACTAAAAAATAAACCTTATGTATAAATACTACTTTATGATTCTTCCCATCCTGCATCTCTCCCATACACGAGACACTGCTATCTCAAAGAGTTGCTCCCATAATTAACATAGTGCAGATCCTAGGGATAGACAGATAGCAGGTATATTTCTGTCTCTGAATTGCTTCTACAATAGTATTCTATCTCCTTTGCCACCTCTCCTAGTTTCTCAGAAGTAAATGCCGTGATCTGAATTTATCACCCACTAAACTCTCCTGCTATAGTCCTCTACAGATCTCTTTGACTCCTTGATTAATGGGACATTTTAGCATTTGGCTTACTGTTTTTTTCTCACTACAATATACTTTTATTATCATAAGTGATCATGTAAAAATCCACAGGGGTATTCTATTCACAGCAGCAGGTGACAATGATCACTCCTTTCCGTGATGAATCTTATTCTTTACATGGTTCATTCATTCTACAGTTTCCTAGTATCTCTGCTACCTCAAGAAAGTGCATTCTCAGTATCTCTTCATAAATCCTCTTCCGGACTTCTAAGTGTTGAGTAACCAGGGAATTGTCTTTGGATTTTTCTCTCTGCACCCGTTTTCTAGGTGATTTCATCCAGAACTATGATTCATTCCCTGAATATAGATCAGCACCAGTGACTATCTTGCTAAGAACTATACCTGCATATTGAAAAAGCTTCACAAACATAAAATCTCCAAAAAGTATCTCTTGATACCTGCCTCTACCATACCTGGGGGGAGATATGTTCAGAACAAAAAAAAAAACTGAAGAGCCATTTATTTATTTTCTCTAATGTATCACATATAATCCATTAGCAAATCCTTTTGGCTGTCTTTTGACTCCCTTATCACTATCGCCTTTGCCTACTACCATGGTTCAAGCCACTATTGAATCTTACCTGGAAAGTAATGCATTATGCTCTGTTTCTACTCCAGTCTAACAACACTTACTCACCCCCACTTCCAATCCTAAACAAAATCTAGAATAATCCTTTAGTATTAGATTGTGTTACCCCTCTGGACAAAACCATTCAACAACTTTGTTTTAAAATTTTTAGAATAAATCTCATATCGTAGTCTTGGACTACACTTCCAATCTCATTTCCAACCAGTCTCTCAGTCACACTGACCTCCAAGTTCCCTCTAGCTTCAGGGACTTTATACTGGAATGCCCCGAATGCTCCATGCCTAAGAATCCACAATCTTGATCATATGAATCTGTATTAAACAGGCACCGATTCCCTTGATATACTATTTGTTGAGTTCCATAGTTTGTATTAGTAAGATGGTAATATTTTGACTGTTTGATTGCTATGTCCAACTCGTGTAAGAGTGCACATTTTAAGTACTCAAAAAATATTTACTGATTAAAGAAATGAACTGAATCAATTAATAATTAATGATACTAGAAAGTAAAATGACATAAAAATCAACTCTAAAGGATTCTTACTTTTAAATCATAGTAAGATTGATTTAAATTTGTGGACCACTTTTAATTGTAACTGGTGATTCAGATCAGAAGTTAGTATTTGGCACTGTGGAAGAGCTGTTTTGCACACACTAACCCATTTTGAGCTAAAGTTTCTCATCAATAATCTAGTAATCATATATATCTAACTAGATTAAATGAGCAAATACATGTTAGGCATTAAATACATGGTAGCTTCAGTAATTCAAATATGACACAAAGCTTTCTGACTCTCAACGTGGAGAGAAACTATTAGTAATAATAATATTATTATCATCATCATTATCATTATTATTATGAGAAAGAGGAAGTATATCAGCCATGAAAATTTTTTAAAAACTCTACTACCAGTTACAAAAAAATTGTTTTTATATGGGGCATTTTATGTGACTGTTGAATAATATAGTAGAAAATACATATATTTTTATTGTAAATAGAAGAAATTAAATAGTAATAAACACTACTGGAAAACATGGCAAAAGTTCCTTATTAAATATCCATTCTTTTCTTTACATGGCAAGACTACAAATTTACAGAAATCTCATTTTTAAATGTCAACAGTCTTTGAGATAAACAGACACACACTATAAACTATTTGATGGAAAAATATTCTGACATTAAAGCCCATTAAGAATCATTCTACCTTAAAATGCAGAACCGCAGCTGAGATGAAAGAATTGTTCCGATAAACCATTAAATAAACTGTGTATTTTTTACATATAATTAAAAAGAAAAGTATATTTTAAGCCCAAACTGTTTTGTTTACAAAGAATCAATGATTTATAAATTTGGTAAAATACATAAATAAACAAACAAACAAAAAATACAAGCCAAGAGCAACAACAAAAGAATTGATCTTGGATATACAATGTAAGCCCTTGAAATGGTGCATTGACCCTAGTGACTCATATCATGTAGGTAGCCTTGAATTGTCATATATACCCCCCCCCTCTCTCTCTCTCTCTCTCTCTCTCACACACACACACACACACACACACACACACACACACACACACTCAGAAGGAAATATGGCCTTCTTTCTTGAGACTATAAAGTAATTCAGCTTAAAAGAGATCGTAACATAGAAGCCATGGTCCAAAAGGATTAATGTCCTGATTCCTGACACCGAGCTCCTAAAACCTCTTGTAAATAGGGGTGACAGGAGAACATTTTGTTCTAACATTTAGGTTGTGATGCCAGTTCCTCATACATAGCTCCTAAGATCTTTATGATTTCCTGAGTGATCGAAACATCTGATCCTGAGCTCATAAATACCAGGGAATTTCCTGGGAGATAGGAATATCTTTGGTTCTAATGAGGTGACCCTAGATGAACTTCAGGATGGGTGCTGGAAACAGAAAGAACAAGTCATAATTTAGATGCTTCAAACCTTTATTTTCATACCCCCACTCTTTGGAACGGGAAAATAGCTTAAAACGGAGTTAATCATGGATTATGCCTATGTGAGGAAGCCTCCATAACAATCTCTAAAATATGAAGTTTGGAGAGCTTCCAGGTTTGTGAATACATCCACCTACCAAAAATATGGTGTACCTGAAGTCTATGGAAACAGAAGCTCTTGAACTGGAATGCTTCCCAGTCTTACTCTCTGTCTCTCTTCATCTGGCTGTTCATCTGTATCCTTTATCACATCCTTTATTGTATAATAAACTGGTAAATGCAATCGTTTCCCTGAATTCTGTGGGCTGTTCTAGAAATGGACTGAATTCAAGAAGGGGCATTGTGGGAACTTCTGATTTATAGGATTTTTCTGCCAAACATCCCTTCCTCCCTATTTTGGACACAGGATTCCATTTTTTTTTTCCTTCTTTGGGTTACTATACATCAAGATGCCATTTGATTTTAGCGAAACTGTCAATCACAGTGCTCTGCACTCCACCCTTAGCCAATGGTGTGTACATATCTTAACCCAAGCTAATCAGATGCTCTCCCACAGACACTTGAACTTTGTGCTTTAGGTGCAAGATCCCAGGTGTCTCAATGGCACTGCCCTCTACCCCAAAGCCATGTTCTGAGTTTATGATCAAGTAGGCTAAAGCTTATCTGTTCATTTTTTTCCCTTACACTCTATTCAACTTTTCCTTTGCGCAAATTCTTCTTAGTATGCTTCTAATCAAATACCCATCCCAAATACAGTTGGGAACGGCCAATTTATTCTATAACAGAGAACAGGGGCCATATCTTCCCACTCACAGAAAGAGTTTACATTTTCCTACCCAAGGCACTAAAGATATTATAAAATAGTTTTCCACTTAGTGTTCAAAATTTAATCAAGTGTTATATTTTTTCATATTTTCTCTTTTGTAAAATAGATGATTGTGTTATTATGACCATTAAAGGTGGGGAGGAGATATTTTATGTGTTTTCATTCATACATTGTCTGATTGTCAGTAAAGATCAGGGTACTCAAATCTATCTATCTATCTATCTATCTATCTATCTATCTATCTATTTATTTTAGGCGAGGCAACCCTTGGTTGATCTCAAAGATTGCAAGGACCTTGTCAGCTGATAATCCCCTTATTTTTTTTATTTTTTATTCCTACAGCACCTGGTCTTCCTAGGTGGTCTCTCATCCAAGTACTAACCATGCCCAACCCTGCTTTACTTCCAAAATCAGACAGGATTTTATCTGTTCAGATGGCACAGATGTAGACAGGGTACATAAATTTAAATACTCTGAAAGGTATGACTTGTTTTCTAATATGTCCCCAACTATGACCATTGGTTATGCAAAGTACTTAGAGAAAAACACATGTAATCCTATGTACAATAATTAGGATAAATAAATGAAGCATTTTTTATATGTAATTGCTATATTTTTAAATGTCACTAAAGCATATCATCACTAGTAACAATAATGGCATCATCCAAATTGTTGAGGATCTGAATAGTAAGCACAAAAAGGTGGAGAAACAATAATTGTGCTCCTTGCTTGGGCTTAACCATCTATATTCTTCTGCCATCTGACACTGTTGTTCCTTGTCTTTGGACCCTCACACAGACTAGGGCTTACACCATTTCCATTTATTGTTGGTTCTCAGGCCATTGGACGTAGACTGAATTTATACCACCAACTTTCTTGGGCCTCCTACTTGCAGACAGCCAATCATGGCCATGGTGCTTCTTTAGTCTCTGTAATCATGTGAACCAATCCCTCAAAATAAATTTATCTATGCCTATGTCCGTCAATTTATCTATCATCTATCTGTCTTTCTGTCTGTCTATCTATTTGTCATCTACTATATCTATCTATCTATCTATCTATCATCTATCTATCTATCTATCTATCTATCATCTATCTATATACCTATGTATCAGAACTATCAGTTCTATTTATCTGGAGATACTAGCCCAATACTTGTTCACGCATAGACTATTCTTTTAACATTTATTCTATCTCTGTCTATGCTATCATACACAGTGAACTAACCTTTGTCATATTTGTTCTCTCCCTAAAAAGAATCTGCAAGCACATATTTTCTATATTCATATTTCCAATAGTTTTGAAAAAAAAACTAAAACTGAAAATACACAGGTAGCATCCTACATACTCAGATTTCCCTTTTCTATTTCCAGATATCTTAATTCTATAGGCTTGATGAAAAGAGTACAAAAAATAGTTCAAACAAGCATCTCAAGTGATTGACATCAGGTAATTTAAAAAAATATATCTTGAATAACACTGCTTTATGATGTTTCTTTTACTTATCTCTTTCCCATTTCTCCTCTTCATGAATTCATTGGTACACTACGCTGCTCACTGTCCTCTGAACTCAACTTATAAATTCCTTTCCCTAAGCTTTTTCTTCTAATTTTCTCCCTCAATCTTGTCTCATTCCTCTTCCATCTACCCTAATCAGAATCATTCACATTAAACAAAACTGGTTCTTGCTTCAAATAAAATGTCCACTTGCTTCCTCAATCAAGAAGCTATTTAGTTCACCACAGCATTTATTTTCTTTACATTCAAACCATGCATGTCTACATCTCTCTGATAGCAATTTTCCACATACTTTTTTGGTGTTACAACTTATTTTTATGCTTCAGTATCATAGCTTCTCTACCAGAATACAAACTCCTTGACAATAGTATCATCTATCTTATCCCCTTACTTAACTCAGAAAAATGCTTATGCTTATCAATATATTCATTTAATGTGCAATTTTGGAATTATTCTTGCTGCATGAAAATAATTTTCAGGAGCCAAGTGACAGAAAACACATTCATATTATATGGTTTTCAACAATAAAAGGAGCATAGCTGTTGCAAGTAAAATAACTTACAATGTATTAGTCTGCAAGAAAGATTATATATTTGAATACACACATAAACAGATAATATGTGCTTTGTTCTTGTAAATCTCTTAATGTGTCCATTAATACAATTTAGAATATTTTTCCTCAAAATAAAATATATGTCTTTCCAACATAATTAAATATGAAATAAAGTCCAAGATGTTAAGTTTCTTATATAAATGATCTTGATTCTACCTAATTATAAGTAGGAACACTAGCATTAGTCAAAAAGGAATAATAATTACAAGAGAACCCACAAAGGCTTTACCAATTCGTGTAATGTAATCAAGGATAACAAGTAAAATCTGATTTCAGGATCAAAAATAGCACAATCCCAGTATCCTATGTTGTGCATATATTTGCCATTTTTATCTTAGAAAGCACTAGTTCTGCTATTTGGTCATATAGCTAGTATTTTATTATCATTTCACATGCTTAATTCATAAAATGTCTTTCTAAATGAAATGTAATTCATAATCACTGAGAATTATAAAATTATGTTTCTATAAATTAGTCTAGTCAGAATTACATACATTTTGGCCACAGTCAACCATAACAAGCTCTAAGAGTAAGTACAATATTAGTTTTTTATATACATAATAAATGTCAAAAGGTAAAGTTCAATACAGCAATTGATGACATAACAGCATTTCTTTGATAGAAAACATCAGAGCATGCACTGCAGGGTGGAAAAATCAGTTTTTTCTTCTACCTTCTATGGTCTTCTGGATGGACTAAAATTCAAGTTAACATGAGAGATTAACAAGAAAAAATGACCAAGTTTATTATGCATGTAAATACAAGGGTTCCATAAGAATGTGACACCAGATGATAGATTAGGCAGTTAAGGCTTATATGACATCTTGAGCTAAGAAGACATGAGGAGAGGTTGTCGTTTGGGACTTCAAAGGGCACGACAGCAATTCACATAGAAATGGAAGACCAAACGTTTGATAAACAAATGTTTGTGGGCCTTCTTTACAATGGGACACAGAGAGGACTTTGATCAAATGTGCCTACTGGTTTTTTTCCTGTCTATCACACCTAGTTCATATTAAACTATATGTATCTATGATAAGAGGACCCTTCTTTTAGGTAGTTATGGGGAACTTCAGAAGTTTTTTCCTGAATCTTTATTTTCATAAAAAACAACCAATATAAAAAATAATCAGTACTCTAAAAGGCATAGTTTTGGATACCAAATTTTGCTTCCTCTCAGCATCAAACATAATTTACTTGGTAAATTGTATATTGTGCAGGCAAAGCAGTATTCACTATTTTCCCCTGAAATAGATCTTCTCCAATTCCATATTGTTCTCTATACTCTTCTTTCCTTCAGGTTCCATCTCAGATTGTATCTTCTGTGAGATCACCCACATAGTACCTGTGCTCCTGAGATGGAAACTGAGCAATACAAAATTGGATAATATTATATCCTTGCCTTTGAGAACTCATTGGCCAGATATATTTGTTTCCCATGATACAGGAATAATGGATGATTAAGGAAAGCTTCAAAAATCAGATGACTTTTCCTTTCATCCTTGTACAATAGGAGTTTATCTGTGAAACAGTGAAGGAAGGACATTTTAGAGGTAATAGTGCAAGCAAAAACTGAGAAAATAGTGGCTTAGGAAATGCTAAGCAAAACGGGATCAAGAAATCCACTGAAGGTGAAAAAATGAAACTTCTGAAGGTTCATTCTATTTATATTCCTTCTATATGGTTCTTTCCCCCATATTCCTTTCTATTTTATAAACATAATGTTGAAGTTTATTTTTTGTCTCATTAATGGGAAGTTTTTTTTTTAATTTCCTTAGCATATTCAACCAAAAATTTCTGCAGCTTATTAAGGCTGGTCAACAAGGAATATGTCACTAAGGAAAAAAAAGTTCACATTCCATTTGTTATGAGTTAAAACTAAATAAAGTGAAACTAACAGCTAAATCTTTAGTAAAATATTTTAAAAACTAGGCTGTCTCACTTTATAGTGGAAACCTCACCTTGACTATACAACAATATACTTCAGAGGATCAATTACTGCACTCATAAACAATATGAATGATTAATGTATTTAGGAGAAAATTCTGATAATGTTCCTCCATATTTTAAAGGCTAAAATTAATTTTAGGCTTATGTTATCAAAATAATGGCTTCAGTTTTCCATTTATAGAAATGTTGCTATTTCTGTAATGTATCTAATCTAACAAGTTTCAGCTCTTCTGTGCATAGTTTATGTGCACAGTGACTTCGAAAATGGCAAGCAAAACAGAGTCGAGAACCCCATTGAAGCTGAGAAAATGAAACTTCTGAAGGTTTATACTATTCACATTTCTTCTATGTCGTTCTTGCCTTCAGAATAATAAAGCATAGTTTGCCTCCATCAAAATGGGAATTTTCGACCATGGATGAACATAGAGGATATTATGCCGAGTAAAAGAACTCAGACAGAGAAAGACAAATACCACATGATTTCACTTATATGTTAAATCTAAAAAAATAATTAACAAAAACAACAGAAATAAACTCATAGTTACAGAAAACATTTTGATGGTTGCCAAGGGGGAGGAGGTGTTGGTATGGGTGAATGGAGAGAAGGAATCGAGATTTACAAATTGGTAGTTACAAAATAGTCATGGGGATGTAAAGTATAGCAAAGGGAATATGGTCAAATTGTATTACAATATTAAATATAATATTGTATTATATATAATATTACATATAATATTGCATTATATATAATATTATACATAGTATTTAATTATATATAATTATGTATGTGTCAAAGGGGTACTAGATTTATCAGGGTGAATGCTTCGTCAGTTATATAAATGTCTAATCACTATATAGCACACCTTAAACTAATATAATGTTGTATGTCAACCGTAATTTAAAAATTAAAATATCCAAAATATACAAAGAACTCATACAACTCAGTAACAACAACAACAACAACAACAAAAATGATCCAATCAAAGAAAGGGCAGAGGACCTGAACAGACACTTCTCCCTAGAGGAGATACAAATGGCCAAGAAATATATGAAAAGATGATCATCATAACTAGCTGATATTCTTCTCAATATTCTTGAAATTGATTTGCTGAACAGGTGACAGTTGACAGTGTTCTGTAATTTACCTTTTGTAATTAGAGTATAGATTATAATATGTATTTCTTCAAATGTAAAATAAAGGAAAATCATGTTTCATGAGGAAAACATTTTATATGGCTTCCATGTATGATTAAAAATAAAATATTTAAGAGGTAAGGAATGAATAGACTGGTTCTTCTTATCTTATACTTATCTTATATAGCAATGGGGACAAAACTTAGGAGTCATTTTTTTTCTTAGAAACTTCTTTTTAATTAATATAGTTAAAAATTTAATTTTTCTTAGCCATTTTATTCTAAATTTAATTCGGGATTCAAAATAGAGATCATTCACCGGTTCACAGATAGTTTTGCAACCTAACATTCTGTTTTTGAGACCAGTAATCCTTTGATTGATAATAAAGCCCCAGGACTATGCAATTGGAAACTTTCATTTTTTAAGTTTTTTTTTAATTTTTAATTTTTATTATTTTTATTTTATTTTATTTTTTTATTTTTAATTAAGCTTATTAGGTAACATTGGTTAATACAATTATATAATTTTCAGATGTATATTATAATTTGACCTATGTATATTCTATTCACCCAAAGTCCAGTTTCCTTCAGTTACCATATATTTGATCCACTTTACCTACTTCATTCTCCCCCTAAACCCTATATTTGACCCCCTTTACCCAGTCTATTTCTCCCCTCCTCCCCCATCCCATTAGTAACCACTAGTCTACAGTCCTCTGGTAACCACTAGTGTATAGTCCATGTCCATGAGTCTCTGTTTGTTTGTCCTGTTCGTTTGAAGCTTTTAGGTTTATATTTCAAATAAAAGTGATATCATGTGATTTTCAAATTTTTCTGTCTGGCTTGTTTCACTTAGTATGATTATCTCGAGGTCCATCCATGTTGTAGCAAATGGGAGCATTTCATATCTTCTTATGGCTCAGTAAAATTCCATTGTGTGTATGTACCACCGCTTCTTTATTCAACGTTCTATTGTGGGACACTTCGGTTGCTTTCATGTCCTGGCCACTGTGAATAATGCTGTTATGAACTTCGGTGTGGAGATACCTTTTTGGATATGGGTTTTCAAGTCTTTGAAATAAATACCCAGTAGAGGGATACCTGGATCATATGGTCGATCAATTCTTAGTTTTTTGAGGAAACTCCATAGTTTTCTATAGTGGCTGTACCCATTTGCCATCCCACCAGCAGTGTATGAGGGTTTCTTTTTCTCCACATCTTCTCCAACATTTGTTATTACTTGTCCTGTTGATTATAGCTATTCTAACAGGTGTGAGATGGTATCTCATTGTGGTTTTGATGTGCATTTCCCTAATAGCTAGTGTCTGTTCTCTGGCCATTTTTTGATTGGATCATTTGGGTTTTTCTTTTGCTGTTATTGAGTTGTATGAGTTCTTTGTAATTTTGAATATTAGGCCCTTATCAGTGGCATTGCTTGCAAATATATTCTCCAATTGGGATGGTTATCTCTTTTCCTTGTCAATGATTTCTTTTGCTGAGCAGAAGCTTTTTAGTTTGATGTAGGCCCATTCATTTATTTTTGCTTTTACTTCCCTTCCTTTAAGGTAAAATTCATAAATTCCTCTTTAAGACCAAGGTCCATGAGTTTTGGTTCTATGTTTTGTTTTGTTTTTTCTATACACTTTACTGTTTCAGGTCTTTTATTCAGATCCTTAATCTTTTTTTAGTTATTTTTGGTGTGTGGTGATAGACAACAGTCTAGTTTCATTCTTTTGCAGGTGATGTTCAGTTTTCCCAGCACTACTTACTGAAGAGGCTTTTCTGTCTCCACTGTATGTTTTTGTTTTTTGTTGTGAAAATTATTTGCCCATATAAATATGGGTTTGCTTCTGAACTCTCAATTCTGTTCCACTGGTCCATGTGTCTGTTTTGTTGCCATTACCATGCTGTTTTGATTATTGTTGATTTGTACTGTAATTTTAAGTCAGGCAGAGTGATGCTTCCGGCCTTGTTCCTTTTTCTCAGGATGGCTTTGGCTATTTGAGGTCTTTCATGCTTCCATATAAATTTGATGATTTTTTGTTCTATTTTTTAAAAAATTGCTGATGGGATTTTGATTGGAATTGCATTGAATCTGTATAATGCTTCAGGTAATATGGCATTTTAACTGTGTTCTTTCAATCCAAGAACACAGAATATCTTTCCATTTCTTTGTATCTTCTTTGATTTTTTAATAGGGTCTTATAGTTTTCATTATATGGGTCCTTCACATGTTTCATTAGATTTATTCCTAGGCATTAGTTGACCTATTCTCCTTGGGAATAAGGGTTTTAGAGTCATTAATTGTTGTGCTGTTTGTTCTTATTTTAAATATCTTTGAAACTCTGTATCTGTTTCTTGTACATTTCTTTGTAATTTTAGGTTTATTGTATCTTGTCACTTTTGTCTAAACTTCTAATTTAATACTTAGTTTTTCAACATTTTTAATATATGCTTACTGTGTTTGGAACTGTCCTTTCAAACCTTTTCTATTCCTTCTTCAGGATACAGCTGAAGGTCAAGCCATTTGAAAAGTCTTCTCTGATCACTCATTTGTTAGTTGTTCATTCTTCTATACTACACTGCACTATGTACTGCCACCAGCCCTCTCTGCCACCAATTGGCCCTCACTGAACCGATTGTCAGTATTGTACTAAACCTAGAGTTCGTTGAATAGAAAATAACAACAGCAGCAACAACAATAACAAAACAAGAAATATGTCATATTGGTGACTTATTTGGATATGCTTTATCTTTACCACTTTTATTTTGGTAGTAGTCTAATGAACTAGTAGACCAAAATTACTTAGTCTATCTCTCTATGTTTATTTATCAATTCATGGAAAATTTGCCCTTTAAAAATGCTTTCTGTTACCTTGAACTATTTTATTCATAATTCACTTGTTCGGTTCGTCAGATATCTATTATGTTACCCACTATTTCAAATATGATTAATGGAATTTAAAAGATAAAAGCCAGTAGTTTGAAAAGGGTAAAGTGTATCTAGAAGCCCTGGATTAAAAAACTTAATGCAATCGAGTGTAATTTTAATTCTAAACTTGGTAACAGCTAACTCAATGTGAAAAATCAAAGGATTACATACTTCAACGTCATCAACTGTGAAACCATTGCACAGATTTAACAAATATTTCAAATATCCTTGGGTTAAAGTTTGTGTTTAGGAATTTGTGATAAAAGATTAAGGTGACAATATAATATTTGGATCTTCCAGAATCCTCCATCATTACAAAAGGACAGAGATTTGAATAGCCAATTATTGGGAGACAGTAAACATTGGGCCTTTTGTGGTTCTATACATTTGTCTGAGTGTGCCAAAGTGGCAGCGCCCTGACCAATTTTTACCTGGGACACAGGACAGTCTATGCAAATGGAAATTCTGAAACGTGAGATAGTATTTGCAGGAATGCATCACATAGTTCAGCAATTTACCTCATTTCCCGTTTGACAAAGACTTGCTATTGCATACTATCACAGTGGTAGAATCTCTAAGATTAGAGTTTTTCTGTGGTGTACTCCACTCATGAGTAGATTTTATCTGGCCCTACAAATTGCCTGTGAACTTTGGGGCTTAGGCAGAGCTACATCACTATGCTGATTAGTATGCTGATACATCTACTAGTATTTTTTGTTGTAACAAAGTCCATCATTTCTGTCTAGGAATCTTTTTTTTTATCAAGATCTATGGACTGTTAGTGGGTTAAATTAATCACCTGTATAGTTGTTTCTGTGGAAATTCTCCTGCTTCTAGGTCTCTTCTTTGCTCTCAAAATTATTTAAGTAGGAAAATATAGCCTCAAACCAAAACCCCACGGATAATATCTACAATTAAATAAAGCAATAAACTAACTTCCAAATCACAGAATGTGAATGGTTGTGGAAAACAACTGACGTAAACAGAATCTCCATAATATCAACAAGTATGATGACCATGACTTTGAAGGATGTTCAGGAAATAATAAGAATTTCCATTGGTCATGAGAGCCAGTAAACTTCAAAGTTGTCCAGCTGCATTGAATGAAATAGTTACCAAGCTAATAGGAAAGCAATAGCAGGACAAAAGTCCATACTAAGGAGAAAACACTGAGAGCAGAATATAAATTAAGCAAGACACACAATAGAGCAAAGAAGAAAAAGAAAAAAGAATAGAAAATTTCTCCAATTAAAGTGGGAATACAGAAAAAAGCAAGTAGACTTCAAAATATTTTGAACACTTTATAAAAATAACTTGGTATTTTAGAACTATGAATTTGAAATGCTATCCTAGCAAACCTTCCTTTTTTAAAAGCATGAAAAGAAAAAATTTTATTTAAATAAGAACAATAAAAAGGATCATGGTTGAAGTCACAAAGTAAAAAGAGAATAGCAAGCTAAATAATGGCTTTATGAAAACGAAGCGATTTTTTAAAAGATAACTGTACTTTCATATTTTGAAACAAGCTAACTTATTAAATAAAGAGAATCTCTAAAAATACACATCAAATTAAAAAATAATCATAAATAAAAAAAACATTTTAAATATAAATATAATGAATAAAGATATTAAATAAATTAGACAGAAAGTAATATAAAAGATAGGAGACAATTCATCTAATAAGAGTCTCCTAAGATGAAAAACAAATGAAGAAAACAGAAAAAATAATAAAAGATAGAATTCAAGATAACTTTCCTGAAATAGTACTTCAATGGTTCTATCACATATATGCAGAAAATGACTCAGAATAGCTAAAGTGAAGGTATATAAACAAATTATTGGACTTTAAAAAAAGTAAACTCTTTGGAAACTCAAAATAAGTCCAACATCTGCTAAAAAATGCTTTGTAGTTACAGCTTTTGACAGTAATGCCTCATAGAAGAAGAAAAATGGAGTAATATATTTGTCATAGAAAAAAAATATGAGTCAAGTCTCATATAAAATACCTAGCAAAATTTAGGTCTAATTACAAGTGCCTCAGATAAACTCTAAATAATACATATGAACATAGGAAATGTTGATCCTATGAGCCTACTCTGAGGAATGTACTAGAGCACGAGATACAGATAACTATATGACTGATTATATCATCAATATTGACTGTGAGAAAACAATGCTACTTCAAATTAGATGTGTGGGAAAGGTATAGATGAAGCAGAAGAATTGCTCACAGTAGAAAATATACAAGCGATAGCCAAAGAAAATTTTAGAAAGATACTAAGCATATTATGTAAAGTAAAAGTAAGAAGTAGAGCAAGAGTCAGCAAACTACAGTCCCTTGGTCAAGGCTGGCCCACACTAGTTTTAGTAAGCTAAATGTTGGAGCACAGTCACATCCACGTACCTATTGGATTACAGCCCATCCTTTTGTTTGCAAATTTTCTCTTTTTCCTTTTAAACTTCAACAGCAGAGTTGAATAGTTTCAACAGAATCCAGGTGTCTCATAAAACCAGATATATTTATCTCAGTAGTCACATTTGGAGCATGAAAGCGAATCAACTTATTATTTTGAAGTCCAGTGACTTAAAGGAAAGAAACATACTTTTCCCCTGGCTTTACTATGGGTGCAGGACCTCAGAGTAACCAATTACTTGATATGGAGAAGTTCCTCTTTATAGAAATATTTTAACTAATAAACACAGAAGAAATGAAAGGAATTAATAGGTAGAAAATGACTCTTAGTGGATGCTACTATCACAAGAGGAGAGGCAAAAGGATTTTGTGTACTTCCTTAAAGAAATGATACATGCAATAGTCCCCCCTTATTCCTGGTTTCACTTTTCATGGTTTCAGTTATTGTCATCTGAAAATATGACATGTAAAATTTCAGATATAAACAATTCAACTGACACTTCATAAATTTCAAATTGTGCATTTTTCTGGGTAGCATGATGAATTCTCTCCCCCTGCATCCCACCCAGGACATGAATCAACTCTTTGCGCAGTGACTCCACGCTGTATACACTCTCTGCTATTAGTCACTTAGTAGCCCTGAGGGTTTTCAAATCAACTTCCATGGTGTCGTGGTGCTATTTTTCAAGTTTCCCATTTTTACTTAATGGTAGCCCCAAAGTGTAAGAGTAATGATGCTCGCAATTCGGATATGCCAAAGAGAAACCATAAAGTGCTTCCTTTAAGTAAAAAGGTAAAAGTTCCTCATGTCACAATGAAAGAAAACAAACTGTATGCTAAAATCTAGGGTAAGAACAAATCTTCTATCCATGAAATTTTGAAGAAGAAAAAAGATATTTGTGCTAGGTTTGCTATGTCGCACGGCAAACTGAAAGTCATGATCACAGTGCCTGGCAAGTGTTTATTTGAGATGGGAAAGACATTATATTAGTGGGCAGAAGACATGAACAGAAAATGTGTTCCAATTGACAACAATGTGTTGCACCAGAAAACATTGAAACATCAGGAAGAGATGCCCTGAAATGAGTAAGCACATTCACATAACTTTTATTATATTGTTATAATTGTTCTATTTTATTATTAGTTATTCTTTTTACTGTCTTACTGTGATCATCTATAAGTTAAACTTTATCATAGGTACATATGTATAAAACAACATGGTACACATAGAGTTAAGTATTATCTGAAGTTTCAAGCAACAACTGAGGGTCTTGAAAAGCATATAGACAGGAAACTAGAAATAAATCAGAAGGAAGAAGAGAGAAACTGAAGAATGAAAAATAATGAAAGAGAAATACAAGAACTAGCTGATACCATCAGGAGAGGAAACATAAGAAAAATAGGTACTATTGAAGGCGAGGATAAGGAGCATGGACTGGAAAGCATTTTCAGACACACAGTTGACGAGAATTTCCCAAATATAAGGAATAAGCCGGAACTTGGTATTAAAGAAGTGAACAAAGCAGCCAATTAACTCATCCCAAAAAGGCTTTCACCAAGACACATTGTATTAAAGTTATAAAAATCAATGACAAAGACAGAATTCTCAGTGCAGTCTGGGAGAAGAAAACGGTAACATATAAAGGAAAACCCATTATGTTATCATCAGACTTCTCAGTGCAGACCTTACAAGCCAGAAATAAATGGAATCAAATATTTAAACTACTAAGCAAAAGGAACTACCAGCCTAGAATAATGCATCCTTTTAAGTTATCCTTTAGATATAAAAGAGAAATTAAGAACTTTCCAGACATAGAAAAATTTGAAGGAATTCTCCACTACAACTCCTGCACTACAGGAAATACTGAAAGTGGTCAGCTCACCTAAAACAAAATAACAAAACAAACAAACAACAATGTGTGTATATACACATATGTATGTGTGTGTATATATATATATATATACACACACATACATATATATATGAAAGTCATGATATGTATAATTAGGAGTAAAGTGCCTATCAGGCAAGTAGAAGCCGAGGAGTGCAGCCCTTACTAAGAACAGGGCATTATAAGCTTAAATAATAAGAAGATAATTGCTATAGCAAGATAGTGATGAATGTTCAGCATACATAGAAACAAATTGACATAACAATGACTGAAAAGGGTAAGATTCAAAAATCCAAATTCACAAAGGGGAAAGGAGATAAGGCACACACAGAAGACAATGCATGACTATATATATACACAACTATCCTTTTCAATTCATAATGGGAACCACATACCACAGATTCAGAACTGAATTATATAACATAAAACAAGAAGCACCAGAGGCAAAACCCACAAAAGCCAACCAAAATAAAGGAAACAGAAACACAAGGACAAGGAAGCAATGGAAAACTGAGCTACCAGAAAGCAAAGAAAGAAAAAATCGCTATAAAAAGACCTCATATTTCAATAATCACCCTAAATGTAAATGGACCAAACTCACCAATAAAATGTACAGTGTTTCAGAATGGATCAAAAAACGAAACCCAACCATATGCTGCCACCAGGAGACACATCTCAGTTCTAGAGACAAATATAGACTCAAAATGATACCAAAACCTGGTATAGATGACACACACAAAAGAAAATTACAGACAAATATCTCTCATGAACACAGATGCAAATATCCTAAATAAGATACTAGTGAACCGAATATAGCAACATATTAAAAAAAATTATACACTACGATCAAGTGAGCTTTATTCCAGGGGCACAGGGATGGTTCAACATATGCAAATCGATTAAGGTGATACATCACTAAACAAATTAAAAAATAAGTATATGATTATATCAATAGATACAGAAAAAGCCTTCGACTAGATACAGCATCCATTTACGATCAAAACATTTAACAAAATCAGTACAGAAGGAAAGTACCTTAACGTGATAAAGGCTATATATGACAAACCCTCAGCCAACATTACACTTAATGGTGAAAAAACAAAAATCCTTCTCTCTACAATCAGATATAAGGCAAGGCTGTCCACTATAGCCACTGCTATTCATATAACATTGGAGGTGCTAGAAAGTGCAATCAGGTAAGAGAAAGATATATAAGGCATCCAAATAAGAAACGAAGAAGTGAAACTGTCACTATTTGCGGATGACATGATTATCTATGTTGAAAACCCTAAAGATTCCACAAGAACACTATTAGAAACAATAAGAAAATACAGCAAAGTCTCTGGATACAAAATTAATGTTCAAAAATCCACAGCGTTCCTATACTCTAATGATAAAGCATCAGAAAAAAAAGTGGAAAAAGTAACTCCTTTTGCAATTGCAACAAAAAGAACAAAATACCTAGAAATAAATTTAAGGAAACATATGAAGGGCTTATATAATGAAAACTACAAGACTCTATTAAAATAAATCGAAGAAGGTACAAAAAATGGAAAGATATTCTGTGTTCTTGGACTGGAAGAATCAACATAGTCAAAATGACCATATTACCTGAAGCATTACACAGATTTAATGCAATTCCCATCAAAAGACCATCAACATTTTTTACAGAAACAGAAAAAAAAAAATCATCAGATTTGTATGGAAGCATAAAAGACCCCAAATTGTTACAGCCATTCTGAGAAAAAAGAACGAGACTCGAGGCATCAAATTATACTACAAAGTGACAGTAATCAAAACGGCATGGTATTGGCAGCAACACAGACACACGAACCAGTAGAACAGAATTGAGAGTCCAGAAGTAAACCCATATTTATATGGGCAAACAATTTTCAACAAAAAAGCCAAAAAAAAAACACATAGTGGAGAAAGGAAAGCCTCTTCAATAAATTGTGCTGGGAAAATTGAAAGGCCATCTGCAAAAGAATGAAACTAGACTGTTGTCCATTACCACACAGCAATATTAACTCGAAATGGATTTGGGACTTGTGTAGAAGACTGGAATTAATAAAATGCATAGAATGAAACATAGAGCATAAACTCAAGGACCTTGGACTTAAAGCAGATTTTATAAATTTGACATCAAAGACAAGAGAAGTAAAAGCTAAAAAAAAAATGTCTAGGACTACATCAAACTAAAAAGCTTCTGCTAAGCAAAATAAATTGTCAACAAGGTAAAGAGACAACCATCTCAACAATCTAAGCAACACCTCCGATATGGGTCTAATATCCAAAATATACAAAGAACTCGTAAGACTCAATAACAACCAAAAAATAAATGATCCAATCAAAAAATGGGCAGAGGAACTGAACAGACACTTCCCCTTGAGGACATACAAACAGCCAACAAATATTTGAAAAGATGCTCGACTTTGCTAGCTATTAGGGAAATCAAATCAAAACCGCAATGAGATACCATCTCACAGCTGTTAGAATAGCTATAATCAACAGAACCAGTAATAATAAATGTTGGAGAGGATGCATAGAAAAAAGAACCTTCATACATTGCTGGTGGGGCTGTAAATTGGTACAGCCCCTATGGAAAAATATGGAGGGTCCTCAGAAAACTAAGAATTGATCTACCACATGATCCATCAATCCCACTACTGGGTATTTACCCCAAAGACTTGAAAACCCATATCCAAAAAGATATTTGCATGCCAACATTCATAGTAGCACTATTCATAGTGTCCAGGACATGGAAGCAACCGAAGTGTCCCATGATAGAATGTTGGATAAAGAAGTGGCGGTACATATATACAATGGAATATTACTCAGCCATAAGAAGAGATGAAATACTGCCATTTGCAACAACCTGAATGGACCTTGAGATAATCATGCTAAGTGAAAAAAGCCAGACAGAGAGTTGAAAATCACATGATACCACTTATTTGTGGAATATAAACCTAAAAGCAAAAAATGAAGAAAATAAAGGAGACAAGAAAGCATGGACAATGAACTAGCGGATGCCAGAGTGTAGAGGATTGAGGAGGAAGGAAGAGGTGGACAATGTAAAGGGGGTCAAATACAGCGGGGTTGTGAGAGAGTAAAGTGGATAAAGAGGATCAAATATATAGTAGCTGAAAGAAACTAGACTCTGGATGGTAATCCCACAATAGAATATATAGATGTCAATTTATAATGTACAACCAAAAATTATAGAATAGTGTTAAATAAAGTAACCCCAATAAACTTTTTTAAAAATCTACAAAAAGATATCAGACATGTGCCTACTATGCTTACTGAACTAGCAAATGAACATTTAACTCTAGCAAAAGCAACCCAAGACTGACATCCTTATTCCAATATTCAAGAGGAGGAAGTGTGATTCTAAGTGTTGTATATCTTGCTCAGAGATCACACAGTGATAATAGAATTCAAATTTGTCTGCCTGAATCCATAATCTGAGCTTCATTACTAAACTATACTCTTTGAGCAGAAAGTATAAAACTCTGGCATCTCTATAATTGGCCCTACTAACTTTGGGCCACTATCCTCACTTATGTAGAATATTTATTATTCATTGAATGTTCCTGATTTTCACTCTCCAAGATGGCTTATATCATTTAGTTCTCACTGCAATCCTAGAACATAATTTTTATTAGCTCTAAATATTAAATGGTGAAACTGAGACTGGGACAGATGAAAATATTTGTCTAAATTTGTGTTTCAAACCACTGTTATAAGAAGCTCCTGTCAAAGTGACCCATTTCTTGCGAGACTTGAAAGTTGCCCGAGTTTTCTCATTCATATTTTCATATACGCATAACAGGTATAAATCATATAAATTGATATGAAGTTAGACTTTTAAGTTGCCCTTTTTTTTAGTTTTCATAAATTTCACCTCATCATAAAGAAAGGGACATCATGATTTTGTTTGTATAAAATTTTCATTAAGTAAAATGTGTTGAGTGCCTTCTATCTAACTGGAATTATATCAGTGAAAAATAGATTTGGTAGCCTCATGGTGCTTATATTCAGTGAAAAATTGACATATAATAAAAATATGAGCTAATGGTTTGAAGAAGAATAAATGTTAGAGGTTGAAGGGAGTATCATCTCTTTTGGAAAGTGTGATCGAAGAAAACCTATCCCAACAGATGACATTAAAGTAGCTAAGAGAAAGGAATAATTTTAAAATTTTCAGATATAATCAGCTATATTTTGATATGGGTTAAACATATATAAACCACTTTTGAACACATGAACAAGACACTGCATGATTGACATTCCATGAACAAATATTAATAATCACCTCATTCATAGGACATTTTATATGAAAGCCAAAGGGTAAGTATCATAAAATATCCAAAAATCGTTGTTGTAAAACACACATGCCTTTATTATCATAGAATCACTCCTGCCTTAATCATTGTATATTGTATGTTATTTGACACATAATTACTAAATGTTTAGTTATCTATGTGAAGCTTCTCCCTGCAACTCAGAAGTGAGAGATATTTTGCTATAGAGAGGCAGATAAACAGTGGTGACCATTGACATCTTTCAACATGAACTCAATAGAAGACAGAATAATAAATAAATACCAATTTAGACACTGTGAAATGATGGCAGGGTAGGTTAGGGTAGTTAAAGGTGAAATAGTAAAGATATTTTAATAATCATTGATAGCATTCAGAATATTTGAGAACATGTAGCTTATAAACAATCATAACTTTGAGTTGACAAAGATATGTTCAATCGTGTTCAATGTAAATTGTTCAAAGGTAGAGGGACATGGCATATATTTTAGAATAATTAAAAACATGTGTTGTTTAAACTTTAATATCTTTTTTTAGAAAAAATAAGCTTCAGGCATCTAGATACACCACTTTGAGAAATAGAATTCTCTAGACTAGCTGGGTTGCTTAGATAATGAGCTATTGAATAATATGAGGCTACAAAAATCATGATTTATACTAAAATAATTAATGCTATGATTTATTTCTAACATGCTGCATTTGAGGTTATATTGATGCATCAGTTAAAGCATTCTGAAGAACATCTTCTCATGTTGAATTTTCATTCTTATTTGAAAGTACTCTCAGAATCTTCACATATTTCAAATAAAGCTACCTATTTCAGGAAAAGCACAAGCTAGTTAAATTCTTATTAAGATAATGTTTTCAAATGCATATTTAGTCAAAACCTTATAGTGATTTAAATGATCTAATCCAACAAAAATTATAGCCATATGAAAATAAATATATAAGTCAACAAAAACCCATTACTCGGTAGTATCGTCTATCTTTTTTTCTACTGGCATTGGGTGCACATTAGAAACAATGACTTGAGAATTGAGCTGATTGACCACAGAGACCTTAAAGCAGATAATAAAACATATTTTAATTTTATAATTAAAAATAACATTTATTTCTTCCCTACTATGCATTGACATTTTTAAACTTAGGAGTAAATTATATTTTTGGTTATGCAATCTCAGCTAGATGTGGGGACATATTGAGAATGATAGACTGTTGTTTACTTAGAAGTTACAGAACCCTAAATGACTTCAACTGTTGTAGTTTTTTTTTTCATGGTCACTTACTAGAACATGAGAAAAGGTGTTTTTGTTTGTTTTCTAATGTGTTCTTTAAGGACATAGAAGAATGAAAAAATGCAGCCTTTAGATTGTAGAAATATCATGAGGTAATTTATTCATTGTGACTTGGAATCTGGGATATGACTACTTACAATAACTAATTTCATGTAACATCATAGACAGTCTTTACGTCTGCTTTATCCAACTTTATGTCTGTTTAGATCAAGAGATATATGCATACATATTTACATATGGATAAAATAAATTTCAACAGCTGTTTATGAATTAGTCCTATTGATTTAACATTTATAGAATACTTTCTATTCTTATTTTAAAAAATAAAGAAAACTAAAAGCATTTATTCCCTGCTTACAACAAACACTTTCTTAGTATTCTATAGGCTTTACATCATTTATCTAATTACTACCATATTGAATAGTTATAATTAGTTTTCCAATTTTAAATAAGAAACCTGATAAAGCAAAGAGACATTTAATAACTTGGACCTAGTTAGCACAGGCTATCTGACTCCAGAACATTTGCTCTTTACTATTGTCTGATATGGATATAAAAAAGTGTAATTTCAAGACATATATTGATTGTCCTTCATGTACATTACACATTATTAAAATCGTATAAATGCATATACCTCAAGACCATAAATTGAACATTCTAGATTAGGTATATTTATCACCATATAGCTAAACATAATTTATCCTGAAGGACAATTTTTGTTTATAAGTATTTTTTATATAGCTGCTCATAGATTCTCTCTGCATCAGGAGTTACAAACTTAATGTCTTCAGGGACCAAAAGGTAATGTAAATAAGTGAAGTAGCCAAAAGTATGAAATGATAGCGATAAATAGAAATGAGCTTACGACTTGTCTGATGAGGTCAACTACTAACTCATCTCTAGTAAATATTACCATGTGGTGAAACAAGTCCAGATTTGAAATATTTACAATGAATTAGAAAATTTTCAGACCATTGCATGAGCTCGAATTTATGTTTTGAAGTCTATACTAAGCAAAGCATTTGTTCTACTTCCACCTATGAGCAAATAGTTAACAACGCCTAATATAACCCTGTATCCCTAACTCATTATAGCTTTCTAGAACTAAAAGTTTAAATTGTTTTAAACATGTAGATGATTCTTGATAGTGCCTTCACAAAAAAATATAACATCATTACAGAATGTATAGAAAGGATTATCACAATCTTTGTATAACTTTCTTTTCTTACCCGTCCTGAGTAAAAGAGAGAGAGAGACAGACAGACAGACAGACAGACAGACAGACAGAAGTCATATAGAAGTATTTTTGTTTTGTGTCAGTTTGCTTATTTATTTTTGGTAGGATAAACACATGGCTGAAATCTCTAGAATTATATATATGATACTTACAAAACTGTTTTCTCCCTCCTGTCCTCCTTTCCTTCCTCCTTTTTCTCTTACTCTCCCTCTCTCTTCTTTTTTCTTTTTTCCCCTTTCTTTAAACATTGAATCAAAGAATGTAATAAAATGAAATGAAATACAATTGGAATGAAATAAAATAAAATAAAATAAAGTTAAATTAAATTTCTGGTAAAAAAAATAAATGGCCTGAAACAAATTGTAACCATGGGATGTTATCTCAACAAGAATAGATTACTCATCCTCCTCTGTAGTTTGGTGGAATCATCTGATGGAGTACTGAAAAATATAAAGTAAGTGTAAGGGAAGAAATGAGTATTTTTACTACATGAATCTACCTTTTCTCCCCCAACCTCTCTGAGGATAAAGAAGTCAAAGAAAGGGGCTAAAACACAAGTTAAAGAAATTGAGTCCCCGAATTACTATATGTAGAAGCTGTCAAGAACATCACCAAACCATGTACATGCTCATTGCTATGTATTGTGAGAGAAACATCAAATATTTTTGTTTAAACCACTTAAATTTTGAAGTTTTTTGTTCCACTACTATTCTTCCATAATATACACTCAGTTGTCATGCTGTTTGTCATAGATTCATTACACATGGGATCTATTACACATAGCTAGGAGATTTTTACTAATTCTAGGATAATAAAAAACTAGAATTTTAGTTATATGTGGGTTCAGGGATTTAATAGAATTTCCCCTTGTGTAAAAATATGTTCTGAGTTTTTGGAAGCTCATACCCAAGTAAAATTTCAGAATGCAGTCAACTCATGTGCAAACTCTATTGTTTGCCTTTTAAGGATAGTCAGTAATTTCACAGAAATATAAATTACTTATTGAAATGGAATTTTTAATTTTTTAATGAGCTTAGGGGCTAAATTCTGACTGAATTAACAAAATAATTAAGATTAAGATCCTGTGGAATATATATATATATATATATATATATATATATATATATACGCACACACACACATATGTATATCAAAAAGATCTTCCAATTTTAAAAACTTGCAAAAGCATATTTTTGTATTTTAAACAAAAAAGCAAAAGTCATACTGTACTTAAACCCCAAAATAGTTGTCTCATACTTACCTGTTAATTGTTGTTTTTAAAATTTTAAATCTTTTCAAAGGGTTAATATTGGGTTTATGTAGAATGTACGTATTTTTGTCTATGCAATTGGAGAATAAGATTTTACAGTTTAAATTTTTATTGATTTTTCAAAGAAGTCCAACAACCCCAAATCTCTCATTTCTTCTATTAACTATAGCAAAGATATTTAAAGCTTTGAGTTAACTAGATATATTTTATGTTACTTTTCTAGTATAGCTTTCTTCCAAAGTTTCCAGAAATATGCATGATAGGATATTATACCAAATGTTAATAAAATTGTGTTTATATAGCAGAATTTTTTAGTGTTTGGTATAATAAACATACACTTGTATTGTAAGAAGTATTTGCAAATGTCTAACCAAGATGCTGGGTAATTGAAAGGAATAAAAAATAATATTGAATGTCAATGTAATTAAATAAAAAAATTAAAATGTTATAAAATTGCTTAATTTCATTATTTCTGTGTTGATTACTAATAAAAGTGTTTGAGAAAATATTCCTATTGTTGGAATCCATCTTTATTGCTAGGTATGATCACACACACACACACATACACACACACACACACAAAGTAGGAACATTTGCGAAGCACAAAATTCTAAAAACAGAGATTGCCAATTTACACATTTTATTTTAAGTCATTTAGATTCTTTATCAGAAACTGCTTTTTTTCTTTCCTTTTTTTCCCCATTTGATTCCATATAGTTTAGACTGTGCCATCCAATAGAAATAAAATTTGTGTCACAAACACATACAAGATATAAAATTTTAAATTTTCTGCTACTAAAAATAAGATAGTGAAATTAATTCAACAGTACATTTAACTTAATATATTCAATATATTATTGCATCATGTAATCAATATAAAACAACTTATTTAAGAAAAAATTTACATTTTTTCATGCTAAATCTTTGAAATTTATTGTGTGTTTTATAATTCTAGTACATCTCAATGCAACTTAGCCACATTGCAATTGCTTGGTGGCAAATACTAACATATTGGACCCTCTGGATATCCTCTATAGCTCTAGAGACCCTCTTTATCCTTTGCTCCGATGGGTCACTATCTCTTTTAACTGGTTTCTGGTACAACTCCACTTTCTTTAAAAAAGAAGAGGTATTTTAGTGGTCTTTTGAGATAAATGTGTATATTCTTTTTGTGATACTATCCTATAATACTACATTTGGTCAAGGAGCGTTCTAGGTAGAGCCACTTCAAAATCTCTAAAGTGAGAGCATTTCTGGCTATTTTAAAAGAAATTTGACCAAGATTATCTAGTTTGAATGAATTTGAAGAAAAGTAGAACATGAGGCCATTGAAAAAACAAATTATCGAGAGCTTCACGGTCTTCTGTAATGACTTGAAAACTTTTCTGAAAGCACAGATTTGACATTAGAAGGTTTTCAGCTAAGAAATCATAGGATCTGCATTAAATGTGAACAACTTTGGCCGTTATATTAAAACCAGACTTTAATAGAACAAAAATAGAAACATTAGGGCAAGTTAATGAATTAGTACAATGATATAGGCGAGATACAATGGTGATTTCAAGCAAGTTATAATAATAGGAGTGTTAAAAACTGTGAAGATAACATGTAGCTCTATATCTATATTTATATCTCTGTCTATAAATATAACTATATAACAACAGTATTTACTAAGGATTGGATGTGTATTTTGGTAAAAGAAAGAATAAATAATTCTTTAGCCTAAGGAACTCACAGATGAGAGGACTAAGAAGAAACGCACAGTGAGGTAAGAAGTAAATAAGAGGATGGTGGCCCAAAATTCTAGTAATGGTAACAATCAATCAAGTGTTACTGATGGTTCAAGTCAAATGAAAACTAAAATTACTAGTTTAATTAGTACCAAGAAACTATTGATGATGTTGATGCAAGCCATATCAGATGAGTGTTGAGAGCGAAATTATAATTAAAAAGGTTTTAAGAGTGATTAGATGCTGATTTTGGCGTAATAAGAAAATAATCATCCATCAGGACATAAACTTGCTTCAAAATATTTTACTTAGTTTTCTTAATTACACAAGGCCTATAAGTAATTTAAACAGTAATAAAAATATTTTAACTTCTATAGCACAACTCTGCAAAGCATTTTATAATTTTAAGTACCTCCAGCCAAATCTATATTAAAAATATAAAAATATAAAATTTTCCAAAATATAGACATTCATGAGACCAGCATCTGCAACAAGAAATACATTACCAGCATCCCAGAATGTCTTTCATTCCTTTCCAGTCAAACTTAGCTCCCCAAGGAAACTACGATCTTAATTTCTAACGCTATAGATTAGTTATGCATATTTTTAAACTTTATTTTGATGGGGTCATAATATCTGTTCTGTCTTTTATCTAACTCCTTTTACTCAATTTTGTGTCATATGGTTCTAAACTTTTATATTTTAAAATAGATCTGGTAACACAACACAATCACATTTAGAAAAGAAAAGGTGGTTACAGTGGAATCATTATGATTTCTTGGTGCATTAAGCTTCTTTGCATAGTTCTTAATTATTAACTTGTAATATCAAAAAATGAGTAATTTCATTTTATAATATTGCGAATTTATTAAATTATGATAGCCACAAAATAGCCAATTTGATTTTAATGGCTTAAGGTGCTCTTTTAAACGTACCTTTCATGAAACAGAAATAGTTTAATGCAAAATTTTGGGTACAAAATTAATAATTATAATCCAGGGATATCTATTTTTTTTAAATTTTGCATAGCACATTTCAAGTAAATTGTCAAAAATAGGATATAAGATTTTTTAAAAAATTATGTTTACCTTTTTTTTTCAAAAATACATATCTCTACCTGTTGTTAGTAATGACTCTAATTTAAATTTCCTTGAAGGGGTTTGATTCTCTTTTAAATCTCAAAGTTCTCATTTCAGAAAACACTTATTGAGAATGATTGACAGAATCATTAACATTCTTTCCAATCTCCTTGCTCTCTCCCAAACATATATGGTGGAATACTAATAAGTTAAACAGTGAATGAGAACGATTTCAATTTTTTTACTTTTAGGATTTACTTCCCAGTACTATACTTTTAAAATTTTGAAGTTAAAGGTTGAATCTATTTGAATTTAAATGAACAATGGATCTAAGAATGAAAACTTTATATAAGATGTGACTGGAAAATGTTGGGTGTGTACAGTATGAACATGCACAGTTAACAATGTTCTTTTTATAACTCAGTTACAATATGTACATACGAATAAATACATACGAAGTCACAAAAAATATTGACAACAAAATCAAGAACACAATTTTAAATCTTGTTCAAGATATGAGAAGAATTTGATCAACAAATATTATTTTAAGATATTATAAGCCATAATGTCATAATTATAATTTTTATAACATTAAAAATAACATTTTCCACCTAGACATTTACCAATGAATATGTAAATTTAAGCACAAAAGCAGGTAAAACTCTTATTACTTCAAACATATTATCATAAGATTGTAACTCCCTTAATATAATGCATCAATCTTTTTTCTTATTAAGAATAAGATGCATGTACTTTGATCTCCTAATATGTGTGTGTGTGTGTGTGTGTGTGTGTGTGTGTGTGTGTGTGCGTATTTATTTTCTTTTTCTGCTCTACTTATAGCTTCCTGGTCACTTTTGAATCAACCATGCACAACTGCTATCTCAATCTAAATCCATGCATTTATAGGTAGTACACATTTTACCCTTCCTTGTTGCTGAATATAATGAAGCTGTAGGTATCTATCTATTAGTCTACCTCTTTAACTTAACCTTCATTTTGTATGAATTTCAATGTTTACATAGATGACACACCCAATAACCCATTTCAAATTCCTAACTACGAAAAACCTTCAATCTTTGAACTGACTAAATGTGTCAATTCAATTCTATAACTACACTCTAATCTTTGGGTTTTTTTGTTTGTTTTGTTTTGTTTTGTTTTGTTTTGTTTTGTTTTGTTTTGTTTTTGGAGATATTGTTTCTAGGAGTTTGTACCAAATCTGGAAAGAGAAACTTTAATGTATAAACTTCCAACCACAACTTCTCATCACTTTCTTATTCAGTTAAGACCACTTCTGTAATAACAGTGAATTTTTAGTTTCAAAATATCTTCTCTGCTGTCACTACTTCAGGTCTTATGTCCCTTCCCTCTTCATCGTAGATTTCACAATCACCTTGTTCTCATTTCTTCTCTCTTTTTACACCTGAAATGTCCTCCTCTTGAATTAATTTAATTACCAACCTTGTCTTGGGTGATGGAAGAGTAAAGAAATGAATTAAATAATCAGGCAGACAAATGCTACTATAAGCCCATGATCTCTGAGTGCAACTGTGCTTTTATTTATTTGGAAAAGTCGTGCTCTATGTTCTCTGTCTTGCTCCAATAGTTCATCATTTTCTTTAAATCACATATTTTTTCAGTCTCCTCCACTGAAGTTGTAATTCACATAAAAAATTGATGATTTCCAGGTTAAATATCTCAACTTCTCAGCCTATAAGTATAAAAGTACATAGATCTATACTTATTGTCTTTCTTCAAATCTCAGAGGAACAAACTGACTCTTCTTTTCTGAAGATCTTATGCCTTCTCTGAATGTCTACCATATTTTTGATGTTTAATACATCATCAATTCTATCTATCTGTCTCTGTACTTCCAATCTTTTCCCTCTATAGACTATAAGACATCTACATGTCTCTCATTAAAATGAAACAATTTTTTTGTACTCTATACCAACTTTTGACACTATCACCACAATTTTTATATATTGTTTGCACAGTTATGTTCCTCAGAAAATATTTCTGCAATCATAGCCTCCAATTTTTTACTTCACAACTATCACTTAACTACAGCTGGAATTCTGCCACTATCTTGCCATTGAATCTGTTAAAGTCAATGACTGAAGCCGGCTCAGTCTCACATCAATTATCAGTCCAGTGCTCTTTAAACCAAAAAGTCCATTTGCATTATTTTATAATGTTATTGCTGGCGCTGCAAGCTAAAATATATCTAACACAGTTGTCTAGGTGATACATAAATATATACATTATTGTACAACAACTTTTCATTGAGTTAATTTTGTTATAATTTTATAGTCAAAGAAGTGGAGGAAGAGACTGATTACTAATTTGTTCATTATCACAGAGATAGTAATTAACACAGCTCTATAACTGCTACATGAAATATGTAAGATTAAGTGCCAGGACTAATTCCTAATGTAAACAACACTAACTAAAATGTCTTTTAAAAAATTGGGTGTACTTAGGATTAGGGTTTGGGTTAGAGTTAGGGTTAGAGTTTAGAGTTAGGGTTTAGGGATAGGGTGGGAGTTAAGTTTATGGTTAGGTTTAGGATTTAGGTTTAGGGTTACGGTTAGTGTTAGAGTTTGGTTAGAATTAAGTTTAGTGATAGATTTGGGGTTTGTTTAGGATTAGGGTAAGGGTTAGGATTAAAGTTAGGGTTAGGGTTGTTGGTTTAGGGTTTTCGGGTTAGGGTTTTGGTTAGGGTTCGAGTAGGTTTAGGGTTAGGGTTAAGGTTGTTGGATTAGGGGTTAGGATATGTTTAGGGTTAGGTTTTATTTTATGTTTAGTTAGGGTTAGGATTAGTGTTAGGTTAGGTTTAGGGTTAGAGTTAGGTTTAGGTCTAGACTTAGGGTTTGGTTACGGTGAGGGCTGGGGTTAGAGTTAGGGTTAAGAGGTAAGGTTAGGATTAGAGTTTGAGTTTGTTTAGAGTTAGGGTTAGGGTTGTTGGGTTAGGGTTTTGGGATGCGGTTAGGGTTAGGATTAAGAGTTAGGCTTAGGGTAAAGTTTGTAAGGGTTAGAATTTGGTACAGGTTTAAAGTTAGGGTAGGGTTTTCTTAGGGCTTATAATTGCTAATTTTTCATTTTATTCTTTATGTACGAAGTTATTTTGTATTTGTTCCTTTAAAATAAAAATTTTTATGACTTATCTAAATATTGTTGCATAAAGAATATAGGTTTGGTCTGCTGTTTTGATGAAATTCAGGTTCATAGGGCAGTCTTCAAAAATTTGTTTTATATTTAGTATCTAATTTATCTACCCATAAATATGAGTATTAGTTGCAGTATAATTCATAGCCATAATTTTCATCCTAATAACCTTAGGCTGCAGAATAATTCTTCCAAAGCCTCATTCTTACGCATTATTTTTTTCTGTTTATTCCTTGTCGACTGCCGAGAAGATCTAGAAACATGGATTACTACACATTAAAAATATATATCTTGATATGCACAAATTATCCAGTTAAACTCAAACAAAATATTAATACATAATGTGATCTACATAGGAAAAAAGAATATGTGAGAAGACTTATTTATAACAAGAAAATCCTTTAAATTAATTAAAAACCTATTCATGAAGAAAAGCTCAGTCCTGAATGCCCTAACTGGTCAATTCTACCTAACATATATGGAGAATAAATAACACAAAATTATCTCAAAATCTTTCGGAAATAAAAGTCGGAATTTCTCCAATTCTTTGATGAGGTCTGTATTATCCTGCTTTGAATAATGGAAACATTATAAGAAAATAAATTATCAGATCATAATCTCTTACGAATATAGACACACGAATTCTCATATAATACTAGGAAAACAAAATTTGAGAAAAATGATCAAAGTTATTATGCATCATGATGATTTGATTCGATTTTACAACTGTAATGTTTATGTACGTTAAAAAAAAATCCATCAACTCCCCGATGAAAAATAAATACAATTCTTCTTTTTTTACAAATGACATAATCCTGTATAAAATGTTTTGAAATGAATTCAGTAAAAATTCACTAGAACTAATGAATAAGTTAAAAATGATCACAGGATATAAAATCAAAATTCAAGATTGAATTACACTATTACATACTAATAATAAAAAATGTGAAAATAGCATTAAATTAAGAAACATTTAGAAATTTAAGCTGTTCTTATGTATATTCTACACTGACAGTTTTTTGAAATCTAAATTAAATAAATGAGAAACATTTGAATTAACATAAGGCATCAAATGTTTAATATTAATGTCAATATTGGTAAGATCAAAATACATCACAAATTTACCTACAAATTTAATGCAATTTTTTAAATTACCAAACATTTTTTTAGAAAAACTGACAAGCTTATCTTAAATTGGATATATAAATTTAAATCAAACTGCACATACAATGTAATCTTTAAAAAGAAAAACAATATGGAATGACTCACAATCGCATATATCAAATCATCCTTCAATGGTATTATAATTAAGACTGTGCAGTAGGCCAATCCATGTAGGCCAATCAGGTAGATTTCAGGTCTAATAGTAAACTCTATTAAAATTGATTTCAACAGAGGTGTTAAGAAGTTCAACTTAAAAAGAACTATCCTTTCAACAAATGGTGATGTGAATATTGAATATTTGTATCCAAATTATAAAGTTGGTCCCCTAACTCAAATAATAAAAAAATTCTCAAAATGGATGACACAAAAATGTAAAGGCTAAAAATATAAATTTATTGGAGAAAAAATTGACATAGATGATAGAGGCCCTGTTCATCCCTCTGGTGACCAAATCAAAGTCGTGATGGAAAAAAGGAGCAGCAGCAAAGAAAAACCGCCTGGGATGAACCAGTCATACAACTAGGCAGAAATCCTAGAAATCACCTTGCAATGGTGAAATTTAGGACAGGGCAAAGATGTAGGGCTACCCGGCCTCAATTGATTGAATGAGATGGAGGTAGCAGCATTGACAGAAGCCTCTTAAAGGGGCCACATCTGTGAGCTGATTTTTGTGGTCATGGACCTTCTCACTCTGAGCACCAATGCTGATTCAGCTACAGGCAGGGGGCAGCAAGTACTTACAGGGAGACATTGTCGGAGTGAAACCTGAGGCAGGACTTCCTTGGTACAGAAGTCCCTGTCCAACCCTATCCCTCCCAGTGCATAGGCACAGGGAGGTCATAGCCATGATTTACATCATCAAACTGGATAATAGAGGTCACTCCGCCTAGAGAATTCCCTGAAACAACAACTCCTCAAACTCACGGCCCCACCCAAGTCATATCTAGGTGTATCCTCAGTGAGTCAGGTGCTCCTTGCTGAGTAGTGCTTAGACCCACACTGAAGGCAGCTACCTTGGTTTTGCCTTTTGAGGCTCATACAATCACAGCATCTGTAGATCGATTGATGAATTTTAACAAGTAACCCTGGAGGGGCAGAGGCTTGGGTTAAATTTGGCCTGCAGCTGAACCCCTTTCAGGACTGTGTCGCTGAACACCTACTTCACAAATCCGCACTAATAAGACCAGGAGACTTAGGAGATTTGCTTAGTACATAGAAACAGACTCAGAAATTCAGCCAAAATAGGAAGACAAAGAAGCAGAAACCATATGACAGAAAACAACAGTGATTCAGATATAACGGAGTCAAAGAATCTAACAGATGCAGAGTTCAAAACACTGGCTATTAAGATGCTCAATGAACTTACGGGAAGTGCAGATAAATTTAGTGAGAACTTCATTTAAAAAATATAAAAATGGAAATGGAAATTATAAAATGGAACCAGTCTGAAATGAAGAACACGTTATCTGAGGTGGGAAGTGTATTAAATGGAATAAACAAAGGAATAAACAAAGGAATAAACAAAGTGAATAAAGAAAAGGATCAAAAGCCCTAAATAGAGGACAGGAAAGCCAAGGACACACAATAAGAATGGCAAAAGATTATAGAGTATAAAAATAATTTAAGAGGCCTATGGGACACTATTAAGGGTAGAAATATCCTTGCGATCAGTATAACTAAAGAAAATCAAGATGTTGAATAGCTGTTTGAAGAAATAATGATGAAAACTTCCCTAATCTGATGAAGGAAATGGACATAAAACCCCAGGAAGCTCAGAGTATTCAAAAAAAAATCAGGAATCCAAAGAGGCCTACACCAAGCACCTCATACTAAAATGCCAAAGGTTGAATACAAAGAATGAATATTAAAAGTAGCAAGAGAAAAACAGATAGTTAATTTAAAAGAAAACCCTTAAGACTAGCAGCTGATTTCTCAAAAGAAACTATGCAGGATAGAAGGGTTTGGCAAAAAAATACTCGAGAGGATGAAGACCCAGGAGCTACAACTAAGAATAATTTATCCAACAAAGCTAGCATTTAGAGTTGAAGGACAGATAAAGTGCGTCCTAGTTAAAAATAAGCTAAAGGAGTTTTTCACCACCAAGCCAGTATTATAGGAAATGTTGGAGGGACTTCTTTAAGAAGAGAACACATGTATTAAAAACAAGAATAAAGAGTGGTAACAATTACATTCCTTAATAAGCACCTCAAATGGAAAAGAAGTCCTCCATACGAAAGATAGAGTAGATATGGTAAGGGAAACAACACCCTTACATTTTGCCATAAGAGACTCACTTTTCAAATCACAAGATACACACAGACTAAAGAAGATGTCAAAAAGATATTATTTTGATGGACCTAGGAGGTATTGAAGTCACTCAAAAATAAACACTATATGATGTCACATATATGGAGAACCTAAGAAATAAAAAGAACAAACTCATCAAAAACAGACTCACAAATATAGTGGACATTTTGGTGTTGGACAGAGGGGGTTGGGTCACTGGGAAAATGGGATGAAGGGTTAGAAAAGTACAAATTCATAGCTAATGGATAGTCAGTTGATGGGGAGCATGGCATAGTGGATGCAGTTAGCATTAATACGTTGACTAGCTGGAGGGTCAGGGCAGGTAGGGAGCAATTAAAGGGATCATTTTATAAACTATGTAGATGTCTAACTGATGTGATGTATACTTGAAACTAATTTAGATAAATAAATACATACATGCATACATACATACATACATACATATATACATACATACATACATAAAATTGCAAGTAGATTCTATTAATAAAATTATTAACCTAGAGTAGGAACTAGCTGTTTATTCAGTTCTAAAATTAGTAGCAATCATTTGAGCACAAGAGGAAGAATTTTTGATCTTCTAGAAGAACATCTCTGACAATTGCAAATAGTGCCTTGACTGTCTCAATTAACTTCTTAAACTAACATATAAAGTTAATTTGGTAATCTCATTGCATCCTATAGTTTTTGAAGAAAATTCTAAGTAAATAGTCAATAGAATTGTCATAATCGATTCAGTAGTACTTGGATAATGAACAGGATTGTTTTGTTTTCTATAAGACACCCAGAAATTTGAATAATAAAAAAGTCATATTAAGTATTGGCAAAAGACCTACTTTTTGAATAAACGTGAATAACAGAATTTAGATGTGTATGTAGGCTTAAATTTGACTTAATAAATGGAATGAACTATTATAAAAAAAAACAACTAAGGCTGGCAATTATCTCCTTCATCAATCATCTCTTTAGTCATGCTTTTGAAGATTTTTAGAGAAGTACATAGCAGAGAGTTGATGGGTCTCCTAATAAGTTTCCTCTTACTCCTGGTCATATAGTTAGATTAATTTCCTAGCCTCATTTGCTAGATGAAGCCATCTGACTGAATTCTGGCCAATAAAATGTGAGACAACATGGTCTGCATCATTTCCTGGTCTGACTTAACCTTTTCCCTTGTCAGATGTGTGAAATTGCAAAAACAAACAAACAAACAAATAAATAAACAAAAAAACACAAAGAAAACCTGGAAACCTTGGCAGCTATATATTGACAGTTGTAGAAATATGATGTAAAAGGAGCTTAGGTCTCTGAATCACAGCTTGGAAAATAGCTACCTAACTAGGAATGGTCTCAAAAAACTGTTATGTGTGGAAGAAATTTGGGGGCTTATCTACCATGTTAGCTAATACCACTTAAACTAACATAGTTTGTCAACATTTTGTTAGTATAAAACAGCTAATGACATAATAATCATTTTAGAATCCTTTCTCATTATATTGCGACATTTCTCAGTTTGTCATTTTAAAAACAGCATTCATGGTAGATTATTTTATGTACATGTGTATATATTCAACTACTACCTTTGGTAAAATACTTACACTTTCTCCGATTGCTGTGATGGTCAACACAGTCTCTTTCCTTAACGGATAATAAAGAAGAAAAAAATAGAATTATTGGTTGTTGCAAACTTCTTGTCTCCTCCCCTCTCTTATTTTTTCAATTCCATTTCCTACCTCAGCTAGATGCACATAGCTTCCAGAGATGCCAAACTCTGTTATTAATCCACAATTATCAGAATTATCCCTTGTGTTGGAATTGAAGGATGACAGAATATGCCACATAAAATTATGCACTTTGATGTAAGGATTATTGGATCTAAAAGCTCTTAAAAAACAACAAGTACAAGAAGGGCATTCTAATCTCCCCTTTTCTTCCTGGAAACAGGAGATAAAAACACCCCTGTGAAAGATGCCTTTCCTGCACAAGGAGAAAAATAAATTCTTTAACAGAAAGTCAAAGCCAAGAGAATTTTATACAAATGGGCCTTGTTAAAATAATCCCTATCTCCATTTAGCCTCCCTACAAAGTTTAGTTATTTTCTACAACTCTCTCTCTTCGTTCAACTTAATATGAAAGCATATAAGTTCTGCCATTCATTTAGGTCTGCATTTCTTTATGAGAGTTCTTGTGACATGTAAAGTTTATATATCTATGTATGCTGTCTCCCGTTCATTTATTTTATGTCAATTTAATACTTAAGTGTAGCCAAAACCATCTAAAAGTATAGAGTTAAAACTGTACCTCCCCTACAAAATCATTTCAAGTGTAAAAAATTTTGCTTCATGTGATCAAATGTTTGGGAATACAAATATATAATGCAAGATTTCTATTCTTTGTGGGGTGCTGGAGGAAGATGCTCATGAGTTACACATGGAGGGTAGTCATCCAAGGTATTGTGAGCTGAGGTTTGGTATTTACAACTCAGGAATGTCTTAATCTCAATACTATTTTGAAATCCTTAGAAAAAAAACTAGTTTTCAACATATGACTAAGAGAGGTTCTAAAGTGTCATTTAATTTAGAATTTTGAAGTAGATTCTTAACCTAAACCACTCCTTTGAACCAATTTTCTTATTTTTGAAATGGCTAGTTATTAAATCTTGAAATTTCAGAATAAAATGATTAGTTAGATTAGGTTATGCTGCTGTAAAAAAGATGCATTTAAATTTCAAGGGTTTAAAGAACAAAGAAACAAGTATGTTGGGCTCATGTGACAGTCTAAAATGAGGGTGTCGTCTTGATGATGGCTCTTCTGCATGCTGTTCTTCTAAGTAGTCATTCAGGGACTTGGACCAATTTAGCACCTTCTGTATTTAGCATTTTGTTCCAAAAGAAGTTTGATCATTGCCATTTCAGTCCATAGAAAGGGAAAAGGGGCAGAAGTTCACATCCAGAAATATTTGGAATCAAGTGAGGTGAAAGTGGCAAATTTTATATCAGCTCACATTTTATCTTGAAAATCCAGGGAAATGTCCATGCTTGGCTTTGAAAAGGTAGAGGAATGCTATTCCTTGTTAGGTAGCCATGTCCAAGTTCCACTTCTATTACTGAGGACTAAGGAAAATGGTGTTTGTGAAGAATGAGCACATTAATTATATAATTTTAGACACATTACAGATTTTGATTTCTGTAGATATTCTAAAATAATATTGGGTACATGAACTAATGATGTAATAGTACAGAAACATTTTTAAATATATAATAGGGAAATAGAATACATTCTTCTTAAAATAATAAGAAAATTAATATCTTTTTTTCTTTTGAATTCAAAACCAGCATCAGATGAACATTTTTAGATGTTTCAAATAATTTCAAATTATTTCAGCTTATCAAGTCTTGACATCACATATTCCAAACTAAAGCATTCAGGACTTCAAGCTAAAGTTTGGCTATTTGATTACAATTAATTGCTTTCTCCACTTTCTAGAGAAATCCAACCACCTTCATCACAAAAGGAAAAGAAAGTTCAAAATAAAGCATGGCAGAGTGTCAATGAGAGTTATGAGATGTAAACTAGCTTTGTGGAAGCTATCAAAAAGACTTGAGAAGTGGCATTTCTATTGGGAAAAAGATTGTCCAACGTTCCTGTCCTACCTAGACAGAGAAAAAAAATCCATTGATCTTTTTATAAAATTAAAAACTTTTAAGCATTGAAATAATGCTTGGTTGCAGGAATATAGCAACAGACCCACCATTACATTTTCTAAAATTATAATAAACATCATAGCAAAAACTTTAATATTCATGAAGAAAAAAACCTATTGGGTTTCCAGTTAACTTTTTGATGACAGATAATTAATATTTTAGTGTCCCAAAGCAAAAGTAGCAATACAACAGAAAACCAAAACTTCATGTTATATACTTAATTACTGTCTCTGTTTTCATATTTAAAAACTCCATTTCTGCTAATGGTTCTTTAAAAAATAAATAATGAAGTTATTAAAATTAGTGAAGGATTTTAGAAAAGCCACCCTAAATATTAAGTGAACTGATTTAGTTTGTCAAGACTAGAACAGAATTTTTTTGATATTATTTTTCTTGTTGGTAATTTATAATATTGGGATAGTTTATATGTTTAGGAAAAAGATTTGATTTTTGTCTTTTCTCAAATCCAGTGAACTAAAGTTGCTTTCTGATGGTCTGGCTTCAAGTAATTTCTCAGGGTAGGAGGACTCTCAGAATGGGAAAGCAATTTGCTTCATACAGGTATAATTTTACTTTTATAATGGCCTGATTTACAGTAATTTTTAAGATAAGTATTCAATTGATTCTCTTTGGTCCCTACAGCGGTTGTCATAATTGAAACAGGCTCATTTTTTAAATAATTTTATGACTTCTAAACAATCTTTATTTGAGTCATTTAATCAGGTTAAATGGAGGATCAAGACATTATTTGCTTTATCTGTCATTAAATGAACATATACATTTTTCAGGACACACTGAGATCCTTTTTAAACTTTTGGGAGTATATAAATTTTCAGACTGTATAATATTTATTTATATATTTGTAAAGATCATTCACATTATTTAGAAGCATGCACACAATGCACAAATTTAAAATTGTGACAAATCTTTATTTTAATTCATCATTCCTATTTTATTTTGTTATTTCAGTTTTCCTTTTTGACAAACAAGAAAATATCAGTAATTTTGGGGCCTTAGAGTTTGCATAGCCAGATAATTTTTTATTTATTTTTTCTCTCTTCCCTTTTCTTGAAACAAATTTCTTAAGGAGGAAATGGCGTTTTCTTTATCTTTTGTTATTGAAACATGCCTTCTTTCTCAAAATCATCACCAGGTGGCTTTATTTTATTTATTTATTATTATTTTGCAATGAGTTAAGTTGAAGTATTAGCCCCTTCCTCCAATAAATAAGCATTAATGTCAAGATATTACCATTCAGGCAATTAAGAAGTTTCTCTCTATCTACATTCAATCTCATATGTTAATTTAAACCATTTTCCTCAATTTGATTTTCACTGGAAGTAGAGGAAAATAGGTTAATTTTACTCATCAAAGTTCATTTCTTAGAGTCATGCCATATAATGGATGAAATATACTATGGAGATCATTTAGTCAGCATAAAATTTTAATACTTGTTTTTTCTAATATTCTTACCATGATGTCTACTGGTTGCTTTTAAAATCTATAATTGTGAGGAATTTACAATTGGTTGGATAGCTGTGAAAGTTGGAAGGTCAGTTCTTATGCTGAGATTATTATGACTATATTCTTTTCCATCATCATCTATGCAATTTTCTGAGTCTTCATCAGTTTTAGTATTTGCTCTCTCTTTTAAGCAGTATGGCTGTAGAGGAGGAAGAATAACTTTCCATGTAACTTTCTAAGTTCTTAACTGAGACTCTGTAATAAAAAACAGATTAACAAGAGAAAAATAAACACAAATCTATTAACATGTATACCTTATGTATACATAGGAGGTATCTAGGAAAAGTGAGGAACTCAAAGAGGTGGCTTTAGAATTCAGGATTAAATATTATTTTAATAGGGAATGAGGAGCCTCTTATTAGGGTAAATAGCTTTTCAGAAAGATAAATGGCTTCTTAGAAGAGTAGATGGGAGATATGATACTTGGTGACAAAGTTTGTCTGGGTGTCATGTCCACTTCTTGCTTGTTCTCCTGTGATAAGAATCAATCTTTGCTAGTTGAGGAAGCTCCTAAGGAGAGGGGGCCTATTGCAATTGAGTTCCTTTTGGAGGATCAGTCTTTAGTAGATAAGGGGAGTTCAGAGAAAACCTCTTCCTGAATTTGCAGTTTTCTAAGTGCCCACAAGGCAAAGTAATCAATATAGCAAAGTGGCATAATTTGGGGTGGCACATCCTAAAGTTCTACTGTTGTAATTTAGGGTATCATATTCTGCTACTGTTCAATTGAAATTGAGCTAACCTCTTTGGTTAAGACATATGTGCTAAATCATGCTTTCTGATTTATTATTAGAAGGTACCTTGACAAGGATTGAGTTTAGTGGGAAAGAGAACCCTTGTGTACTTGCTGTGTCTGCCACTGATGTGGAAGAAAAGAGTGATAGCAACCATGTAGTTGCTGACCTGAATGAAATATTAATTGGATATTCTCATACTTGTGTAAAATAACATATGGTACTCTTCTACATTGTACTCATATTTAAATAATGGTATACTATAACCCTCAAGGTTTTCTTATTCATTTTTTGCCTCTACATAAATTGATATGTATTAAATCTATTCAATTTATGTATCTTCATTATAATATACTTAATGCAAGTATATAAATATTTACATTAATATATATTAAAGTTCTATTTTAAAATCTTTTAAACTTCTTTATCTTTATTTTCTCCAGAATTCCTTTTTAAATGTGTATGAATACTTTGAATTTAATTTATATATTTTATAATACTAATACTACTTTTTAGCTTTAGTCTCCTAATGTTCTGTGTTATTTTGGTTCAGTCTATTCTCTAAAAATTAGATATCAAAATGTATCTTAACAGGCAAGCATTCCGTTAAGTGATATTCCTGTGTGAGAGAAATGATGAGGAAGCAAGGTAAAACTTTAAGTCACATGCCTTCTGATCCCAAGTGAAAAAGAGGGCGAGAACAATCTTAGACTGCTGTGTCTTCAAAGTGATTACTCTGTCACTTAAATGAGATTCTGTATGAAGATCAGGGAGTCCTCAATTCATCGTGAAATGTCAGATATGTCATGTGTCTCCCAGGAAGTTACCTGCCTTAGCATCTTTGTTTTCCCATTCATTATCTGTAAGCAACACTTAGGAAGCATGACCTTGACATAAATGCAATAAGCTTCAGAGTTCAAGAATAGGGACCTTGGTCAAAGTGCTTCCTATAGTTGGAGATCTATTAGACACAGTCTCATTGCTACTATAAGTCCATATCTAATTAGAAGTCTCAGTCAATTATCCATTTAGACCTTGTGGAAAATAGTTGTACCATCATAATAAGAAAATGCATTTTATATATCCTTCATTTAATCCAAAAAGAAATATCAGCATTCTAATAATAATTCAAACACATAATATTACTTTAGAATAAAGGGACTCTTGTAAGTCAAGTTAGCATTGGGAGGAATGACACTTGCCTTCCATCTGGGGATGATGAACTAAGACTTATACACACTGGGATTCACTTGTCACCTGTTTTAGATATAAATATCATAGAAAGGTCAATACATCTGGATATATAATAAAGTCTAATGTGAATATTGATTCTGAATGGAAATGCAGTATCTTCAACAATTTACCGAAATTGTTATTAAAAACAGTTGTTTACAACTTTTCCAAACAAAGTGCTCATGATAGACATATCTTTAGTATTTATGTAAAACAGAAATGTATCAACATTATTAAACTTTGCATATTAATGCCACACTTATGTTGAGTTTTAAGAATTCATATATTTAAAAATGCATTTTCTATAAAAACAAATTTAAAATTTGTATTTTTATATGTAGAAAAGAGGCAAATGTACCTAACACATTTCTATTAGCCTCTTGAACAAATTGATATTTTGCTAACTTTTAGAAAAAATAGTCATTTTCAATTTCTAGTATTATTCAAACATAATACATCAGATCCCAAATGAGAATACTGTACATACAAGTATCTTAAAATTTTTTAAAAATTCAAATCCCCCAAAGAAAGCAATTTTATCAGTTCCCTATTAAAGTTAAAAATTCACTCTTTGCTCATTAATGTGAATTGGTCTCGTAACAAATGACAATGCAGAAATTTCATACAGTTTATATTTTAAAATATGTCTTTCAGTCGCTTTATAAAAATCAAGTTGATTTTATAAAGAAGTATAAAGGACTAACATGCAAACACAGAGAAAAAAACATAATTTGGAATCCAGAAATTCATGTTTATATACTGTGAAAACTATTTTATAACAATGGCCAAGGAAATGGCAAATGAGCAATTCTAGCTAACATCTCATTATTCGAGAGTTTAAAAATTGCCCTATACACTGAACAGCCATCATTGTTATACAAATCACACAAGTTTGTACTTAGGGATTTTTAATCAGTAAGTACAATAGTTCAGGGAGAAATATTGGTCTTGATTTTAAAGAATGAAAAAAACTATCTGTAAACTATCAGTATAACATAAAATATATTCACATACAGAGAACATCTCTTGTTTACTAAGATTGTTTTCTATTCTAATTTTGATTTAGTGTCCAATATGAAAGATTATTTTACCTGAAGATAACCTTTTCTGTCTTTTTAGGGTACTACTAAATTTCTGCTACAAAGATAATAAATTTTGCCTCTGTACCTATTGAAAGAGTGACCTTTTACAAATGATATTCCTAGGTCTGGCCTCATGAACCTACTAAATCAGAATCTAAGTATGATCCAAAAAGTCTAAACATTTTAATAAGTTTTTCAGCTAATTCTTATGGTTTTGATGTTTAAGAGCCAATGACTAGAGAGAGTAGATTAACTCTACTGAGAACAATAAATGAAACAAACAGAAACAGAGATACCCTTAATTACAGGTATAGCTTTCCTATAGTTTTCTGAACTTGAGGAATTGTTTATGACTCAAGTGTTTCAGTTGTCTTGTCTTCAAGATCAGGAAACTGCATGGACCTGAATAGATTCAAAATTCTTGACAGTAGTAAACAGACTTAGAAAAAAACTGTAAAAATCAGTCTAAGCATTCAATCCTTTATTAATTTACTTTTCTACAATCCATCTTAACAATTCTGAGAGAGCTTGTATCTCTTTTCTGTTCTATGTCCATTTGAAATTGTTTTAGTTAAATATGTAAAATCAAATCACCATGTTAAAATTACTGTGAGATTACAAATAATAGGAGTTCTAGTTGGTGTTTTTTTCTTCACATTTCCTTTAAATTCCCTAATAGTAAATATAAAAAAGTTTCTTAATTGGTACTGAATTGCAAATATATTGAATGCACACATGTCAAAAATCAATCAGATTTTTCTCTCAGTAGAAGTTAAGTGATACAGCCCGACTGAATCCCAGTATAGTTTAGCATCTATTTACAAACACCTTTATATACTAAACCACATGGCATTTAAAATAATTAGGAGCTTTATGTGACATATAACATTTACTTTTATTGTTACTTCATGAATCAAGCAATAAAGTAGATTTTAAATTGTAGAATAATTGTTTCATCTATATGTAAAATGTAAAAACCGGGTCTACCATTTGAAGATTGCAAATTCTGTTATTTTAGTACAGTCATTATTTAAATGACAAAGATAATAAAAAGTATTTAATTACAAGGGATTTATTGTAGTCCATATTTTCAAAAAAATAATCAATTAGAAATGTTAATCAGATATCTGTGAATTAGTTTATAAATTCATAAAATTATGAAGATTATTTTGCATATGAATTCTGTATCATTTAACTTTCCTGGGTTGTGCATTACCTGCTGAGTTTTATTTCTATTCAAGAGATTTGGAGTCATGCTCAAAATTTTTACTCTTAACTATTAGTGAGAAAAAAGGTATTTATTTATTTTTTATTGGTTTTTGGTTGGTTTATCCATATATCCTAGAGATTGGGTCAGTACCACCCAAAACAATTAGACTGAGAATGGAGGAGGTATGATTATTCAAGCAATACCTGAAAACTGTTAATTTAAGAAGGCAGAAAAGATACAGGAGAGTAAAGTAAATTGAAATATATTTATTGACTATATAATTAACATATGGTCCACCATTAGGTGCTGGAGCATCTACAAATAATATAGGTTGTTTCACCCTTAGTCGATCAAATATAAAGACAAAAGTGCCAAAGAAAATAGTGATTTGGACAAGATGTTTATGAAAAGTTGTATGTAATTACTTTTCGTGACTATATTTGTGTCTCAGGATTCGTTATAAAAGGTTTCAATGAAGACACGATAGAATTGCACAGTGCAATCTACATTAGAAGATGTGAGAAAACGTAGATAAAAATGATGGGTAGTATTAAAAGAGTAAGTATTAAAGGAAGGAGACCATGTGAAAGAAATAACAATAGGATTAATCTTATCAGTTTGGGAAAAGGAGCTAAAGGTTTATTAGAAATCACATGGGTTGGAGAGATTGACTAGACTACAAAGAGGCTCAGAGACATTGTTAAAATGTTGTATTCAGTAATCTATTGAAGCTGAATAATATAAATATCAGTGAATTATAAAAGTGAGATTATTTGCATTAATTTTTGAAAATACAGTTATGATAGCCAGTAACCAATATTATATAATGAAATTGAGCTTTTGAGATTGAAATAATATGCTGTGTAAAATATATTTTTGAAATCAACTAGGTAGCATGATATTGAGTACATAATGTGGCTACAGTTAAGCTAAAAAAGTGAATTCAAAATAAATATAAATTTTGTGATGCCATCTATTCAAATACAGTTAGTATAGTTAGAGCTTTACAGTAAAGCATGAATAAGGACTAGAGAAAACATTTGGAAGTCATTTCATTAAATATGATAACATCAGCAACACAATAGCAACATTTTAATTTAGCAAGTTGAGGTAGCAAATCGTATCCAACTATTGCTTTCAGTTCAGAAAGTGCTTTACAGACAAATGAAAAGAGTTTTGTATGATATTTGGCAGATAATAAAGTAGTAGAGTAGTATGTTCCATTTTAAATTAAAAATAATGCAGGTGACAAGATATTCTTAAAGGACATTTGCATGATTTGGAACAAAGCTTTGTAGGGCTGGAATCTTAATGTAGTACTTCTTTCAAGAATTCAGAAAACAGGGTTATTATTCAAATAAGCACACGTATAAACTAACATATTTTATGATGAAATTCAGGACTCTATCATGGAAAAATTACTAATCTTTAAACCTGTAGACCTCCTCTAATAAGTGAATTTGCAACCAGGGGGACTACAGTTGATATAATTTCTCCTGCAGCCATCAAAAAGAGTATTTTGTATTCCGTTATTTCAGAAAATGGGGAGGGTGAGTAGATGTTTACTCAGTCGGTGTTTTCACCATAAACAAGTTAATTTGGATTTGAAATTAATTTCAGGTTGAATTATCATTTATTCTGTATTTTTAATAAAAATGTGTCCAACTTAAATGTAATTAGTAACTATGTGCTGAATTTGACTAAAAATTCAGTTCTTGTTACAAAAGTGATCCTCCCTCTCTCCACTCCAGGAAATACTAAATATTAAATTCCAGAAGCCTTCTCCTCCTCATATAGGGATGTTTTAATGACATTTCTTCAAAATTAATGCACCATATTTTCAGCTTTTAGCCATAATTTTTGCCTTATAGGAATCTCTTCCCAGTGTTCTGTATGATTCAAGACCTGTATTCCATGTCCTAGCTTACATAAACCTGAAGAAACTTTAAAATTATAAAAACTTATGAATGCCCAAAGAGCTACATCCATGATAAAAGACATTTATAGTGTATAATGTTTCCTCAAACAGTTAAATTAGACATAAAATTAGCAATATTTAAGTAAGTAAATCATTTGAGTTTTGTCTACCCATCGTGGTTCACTGAGAATAGAATGGTTTGTGAGCCTCTAGAAATAAGTCCAGAGCTAACTCCTTCTCGCTCATTCTTTGTTTCACCTATTGTCTACAGCTTAGTTGTCCTCTCTTTTTCCTTTTGATAAGCTGGATGGCATGGCAAACTATGGCTAGTCAAAAAAATATTTAAAATATATTTAATAAGAACATAAATATGAAATCTGGAATAAATGAATGAATGTTCATTCTGTTAAAGCAGTTTGCAAGGAAATTATAAAGACTTTTTTCAAGTATTTAGACAACCAACCATTATGAGAAATTGCTATTCCTGAAGCAAGTGCTCGACAGCATAGTTTTATTGCTTTCTTCTTTGTTTCTACTGCACTGCTGTTCCTCCTCTCTAAATATTACTAGACTTCTTTCTTTCTTAGCCTTCCAACATCTAACTGAAGTTGTGGTTTCTCAGTATGTTCTGATACTTTCTCTTTTTTTTTCTATTAGTGGTAAAAGAATCCAAGCAGTCAAGGTTTTTATTTCAAATAAATAAGTGCTATTGCTATAGCTATCACAGAAGACTGAAGGCAGCTAGCATGGGATGTAATCAACTTCCTTGTGACTAGGTTGAATTTAAGATGTGTACCATATCCAAGTTACACTATCCAGGAAGCAACTGAATCACCTAAATGTGCTCAAACTATACAAAGCAGCTTTATAATGGCCCCACTAATATGAGGCAGTATAACCCTCGGGATGGAGACCTGATTATGGAGCCAGACTGTCAGGGCCTGAATTTTTGTGCACCTGTAAATTTGGGCAAATTAACAGAGACTCAGTTTCCTTTATGTAATATGGTAAAACACTGCTTATTCCACTATTTTTGAGTATGTTATGTGCTTAGAATGCCATATATTATGTTACCTGCTATACATAAATGTCTGCTTCTGGTTGAAATGATAATGATATTCTAGTTCCAAATTATCACAAAAGCTATTATTTTCTGAGTAATGTACCATGACAGGTGGAAGAAAGGTAACTCACAAAGAACAGGGGACTTTAAACAATATATTTTTAAGTAGCGGGCTTCGAGGCAAGTTCCTAATCCTTAAAATACAGCTATTTATGATGCAATGATGAGTGATCAACACTCACTGAGCTTAACTGTAATTCAACAAATGCAGTTTTCTAACCAATATACTATCATTTAATGCATAGTAAACCGCCTCACATCTTTCAGCAAGTTAGAAAAACACTAAATCTGAATAATAAAGACATCATTTAATGAATTAGGACAGTTGGTTTTCTTTAAATATTTCTTTGGGGGAAGGGACACCTATTCAATTAGAGGTCTTTGATTTGATTTGATTTGATTTGATTTTCAACCTATCATGCCATGAAAGCATAGGGAATGTGTTCCAGCAGCTCTGGTTCTTTTTCATTCATTCTCAAAAAGTGCACTCCTCTGGGTGGAGCAGGCTGGCACTTCAGTTGAACCCAGTTACCTTTATCTTTGGCTTCCTTCTTTTTTTTTGATCATTTTCCTTTACATGTTTCAAGAAAGGATCTCAGCTGTTAGAGTGCTTAATATGTTCAATATGTACATTAATTTTCTTGGCAAGAATTTTGCTGTTATCTTGTTTATAATAATGCCAAGTGAATGCCGGGTAACATTAGTCGAACATTCCTTTTCGAACAGTGCCCATTCCCTTGAGGTCTACAATATCACTTTTCTTGTAGATTCGCACGTATGTGGGCAAAGGAACAACTCTATGTTTTCTAAAAGGCCTAGAGAACATATATCAGGTGACTTTTCTACTTCTTTTGTGTTGGTCATTTTGGGGAATTAATGGAAGATGTCGGTTCAGGCCAAAAGGCTGTTCTGATACTTTCTCTCTGTGATTCTATCAGTTCTCTTCCTTGAAGATAGCAGAGTGGCTCTACTTATTACCCTCCTTCCCTCACAGAAACTATTTTTTACAATCATTTCATTCATTTATCATTTTATTCAACAAATATTTGATAGCTCACTTAACAAATGTTTATCGAACATCTATTACATACTAAGTATTTTCCTAGCCATGAGGGAAAGAGCAATTAAAAAAATAGATCCTTGCGCTTACAAAATTTAACCATCGATAAGAGAAGACAGACAATAAAAATTATTAAACTGATAAATATATAGCATTTAGGTAGCAATCAATGCATGGAGAAAACTAAAGTGAGGAAAAATACCAGGAGTGAAGGAAGTAGGATATTATAAAATATCCCAATGTGCCCCACTATTCACTCAATTATATATGAGCAAATTTATTTTAAAAAATGAACATTGGGGGAAATATTTTAAGCTATGTAGAGTAGTAAATCATGTTTTTTTAAATAACCAACATATTAATTTATGTGTTTTTCTCTCAAGTGTTCATAGCAGAATATATAGGATAATAAGATGCATTACATCACAATAAGTATAATAGTCTATTAAGATCATAAACTACTTGGTTAAAGAAAATTGTATGAATTTCTCTAAAACAGAATTTCTGAAAGCCTTAGTACAGTAAGAGAGCCATCTGAGGGATATAGTATGTATTGCTCCCAAATGGAATTGATTACAAAAACATTAATTTTCAGGAGAATCTGAAAAAAAAAACAACTAGAATTTCAAGATATGCACCTAAGATAACACTGATGTTGATCATTTATGGAATATAGTATCCAAAAGGCAGTAAGTTATCACTTTTAAGCTTTACTATTATTAAAAATAGGTGTTTTTACAGTCACAGTGCCTCTTAAAGAGAATTAATTTTCTTTATAGCATAAAGAAAATGACCAAGAAATTATATTTTAATTCTAGATGTTTGGAATCAATAACTTCATGGATGTTATCTATGTGAATTCCCCTCTGGACGATGAAAGAAGTACAAGCTATGGCTTTGTGTCCAAGCTGACTCCCTGGAAGTGGTCCTCGCCAATCTCCAAGTTCCTTTGAAAAATAAGTTATGTTATTTAAGGTTTTTCAATAAATTGATGGTGTTCTGGTCATCATGTAATGAAATACATATGTCAAAAGGTCCCAGTGAAGAATGTAGAAAGATCATGAATACGCAGAGAAGTATTTCCATTTAATTTCTGATGGATGACAATGCTGGGAGGATTTCATACTCCTGAAATGTCAAGATGCTATTTCCAGACTTTGTGTATAATAATGTAGAGTACGTTAGATAATAAACCTTATTCTCATTCTGCTATGAAGTACTGGCTAACCTTCTGGGATGTGGTGTATTGTTAATGGCTGTGTGACTGCTAGACAGTCCCTGAATTGTGTTGTTTCTGGTACCTATATATTTTCTTAGAATACAGGGAAGCATATGTCAAAATTAATAACTAACATTTCTCAACACATATGTGTTGCATTACATTTCATTCACGCTCATTTCTAGGAAATGTAAATTATTGTCTTCAATATACAAAGACATGATGAGAAAGGTTAAGTGATTTCCTAAAAATGACACTTATCAGTAAATATAAAGTTGAAGAGTCATTCTCACATTTTTAAAATTCTTTCTTTAATATTTCAGTTTGGTAGACTTTAACCGCACAGAGAAGCAAGTAAAAGTCTGTGAAGTGGGCAGGCACAATATTATATAAGATATCACCAATAATGGGACAAATGCTATCTTTTTTCCATTCATTGATGTAAAACTCCTTTATACTTAAGCAATTCATTTTCTTTTCTCTTTTTTTTTAACAATCAGGCCAACTTTTTTAGAATCTAGGAAACCAAAGAAAGTCAAATTTAATTTAATCATTAGTAGAATAGAGGCTCAGAAAAAGTATGAAGTGGGAAACAGGATATGAAACATTTACTTTCTCCTCTGGGAACCATTCTTGGCCATCTTTTTATAACGCTCCATCAATCAACATTTTTAGAAGGGGGAAGGGGAAAGAAGAGAGCCAGAACAAGTGTACGTACACATATGAATGTCTATGGAAGAGAAGGGAGAGCAATAAGTGAATAAAGGGCAGAAGATGCAGTATGAAATTTCCCATCTGAGTTCAATTGATGATCATTAAAAAGAAATTATTCTTTTCCTTTATTGTCTTACTGATCTAGCATTGAAGGCTGCACAGATACAATCAAAGCATTTGAAAAAATCAGATTATACACAGTGTGTCTTTGGAAATAAAGGAATTAATTTGTCTTCCATGATGAAGTATCACATGCATAATTAAATTGTTTGAAAATAGCAGACCAGTTCTTTGAGCTTTTAAAAACTTTAAACTGAAGGCAATTATCTTTTTATAAAATCTAAGTGGTCAAAAGGTCACACTTCGTCTAATTTACATTACGCAAAGCACTTCATTGCAAATAAATCATAAATGTAAAAGTTAATCGAAAACAGTATTGTAATCATCCTTTGAAATCAATGAGTAGTTAAATTTAAAAAGAAACTTTTGGTAAATATTTAGTTGTGGAACTTGATATTTTTTACAAAATCATTCTGATTTCGAGGAATAGAGATATATTTAGTTCTTATATGTGAATATAATACAACTAGCTCTCATTACTGTGATTTGAATGTAAATTTAAGGATAATAACAATTTACCTGATGCACATGTGTATGCTAGTATGTGTCCCATAATGCATGTAGAGGTGAGACAGAATAGCAAATTCATGAATTATCTTCTCAGAAATTCGTGAAGCCTAAATGCTCTTAGTTTGTTTAATGCCTGAATCTTGAATATTGTTACTAACATTTTATAACTAACATTTGTCTCTTTAGTGTGAAATACGGACTCATTATTTCTAACACAGTTTTATTTATTCATGAATGGTAATAGCCTATAATCAATTTGTTGTCCGTTAGCTATGCAAATGAGATCCTTATGTAAATTAAGTTTAATTAATTAATTATTTAAAGGTTCATCCTTTCTTCAGAATTAGCTACCCTATGGTTTTGAGCTCTACCACATATCATATGAATAAAGTTAATAAACAGAATAAATTGAATGTATTAAAGCAGTTTCTTATTCTGATTTCTGTGCCAAGAAGTTGTTAATGAAGTCATCTGCAAAGTAAGTTTTATGACTATGCTGTAACTGAATTTAATATCTAAATGAAAATTAATAATTAAAGTAGAAAAAGTTTGAACTCATTTCCAAAATTTGACCTCAGCAGTATTTAAAAGATTTTAATGTTTTAGTTCAGAACATTTTAAGCAGAAATAAAATTACAGAGACTGTTATAATGAACATGTATCAACAACCCAGCTTCAAAATTATGGATTCCTGGTAATCACTTTTATCTGTACTTCCAATTGCTTCCTGATTCCATTATTTTGAAGCACAGCAGAGACATAATATTTCACCTGTAAATATTTTAACATGTATCTCTTAAATATAAGGATTCTTAAAACTTAATCACAGTACCTTTATTACTTGACCCCAAATTAACAAAAATTTCTTAATGTCAGCAAATATCTTGTTAATATTTATATTAAAATTTTATTCACATCAGAATCCAAAAAAGTCCATACATCGCAATTGGTTGATAGGTCTTTTAAGGTTTTTTTAATTGTTAGGCTTCAGCACTGTCACCTCTTTTTATTTACCTTGTTCAAAAGACCAGATTCCTGAAGTCTGGATATTGAATACTATATGTTCAGTGGCTCATTTCATATTTGTCTCTCTCTCTCTCCTATAGTTTCTATGAATCAGTAGTTAGAACTTAGAGTCCTGATTAGATCCAGATTTTTGTTGTTGTTTTTAGAAATAAATCATAAGTGATACAGTCTCCCCCTGATTCTCAGGGTATACACTTTCCAAGTCCCTCGGTAGTTGCTTTAAACTTCAGATAATGCTTAACTTTATATAAACCATGTATTTTTTCCTATACATATATACTTATGATAAAGTTTAATGTGTAAATTATCATAGTAAGAGAGTAATAATAAGTAATAATAAAATAGAATATAACAATATAATAAAAGTTATGTGAATGTCATTACTCATTTCAGGGCATCTTTTGCTGATGTTTCCATGTTTTCGGGTGCCACACAATGCTGTCAATTAGAACACATTTTTGGTTCATGTCTTCTGCCCACAAATGTAATGTCTTTCCCATCTTAACTAAACATTTGTAATGTACTGTGACCATAACTTTCAGTTTGCAGTGCAACATGGAGAACCTAGAACAAATTTCTTTTTCCTTCTTCACACTTTCATAGATAGAAGATTTGTTCTTACTGTATATTTTGGCACTGGGTTTGTTTTCATTACTTACTTAACAGAAGCACTTTATGGCTTCTCTTTGGCATATCTGAATTTCTAGCATCACTACTCTTATACTTTGGGACCATTTTTCTGTAAAAAAGTGGAACTTTTTTTCAGAAGCACCATGATACCTGGGAGGTTGATCTGAAAACCCATAGGGCTACTAAGTGACTAATAGACAGGGAGTTTATACCACATGGGGACACTGCACGAAGAGTTGAATCAAGTCCCAGGTGGGATAGAGGGGGAGAGCATTCATCATGGTACTCAGAACAATTCATAATTTGAAAATCATGAATTGTTTATTGAAATTTTTAAGCCTGAAATTTCCCATATACTTTCAGATGACAATAACTGAAACCACGAAAAGTGAAACCAGACATAAGGAGGGACTATTATATACACCAGTTCTTTAAGGAGGTACACCAAATCCCCTTGATTCTCTTTTGGTGATAGTAGAATCCACTGATAGTCATTTCCTACCTATTAATACATTTCTTCTGTGTTTATTAGCTAAAATATTTCTATAAAGAGGAACTTTTCAATACCAAATAATTGGTTCCAGTGAGGTCCTGTTTCCATAATAAAGGCAGGAGAAAAAGTATGTTTCTTTCCTTAAAGTCACTGGGCTTTAAAATAATAAGTTGATTCACTTTCATACTCCAAACATGACTACTAAGATAACTGTATTTGGTTTTCTGAGCCATCTAGATTCTGTAGAAAGTACTCAACTCTGCTGTTGCATTTTAAAAGGAGAAAGAGACAATTTTCAAACAAAAGAGTGGGCTGTACTCCAATAGATATACAAATGGATGTGACGCTCCAATAAGATTTTATTTACTAAACCACGTGTGGGCTACCATTGACTAAGCATCTATAGTTTGCTAACTCTTGTTCTAAACCTTACTTTTCTTTATATAATATGCTTAGCATCACTTTTTATTTTCTTTTGTTTATTGTTTGTATATTTTCTACTGTGAGCAATGCTTCTGCTTCATCTCTACCTTTCCCAGACATCTAATTTGAAGTAACATTATTTTATATTATCACTGTCAATACTGATAATATAATCAGTTATATAGTTATATACATCTGTATTCTAGTAGATTCCTCAGAGCAGGCTCATAGAATCAGCATTTTCGATGTTTGTATGTATTACTTAGAGTTTATCTGAGGCCCAAGTAATTGAACCTAAATTTGGCTAGATATTTGACATGAACCTTGACTCATATTTTCTTTTTTTTTGACAAATATATTATTCCATTTTCATCTTCTATGAGGCATTCCTATCAAAGGTGTAACTCCACACTGTTTTTTGTTTTGTCTTGTTTTGTTTTTTTGTAAATGGGTGTTGAACTGATTTTGAGTTTTCTTTTTGTGAAGTCCAATAATTTATTTAATATACCTCCAGATTGGTGATGCTGAGTCATTTTTTGTGTTTATATGATATATCCATTCACGTATTATTACAGGAAAGTTTGCTTGAATTCTATATTTTATCATATTTTTCTGTGTTCTGAATTTGTCTTTCCTCTTAGGAGACTCTTTTATATGTGATGAATCTTCTGTTATCTTATATTACTATCTGTCTAATATATTTAATATCTTTATTCATTACATTTAGATTTAAAATTATTTTACCTATGACTTTTTTTCTAATTCACATTCATTTTTTTATAGCTTCTCTTTTTGAAGTAAAAGAGCTTGTTTCAAAATACAAAGATACATTGTTTTTTACCTTTTAAAAATATGGCTTCATTTTCTTAGAATCATTATTTTGCTTGCTTTCCTCTTTTTATTTTGCAACTTCAACTATGATCTTTTTCTATCATACACATTTAACTAAAAATAGTTTTTTTATCCTCTTAAAAGAGGACAGTGTGCTGGGATAGCTTTTCTAATCACAGTTCTAGAATACCCGTTTTAGTTATTTTATAAAGTATTCAGAATTGATCTATCATATGATCCAGCAATCATCCTACTGCATATTTACCCTGAAGACTTGAAAACCCATATCCGAAAAGATATTTGCACACCAATGTTCATAGCAGCATTATTCATCTTCCCAGTGGTCTGGACATGGAAGCAACCAAAATATCCTAGGGTAGATTACTTGATAAAGAAGCTATGGTACGTATATACAATGGAATATTACTCAGCCATAAGAAGAGATACTGCCATTTGTGACAATGTAGATGGACTGTGAGATAATCATGCTAAGAGAAATAAGCCAGACAGAAAAAGTTGAAAATCACATCATATCACTTATATGTGGGATATAAACCTAAAAGCAACAAATGAACAGGACAAACAGAGACTCATGGACATGGACTATAGACTTCTGGCTACCAGAGGGAAGGAAAAGGGGGAGAGGAGAGGTACATGGGGTAAAATGGGTCAAAGACATTGTGACAGAAAGAAATTTAACTATGAGACGTTAACATACAATCCAATAGATGTATGCTTTACTGTTAAACTGTACACCTGAAACTTACTGGATTTCATTAACCAATGTCACAAATAAATTAATTAATTAAAAATTTTAAAAAAAGGTCAAACAAAGATTTTGTGTTAAATAATTCTTTGGGAAAAAAAGTTGAAAAGTATTTGCATTGTCTTTCTCATCCCCACAGTTGTGCATCACTCTGAGAAAAGGGAGGTTGTTAGGATTCATACTTTCTTTTCAATTTTAGTGTTGACAACTGGAGAAAGACCACTGTGTCCCCATGTTTCAAAGGGCACAGCAAATTCATGTCTGAGTCCTGTTAGGTAATCTGGCGTGTAAACTATAGAGCTGAAAAGCTCTTGTGATTGCTGGATCAGAAGGGCATCACAGCTACTTTGAAAGAAGCCTTTGGTCATAGAATTATGCAGGCAACGAGCTTATGAATGTTACCCAACGTCCAGATTTGGGACACATGAGAATGCTAGTTTTGTACATCCAATTTAACAGGGTCACCTGGAGGAGTGATGAGAACAAACAGAAAAAGCTGGAGATGAATTGCTGAATTTCTGCTGAAGTGATAAAACAGGATTTCATGAAACATGCTACCCAAATCAAGTTGCTGCAGGAGAGCACTCCAGTGCCAAAAATGTCCAATGGGTGATGTCTCTTTTAAACACAAGTCTTACCCAAATCATGTTTAACTACTTCACAATAGAACTATTTAATTTTGAGCTTTCCTCCCCACCTTACCAATCTTTTCTCCTCAGTCTCCAACTGCACATGATGGCAACCTGAGTGTCAAAAAAGCAGCTTCTAGTAAATTGGGAAGAAGGTGCTAAATAGAGAAAAAGAAGTTTTTTTATATAACCTCTTCTCTAAAGGCCATAGACTTTCCAAGAAAACAGCTAGGAAGAAAGGGAAAATTTACCATTAAATGAAATTTGAAATATTGACTGATATATTGAATTAGATAATCTTTTATTTTCAAAACTTTCCACGATGATAGTACTTTCTATTAATCAAAACCACATTTCACTTGACAGCAAAACAAAAGGGTATCTCAAATCACCAGAAAGCAGCAGATAGTAAAAAAGAAAAAAATGGACTTTGATGATTATACTTCATAGGTTCACATTAAGCATACTGATATTTCTTTGTGGCTGGAAAGCAGAATATAGTCGAAAGATTTGCAATAAATTTAACTACATGAGGGCAGAGTTGTTGTTGTTGTTGTTTATGTGTATTGATATACACCAATAGCTTAAAATGTGCAGCATATGAATATACTCAATAAAAGATTGTCCAGTGAATTAGTGAGTCTGGAAAGTTATGGACAGATTATGAATGGATTCGAATATCAGGCTAACAGTACAGTATATGTAACATATATCACCTATATCTCCTATGCCTTGGCAGACTTGTCACTTTTTCATTGCCATAATTTAGGTAGTCATTATAAAAGATGGATCCAGTAAAATGTCTTAATTATGGGAATGCCTCCCAGGGACTCTTAAAAACTTTGGAGAATTTTTCTCCCTCCATATATAGCTTGAAAGTAAAGTTTGATTTTTCAGCCCTTCACCACAAACCCTCTGGTCTTTCAGATTCTCAATTTCTATTTCTTTTCTGCTGGTACCATTCTGTCATATGTTAATAATTTCTTCTTTGCCCTTCATGTTTTTTTTTCAGCCCCATTATTATGGATTAAATAATTGTCTTCATTTTATTAATGAAAGAAAAATCTGAATGCATTAGTGTTTTGAATATGTTGTTTAAAAATTACGCATCCTTTTTTGTTCCTGTCTATGATTTCTGTCTCTCCAGACCACCTCTGTGTCTCCTTGGTTAAGGACAGAATGTTCCTGAAAAGTCTTCAAGGATCCTGTTTTCAGAACTTTCACAGAAATTTATATCAATATTAAAGACACAAAAATTATCCATATTCCTATATTTTTATGTAGAACGAAGGCAATAATATGTTTTAATAGCTAGCCTTTCAATTAGGACTAAAATGCAGGGCTATTAAAATAACCTTAAACTGATGATATAACAACTCAGATGCTATTGATTTCATTTGAGGTTTTTGCTTTAGGGTACAACATGTAGTACACTTCATTATCTTTGTTTTTCTACTTCCAAACAGAAGGTCTGTGACAAATAATGCTAATGACTCTACTCATGATTAACTGACTTATAAATGCATTCTTCGTATAAGTTAAATAACAACGTTGCAGAATGTTATGTTATTTTCTCAGTGCTAATATTCCAGGTATGTTCAAAGCCTTGTATTTCTATATGAACATATAACCACAATTTTAGAAACTCTATTCAAAATTTATTAATCTAAAACTTAGAGATTACTTTATGAAAACTGACGCATATTTTCTGTGTGATATTATTGTTTCAAACATTCTAGGCATCTTATATACACAGTTGAAAAAAATTATGTTTTTAATAAAAAAAATTTCCTTCTCCAAGAAAGCAATTCAGTTGTGAAAAATAGCCTTGTTGAACATGTAATTTAAATAAGGTTACATATGAATTTAAATGTTTAATCTTATTCATACATTTATGAATCGAAATACATTGATTTGCTGAGCAGGGGTCAGCAATGTGTGATTTACCTTTCTTAATTAGAGTATAGAATATAATATATACTTCTTCAAATGCAATATGAAGGAAAATCATGTTTCATGAGAAAAACATTTTATATGACTTCCTTGTACAATTAAAATTAAAATACTTAAGACTTAAGGAAAGGATAAGTTGGTTTTCCTTAACTTATACTAACAGTAAGAAATTGGGCCAAAACTAAGGAGTTATATATTTTTTCATTCTTCAAAATTTCTGTTTAAAAAATATAGATACAATTTATTTTTTCCTAGCCTATTTAGTCTAAATTTAATTTGGATTCAAAATAGAGATCATTCACTGGTTCACAGATATTTTTGCAGCCTTACATTTCATTTCTGAGATTAGCAATCATTTGATTGATGATAAAGCTCTAGGACTATGCAATCAGAAAATCCATTTTTTAAGTATTTTAAAATTCTTTTCAATTACACTTAACATACAACACTACATTAGTTTCAGATATACTACATAGTGATCAGACATTTATATAATTGATGAAGCTATCACCCGATAAATCTAGTATCCCTCTGACCCATACATAATTATTACAATATTATTAACTACATTACCTTTGCTATAATTTACAACCCCATGACTATTTTGTAACTACCTGTTTATACTTCTTGACCACTTCCCTCCATTCCCCCATATGCCAAACACCTCCTCCCATCTGGTAACCATCAAAATGCTTTCTGTATCTATGAGCCTATTTCAGTTGTGTTTGTTAATTATTTTTGTTAGATTTCCAATATAAGGAAAATCACAAGGTATTGTCTTTCTCTGTCTACATTACTTTACTCAGCATAATATCCTCTAGGTCAATCCATGGTAGAAAATTCCCATTTCCATAGAGGCAAACTATGTCTTATTAAATATGGGGAAAAGAACCACATAACAGGAATATGAATATAAAACTTTAAAATTTTCATTTTCTCAGCGGCAGTGAGGTTCTCGATTCTGGTTTTTTTGCCATTTTCTAAGGGACTGGGCATGTAAAACTATGCACAGAAGAGCTAAAACTTGTTAAAGCACATACATTATAGAAACAGCAACATTTCCATAAATGGAAAAATATAGCCATTATTTGGATGATGAAGGCATAAAGTTAATTTTAGCCATTAAAAATATGGAGAAAAATTATCAGAATTTTCTCCTAAATTCATGAATCATTCAGGTTGTTTAAGAGTGCCATAATTGACTGTCTGAAGTCTATTGTGATATAATCCAGGTCAGGTTTTCACTATAAAGTAAGACAGCCCTAGTGTTTATTATTTTGCTAAAGATTTAGTATAGCCGTTAGATTCATTTTATTTATTTTTACCTCATAACAAATGGAAAGTGAACACCCTTTACTCTCAGTGACACATTCTATTTTTACCAGCCTGAAGAAGCTACGGATTTTTTGGTTGACTATTCTAAGGAAATATAAAAAGTGAGACAAAAAATAAATTTCAACATTATGTTTATATAATACAAAGAAATGTGGAGGAAAGAACCACATAGAAGGAAGGTGTTTCTTCAGAGTCTCTAACACACTGCCCAGACATCCTACTGAGATGCAACAGCTGAATCAGGGGGTTAGATGTCTGTGAAGGTAAGCTTCAGGCAATGGCTTTGAAATGAGGCACTCGCATTCGGCAGGCTTGTCTTTCCAAACGCAACGTGTATGTGAACTGATCGTTTGTCCTCACATCCGCCTGTC
>CM052796.1:21622133-21679278 GCA_028533395.1 Rousettus madagascariensis
TACTCTCAAACAGACCTTCTGCCTAGACTGTGTGAACACATGCGAATGCAATGGCAGGTTTCCTGTAGCTTAGAAGAGTGGATCCTGACCATATGGACTCTACACCGTTTTTTGGCCAAAACCACAGAACCTACTGAACCTTCTTGGTAGATTCCCAGGCGAATGCGCTGAGAAGTCTTTCCAGCGAAGAAGTGACGGCAATGCTTTTTCGGCTGAATGCAATGCCGTATGGGAGGCCTAAATGCGTAGTGGAACGTACATGAAATCTGAACCACTTTCCTAATGTCGTCCCTGCAGCGGTGCACACACCCTGTTTGTGCACCAATCCCAAGATCTGGATGTGTTTCTTCATAAATTGTGAAGCTATAAGTCAAAAGTGCTTGAAACAATGGCTTTCTATCGAACGTTACCCTGCCGCCAACTTTTGCTTCCTTGATGTGCGCCCGACTCCTCGTATATTGCAAGGGAAAATTTCTCATCAGATTTGCCCTCCGTATTGCGCTAAGATTAGATTTGATAGCGTCTTTGTGGAAGCGTGCTAGGACTCTCCTAACATCTACCGGGTATGAAAGCGATTTCTGAAACTGACTGTTTTCATAGTGGAAATTCAAACGAACTGGGATATGACTGCCGTGAGTCAGAAGTTAGCTTCTATGTTGAGGAGTTCTCAAGCTGCTCGAAAACCATGTTGTGACCATTTTCAATAATGTATTTCTTTTCATCCCATGTAGAAGCTATGAAACACTATTAAAATTACTGGAGATTTGTACCACATGCCAAGGAAACTTGTTTTGAATCCATACGTTTAGTGATATAGAATTGCTGTTATCGACTCAATGGTACTAATTTTGTGTCCTGTGTAGTCTAAAGCAGCGCTCATACAGTATTTTATAAGAATATTTAAATAAAATAATGATAACAATATAATGAAAGTTATGCGAATGTGCTTCCTCATTTCCTGGCGTATCTCTCTGATGTTTCACTGCTTTGTGCTGCCACAGAATGCTGTAATGGAACACATATTCAATTCACATCTTCTGCCTATCTAGATTCTTTTGAAAGTACTCAACTCTGCTTTTGGAGTATACAAGGAAAGACAATTTGTGAACAAAAGAGGGGGGAGCTGTACTAGATTAGGTAAACAAATGGATGTGACTATGCCTCTAAGATTTTACTTACTAAAACAAATGTGGGCTACCATTGTCCAAGCAACTGTAGTTTGCTGGCTCTTATTCTAAACCTTTGTTTTCTCTATATAATATGCTTAGCATCTCTTTTTATTTTTTATTTTTAGCTATTGTTTGTATATTTTCTAGTGTGAGCAATGCTTCTGCTTCATCTCTACCTTTCCCGTTCATCTAATTTGAAGTAACATTGTTTTATCACCATTAATACTGATAATATAATGTCATATAGTTATATATATATATGTGTGTGTGTGTGTGTGTGTGTGTGTGTGTGTGTGTGTGTGTTAGTAGACTCCTCAGAGCAGGCTCATAGAATCAGCATTTCCGATGTTTCTATGTGTTAGAGTTTATCTGAGGTCCGTGTAATTCAACCTAAATTTGGATAGATATTTGATACGAATTTTGACTCATATTTTCTTTTCTTTGATAAATATATTATTCCACTTTCATCTTCTATGAGGCATTGCTGTCAAAGGTATAGGTCCACACTGGTTTTCTTTTTAAATGGATGTTGGACTTATTTCAAGTTTTTTTTTTGTAAAGTCCAATAATTTATTTAATATACCTCCACGTTGGGGATGTTGAGTCCTTTCTAATTCGGATGCGTTTTTTATAGCTTCTCTTTTTGAAACAAATTAGCTTGTTTCAAAATACAAAGATACAGTTTTTACCTTTTAAAAATATGGCTTCATTTTCTTAGAATCACTATTTTGCTCGCTTTCCTCTTTTTACTTTGTGACTTCAACCATGAACTTTTTCTCTTATACACGTTTAATTAAAATTAGCTTTTTTAATGGTCTTATAAAAACGGAAGTTGTGCTAGGATAGCTTTTCTAACTCACAGTTCTAGTATACCTGTTTTAGTTATTTTTATAAAGTATTCAAAATTGATCTATCATATGACATGAAAACCCATATCCAAAAAGATATTCACACGCCAATGTTCACAGCAGCATTATTCATCTTCCCAGTGGCCCGGACATGGAAGCAACCAAAATGTCTTAGGATGGATTATTGGATAAAGAAGCTATGGTACAATGGTATATTGCTCAGCCATGAGATGAAATACTGCCATTTGCGACAATGTGGATGGACCGTGAGATAATTATGCTAAATGAAATAAGCCAAATAGAAAAACTTCAAAATCACATGATATCACTTATGTGTGGGATAGAAACATAGGAACAACAAAAGAAGAGGACAAACAGAGACTCATGGATGTGGACTATAGGGAAGGAGAAGAAGGGGAAGGGGAGGTACATTGGGTAAGATGGATCAAATATGTTGTGACAGGAAAAAATTTAACTATGGGGGTTAATACACAATCCAATAGATACATGCTTTACTGTTAAATTGTACACCTGAAACTTGCTGGATCTCATTAACCAATGTCAGAATAAAAATCAATTAATTAAAAATAAAATTTTTTAAAAAAGGTTAAAGATTGTGTGTTAAACAGTCCTTTGGACAAAAAAAGTAAAGTATTTTCATTGTCTTTCTCATACCCACAGTTGTGCATCACTCCCAGAAAAGGGAGGTTGTGAGGATACACACTGTCTTCTCAATTTTAGTGTTGACAAGTGGAGTAAGACCACTGTGTCCCCATGTTTCAAAGGGCACAGCAAATTCTTGTCTGAGTCCTGTTAGGTAATCCAGACTGTAAACTATCGAGCTGAAAAGCTCGTATGATTGCTGGAGCAGAGGGGCATCACAGCTACTTTAAAAGAAGCCTGTGATCATAGAATTATTCAGGCAAAGAGCCTAAGAATGTTATCCAAGGTCCAGATTTGGGACCCATCGAATGCTAGTTTTTGTAGATCCGAGTTAACAGGGTACCTGGAGAAGTGATGAGAATTCAAACAGCAAAAGCTGGACATGACTTTCTGAATTTCTCCTGAAGTGATAAAATGGGCATACATGAAATGTGCTGCCCAAATCAAGTTGCTGCAGGAGAGCACTTCAGTGCCAGATATGTCCGATGGGTGACGTCTCTTTTAAACACACGTCTTACCCAAATCATGTTTCACTACTTCCCAATAGAACTATTTAATTTGGAGCTTTCCTCCCTCCCTTACCAATCTTTCCTCTTCAGTTCTCCAACTGCACATGATGGCAACCTGAGTGTTAAAAACGCAGCTTCTAGTAAACTGGGAAGGAGCTATGAGTAGAAAAAAAGAAGTTTTGTACAACCTCTTCTTTAAATGAAATTCAAAATATTGACTAATATATTGAATTAGAGAATCTTTTATTTTCAAAAATTATCACGATCGTAGTACTTTCTATTAACTGGAACCACATTTCACTCAACAGCAGAACAAAAGACTATCTCAATCACTAGAAAGCAGGAGATAGTAGAAAAGGAAAAAATAGACTTTGATGATTATGCTTCATAGGTCTATATTAAGTGTACTTGTATTTTAGTGTGGTTGGAGAGCAGAATATAGTTGAAAGATGTGCAATAAATCTATCTACATGAGGGCAGAGATTTTTGTTTGTTTATGTGTATAGATATATTCCAATAGCTTAAAATGTGCAGTACATGAAAATACTCAATACAGGATTGTCCAGTGGATTAGTGAGTCTGGAAAGTTAGGGCCAGATTATGAGTGGACTCGAATATCGGGCTACCAGTACACAAATATGCAGCATAAATACCACCTATATACCTCCTATGGCGTAGCAGACTTGTCACTTATTCATTGCCATAATTTACGTAGTCATTCCAACAGATGGAGCCAGTAAAATGTCTTAATTACAGTAATTTGTATAGGAGCTGCCTCCCAGTGCTTGATATTACAGAGAACCTGAAGCCTTTTGGAGGATGCTCTCCCTCCATTTATAGCTGGAAAGTGAAGGTTGAGTTTTCAGTCCTTCACCACAAACCCTCTGGTCTTCCAGATTCTCAAATTCTATTTCTTTTCTGCTGGTACCATTCTGTCATCTACCAATAATTTCTTCTTTGGCCCTCATGTTTTTTTAGCCCCGTTATTATTGATCAAATAACTGTCTTCATTTTATGAATGAAAGATAAATGTAATGCATTAGTGTTTTTGAATATGTTGCTTCAAAATTACAAATCCTCTTTTGTTCCTGTCTATGATCTCTGTTGCCCCAGATCCCCTCAATGTCTCCTTGGTTCAGTACAGAATGTTATTGTTCTTGAAAATTCTCAAGGAACCTATGTTCAGAAGAACTTTCACAGAAATTTATGTCAATATTACTGCCACAAAACTATACAGATTCCTATATTTTTATGCAGAACAAAAGCAATAATATACATCTTTGCAGCCCAGTTTTATTTATGAAAGTCTACAATTGAAGTGCAAGTTTTCTTTTATGGTAAAATGATAATTATTGTTAAATGTGGAGGAAAGAAATGTAGCTTTCTATAAATAAATATGTCATTGTATTTTGCTTTAATAACTAGCCTTTTAATTAGGAATAAAAGGCAGGACAATTAAAATAAACCTTAAACTGATGATATAACAACTCAAATGCTACAGATTTCATTTGATGATTTTACTTTAGGGTACAACATGTAATACACTTCAGTATCTTGGTTTTTATACTTCCAAACAGAAGGCAAGTGACAAATAATGCTAATGACTCTTTACTCATGATTAACTGACTTATAAATTAATTCCTCGTTTCAGTTGAATAACAATATTGCAGAATTTTACATCCATTTTTCAGTCCTAATATCCCAGGTATGTTCAAGGCCTTGTATTTCTAGTGTAACATTATGGCACAGTTTTAGACATTCTGTTCAAACTTTATTAAGTTAAAACTTAAAGATTACTTTATGAAAACTGATAGTGTATTTTCTGTGTGATGTTATTGTTTCAAACATTCTAGGGATCTTTATATACACAGTTGAAAAAATTATGTTTTTAATAAAATGAATTTCTCTGTGCAAGAAAACAATTCAATTGTGAAAAATAGCTTTGTTGACTACGTAATTTAAATATGGTTACATATGAATTTAAAAATGGTTACATATTAAATTAAATATATTAATTTCATTAATACATTTATGAATCCAAATACATTGAGGAAATATTCCTCCCAACATTGATTTGCTGAGCAGGTGACAGTGATATGTGATTTACCTTTCTTAACTAGAGTATAGATTATAATATACACTTCTTCAAATGTAACATGAAGGAAAATCATGTTTCATGAGGAAAACCTTTTATATGACTTCCTTGTACAATTCAAATTAAAATATTTTAGAGTTAAGGTAGGAAAAAGCTGGTTTTCCTTAACCTATACTAACATTAAGAAATCATGTCAAAACTTAGGAGTTATATATTTTTTCATTCTTCAAAACTTCTATTGAAAAAATATAGATAATAATTAATTTGTTCTCAGCCTATTTAGTCTAAATTTAATTTGGATTCAAAATACAGATCTTTCGCTGCTTCACAGATAGTTTTGCAACATTACATTTTATTGCTGAGATCAGTAATCATTTGAATGATGATAAAGCTGTAGGACTATGCATACAGACACTTCCATTTTTAAGTACTTTTAAAAAATTTTCAATTACACTTGACATACAATATCACATTAGTTTCAGATATATTATATGGTGATCATTTATATAATTGATGAAGCAATCACTCCAATAAATCTAGTACCCCTCTGACCAATACATGATTATTACAATATTATTGACTACATTCCCTTTGCTATAATTTATATCCCCATGAGTATTTTGTAACTACCTGTTTGTACTTCTTGATTCTTTCCCTCCATTCACCGATATGCCTAATACCTCCTCCCATCTGGTATCCATCAAAATACTTTCTGTATCTATGAGCTGTTTCTGTTGTGTTTGCAATTATTATTTTTTTTTATATTTCATATATAAGTGAAATTACATGGTATTTATCTTTCTCTGTCTAAATTTCTTTACTCAGGATAATATCTTCTAGGTCAATCCATGGTAGAAAACTCCCATTTCAATAGAGGCAAACTCTTCCTTACTAAATGTGGGGAAAAGAACCACACAGCAGGAATGTGAATAGGATAAACCTTCAGAAATTTCATTTTCCGTGTCATTGGGGTTCTCAATTCTGTTTCACCATTTTCTAAGTCCCGGGGCACATGAAACTATGCACAGAAGAGCTAAAACTAGTTAAAGCACATACTTTACAGACAGAGCAACATTTCCATAACTGGAAAACTATAGCCATTATTTGGATAACATAAGCATAAATTTAATTTTAGCCATTACGCATATGGAGGAAAATTATCAGAATTTTCTCCTAAATTCATGACTCGTTCATATTGTTTATGAGTGCCGTAATTGATCTTCTGAAGTCTATTGTGATATAATCCAGGTCAGGTTTTCACTATACAGTAAGACAGACCTAGTCTTTATTCTTTTGCTAAAGATTTAGTATAGCCTTTAGATTTATTTTTACCTCATAACAAATGGAAAGTGAACACTCTTTACTCTCAGTGACCTATTCTATTTTGACTACCCTTTCTAAGCTGAGGAGTTTTTTGGTTGAATATTCTCAGGAAATATAAAAAGTGAGACAAAAAATAAATCCCAACATTGTTTATATAATACTAAGAAACATGGGGGAAAGAACCACATAGAAGGAATATAAATAGAATGAACCTTCAGAAGTTACATTTTCTCACCTTCAGTGGAGTTTTCAATCCTGTTTTGCTTAGCAATGTGTTTCTCCGTTTCCACATTGATTGAGTTATTGTTCTTTCATCTCAATGAATAACTACATCTTGCTGTTTTTGCTTGCACTATTACCTCTAAAATGTCCCTGCTTCACTGTATCACAGATGAACTCCTATTTTACAAGGCTGTGTGTAAAATTCATCTCATTTTTGAAACTTTCCTTTGTTCCAGCCACCAGCCCCCGATAGACACACAGACCACCAGAAATCATTGGGTTATAGAAAACACACTCTTTATTCAGCCAGCTGGGTCTGCCAAGGGTACTCAGACCGCAAATTAAGCAGCTCCAAAATATAGAGGTACAGAGTTTTTAAGCCCTAAACCCCATTCTTCATCCTGTTTGAGCACAGAAGTCTATTTTTATTCTTTTTACTGTCAACCCATGGGTCGGTTGTGCAAACGGGGGATACAGAAGCAGAAAGCTTATTGTTAAAACATTATGTTCCCATGGGCAATAGATAGCCAAACAGTAATTTTCCAGCCAGCACATTCCTCATTGGCCTCAGCAGAAAATCAAATCCTTGATCCTTTATGTGGAATTAATTCTTTTTCTTACATATGCAAACAAGAAATTGAGGAACACAGGCCAAAAGTTAATATGAGGAGGAAGAGGATTAAAGGTCCGGCTACAACAGATAGAAGGGTTGTTAGCCATAGTGACCAATTGAACATCCTATGAAACTAGTTATTTGATTCCAGTCTTTGTTTTTTCCTTGCATCTAAATGTCTCTGTGTTAGTAGTAAACTTTCTCTACTTATTCCAGAGTTATTGCTATAGAAGTAACAGGTTTCACCTAGAGTCATACTTAATCCATCTTGTTCTAAGAATAATAAATCTAAACCTGTTCAATTCTGCTAGTGAATCAACTTGAAGTTCTAGCCTGCTGAGCTCAGTTAAGTTTAAGGGAGTTCCTACCTATGTCAAGGTTTTCAGTTTTAGCCATACATTTGGGGTCATTCAGTGCCTCCCTATTGTTGAACACCATCTGGGCTATCTCAACAAGTTTGGCCAGGTTCATCCCTGCAAAATCTTCTAATTTTTGTAATTTATGCTGGATATCAGGGGCTGCCTGAGTAGCAAAGGCTACATTAATTGCCTACTGGTTCTCAGGGACCTCAGGATAAATGGGGAGCTTACCCAATATGCCTCGTTCATGAAACGCTCCAGGGGATTCCTAAGGTCCCTGTGTAACTTCAGTTACCTTAGAAAGGTTATTTGGCTGACAAGCAGACATCCTAATTCCCCCAATTAGAATTTGGTGGTACCGATCTAATGCCTTTCTCCCTGCCTGAGAATTGTCCCCAGTCTGGGTGGGTGGAGGGAAATTCCTCCTCAATCTGTTCCCTTGTTTCCTCAATTCTCCTCCCTCCCGCAGCTATCTTTTGTATTTCAGTCTGAAAGCGTCCCCATTCTTCTGCGCAGTGAAGAGGGTAATTAAAAGTTGTTGGCGATCATCCTAGGTGGGGCAGTGAGTCTGAAAGACATTTTCTAAGAGTTCCATTAATCCCTGGGGTTTCTCAGAGAAATGCGGATTCTGTGCCTTCCAGTTGTAAAGGTCACTAGTCGAGAAAGGCACATAAACCATAAAGGGCCTGTCTGTGTGATGTCCATGGGGTGGTGCTTCTTGCAAGGGGAGGATGGCCGGGGTGGTGGTATCAGCTGATGCCCTTCCCAGAGCTGGAGCAGGAGGCCCATAGGGGTTATCTTCGCCATGACTAAGGAGGTGAGGTGGTGCTATTTGGCCTCTGTTGTCCTGGATTATTGGGTGGGGGAAGTCACTGTCCTCCGGTGGAGATTAGAGGACTGAGGGACCGGGCTGTCTTGGAGATTTGGATGCCGTATGTTTTGGGGTGCCCACAACTAAGAATCATGCCCGTAGAGAAATGGCACACCGGCGGAGCCAAGGAAAGGGGTTCTGAACAAGGTTTAACCATTGAGTGACGTAGGGAAATTGATCGGGATGTCCCAGGTTTCCCATGACAATCTTCCAAACATTGCTCACTAAGCCCCTGTCAAAAGAACCCTTTGGAGAACAATTTACATCAACAGATAGCCACTCAACTTTACACAATGTTCTTAGTCTGCCTCGAGAAAACTTTATGCCATAGTCAGCTCCCACTACAAACCCTTCTTTGAAATATCGCGGGAGACACCCCTAGGCTGTCTTCTGTGAACTCGGGTACTCCCCTCATCGCTTGCGCACAAAACACAAGACAGACACTCAGACGAGAACAATTACTGTGGTGTAGGTGGACTTCGAGATGTCCACCATCTACAACCTAGACAAGACCAAAGACAATAGGCGGAACCTGATAACAGGGTACAGGAGGCAGTGTCCCATGACCTGGCTACAGTCAGGGATTATGACTGCGTCCAGTCTCTCCACAGACCCCCAACAACTGGTCAACAGAAACAGAAAGGTACCTTTTTATGCAGACGTCAAGGCCTCAGAGATTCCCGTCAGGACCAGGAACAAAGGGTGTGTCCTAAAAGTTGTATTCTTGATGATTGCATTGACCCTGTCTTGGCATTCAAGGGCCCTGGAAAGTCTCAGGTTGGCCACCCCTTTGAGTTCGTAACAGGGACAGCAACTGCTTCGGAGGCTGGTCCTGTCTTAAATCTCAGAGCCACTCCCTGGGTTCTTGCTGGGGCCTCAAAATACTGTAGCCTCCGACCCCCGATAGACACACAGACCACCAGAAATCATTGAGTTATAGGAAACACACTCATTAATTCAGCCAGCTGGGTCTTCCAGGGGTGCTCAGACCCCAAATCAAGCAGCCCTGAAATGTAGAGGTACAGGGTTTTTAAGCCCTAAACCCCATTCTTCATGCTGTTTGAACACACACATCTATTTTTCTTCTCTTTACAAACTGTCAACCCACAGATCGGTTGTACAAGCAGGGGTTACAGAAGCAGAAAGCTCATTGTTAGAGTGTTATGTTCCCATGGGCGATAGACACACAGCAATTTTCCAGTCAGCACACCTCAATCACCCATTATTCCTGTATCATGGGAAAAAAAGGCAAGGATATAATATTATCCAATATTGCATTGCTCAGTTTCTATCTCGGGAGCCTCAGGTGGTCTCAGAGGAGATATAATTTGAGATGGATACTGAAGGAGAGACTAGTATAGATAACAGTATGGAGATGGAGAAAATCTATTTCAGGGGAAAATAGTGGATACTCCTTTACCTAGTAAATTATGTTTGAAGTTGAAGAGAAACAGAATTTGGCATCCCACAATTTTCCTTTTGGAGTATTGGTTATTTTAATCTGGTTGTTTTTAAGGGAAGAAAGATTCAGGAAATAAACTTCTGAAATTCTCCATAACTGCCAAAAAGAAGGGTCCTCTTATCATACACACCTATAGTTTAGTATGAACTAGGTATGACAGACTTGGAGAAAGCAGCAAGACTCATATGATTAAAGTGCCCCATCGTTAAAGATGGCTAACACATATTTGTTTATCAAACGTTTGATTTTATAACTCCATGCGAATTGTTGTTCTGCCCCTTGAAGTCCCAAACAAAACCCCCCAACATCTTCTTAGCTCAAGATATCATATAAGCCTTAAATGCCTAATCTGTCATCTACTCTCATATTCTTACAGAACCCTTGTATTTACATTCATAATAAATGTGATTATTTTATCCTGTTAATCTCTCATGTTAATTTGATTTTTAGTCCAGCCAGAAGACTTTAGAAGGTAGATGGAAAATTAATTTTTCCACCCTTTAGTGCATACTCTGATGTTTTCTATCAATGAAATCCTGTCTTTATCTATTGCTTTACTTATAGAACTTTACCTGTTGACATGTATTATTTATATAGAAAAATAACATTGTACTTAGTCTTAGAGCTTGCTATGACTGTCTCTAGCCAAAATTGGCATGATTCTGACCTAGGGTGATTAATAGAAACATAATTTTATAATTCTTTTCAATGATTATGAATTGCATTACATTTACAAAGACATTTCATGAATTAACATAAGAAATGATAATGAAATGCTAGATCGTTGGCCAAATAACAGATCTACTGCCTTCTAAGGTAGAAATTGCAAATATACATACAACAGCAGACACTGAGATTGTGTTGTTTTGACCCTGAGATCAGATATTACTTATTATTCGTGTTATATTACATGGATTGGTATAAGCTTTCTGTGTCCTCTTGTAATTATTATTACTCTTTGATTAATGGTAGTGTTCATGCTTATGATTACGTAGAATCAAGATAATTTATATAAGAGGCATGAAGGCATGAACTTTATTACATATTTAATTACGCAGGGAAGATATATATCTTATGTTTTAGGAAAAAAATCCTAAATTGTATTCATGGACACAGTGAAAGACTTACAAGCACAAAATAAACCAAGCAATTGTTATATATGTTTGTATATGTATATAAATACATAACCTTACCTGCAGACTAATACTTTTAAGAACACTTATTTTTTTACTTGCAACAACCATGCTGCTTTTATTGTTGAAATACATGTAATATGAACCTGTTTTCTGTCACATGGGTCCTGAAACATAATTCTTATGCTACAAGAATCATGCCCAGACCACACATTAAATTAATATATTGAACACTCGATAAGCATAAGCAGTTCTCTGAGTTACGTAAGGGGATATGAAAGAGGACACTGTCTTCAAGGAGTTTGTATTCTGGTGGAGAAGCTATGATGCGTAAGCATAAAAATAAGTAGTAACACCAAAGAAGTATGTGTACAATTGCTGTAAGAGAAACAGACATGCATGATTTGAATGTAAAGAAAATGAATGCTATGGTGAACTAAATAGTTTCTTGATTGAGGAACAAAGTGGAAACTTTATTTGAAGCAAGAACCTGTTTTGTTTAATGCAATTGATTCTAGTTAGGTATGTGGAGGAGGAATGAAGAAGTATTGAGGGAGAAAATTAGAAGAAAAAGCTTAAGGAAAGAATTTACAAGGTGAGTTCAGAGGACAGTGAGCAGCATAGCAGTACCAATGAATTCATGAAGAAGAGAAATGGGAAATAGACAAGTAAATGAAACATCATAAAGCAGTATTTCTCAAAATATGGTTTTTGAGATGTTAAGCACTCAAGATGCTTGTTTAAAATATTTCTTTACTCCTTTCCTCAAACCGACGGAATTATGATATCTGGAACTAGAAAAGGGAACTCTGACTAGGTGGAATGCTACCTGTACTTTTTTGGTTTTAGATTTTACACAACTATGTAAAATATGAATGCAGAGAATATGTGCTTGAAGATTCTATTAAGGAGAAAAATAACATGACAAAGTTTAGTTCACTGTGTAGGACAGCTTGGAAAGAGATAGAATACATGTTAAAAGAATAGTGTATGTGTGAACAATTATTGGGCTATTATCTTAGGGTTCTCCAAATAAAGAACTGATAGGTTTGATTAGATAGATAGATAGATAGATAGATAGATAGATAGATAGATTAGATAGATAGATAGATATATAGATTAGATAGATAGATAGATAGATAGAGATAGATAGATGATAGATTAGATAGATTAAATAGATAGGTATAGATAGATAGATAGATAGATAGATAGATAGATAGATAGATGATAGATAATAGATAGAAAGATAGATAATAGACACATAGATGCTAGATAAATTGACAGACATAGGCATAGATACATTTATCTAGAGGGATTGATTCACATGATTACAGAGACTCAAGAAGTGCCATGACTATGATTGGCCGTCTACATTTGGAGGTCCAAGAAATTTGGTGGTATAATTTCAGTACAAGTCTAATGGCCTGAGAACCAGGAGTGAATGCAAATGGTATAAGCCCTAGTCTGTGTGAAGACCCAAAGACCAGGAACACCAGTGACGGAGGCCAGAAGAAGATGAATGGTCAAGCTCAAGCAGACAGCACATTTGTTGTTTCTCTACCTTTTTGTACTTACTATTCAGGTCCTCAACAAATTGGATGATGCCCACCCACATCAGTGAGCATGACCTCTACTCAGTATACTGATTCAAATCACAAATACCATCGCAGATGCAATAAAAAATAATATTTCTCCAGATATATGGGCTTCCCTTAGGTCAGTCAAGTTAACATATCAAATGAATCATTATAGCCAGTGAGATGGGGAAAATATAGGACATACACACAAGAAAAGTTGATAGGACTGAAGACTGGCGAGGAAGACAAAGGACTAAAACAAAGATAATATTCGACTTTGGATCCTCGGTAACATGAACTCAATGAAGAAAATAGTTGGAAAAAAGAAACTGAAAATTTGAAAGAGGTTCAAGCCTTGGCACATAGACTTTGGAGGAAATCCTGTAGAATGATTACTTAAGCCAAGGGATTGTTATGCAAAAGGTCACTAGCTTCACATGGCTTAAACATAAAATGAAGTTTAATTTGGGAAATCAGGAAGAAAGGTATCAAAGAAAAAAACATCTTTCTAGTTTTCCTAACCATAGAAAAAAGAGCCTAATTGGTACATGCCTGACCACACCTTTAAAAGAACTAAAAGCAACGGACTTAAAGTAGTACTATTCTATGTATTGAAAGGGAATTTGGAAGTGAGCTAAGGAAAAATCCATTGACATTGTAACAGTGGGAGCTTCCTGGTCATGGAAACATATCTTAAAGCAGGGGAGCTGATGACGCTAAGCACCTTGTACCACGGAGAGGCAGTTTAGCTCCATTGAGCCAACCCTGATCCAATGACCTACATATAGGTTTATCTGTGAAAAGAAGAGAATTAATGAACTGCTAGGGCCATCAAGCTCTGTTGCTCTGAGAGACTGGCAAGAGAAAAGAACAAAACACTGCCTCAGGCCGCAGACCTCAAACTGTTTAACAGAGTCACAGCTGGAGTGAAGCTTCGCTTGCAAAGCAAGCGATGTTATCACCTGTGCTTGTTGCTTTCCTCTGTATTGTCTACATTGAAAATTTATGCATTGCTTTTGATTACCATTCCGTCCTTGAGAGAGGAGGGGGGTGTTAAGGGGTAAGGCAACTTTTCCAAGAATAGGGCACAAAGAAATATGAGTAATAGGAATTAATCAAACAACTTGATCAAAGAAGAAAGCAAGATTTACTTTCTGAATGGGAAATTGTGTCAATGATTACATGGAAAGCCCCTGTTAGGCCCTGTTAGGCCCACAAAGGCCGAGGGGTGGGGAAGTGGTAGCTGAAATAATGATTCTTACTGGAAATTACTGTTTGACTATTGCCATGGGCACGTAGACCTTTGATTATAGCAACATAACATTCTAAACAAGCTTTCTGCTTCTGTAATATCACTTACGCAACTAACCTGTGAATTGACAAGTAGTGAAGAGAAGAAAAATAGACCTATGTGTTTAGACAGAATGAAGAATGGAACTTTGGGCTTAACGACCCTGCACCTCTATATTTTTGGGGAGATAAAAAAATAAAACAGCCTTGCATCAAGGCTCTCTGCCTGTCGTTTTTCCTTTGCCGACTCCACGTATCCTTCAGCCCTGGAATAGGCTGGAGCTGGTCTCTGGCAAAAGATTGAATTTGGAGAAGGCCTGCATTTAGTCAATGAGAGATAGAAACAGCCACTGAAGAAGCTATGGAAAAGAGCCATTAACTGTGTGTATTGATGGCTTGTTAGCCAAAGGAGAGGGGGAATATCAAGAGAGATAGACGATGGTGAAAATATCAAACATTACTGATATTCAAGAAAATTTATGACTAAAGAAAACATGTTTAATGACTGTTCAGTTTGACCATACAGTAACTAACTTTAATGTCAAATAGTGACAACATTTTTTGTGGAAGAAATGGGATATGACAGTAGCTAAAGGATTTCTTGATTTTGTTTACACAGCACACAACCATTTAGTGTACTCTTAAATATTTCCTGATTTTTATATTTTTTGAGGCCTGCGCTACAGTTTAATTTACATTTTATATGAAACCAAAAGCACAAACTGAGAATTATATATTTCAGATTTAGGAAACATAAATTTAGTTTGTCATTCTTTTTAATCATTATTCAAAACACAAGTCTTCTTCCAAAGCTAATTCATTTTTATCCCCAGGATCTTTTCTCAGTTCAATGAATCAATCTTGTTCCTGTTCTGCTCCCTCTTGATGTCGTGCCACTAATTAGTCCCCTATGCAATATCTTGACAATAACTGCAGACAAGCAATTTAAGGGAAATCATTATTTCAATGCTGTTGCTTTCAGTTTTCAAAGCCTATTCTCAGTTATTTATTTATAGCATATGCTTTCTTTCAAGATTCCTTGATAGAGATTTCTATACTTATGTTTTATTAAAATGCGCAAGGCAGTTGAACACTCTAGCCTGTCCAGCATCTCAGTTTAACTAATGGAAGATACCTGTTAGATGATATTCCATACATGCTAAGATGTACATGAGATCAAAGGACACGAGGTAAAGAGAAATTTGATTTAAAAATATTATTAAAAAATTTTATAACTCAAATGATTTACCAATGGCACAACTCAAATTAAAAATTACCTGAATAGAATACTAGAGGCAACACAGGTACTAAACATTTAATATAATAAATTGTTCAAGTTCCCTGACTTTGGTATCAGACAGGCCTGGGTTCCATACACATCTTTGACCTTACTAACCTCTCTAACTTTTAGAATCTCCAACATTTTATATTAGGATCAATATTAATACACCTCATAGGATATTTCAAAATTTCAAGCAACTTATTAGAATGATATCCAATTTAAAAAGCTATAAATATTATTACTATAATTTTTGTTGTCATTACTAGATATTATATGTTTGAGTGACATTTATAAATATAGCAATCACATATGAAAAAGGCTTCGATTATTTCTCTTGATTATTGTATATAGGATTCCATGTGTTTTTTGTGTAACTAATGGTTGTAGTTTGGGATATATTAGAAAAGCAGTCATACTTTTAAGAGTCTTTCGATTTGAATGCCCTGATCATTATTGTTAAACAATGTATGAACAAAAACACAGACAATATTTTCCTCAAAATAAATGGTCATAACAATATAATCATCTATTTTGAAAAGGAGAAAATACAAAAAATATATATATAAGGCTTGATTAAGTTTTGAGCACTAAGTGGAAATTTTGTATTTTATAGTATCTTTCATACTTTGGGAGGGAAAATGGAAACTCCTTCTGTAGGCGGGAAGATATGGCCCCTATTCTCTGATATGGACTAAATTGGTCATTCCCAATTGTACTTGGAATGGTTATTTGGTTGGAAGCACACTAAAAAGAACCTATCAAAAGAATATTTGGTGTATTGCACAAAGGAAAGGTTGAATAGTTCCTTGTGCTAAGAAAGGACAGATTTTAAAAAACAGATAAGCTTTAGTCATCTTGATCAGAAATTCAGAACACTGCTTTTCTTTTGAGTTTGGGGGGCCGTGCAGTGTCATTAAGACACCTAGGATCATGTATCTAAAGCACAAGGGTCAAGTGTCTGAGGGGAAGCATCTGATTAGCCTGGGTTAAGACATATGTGTAACCTTGGCCAAGGGTGGACTGCAGAGCACTGTGATTGACATTTTATCTAAGAGCATATGGCATATTGAAGCATAGTAACCCATAAAGAAAAAGTGGGTTCTGTGGGAGGAAGGGATGTTTGGCAGACAAACCAAGAAATTCCATTTTACCTTTTCAAAAACCTATTTAGACTCCAGATGTGCTTGACTGAAATATTTAAATAGGAAGTGTGTGGACAGACAAATCAAAATAGTGAAATATTTAGTGAAATATTTGGAGACAAGTATAGAAGAGTGGCATGTTATATAAAAAATATAGTGCTAGATTTCACTTTCTATCATAATAAAAAAATTAAAGTTTAACTTTTACTATGGCCGATGCTTGGAAATTTAAATAGCTGATTTACTAGAATTTTTCAAAATTTACAAGTTTATGTTGCTTCAAAAAATTGTTTTTTCCTCTTAGAAATTCTGGAAAGACTAAGGATAATGCTTGAATTTAATGAAAATTGCAGGAACTAAGAGCCCCTCTTTAATAAGACTGCATTAAATACCATCTAAGGACTAAATTTAACATGTTCATTGTGCTAAGTAGTTGTTAAATTACTTCATTTTGTATGTCATTTGAAGTTTCTGCAAAAATCTAATTATTAAATATGTTGTGCACCAGATGACTAAGGAATGAAGCAAAGTTATACAGATAAAGAATACATAGACTGTGTTTTGCAAATTTACTTCTCTCTGTAGTCATTGCTTCTTGGGTTAAATCTTTGCAAGTGAATCATATGTGCTTGTGGAAATATCATCTTACAGACAAACAAGTAAGCTTTTTTTTTTTTTTTTTTTTTTTTTTAGGGGGAAATAATGTGTGCTTAACTATCATCGGCTAGGGCTCGTTGATGCAAAAATAGTAAAGGTTTGCAAGGTGTCTCCCCGGGCTCTTTAGATGCAAGACATGATGTTTTGGAAAAGGTATAGAAAAGAAACAAGGATGTTTAATTTTTGTATGTTATGCTTTGTAACTTCTGTTTTCTTTTTCCCTCTAGACTTTCAACATACTTAGCGTTATTTTTTCTTGATTAAAAAAATACTATCATTGCATAAAATTAAGGAGAGTATAGAAAGAAAAAAATTATCAGCGTGTACTTTTGAATGCTTTTAAAATGTGCATATTTTTTGGACCACAACAGGGCTACACACACACATGCACACACATACACACCCATACACACCCATAGACACACACACAAATACATAATTTTGATCATGCATTTTTGCGTTTAGAATCTTGGATTTTTTTCTTTTTAGTTCATGCTATATCAAAAATATTTTATATCATTTGATATTCTTCAAAAACATCATTTTAATGAGTGTTTACTATTACACTAGGTGGACATACTGTAATTTTCTTTTCCTGTCTTCTTGAAAATCTATTTTTTTCACAAGTGGCGTTTGAAAGCAGCAGTTCCTAAAGAGATCCTTGTAGTTAATTACTGCTCTAAAATAAAAACTCTTTACTCGTATGCTTACTAGTCCTTTTTATGGAGATATGATCCCTAATTTCCATAAAAAATGTTCAAAGCCACACTTATACCAAATGAGGATGCATCAATTCAGCTACTAAGTCATATCCTAAAGATTAAACATCTTGGTTTACTCTTTTAAAGGATTTAGCATAATGATCAAAAAAATTTGCTAGTATCCTAATATATACTACGTAGGAAAAAAGACACGCTCCTCTTGTGTGCGTCTCCTTTACTCTCACACTACTACCACACTAACAACACTTCTGACACCAGATGTATGGGTTTGCCACTCATCAAGCAATTCTCACCATCACCAGCTGGGTGTCCTACAATTCATCGTACTTCTCACACTAACTGGACTTAGTGCAGACCCTGCAAGTTAAGGCTCAGTCCCACAAGACTGCCTCCTATTTCAGATGCTAATCAAAAAGAGTAGGTCCTCAGGACATCCACAACTTTTGTCTGTCTGAATTACCTATAAACCATAAGTTCCCACAGAGCCCCTTCTCGAATTTAGTCAGTTTCTAGAACAGTGCACAGAATTCGGGGAAGCATTTACTTGCAGCCAGATGAAGAGATACATCGGGTAAGACTGGGAAGCATCCCAGTTTGAGAGCTTCTGTTTCCATAGACTTCAGGTGCGCCATCCTCCTGGAAGGTGGATGTTTTCACCAACTGGGAAGCTCTCCAAACTTCATTGTTTAGAGCTTTTTACGGAGGCTTCAGCACATAGGCATGATCGATTATTAACTCCATTTTCAGCTATTTTCCCTCTCCAGACAGTGGGGGTATAGAAACGAAGGTTTAAAGCTTCTAAATCATGACTTGTTCTTTCTGCAACTTGCACCCATACTGAATTCCACCAAGGGTGAAAAATATTACTATCACCCAGGAAATTTTCTGGGATTTAGGAGCTCTGTATTAGGTGTTCCTATCACTCAGGAAACTAGACAGGTCTTAGGAGCTACGCATTAGGAACCAGGGTCACAGACTAAATGTTAGAACAAAATGTTCTCCTGTCACCCCTATTTACAAGAGGTTTTAGGAGCTCTGTGTCATGAACCAGGACACTAATCCTTTTGGACCATGGCCTCCCCTTTATGATCTCATTTAAGCTTAATTACTTTATAGTCTCAAGAAAGAAAGCCATAGTATTTCTTTCTGATTCTGTGTGTGTATGTGTGTGTCTCTGTGTTGTGTGTGTGTGTGTGTGTGGGTGTGTGTGGATGTGGGTGTGGGTGTTTGTAGGGTATGTAGGACAATTCAAGACTGCCTATGTGATAGGAGTCTCTAAAGTCAATGTACATTTTCAAGGGCTTAGTACATTGCATATCTAAGATCCAATCTTTTGTTGTTGCTATTGGTTTGAATTTTTTTGTTTACTCATATATTTTACCAAATTTATCAATCATTGTTTCTATGTGAAAAAAAAAACAGCTTTGAGCTTAAAATATAATTTTGTTTTTAATCATATGGCAAAAATATACACTTGATTTAATGGTTTATTTGAACATTGTTTGTCTCAGCTACGGTTCTGCATTTTAAGATAAAATGATTCTTAACGTCGGAATATTTTTACATCAGGTAGCTTATAGTGCGTGTCTGTTTTTTTCAGACTGTTCACTTTTTAAAATGAGTTTTCATTTTATATTATTTTATTTTGTTTATTTTATTTAATTGTAGTTTTGCCATACAAACAAATGTATGGGCAATTCATGAGGCACTTTTGTTATGTTTTCTAATAGTGCCTATTAATATTTACATTATTCTGATTATGGTAAAAAGTATATATTTTCGACTACATTATTTGATAGTCTATATCTAATACCCCACGTGAAAACAATTTTCCTTTATAACTCACTCTTTGGACTTTTTAAAAAATTCCATGGCATTACTATTCTCCCGCTTTCTGATAATAATAATGATGATGATGATGATGATGATGATGATGATGATATTACTAATACTTTCTCTTCACCTTGAGAGTCAGTAAGCTTGAGTCATATTTAAAATAGTGAAGCTACAATGTGTTTAATCCTTCAATGTATTTGTTCATTTAATCTAGTTAGTTATATATGATTACTAAGTTATTGATGAGAAACTTTAGCTCAAAATGGGTAAGTGACCTGTGTAAGGTCACGCAGCATATATGGATAATTACTGGTATTTGACCTAGGGTCTAGCTCAATAGTTTTGCTTCCATTATTTTATTGCCTGTAAGTGAGATCATACAGAATTTACTTTTCTTGTTCTGTCTTATTTCTCAGCACAGTGCCCTCCAGGTTCATCCATGTTGACCTCCCTGCACTTCATTTTCTACATTAGGTACTGTATCCTTAAGACATTCTTTTGTTTTGTGACACCTGACAACTAGAGGACATTGCTAAAGGGATAAAGGTGAATTCGAGACTAATAAAAGGACATTCTTTTCCACACAGTTAAGCAACGGAGATTAATGATTCAATTCTAATAAAATTTAATTATATAAATTGAACATTTAGTCAAATATTTTTAAATCGAGATGAAAAACTAACACACGATCCACATTAAAAAGAAGTTAAAGACAAGAAGGGCAATGGATTTTTCAAAGCTGAGATAAGTACATAAGTTATATGTACACATTTATTATTATCAATGTTATTATGCATATCAAATTAAAGATGCCCAAACCTGGCAGATAAAACATTTTTGCAAAGAATTTAGATAGATATTTAAGTACATACTATAATTATCTTTCCGTAATTGTACTTGCTTTCTTAATTTATGACGTGAAAATACTATCATAATTTTAATTCCATGGTTTCTTTAAAGCATTACATTAAATTTGATTTAATTCTGTATTAGTCTCATAGCAAATATGGTCTTAGACATAATCTATATGGAAGCATGGTATCTAATATTGTAATAATGTTGTTTGTTAGATGAATATATTACAAAAAGCTTGAAAACCTTAAGTTCAATGGTTAAAATTAGCTAAATTATTTTATAGGAAATTTACAATCATTGACGATCAATAGTGTAAATATTTATCGAGATGTTTCTATAGATGTTAACTTTAGAGATTTTTTATAACTGTTAAATTGATATTTTAAGTGATTATTTTACTCTACTCTCTCAGGAGGTTATAAAGTGCCTATATCTAATATCTTTATTATTCAGGGTAGCCAAGACTTGGAAACAACTGAAATGCCCTTCGGTAGATGATTGGCTAAAGAAGATACAGTACATATATACAATGAAATATTACCCATCCATAAGAAAAGGTGAAATACTGCCATTTGCAAAAACATAGATGGACCTTGAGATAATCATGCTAAGCAATATAAGCCAGACAGAACAAGTTGAGAATCATATTATTTCACTCTTGTGGGCTGTAAAACTGAAAGCAAAAAAAGAACGAGACAAACAAACAAAAACTGATAGACACAGACAACAGTTTAGGGGTTACTAGAAGGAAAGGTGCATAGTAGAAAAGGGTAAAGGGACTCAAATATATGGTGATGGAAGATTTGATTTTGGGTGGTAAGCACACATGAAACATGCATAATGTATTATTGAATTGTACACTTGAATCCTATATAATCTTATTAACCAATGTCACCCCAATAAATGTAATTTTAAAAAGAATTATGTATTTATAATATATAGTTTGTGGCAGTTTCCATTAGTTCATATGGTATTTATATATTTGTGTCACTTTGTGTACTTGGTAATGTGTACGAAGTGTTTGTAAACAAAAATGGTTGAGTTGTATCATTAAAATTATTAGACTACGATACTTTAGTGCCTATTAATTCAAATAAGATGAGTTACCAGGACATCACGATAAAAAGAAATAGCAACAACTTAACGTTAGTGTGCCAGAAGCGTCATTATTATTGTCCTCTGCGGACTTCGTAGTATTAGACATGTCATTTAGGAATGACTTTTTTTGATTTAAGTGATTTCCATTGTTTCAGAAAAAATACAGCACAGTAAGTATTTGCTCCAGTGCTTTTTTTCGCATAAATAACCACCAATAAAAAATATATATTTTTTCTTGTCCTCTAGGTAATACAGCAAAATTATATATTAAGATTCGGGATGACAATGATCAACCTCCAGTGTTTCAGAAAAAATTCTACATTGGAGCTGTTTGTGAAGATGCAAGAATGTTTGCTTCTGTACCCAGAGTTAAGGCATGAACAAGTTTATTAAGATAGTAAGATAAAGTGATAGTGAAGGGCTAAAAATTTGTAGATAAAATGTAATCATATTGTGTAGTTTAACTGAGTATGCATTCCTGTTTAAACAAAATCATAACCTTGGAAATATGTGAGTTTACTTAGCCAAACTAAGTGCAGGTTTATTATGAGGTGACTACTAAGAAAATTTCTGGGCTTTAATTTTACTACAAAAATAGTAACAAATTTTATGATGTGTTATACTGAAGAAGAGATTTAAAATGTGTGTTTTCCTCATAGATTTGTATGCTTCTAATAGGTTTCATCCAGGGTAACTCCAAAGACCCTCAGGATGGAGTTTCTAGTGGCTAATATAAAGTTGCCATTTTCTAATGGAAGAAAAAATGTAATAAGTTCTCAAATTATTTTTTCTGCAACAAGATTTAAAATTCAAAATGCTAGCTAAAGAATGTAAAACAACACTACCGATTTTAGTACTTTACTAAAATTTTAAAAACTTAGATATATCAGACAAAATTTGCAAATCAACAGAATTGGAAAAAAAAACATTCCAAAACTAAAGTTGCTAATTTTCCACTTTTTCCTATTTTGTTATTATGAACTAAGTTTAAGAATTTAGAAGTTGCCTTCGTTTTATTACTAGGAAATAAATTTATAAATATTACTTGCATTTGGGGTAAAAGGTTAGAAATTAGAACATTTTAGACTCTCTGTTACAGTTATGTTCTTAAAGTATTCCAAAATTTTTATCAGAATAGCTATTAACATACATGCATAAAATCTAAATTTCCATGAGCAAAACCAGCTATTGATTGCCTATAGTTTTGCATTTGAACATTTGAGTCTCTTTCCCTATTACTAGAGCTCCTCTTACATGTAGTTTTATCACTTCAAACACACTAAAAGAGAGGAAAATCAACCGAGCAAATAAAGCTTGCAAAATAGCTTGTTGTAGTGTGTGCAAAATAGCTCTTACACAGTGCCAAATACTGACTTCTGATCTGAATGACCAGTTATAACTAAAAGTGGTCCACAAATTTAAATCAATCACATCATACATGAATATATGTGTGTCTCACATTAAAATTTATAAGTAATACTTTTTGGAGTTGAATTTTATCTTATTTTATATCTTAGTCCCATTAATTATTAATGGATTCCGTTCATTTATTAATCGGTAAATATTTTTTGAGTATTTACAGTGTGCACTGTTCTAGAAGTTAGACATAGCAATCAAACAAACAAAAAATTACCACCTTACTAATACGAACTATGGAAATACACAAATAGTATATCAAGGGAAATGGTGGCTATTTAGTACAAATTCATGTGGTCAAGAAAGAGAAAGACTTGTGGATTACTAGGTATGGATCGTTTCGAGCATTTCAGTATAAAGTCCCTGAAGCTAGAGGGAGCTCGGTGATCAGTGCGACTGAAAGACTGGTTGGAAATGACTACGATATGAAATGTATTCTAGAAATTTTAGAAAGAAATGTGTTGAATGGTTTTGTCCAGAAGGGTAACATAACCCAATCTCAAAGGATTAGTCTAGATTTTGTGCAGGATTGGAAGTGGGGGTGAGTAAGTGTTGTTAGACTGGAGTAGAAGCAGAGCACAATGCATTACTTTCCAGGTAAGATTTGATAGCGACTTGAACCCTGGTAGAAGGCAAGGAAATTGGTGACAAGGGAGTCAGTCAAAAGACAGCTGAAAGGATTTGCTGACACATTATAAGTGTTATAGTAGAGAAAATAAAAAAAAATGGCTCTTGAGTTTTTTTGTACTGAACATTTCTCCTCCCAGGTATGGTGGTGGCAGAAATCAAGAGTTTATTTTTGGAGATTTTATGTATGTGAAGCTTTTTCAATTACACAAGTATAGTTCTTGGCATGAGAGTCACAGGTGCTGGTTCAGGAAAGGAATCATGGGTTCAGAATGAAATCACCTAGAAAATGGGTGCAGATAGAAAAATCCAATGAGTGTTTCCTGGTTACTCAGCACTTAGATATCAGAAAGAAGATCCATAGAAGAATACTGAGAATGCACTTTTATGGGGCAGCAGGAATACTAGGAAAATGTAGAATTCATGTACCATGTAAAGAAAATGATTCATAATGGAAGGGAGTGATCAATTATCACCTGCTGCTGTGAATAGAATGCCCCTGTGGCTTTTTACATGATCACTTATGACAATAAAAGTATATTGTAGTGAGAAAAACACCAATAAGCCAAATGCTAAATTATGCCATTAATCGAGGTGTCATTAAGGGGATCTGTAGGTGACTGTAGCAAGAGACTTTAGCGGGTGATACCTTCAGATGATGGCGTTTACTTCAGAGCAGTGGGGAAAGGTGGCAAAGGAGATGGGATATTACCCTAGAAGCAATTCAGAGACAGAAATATCCCTGCTATCCATCTATCCCTAGCCAGGATCTGCGCTACGTAAAGTATGGGAGCAAGTGTTTGAGATAGCAGTGTCTTGTGGTAGGGGGAGGTGCAGGGTGGGAAGAATCAGAAAGTAATATGGATACGTAAGGTTGAATATTTAGGAGATATTGCCAATGATGGACTATAAATACCAGAAGGTCTCGGAGAAGTTTTTGTGCTGGAGGTTAAGGTGAGGTGGAAAACTGAGTCGTATGAGGATATTTGAAGAGCTACCTGGGAAGAAGTATCTGGGCGGCGAGAGATGTCTTAGAGTGAACACCTGGATTTCTTGTGATAAATAAACACAATGGGATTGATTGTTTCTCTAGGACTAGTGAGAACTCTCCAGGACATTCCTCCTCTCAATCTATCAGTTGGTAATTCAGGGTAGGGAAACGGGTGTTTTTCAGGAAATCAATTTCATGCACTGTAGCATTCTGCATAAGTTGGAGAGAGAGAGAGAAATAAAGAGATAGAAATTTTACAACCATATTGAAGCAAGTGTATGCTATAATAAGTAGTTCCATTAGAAAAATACAAATTGCCACGTGGATTCCAAAGAAGGAGACATTTCAATTGGTGAAATAACATAAATGATGTCCTAGAGGCTGAAGGATTTGTGTTACACTGAAGGGTGATTAGAATTCCTCAGCGAATCTTGTTTATTTAGTAGTTTATTTTATTATTAGTTTCAAGTAAACAGCACTTTGGTTAGACATTTGTATATTTTATGAAACGATGTCCCCAATTACTCTACCTTCCCTCTGGCTCTACACATAGCTATTACATTACTCCTGACTACATTCGCTATGCCATGCTCCCCAAAACCATGACCATATATCAAATAATACTTTGTTCTTCTTTAAGTCTTCACTGCTTTTTCCTAGCTCCCCAAGCCCCTTCCCTTAGGCCATCACCAGATTGTCCTCTATATTTATGAGTCTGTTTTCAATTAGTTGGCTCCTTTTGTGCCTTAGTTCTGTACATAAGTCAAATCATATGGTATTGGTCTTTCTCTGTCGGACGTATTTTGTTCAGCATAATAGCCTCAGTGAATCTTAAATGAGGACAATAGTCTAAGCAGAGGAATCACTGTGAACGAAAACACAGATTAAACAAAGTGCAGAGTGTGTTTTTGGAAGCGTGATAAAAGGCAGGTACCTTGGGAGGGGATGGGAGTAATAAATCTTCCAATGGTGAACAATATCAAGTGCCGCTTTTAGCCTTGACGCCTGGAACCTTCCGCCATTCCAAACTTAATCAGAGCAAAAGTGAGTTAAATAATTCTCAGCTCATGCTTAGAGCAGCAAAAATCTTATTGGAAACAACCCTGAATCATGGCCAGCCAAGCCCTGGTGCTTGATGAAAAGAAGATTTAAAAAATAAGGGAGAAGCCCAGGATTCTTAAAGAAGCTTTTCTACCACTTGCTATATAATATCCGTTTAATGTAGTATTTCATCTACCATACATGCACGTTAATTTTTTAGTTCCTCATGAAATCCATATTCATAAATATTAAATGAGGAATGATGTTATTTGTAGGAAAAAGAAGAGAAGACATATAGAATTGACCAAGAAAGATGAGACTGAAATATCAGTGAATAATACTACACTTACTAGCTTAAACTATAGATAGTGGATTAAGGGCATTACTAAAAATATGTTAGAGAAAGGTAATGCGATGTAAGCATTACTGAAATGAATTATCCAATGTAAGTAATAGAGAAAGTCACATATATATTTCTGAAATGGTACATCTAATGTGCTTAGAGACTGTCAAAATTTAAATTTAGAAAATATATATTGAGTCCTTAGGCTGTGCTAAAAATACAGAGAAAAACAAGAGACTGTCCCCCTGCTCAGAGAATTGACATTCCAGTAAACTAGAGCAAAAATAAAAAGTAAATAAATAAGGCTTTTGTTTATACAGACATGTAGGGACTTAGTTTCTGACTCAAAAATGTGAATGTTCATGTCATGTTAAAGTAATTCTTGGATGGTATCAAAAGGTCACCGAATAAAAGAATTAATTTGTGAATATTGTCTCTATTTACTATGGGCTCAGGCTCATAACTTACAACTAGATCCACCAAATTGATTTTCATTGGTCACAAGCAATCAGGCGTTTTAATTGCAAAATAGGGAGAAAAAAATTAAGTGGTAATTTCACTCTTTGGCCTTTAATAGAAGAATTAATATCAGCTAAAAATATAGCCTGAGCCCATAGTAAATAGAGACAATATTCACAAATTAATTCTTTTATTCGGTGACCTTTTGATACCATCCAAGAATTACTTTAACATGACATGAACATTCACAAGTATATATCAAAAAGATTTAAAAGCAGGGCCTTGACCAAGTGTTTGTATATCAATACTTTCGGCATTATTATTCACAGTAACTTACAATGTGGAAATAACCATTAACAGATGAATGGATGAACAAAATGTGGTTTGCACATACAATGGAATAGAATTCAGTCTTAAAAAAAAATGTCTGCTAAGTGAAATAAGCCAGACGTGGGACCAATATTATATAGATTGAGTCACCTAGAGTAGTCCAATTCATAGAGACAGAAAATTGAGTGGTGGTTACTAGGGGCTATGAGGAGGGTGGATTGAGGAGTTATTCCTTAATAGTCACAGGGTTTCACTTTCAGAAGATGATAAAGTACTAGATATAAGCGATGGTGACGGTTTCAGAACAGTGTGCGTGTACCTAATGTAACTGAATTGGACGCTTTAAATGGTTAAAATGGCAACTTTTATGTGATGTATATTTTAGCACAGTCAAAGAAAACTTCTAGCCATGGGGAGAAACATCATCAATACTGTTAGAACATGAAAACTATAATTTTCAAAGCTGTTATTCTTCAGTGGTATCCATTTTTTCTAATTTGGTTTGAATGTGAATCACATACTCACATTCAGAAGAAAATATTTGTGTAACTGTCTTTATATTTCTTGATTTTATAACTGTGGTTTTTGACATTTATTCCCCAACACATTGTCAGTATTATCAGTATCAGTGGCAAAAGTTTGGCAGTGATGCTCATTTTGGGGCCATATCTCCGCTTCTCAGCCTGCAAGGAGTATGTGTCAGAATTCCCCAGAAGATTTTGACTTCCTTCTTTGGAGGCAGGCCATTACTTGATTAATACTAACTGAAGTCTCTTATTCAAATAAAGAATGATCGATAGATTTGGTTACATCAGAATAATAGACCACTGTGACAAAGACGTTTTAATGATTAAAGGACAAGCAATAAGCTAAAGCATATATTTTCAACAATTTCTTTACACTCATAGAAACAGTGTCCAGAACGGAGAAAGAATTTTTGAAAGCAACTCTTTGGCCAACATAAACAAAACTGAAAAGTCATGTATATTTGAACTATTACTCATAATTTCTGTGTGAGATAAAGATGATTAAACTTAGCCTTTAAGCATTAGCTTTTCTGTTCCTCTCAGGCCTTTGAGAATTATTAGTCAATGTATATTCCTTATTAATAGCAAAAATTGCCATTTATGTGTCTTTCTTACATTCTGAGAACTGTAAAAATTATTTACTTATTTTAGCCTACAGAATTTATCTCGATAAATATGTAAACAAAACAAATGAATAAATAAAACCTCTAATTACAAGACAGGTGCAATTATTCCTAATGGTATTGTTGCAAAAACGAATTCAAAGTTAGACTTACCTAATAAGTTAAAGGCCTTTTCTTGTAATATCTGTGCCGCCATTTGTCACTTCTCATGGGAAGGGAGGCTTGGAATCTTAGCAGAAGTTGAATGTTGGCACAAAATAACAGAACATACCAAGGCTCTATGAAAAATTAGGGAATAATTATCAAGGGAACTAAATCATATTCAAACTGAGATGTCCTGTGTGATTTATGATTCCCTCTATTCAGATAGGCAGTCAGATCTGGTTTTAGAAACACTTTTCAATTTCTTAACCAACATTTGCAGTTTATTACATGTTATTTTTACTGCAACCATTAGCCTAATTTAATGCCAATTTAAGGAGAGGCAAAACATAATCAAGATTATATTTTGAATTCTCTGATAATTTTCCAGTAGTTACTGCAATAAGGATTAATCTCTCCTTTTACTCGTTGCAGATATGAAAAACTCAGTGTCATAAAAATTGAATTAAAATGTTGACCTAATGTCTCCTGGATGTCGAGAAGTCTATGAACGTTGCGTTCTTGATTTATTAAAGAAGACATATTTAAATTTGTGGACAAGAAAATAATAGTTTGAAATAACATCAAGAAAGGGAGAGTTCTCACTCACGAATCTCCAGTTCTTAATTACATTTCCTAAATAAACACGAAATGGGGACAAGAGGTTGGGGGAGAGTGCTGCCACTGTTAGAGGATACAAATTTCCTTAGTGGCAAAAGTACGGAGACATGCAAGGTTAACAATGCAGAGAGCAATACAATTAGCTTCTTGATAGAGATTAGGAAGGCTTCTGAGGGCTCCTAGTCCCCCGCCCTGGCCTGACGATGTTAGACAGATGGAAGGAAAATAATTGCAGCACATTCATATGTTTACTCAGTGTAGCATCTTTTACTAGGCCAGATTCACGCCTGGCTCATGTCAAAAATGGTACTGACAGCAAACACTTACCTCTTGTTTACACTGCTGGGGAGGTTGAATTCCTCCTCTACCCTTCCAGGTTCTTCTTGCTGGTCTAAAAATTAAATTGACATGAAAGAAATTAACATAAGAATATAGAATTTGATTCCATATGTACATGAGGACATCTCATACGTATGGGACCTAAGGAAGTGACCAAAGCAGGCAGCTTTTGTACAATTTCCAGGACGAAACCATATATTGATGAGGATTTGACAGGACAAAGAAATTTGGGTCTGTGTCCTCAATCACTAAGGAATAAGCAGAGTCTGGGTTTGGGGCAGTCAATTAGTACAAAGAACAAGGTTTGTTTGTACAGGCTTCTTAGCCCCAAATTCTCTATCTCTGCTGCTAAAAGGTATTTCTCTTTCCTTTTAGTACAGGGAAGGTACCTTTCACATGGGATATTTATTTTCTGCTTTCAGAGGGACAAATGGGGGATCAGAGTGCCCTGTTTGTGCTGGCTGCTTTTTGCATAATTTGAATTCAAAATATCAATATGCCACTTTGGCATATTTTGGAGGGTCCAACACTAAGCTCCAATAATGCTGTACTAGGTTCTTTAAATAATTGTCAGAAAATTAACTCATGTATTCCCCTCAAAAATCCCATGAGGTAGCTATTGTGATAATTCTCAAGTTACAGATGAGAAAAACAGGTAACCTCTCCAAGGCAAGGCCAGGATTCGCAGCCATGCACTCTGGCCTAGAGATTATGCTCTGTGCCTCTCAGTGGAGGAACACTGGTCTGGGAATCAAATCACTTGCATTTAGGCTTAGATCTGCTCTTAATTCTCCATAAAATGCTGGATTTTATTACTCTGGCCACTATTGTCTTCTATTATGCAAATATTGCTTTAGAACTAGGAGCCTTTGTGCATCTTCAAGCATTTCTCATGGTCTGTATGTTATTTACCTTAGGGAAATAATGGCATGGGAAAAATGCCAAGTGTCCTAGAAATAATACTATATTTGAGAGTTACATTTTCACCTTCAAAGAGTTGGGATTACTTAATTTTGTAATCCAAAGCACCACTTACGTATCACAGATTTTGTGGACTATGTCACTAGAATCTTGGGTCATATTTTGTGACAATTTTCTTCCTGGTTGCTTTATATAATGGGGATAAAAAGAAGTACCAGTCTGAATTAAGATCCCATAAAAGATTAACTGTGTTCCTCCTTTGCCAACCATGGGACACCCATACAAACACTTCTCATTGTTTCAAGAGAGTAGTATCTCTTAGAAGATCTCACGAACCATGGTTTTCTTCATGATTGCCATGCCATCTGACCTCATATAGTTTGTACCTTGAACAAAGCGAATAAGCATAGGTGCCTGAGGGTTCATTAATTTCTGGGCTATGACTCTATAACTGAACTACAATGTGTAGTTCTAATTGGGTACTTAAACATGTTATATTGTTATCATATATGCGTGTGCCAATTTTTTTTCCTAGAATTCGAATTTCACCTAAGCAAATGCCATGTTACCCCATTAGCTTAACATCTCAAATTGGAATTCATTTAGAATTTTAAGTATTCATTTATTTTTACATATAGTCTTACCTTTTAACCAAGACTTTCCATGTGAAATGATTTAATCATTTATTTTCAGATGCATAAAATATTCTTTTGAGTATTTTCTTGGGCCTGATCACAACATTAAGAGTAACATGACCCATCATTTCCTTTGCAATGTCCCTTCTTGTCACAATTAGGAGCTTAGATTTAATACTATCCTTCTGAAAGTTTTGCATCTATCACAGTTTTTTCATTTATTTAACCCCACTGGGGAAAACAAATGTCAAGAAAAGTGTTCTGTTTTTCCTAATGACTGATATATTTTTGTTGTTTGGTCACAGCCTATGTTGTACTTAATAATTATTGTTTTCCTTTGCTCTGATGGAGGCTCCGAGTCAAATATTTGATTCAGCTATGCAATTTTATAATCTGAACGCAATACACTTGTATAATGATAACTTTTTCTCTGGTTTCCGTTGTAGTCTTTGCTTTCTTTCCCTTCAGCTATTTTTATATTCTTATGTATTTTTAGAAAAGACTTCATATCTATTTTGGAATTCCGTAGGTTCTATCCAAACATGATTCCTAAATGCTCTGTTTCTAAGAGCCTGTGCTTCTCAAGCCTACATTTTCCCCTGTTTAATTTGAGAGCCGTGAGGTATTAGCACCAGTTTCTGATATATATTTATCTTTATTGGTCTGAATAAGTACAAATTTAAGATTTCTTGTTATTTGTATGACTGGGAAAACACAAGTCTTTCTTTGGAGGCACAAATCTAAGCAAAAATGATTAAAATGAGCCTTTAAAATTTTTTTCATCCCTCTCTCAATATATATTTATTTTGAACGGCCTATTTTATTGCCTATAAGAAGAATTAAAGGCTACGTTTATTTAAAATGTATTATGAAAACAATTAATTCCTAATATACCATAAAAAATGGGTAACTCCCCAGTATTTCTAATTCATTTATATTAACGAAACCAGTGAGCCTGGAGCAAGATTATGTATATGACAAGAATATAATTTACATTGGTTAGTTCGTAAGTCACACTGTATCCTGAAAACTTTGAAGATCCTTTACATTTTTTTTTTCAAAAACAGGCAAAGACATGTCTTGCTTCACTATAGTACATTCTAATGTATAGGAAAAAATAAAACTCGATGGATTAAGTAGATGCTGAAACTTGATTTGGTAACTATACTAGTTTTGGTAAACTCACAGCACTTTTGTATTTGTTTCATTTTATTTGTTCCCAGGATGTATTTCCTTGGATGATCATGGCTTTTGATGATCCCAGTAACATATAAAAAGACAAAGTCAATGAAGTTCATAGTAATTTGAAATACTCTATTACTACCTTAATCCAACAGTACCCAGGATATGTTACAACCTTAAATTCAAAGATTTCCAGAGTACATAAGAACTATAACACACTGAGTGAAGAAAAAAAAAAGGGGGGTAAAAAATCAAACAGAAATAAGATTGAAATAGGCACAGATTAAAAAGGATATAAAAATTGGCAAATAACATATGTGTGTGTATACATACACACACACACATACACAACTATATATGCATATACACACACAAACACACACATACATATGTGTGCATGTGTATGTAAGCATTCAACTTGATTAACTAGTTAGGGATTCGTAAAATAAACCACAGGGAACCACCACATGTTCATCAGAAGGGTTAAATTTAAAAAAGATAGACAAAATCAAATTCAAAATAACTGGAGCACTCAGATATTGCTGATGAGATACAAATTAGTATTACATTTTGGAAAAAGTTGATAGCTTCTGTTAAGTGTGAACATATGCATATCCCCTTACTCAGAATTTCTCCTAGGAATCAACAGTTCATAGGATACATTAACCATAGTGTACTTGTGAAATGGAATTCTATAGAGCGATGGAAATGAATATGACTACATGCAATGATTTGGATGGTTCTGAGAAATGTAATGTGAGCAAATGCATTCAGGAAAATAAATCCAAATTTCTTAACTCAATTTATATCAAGTTCTAGAAGAGGAGAAACTAATCCAATCAGAATAGTTGTTATTTTGAGTGGGAGACCGATAATGATCTATTCTTTGATCTAGATGCTAGTTAATTCCAGAGATATAATTTGAAAAATAAAATTACAAAATGATTATAAAGCTCTAAATCTCTAGAAACAAAAGGAAAGTTATTCTGGTAATTTTTAAGATTTTCATGGAAGATATAATAAAATAATTTTGACAAAAGTAGAGGAGATCATTTCTTTCTGTTAGTTTTTTGTTTAGTCACTGTGAAGTAGTTATCTATTTTTAATGCTTGGTAAAACGATGCCACATACTTTTGTTCTGATTTCTTGCAAGGAAGCATGATTTGGAAGAATGGAGCACAATATTATTGATAGCAGTGACTGAGAGATGACAGTAACCAATCACGGTAGGTTAGATCTGGAAGATGGGGTTGAAAGTGGGAATGCAAGTTAGGATGAAAAAGCACATGGGTTTATCTGGTTCTAGGTTTCAGAATCCAGAATTGTAATCCAGAGAATGGGTTTACGACCTGAAATTTGAGTGATCATATTAACGGGTCAGCAACAGATTGATGATGAGTCTTGCAGGATACATGAGTACAGGCAGAGGCCTTTCTGCTGTTTTATACTACAGGGCATTCATGAGGAATCTGAACTAGGTAGAAAGAATGAGTGAAAGGAAACAGATGACTGGAGTCTTAGCAGAAGGTCTTAGGCACTCAGGAGAGAACAGGCATCACAGGAAAAGAACAGTGTGCCTTTCAGATACAGAAAACCCTGGCAGAGAACACACTTGCTGCAGGAGTAAGTAAGGAATAAGAAGCAGGGCATGGCCAGGTGATACTGAGGGAACCACTTTTGAAAGAGAGGCTCCTTGTTCGTTTACTATTCTAGATTAGAGCTAAAGTTAGACCGTGAGATGAGGCTGAAACCAAAGGTGTAATGAACAAACAAACATACAAATACACACAAAATAAATAAATAAATAAATATGCAAGCAAATAAATATACAAATGAATGAATGAATGAATGAATGAATGAATGAATGGAAACATCTGTAGGCAAGAAACGAATTGTCACTCCTGCTTCTTCTGTCAATTTCTAAAGGACCTCAGGAACTTTTCATTTGATAGAACATTGATTATGCTTTAATCAAATGTAATAAATATATTAATCCAAAGATGACAAAGAGTAAGATTAATGAAGAAAAAATATAAAGGCCATCAAAACGAATTTTAATATTTAAAGCTATATCTTTCTCTGTTCCAGAAGCTTAATGAGGAAAACGAACCTACATTTTTACTTTTAAACCACTACTGGGCGGCATAATCATGGACAAGTTTCTCAAATTCTGTAGGAATCAGGTCTGCCACTGATGACAATACTATCTTACAAATTCCTTTGCATCGAAATGAAAAAGTGCATATGAAGCCCTGAGTTCAGTGCCTGCCTCCCTGAAATCTCTCAATAAATATTCTGAGTCCGTGATAGTTATTTCATCAGAATATCTCTTCACCTATAAGATAACAGTAGTTTCAGACTCAAAAGTTCTAATCTAGCATGCACAGTGCACATGCTATTAAAGACACCATTCTATTGAACACTCAGATATCTTAGCATTGCCCCTGAAACCAAATAGTGGGCTTTTCTTTCTAGAACTCACATTTTGTAGCAATATAGAGTACTAATTTTTCCTCTGATTTTAATGACAGAATAAGGAATATTTAATAAAAGCTAACAGTTAATATGAGAACAGGCTCTCCATTATGTAATGACTGTGCAAATTCTACCTTTGAAATGCTCTTTTTACTAAAATCCTGTCCCATTGAGAAATAATCAGTATAACCATTTCAACTTAGCCGTGATGCTGACTCGATGCTCCTTTCCTCAATAGTTGACCAAAAAAGGGAGCGTTGTGGAGAAATGAACATCCTCATCGCAGACAATGGGTACGAAGTAGACAACTATCCCTTGGGAATGGGGTTAAAATAGGACACCTGGGCCCCAGGCAGTCCCACGGATTTGAATATTCCTGCCCAATCAGGGTTTTTCCCTCTGTCTGCGACTCTGCGCTGATTCCTCCCAGAAGCAATCCCAAATCTATAAAGGAACATTCCAGGACACTCTGACTCTGTGACTCAACCCCTTGGAAGTAGTTTGAGGGCAAATGCTAGTGAAAGATTACATTAGAATGCGGGTGCGGGAGGGCGAAATGGGCCCAGGGGATGGATTGTGTGATGATGGGTGTTCCGGTGTCTTCCTGAGCACAGCTGACTCCTGGGAAATGCTTGTAGTTCAAGACTGGCAACTAAAAATTCAGTGCATTTTGGACAACCGTGTCCCCACGGTCACTTGAAACTCACCAAAGAATGACGAAGAAAAGGATGGAATGAATCCTATTGACACTTTGTAGCAAAGTAGCTCTGTACTCACTATGTAGAAAAGCACATGAGATGAACCACAACTGGGCCCCCTCCTCAGACTTTGGGGCCCTGGATCATGCTTTGTCCTCAGCAGGACTGGGCCTCCTTGGGCCCCCAAATCCATGCGGAGCTCCCATCTGTTGGCCAAAGGAGTTTCTAGTTCTGTTGGGGTTTCTTTCCCTATCCTGGGCAGGCCACAAATAATGAGCAGAGTGTGCGCCCACCGGTGGCTGTGATCGTGCAGCACATGAAGCTCCAACTGCAGGATCCCGGGCTATGATGTGGGCAGAAGTCCTTTTGGGCAGAATTCTTGGATGAAATTTTTGGTCTGTTACAAATCAGATCCTTATCCTTGATTTAAGCATGTACGGAGTCCTTCTTTAATTGTTTTCAGGTCCACGAAGTCACGATCAGATAGTTGCATGCCTCTTAATATGTACCCTGCAAAGAGTCAAGCCGTCATCTGCCACCCAGAAAACTCTCACGATAAGCCTGAGATGATTCCCCTTTCTTTTGAAATGCTTCATTCAGAACAGGTCCAGCCCAATGCTTACAGGCCTCTCTAGGGAAAAGTATAAGAAACATTCACACACTCCTCTGGACACTGATATACCAAAGGATGCTTTATGCTCACATGGTGACTTGCACTCACGCTTTAGCAAAACACAAATGCCCGCATCATTAGACACCTGAAAATGTACCCAGATATTCAAGACAATTTTCTCACAGGCAAACACATTTAGACTTTTAGGCAAGTCCACCAGCCTGGTTAGCCACGCGGCTGCATCTCTCTGTCTCTCTTTATCTATCTGTCTGTCTGTTTGTCTGTCTGTCTCTCAAACACACACATACTCACAGACAAACATACAGACTGGTATCTAACATACTCAAAATGGAGGTTCTTTGAACTCTGTTCCCTGACATCTAAGGATGTGGTACATCTATACATCTCCCAAAGTAGGAAGAGCTCAGGAGCTAGGCCTTTTGACCCAGACACAGAAAGACACCCAAAGTTATGCCAGGATCTCAACCAGGCCCTTAACGATATGGGCTTCTGCAGGCCTGGGCCTTCCTCACTCTCCTCAGCACTCGTGCATGCCTTCAAAAAGGAAGAAAGAGAGTGTGCCAGGTGGCACGGCAGGGTCAAGGAAGTGTGGCCTTGCTTTCCCGGCCACTTGAAAGGCTGAATAAGACATCGCCAAACTCCAAGTACCCAGAATCCAGTCCCTGACTGCCACAACCTGGCTGGGCTTTGGGTCTGAAGGCAAGCCTGCTCCCAGAAACTTAGCACTTTGTTTAGCACAGCCCATCTTGGGGGGCAAGACTGTCTGTGGTATGAATGGGAGCTAGAAAAATCTGCGCAGGTTCTGGCTGTTAAACAGGTGGGGAAAGCAACATAGGTGTAGGTGTCAGAGGAAGGAAGATGAAAGAATGGGGAACATAGGACTGTAGAATTGCTTGCAAGGTTTAAAGACCCAAAGGAGTGTTGAAAGGGCCTGCTGAAAAATACACGAGTTGGAATGGAACAGGGCATGAAGGTGGAAGCTGAGCATAGAAGACAAAGGGAATGAGGGAGTCAAAGAAAAGAACAGGGCTTAAGGATGATGTTTAGAACAGGAAAAGCCTGGAGAAGGGAGAATTCACTGTCGGCCGGCAGCAAGCTCATAAACAACAGCTATGATTTATTGAGAGCTAATCCTCCCACCTGGGAACGTTAATTGGTCAACTCACCTGAATCAGTCCAGAGAACCAGAGAGGATAAATTGATGTCAACTCACCCCTGTCTGCCAGAGCACCACACTGGGCTATCACCTGACTTGGGCCTGGCTGCTTTGAGATTGCAAAAAGCCAAGTGTAGACAGGGCAACGGAGAAATAAAAACCTCCAGTGGAGAATGTGTCTGGATGAAATGGTGATTCCTGGTCCCTTATTTGTCAACCCAGAGGCTTGGAGCAAAAACATGTGTATCAGAGCACAAGACAGTCAGGAAAGGGTGAGAAATGGAACACAAATGGCCAGGTACCACGCAGTTACTTGGGGCCTGCCCAGGTGCTGATTTCCCAGGTTGAGGCACGCCAGTGACTCCCAGACCCCAAACGCCAGTACATTTGTAGCCCTGGTCCCAGGTTGAAAGAGAGCACCTTGCAAGCTCTTATGCCAGTCCTTCCTTGAGACTCGACTTCTACATCCTCGATAGCATTGATAGAGAAAGGACAGTGATAAGACCTGTGATAGCACCCTGAGCAGAGGGCTGTACTCAATAGCTGAGATGCATGTGTGTCCTGAAATTGAAGTGAGTCCTAAGGATTCCTGCCTGAGCTGGGACTTCATGCATGCCAGTCTGTGCTATGACCCCCAACTACAGAAACACTCATCCTCAGCCTTAGCCTCGGCCACTGTGGAGGAATAGGCTGTGCACTCTCTACTGGTCCCAGTGTGCCTACAGACCACATGAGATCGAAGGATCAGGATTTCTTCCTGGTCTCGTGACAGAGTGCAGGACGTTAGCTGCTGGCCTACTGAGAAGCCACCCACAGCTGCATTGCATCAGAATCTATGTCCATTCAATTCATGTCTACATGTGCAATTTATCTGCCTAAATGCCACAGGATGACTCTTTGGGCCCTGTGGCTTATGTAGCCGCCAGTCCTTGGTCCGAAAACAAGTTGTCTCTGAACAGCCCTGGGAATTTCAGGGCTGCGTTTTCTTGGTTCTCTAGCTACTGCCATTCATGTGATGAACTCTTAACATTAACATGCTGTGACACTGGCCCTTTCAAGCAGTCCCCCAGTCCTCCAAGGGAACAGAAATTTGTTGCCGAAAGTATCAGGGCCTTTTGGCTTTGCCTCTGTGAGATCCTGGGACAGATGGCAAGACCTTAAGAAGCAGAACGAGCAAAAGCAAATTCCCAGGCTCAGACAATGAAATGGGGATGACCAGAGCCTCAGGGTGGAGGGAAGGCAGCAGCATGAGTCAAGAGGGTCAGCGCCAGGGTGACCGTCAATCAACAGGCAGCTGGTGCTGAGCACACACCGGAACAAATGGCTGATGGCTAATGAGTTAGCACACATGACATTTTCTTAAGGTTGCAAAGCCATGTAATTCTTCCATATATCCTTTGCTACAAATGACAGCCTGCGGCAGGGTTTGGGGTGCCTGTGCTGAGTGGGCTTTCTGGTAACGACAGAACAGGGAACAAATGGCATCGTTGTGTGGACTTGAGGTGATGGCTTTCCACTGAGTCACAGATGGTAGCAAAGGACATTGACACAGCTGAGAGGAAGGTGAAAATGACTGGCACACTGGTTGAATGACGGCGTCATGGGAGCGTGGGCAACAGGTGTAGGTGTGTCCCCTGATTTCAAAAGGAGATGAACTTGAAAGGGAGGGCTCTGTCTCTTGGTGAGAAGGCAGCTTCTCCAAGGACAGTACCAATGTGTTAAAGACTAATAGATTCTGGAGCAGAGAGCCCCTAAAGGAGACATGAAAAGAAAGCTGTGATACGGTCAAAATACTCTTTTCCTCAATAGAATACCAAAAATGGGAACGTTGTGGAGAACAGAACAACCTCGTCATGGACAATGGGTACTGAGGAGGCAACTGGCCCCTTGGAGTCAGGTGAAAATATGGCTCACAAGACCAAGACATTCCCAACATTTGAATATTCCTGCCCAATCATGGTTTTTGCGTCTATCCAAAACTGAGTTCTGATTCCTCTCGAAGCTTTCCAGAATCCAATAAGGGACACTTCAGGATGCTCTGAGTCTGTGAGGCAAACCCTTGGAAGTAGTTTGAGGGCCGGCATGAAGATCAAGGACAGCCCAGAGCATAGGTAATGTTCTGTACTCACTATGTAAAAAAGTACCTGAGACAAAGCACAACCAAGGCCCCTCTTCAGGCATTGGGGCCCTGATCCATGCTTTGTCCTCAGCAGGACTGGACCTCCTTGGGCCCCAAAACCGCATGAGGATCTCCCCTGTTGGCCACCAGACTTTCTATGTGTGCTGAGGTTTCTTTCCCCACACCGGGTTGTCCACAAATCAGGTCCCGGGTGTGCGCCACCGGTGGCCATCAGCGTGCAGCGCATGAAGCTCCAACTGCATGATTCCAGGCTGTGGTGTGGGCAGAGATCCCTTCTGGCAGAATTCCTGGATGAAATTCTTGATCTGTTTGAAATGGAGATTCTCGAATGAAGCATGTACAAAGTCCAGTCTTACAAAGTCCAGTTAACTGGTCAGGTCCATGAAGACATGCCACTTCATGTGTTCCCTGACAAGAGTCAAGCCATCATCTGCCACCCAGAAAACTCAAGTATGCCTGAGATAATCCCCCCCCCCTTTTTCATGCTTTCTTCAGACCTGGCCCAGACAGAGATTTACAGGCCCTCATAGACTCTCCTGGACATTGATGCATTGATGCATGCGAATGACCCTTTATGCTCCCGGGATGTCTTGCACTTACACTTTAGCAAGGACATCAAATGCTCGCATCATTAGATGCCTGAGAAGGTACACGGACTCTAAAGATAATTTCACACAAGCAAAAACATGTAGACATTCGTGCAAGTCCACAAACCTGGATAGCCACAGGCCTGCATCTCTCTCTCTCTCTCTCTCTTTCTTCTTTCTTTCTGTATCTGTCTTAGTGTCTGACTTTCTGCCTGTCTCTCAAACACAAACAAATAAACGAGCCCTAGCCGATGATAGTTAAGCACACATTATTTCCCCCTAAAAAAAAAACAAACAAACAAAAAAAAACGCTTACTTGTTTGTCTGTAAGATGATATTTCCACAAGCACATATGATTCACTTGCAAAGATTTAACCCAAGAAGCAATGACTACAGAGAGAAGTAAATTTGCAAAACACAGTCTATGTATTCTTTATCTGTATAACTTTGCTTCATTCCTTAGTCATCTGGTGCACAACATATTTAATAATTAGATTTTTGCAGAAACTTCAAATGACATACAAAATGAAGTAATTTAACAACTACTTAGCACAATGAACATGTTAAATTTAGTCCTTAGATGGTATTTAATGCAGTCTTATTAAAGAGGGGCTCTTAGTTCCTGCAATTTTCATTAAATTCAAGCATTATCCTTAGTCTTTCCAGAATTTCTAAGAGGAAAAAACAATTTTTTGAAGCAACATAAACTTGTAAATTTTGAAAAATTCTAGTAAATCAGCTATTTAAATTTCCAAGCATCGGCCATAGTAAAAGTTAAACTTTAATTTTTTTATTATGATAGAAAGTGAAATCTAGCACTATATTTTTTATATAACATGCCACTCTTCTATACTTGTCTCCAAATATTTCACTAAATATTTCACTATTTTGATTTGTCTGTCCACACACTTCCTATTTAAATATTTCAGTCAAGCACATCTGGAGTCTAAATAGGTTTTTGAAAAGGTAAAATGGAATTTCTTGGTTTGTCTGCCAAACATCCCTTCCTCCCACAGAACCCACTTTTTCTTTATGGGTTACTATGCTTCAATATGCCATATGCTCTTAGATAAAATGTCAATCACAGTGCTCTGCAGTCCACCCTTGGCCAAGGTTACACATATGTCTTAACCCAGGCTAATCAGATGCTTCCCCTCAGACACTTGACCCTTGTGCTTTAGATACATGATCCTAGGTGTCTTAATGACACTGCACGGCCCCCCAAACTCAAAAGAAAAGCAGTGTTCTGAATTTCTGATCAAGATGACTAAAGCTTATCTGTTTTTTAAAATCTGTCCTTTCTTAGCACAAGGAACTATTCAACCTTTCCTTTGTGCAATACACCAAATATTCTTTTGATAGGTTCTTTTTAGTGTGCTTCCAACCAAATAACCATTCCAAGTACAATTGGGAATGACCAATTTAGTCCATATCAGAGAATAGGGGCCATATCTTCCCGCCTACAGAAGGAGTTTCCATTTTCCCTCCCAAAGTATGAAAGATACTATAAAATACAAAATTTCCACTTAGTGCTCAAAACTTAATCAAGCCTTATATATATATTTTTTGTATTTTCTCCTTTTCAAAATAGATGATTATATTGTTATGACCATTTATTTTGAGGAAAATATTGTCTGTGTTTTTGTTCATACATTGTTTAACAATAATGATCAGGGCATTCAAATCGAAAGACTCTTAAAAGTATGACTGCTTTTCTAATATATCCCAAACTACAACCATTAGTTACACAAAAAACACATGGAATCCTATATACAATAATCAAGAGAAATAATCGAAGCCTTTTTCATATGTGATTGCTATATTTATAAATGTCACTCAAACATATAATATCTAGTAATGACAACAAAAATTATAGTAATAATATTTATAGCTTTTTAAATTGGATATCATTCTAATAAGTTGCTTGAAATTTTGAAATATCCTATGAGGTGTATTAATATTGATCCTAATATAAAATGTTGGAGATTCTAAAAGTTAGAGAGGTTAGTAAGGTCAAAGATGTGTATGGAACCCAGGCCTGTCTGATACCAAAGTCAGGGAACTTGAACAATTTATTATATTAAATGTTTAGTACCTGTGTTGCCTCTAGTATTCTATTCAGGTAATTTTTAATTTGAGTTGTGCCATTGGTAAATCATTTGAGTTATAAAATTTTTTAATAATATTTTTAAATCAAATTTCTCTTTACCTCGTGTCCTTTGATCTCATGTACATCTTAGCATGTATGGAATATCATCTAACAGGTATCTTCCATTAGTTAAACTGAGATGCTGGACAGGCTAGAGTGTTCAACTGCCTTGCGCATTTTAATAAAACATAAGTATAGAAATCTCTATCAAGGAATCTTGAAAGAAAGCATATGCTATAAATAAATAACTGAGAATAGGCTTTGAAAACTGAAAGCAACAGCATTGAAATAATGATTTCCCTTAAATTGCTTGTCTGCAGTTATTGTCAAGATATTGCATAGGGGACTAATTAGTGGCACGACATCAAGAGGGAGCAGAACAGGAACAAGATTGATTCATTGAACTGAGAAAAGATCCTGGGGATAAAAATGAATTAGCTTTGGAAGAAGACTTGTGTTTTGAATAATGATTAAAAAGAATGACAAACTAAATTTATGTTTCCTAAATCTGAAATATATAATTCTCAGTTTGTGCTTTTGGTTTCATATAAAATGTAAATTAAACTGTAGCGCAGGCCTCAAAAAATATAAAAATCAGGAAATATTTAAGAGTACACTAAATGGTTGTGTGCTGTGTAAACAAAATCAAGAAATCCTTTAGCTACTGTCATATCCCATTTCTTCCACAAAAAATGTTGTCACTATTTGACATTAAAGTTAGTTACTGTATGGTCAAACTGAACAGTCATTAAACATGTTTTCTTTAGTCATAAATTTTCTTGAATATCAGTAATGTTTGATATTTTCACCATCGTCTATCTCTCTTGATATTCCCCCTCTCCTTTGGCTAACAAGCCATCAATACACACAGTTAATGGCTCTTTTCCATAGCTTCTTCAGTGGCTGTTTCTATCTCTCATTGACTAAATGCAGGCCTTCTCCAAATTCAATCTTTTGCCAGAGACCAGCTCCAGCCTATTCCAGGGCTGAAGGATACGTGGAGTCGGCAAAGGAAAAACGACAGGCAGAGAGCCTTGATGCAAGGCTGTTTTATTTTTTTATCTCCCCAAAAATATAGAGGTGCAGGGTCGTTAAGCCCAAAGTTCCATTCTTCATTCTGTCTAAACACATAGGTCTATTTTTCTTCTCTTCACTACTTGTCAATTCACAGGTTAGTTGCGTAAGTGATATTACAGAAGCAGAAAGCTTGTTTAGAATGTTATGTTGCTATAATCAAAGGTCTACGTGCCCATGGCAATAGTCAAACAGTAATTTCCAGTAAGAATCATTATTTCAGCTACCACTTCCCCACCCCTCGGCCTTTGTGGGCCTAACAGGGCCTAACAGGGGCTTTCCATGTAATCATTGACACAATTTCCCATTCAGAAAGTAAATCTTGCTTTCTTCTTTGATCAAGTTGTTTGATTAATTCCTATTACTCATATTTCTTTGTGCCCTATTCTTGGAAAAGTTGCCTTACCCCTTAACACCCCCCTCCTCTCTCAAGGACGGAATGGTAATCAAAAGCAATGCATAAATTTTCAATGTAGACAATACAGAGGAAAGCAACAAGCACAGGTGATAACATCGCTTGCTTTGCAAGCGAAGCTTCACTCCAGCTGTGACTCTGTTAAACAGTTTGAGGTCTGCGGCCTGAGGCAGTGTTTTGTTCTTTTCTCTTGCCAGTCTCTCAGAGCAACAGAGCTTGATGGCCCTAGCAGTTCATTAATTCTCTTCTTTTCACAGATAAACCTATATGTAGGTCATTGGATCAGGGTTGGCTCAATGGAGCTAAACTGCCTCTCCGTGGTACAAGGTGCTTAGCGTCATCAGCTCCCCTGCTTTAAGATATGTTTCCATGACCAGGAAGCTCCCACTGTTACAATGTCAATGGATTTTTCCTTAGCTCACTTCCAAATTCCCTTTCAATACATAGAATAGTACTACTTTAAGTCCGTTGCTTTTAGTTCTTTTAAAGGTGTGGTCAGGCATGTACCAATTAGGCTCTTTTTTCTATGGTTAGGAAAACTAGAAAGATGTTTTTTTCTTTGATACCTTTCTTCCTGATTTCCCAAATTAAACTTCATTTTATGTTTAAGCCATGTGAAGCTAGTGACCTTTTGCATAACAATCCCTTGGCTTAAGTAATCATTCTACAGGATTTCCTCCAAAGTCTATGTGCCAAGGCTTGAACCTCTTTCAAATTTTCAGTTTCTTTTTTCCAACTATTTTCTTCATTGAGTTCATGTTACCGAGGATCCAAAGTCGAATATTATCTTTGTTTTAGTCCTTTGTCTTCCTCGCCAGTCTTCAGTCCTATCAACTTTTCTTGTGTGTATGTCCTATATTTTCCCCATCTCACTGGCTATAATGATTCATTTGATATGTTAACTTGACTGACCTAAGGGAAGCCCATATATCTGGAGAAATATTATTTTTTATTGCATCTGCGATGGTATTTGTGATTTGAATCAGTATACTGAGTAGAGGTCATGCTCACTGATGTGGGTGGGCATCATCCAATTTGTTGAGGACCTGAATAGTAAGTACAAAAAGGTAGAGAAACAACAAATGTGCTGTCTGCTTGAGCTTGACCATTCATCTTCTTCTGGCCTCCGTCACTGGTGTTCCTGGTCTTTGGGTCTTCACACAGACTAGGGCTTATACCATTTGCATTCACTCCTGGTTCTCAGGCCATTAGACTTGTACTGAAATTATACCACCAAATTTCTTGGACCTCCAAATGTAGACGGCCAATCATAGTCATGGCACTTCTTGAGTCTCTGTAATCATGTGAATCAATCCCTCTAGATAAATGTATCTATGCCTATGTCTGTCAATTTATCTAGCATCTATGTGTCTATTATCTATCTTTCTATCTATTATCTATCATCTATCTATCTATCTATCTATCTATCTATCTATCTATCTATACCTATCTATTTAATCTATCTAATCTATCATCTATCTATCTCTATCTATCTATCTATCTATCTAATCTATATATCTATCTATCTATCTAATCTATCTATCTATCTATCTATCTATCTATCTATCTATCTAATCAAACCTATCAGTTCTTTATTTGGAGAACCCTAAGATAATAGCCCAATAATTGTTCACACATACACTATTCTTTTAACATGTATTCTATCTCTTTCCAAGCTGTCCTACACAGTGAACTAAACTTTGTCATGTTATTTTTCTCCTTAATAGAATCTTCAAGCACATATTCTCTGCATTCATATTTTACATAGTTGTGTAAAATCTAAAACCAAAAAAGTACAGGTAGCATTCCACCTAGTCAGAGTTCCCTTTTCTAGTTCCAGATATCATAATTCCGTCGGTTTGAGGAAAGGAGTAAAGAAATATTTTAAACAAGCATCTTGAGTGCTTAACATCTCAAAAACCATATTTTGAGAAATACTGCTTTATGATGTTTCATTTACTTGTCTATTTCCCATTTCTCTTCTTCATGAATTCATTGGTACTGCTATGCTGCTCACTGTCCTCTGAACTCACCTTGTAAATTCTTTCCTTAAGCTTTTTCTTCTAATTTTCTCCCTCAATACTTCTTCATTCCTCCTCCACATACCTAACTAGAATCAATTGCATTAAACAAAACAGGTTCTTGCTTCAAATAAAGTTTCCACTTTGTTCCTCAATCAAGAAACTATTTAGTTCACCATAGCATTCATTTTCTTTACATTCAAATCATGCATGTCTGTTTCTCTTACAGCAATTGTACACATACTTCTTTGGTGTTACTACTTATTTTTATGCTTACGCATCATAGCTTCTCCACCAGAATACAAACTCCTTGAAGACAGTGTCCTCTTTCATATCCCCTTACGTAACTCAGAGAACTGCTTATGCTTATCGAGTGTTCAATATATTAATTTAATGTGTGGTCTGGGCATGATTCTTGTAGCATAAGAATTATGTTTCAGGACCCATGTGACAGAAAACAGGTTCATATTACATGTATTTCAACAATAAAAGCAGCATGGTTGTTGCAAGTAAAAAAATAAGTGTTCTTAAAAGTATTAGTCTGCAGGTAAGGTTATGTATTTATATACATATACAAACATATATAACAATTGCTTGGTTTATTTTGTGCTTGTAAGTCTTTCACTGTGTCCATGAATACAATTTAGGATTTTTTTCCTAAAACATAAGATATATATCTTCCCTGCGTAATTAAATATGTAATAAAGTTCATGCCTTCATGCCTCTTATATAAATTATCTTGATTCTACGTAATCATAAGCATGAACACTACCATTAATCAAAGAGTAATAATAATTACAAGAGGACACAGAAAGCTTATACCAATCCATGTAATATAACACGAATAATAAGTAATATCTGATCTCAGGGTCAAAACAACACAATCTCAGTGTCTGCTGTTGTATGTATATTTGCAATTTCTACCTTAGAAGGCAGTAGATCTGTTATTTGGCCAACGATCTAGCATTTCATTATCATTTCTTATGTTAATTCATGAAATGTCTTTGTAAATGTAATGCAATTCATAATCATTGAAAAGAATTATAAAATTATGTTTCTATTAATCACCCTAGGTCAGAATCATGCCAATTTTGGCTAGAGACAGTCATAGCAAGCTCTAAGACTAAGTACAATGTGATTTTTCTATATAAATAATACATGTCAACAGGTAAAGTTCTATAAGTAAAGCAATAGATAAAGACAGGATTTCATTGATAGAAAACATCAGAGTATGCACTAAAGGGTGGAAAAATTAATTTTCCATCTACCTTCTAAAGTCTTCTGGCTGGACTAAAAATCAAATTAACATGAGAGATTAACAGGATAAAATAATCACATTTATTATGAATGTAAATACAAGGGTTCTGTAAGAATATGAGAGTAGATGACAGATTAGGCATTTAAGGCTTATATGATATCTTGAGCTAAGAAGATGTTGGGGGGTTTTGTTTGGGACTTCAAGGGGCAGAACAACAATTCGCATGGAGTTATAAAATCAAACGTTTGATAAACAAATATGTGTTAGCCATCTTTAACGATGGGGCACTTTAATCATATGAGTCTTGCTGCTTTCTCCAAGTCTGTCATACCTAGTTCATACTAAACTATAGGTGTGTATGATAAGAGGACCCTTCTTTTTGGCAGTTATGGAGAATTTCAGAAGTTTATTTCCTGAATCTTTCTTCCCTTAAAAACAACCAGATTAAAATAACCAATACTCCAAAAGGAAAATTGTGGGATGCCAAATTCTGTTTCTCTTCAACTTCAAACATAATTTACTAGGTAAAGGAGTATCCACTATTTTCCCCTGAAATAGATTTTCTCCATCTCCATACTGTTATCTATACTAGTCTCTCCTTCAGTATCCATCTCAAATTATATCTCCTCTGAGACCACCTGAGGCTCCCGAGATAGAAACTGAGCAATGCAATATTGGATAATATTATATCCTTGCCTTTTTTTCCCATGATACAGGAATAATGGGTGATTGAGGTGTGCTGACTGGAAAATTGCTGTGTGTCTATCGCCCATGGGAACATAACACTCTAACAATGAGCTTTCTGCTTCTGTAACCCCTGCTTGTACAACCGATCTGTGGGTTGACAGTTTGTAAAGAGAAGAAAAATAGATGTGTGTGTTCAAACAGCATGAAGAATGGGGTTTAGGGCTTAAAAACCCTGTACCTCTACATTTCAGGGCTGCTTGATTTGGGGTCTGAGCACCCCTGGAAGACCCAGCTGGCTGAATTAATGAGTGTGTTTCCTATAACTCAATGATTTCTGGTGGTCTGTGTGTCTATCGGGGGTCGGAGGCTACAGTATTTTGAGGCCCCAGCAAGAACCCAGGGAGTGGCTCTGAGATTTAAGACAGGACCAGCCTCCGAAGCAGTTGCTGTCCCTGTTACGAACTCAAAGGGGTGGCCAACCTGAGACTTTCCAGGGCCCTTGAATGCCAAGACAGGGTCAATGCAATCATCAAGAATACAACTTTTAGGACACACCCTTTGTTCCTGGTCCTGACGGGAATCTCTGAGGCCTTGACGTCTGCATAAAAAGGTACCTTTCTGTTTCTGTTGACCAGTTGTTGGGGGTCTGTGGAGAGACTGGACGCAGTCATAATCCCTGACTGTAGCCAGGTCATGGGACACTGCCTCCTGTACCCTGTTATCAGGTTCCGCCTATTGTCTTTGGTCTTGTCTAGGTTGTAGATGGTGGACATCTCGAAGTCCACCTACACCACAGTAATTGTTCTCGTCTGAGTGTCTGTCTTGTGTTTTGTGCGCAAGCGATGAGGGGAGTACCCGAGTTCACAGAAGACAGCCTAGGGGTGTCTCCCGCGATATTTCAAAGAAGGGTTTGTAGTGGGAGCTGACTATGGCATAAAGTTTTCTCGAGGCAGACTAAGAACATTGTGTAAAGTTGAGTGGCTATCTGTTGATGTAAATTGTTCTCCAAAGGGTTCTTTTGACAGGGGCTTAGTGAGCAATGTTTGGAAGATTGTCATGGGAAACCTGGGACATCCCGATCAATTTCCCTACGTCACTCAATGGTTAAACCTTGTTCAGAACCCCTTTCCTTGGCTCCGCCGGTGTGCCATTTCTCTACGGGCATGATTCTTAGTTGTGGGCACCCCAAAACATACGGCATCCAAATCTCCAAGACAGCCCGGTCCCTCAGTCCTCTAATCTCCACCGGAGGACAGTGACTTCCCCCACCCAATAATCCAGGACAACAGAGGCCAAATAGCACCACCTCACCTCCTTAGTCATGGCGAAGATAACCCCTATGGGCCTCCTGCTCCAGCTCTGGGAAGGGCATCAGCTGATACCACCACCCCGGCCATCCTCCCCTTGCAAGAAGCACCACCCCATGGACATCACACAGACAGGCCCTTTATGGTTTATGTGCCTTTCTCGACTAGTGACCTTTACAACTGGAAGGCACAGAATCCGCATTTCTCTGAGAAACCCCAGGGATTAATGGAACTCTTAGAAAATGTCTTTCAGACTCACTGCCCCACCTAGGATGATCGCCAACAACTTTTAATTACCCTCTTCACTGCGCAGAAGAATGGGGACGCTTTCAGACTGAAATACAAAAGATAGCTGCGGGAGGGAGGAGAATTGAGGAAACAAGGGAACAGATTGAGGAGGAATTTCCCTCCACCCACCCAGACTGGGGACAATTCTCAGGCAGGGAGAAAGGCATTAGATCGGTACCACCAAATTCTAATTGGGGGAATTAGGATGTCTGCTTGTCAGCCAAATAACCTTTCTAAGGTAACTGAAGTTACACAGGGACCTTAGGAATCCCCTGGAGCGTTTCATGAACGAGGCATATTGGGTAAGCTCCCCATTTATCCTGAGGTCCCTGAGAACCAGTAGGCAATTAATGTAGCCTTTGCTACTCAGGCAGCCCCTGATATCCAGCATAAATTACAAAAATTAGAAGATTTTGCAGGGATGAACCTGGCCAAACTTGTTGAGATAGCCCAGATGGTGTTCAACAATAGGGAGGCACTGAATGACCCCAAATGTATGGCTAAAACTGAAAACCTTGACATAGGTAGGAACTCCCTTAAACTTAACTGAGCTCAGCAGGCTAGAACTTCAAGTTGATTCACTAGCAGAATTGAACAGGTTTAGATTTATTATTCTTAGAACAAGATGGATTAAGTATGACTCTAGGTGAAACCTGTTACTTCTATAGCAATAACTCTGGAATAAGTAGAGAAAGTTTACTACTAACACAGAGACATTTAGATGCAAGGAAAAAACAAAGACTGGAATCAAATAACTAGTTTCATAGGATGTTCAATTGGTCACTATGGCTAACAACCCTTCTATCTGTTGTAGCCGGACCTTTAATCCTCTTCCTCCTCATATTAACTTTTGGCCTGTGTTCCTCAATTTCTTGTTTGCATATGTAAGAAAAAGAATTAATTCCACATAAAGGATCAAGGATTTGATTTTCTGCTGAGGCCAATGAGGAATGTGCTGGCTGGAAAATTACTGTTTGGCTATCTATTGCCCATGGGAACATAATGTTTTAACAATAAGCTTTCTGCTTCTGTATCCCCCGTTTGCACAACCGACCCATGGGTTGACAGTAAAAAGAATAAAAATAGACTTCTGTGCTCAAACAGGATGAAGAATGGGGTTTAGGGCTTAAAAACTCTGTACCTCTATATTTTGGAGCTGCTTAATTTGCGGTCTGAGTACCCTTGGCAGACCCAGCTGGCTGAATAAAGAGTGTGTTTTCTATAACCCAATGATTTCTGGTGGTCTGTGTGTCTATCGGGGGCTGGTGGCTGGAACAAAGGAAAGTTTCAAAAATGAGATGAATTTTACACACAGCCTTGTAAAATAGGAGTTCATCTGTGATACAGTGAAGCAGGGACATTTTAGAGGTAATAGTGCAAGCAAAAACAGCAAGATGTAGTTATTCATTGAGATGAAAGAACAATAACTCAATCAATGTGGAAACGGAGAAACACATTGCTAAGCAAAACAGGATTGAAAACTCCACTGAAGGTGAGAAAATGTAACTTCTGAAGGTTCATTCTATTTATATTCCTTCTATGTGGTTCTTTCCCCCATGTTTCTTAGTATTATATAAACAATGTTGGGATTTATTTTTTGTCTCACTTTTTATATTTCCTGAGAATATTCAACCAAAAAACTCCTCAGCTTAGAAAGGGTAGTCAAAATAGAATAGGTCACTGAGAGTAAAGAGTGTTCACTTTCCATTTGTTATGAGGTAAAAATAAATCTAAAGGCTATACTAAATCTTTAGCAAAAGAATAAAGACTAGGTCTGTCTTACTGTATAGTGAAAACCTGACCTGGATTATATCACAATAGACTTCAGAAGATCAATTACGGCACTCATAAACAATATGAACGAGTCATGAATTTAGGAGAAAATTCTGATAATTTTCCTCCATATGCGTAATGGCTAAAATTAAATTTATGCTTATGTTATCCAAATAATGGCTATAGTTTTCCAGTTATGGAAATGTTGCTCTGTCTGTAAAGTATGTGCTTTAACTAGTTTTAGCTCTTCTGTGCATAGTTTCATGTGCCCCGGGACTTAGAAAATGGTGAAACAGAATTGAGAACCCCAATGACACGGAAAATGAAATTTCTGAAGGTTTATCCTATTCACATTCCTGCTGTGTGGTTCTTTTCCCCACATTTAGTAAGGAAGAGTTTGCCTCTATTGAAATGGGAGTTTTCTACCATGGATTGACCTAGAAGATATTATCCTGAGTAAAGAAATTTAGACAGAGAAAGATAAATACCATGTAATTTCACTTATATATGAAATATAAAAAAAAATAATAATTGCAAACACAACAGAAACAGCTCATAGATACAGAAAGTATTTTGATGGATACCAGATGGGAGGAGGTATTAGGCATATCGGTGAATGGAGGGAAAGAATCAAGAAGTACAAACAGGTAGTTACAAAATACTCATGGGGATATAAATTATAGCAAAGGGAATGTAGTCAATAATATTGTAATAATCATGTATTGGTCAGAGGGGTACTAGATTTATTGGAGTGATTGCTTCATCAATTATATAAATGATCACCATATAATATATCTGAAACTAATGTGATATTGTATGTCAAGTGTAATTGAAAATTTTTTAAAAGTACTTAAAAATGGAAGTGTCTGTATGCATAGTCCTACAGCTTTATCATCATTCAAATGATTACTGATCTCAGCAATAAAATGTAATGTTGCAAAACTATCTGTGAAGCAGCGAAAGATCTGTATTTTGAATCCAAATTAAATTTAGACTAAATAGGCTGAGAACAAATTAATTATTATCTATATTTTTTCAATAGAAGTTTTGAAGAATGAAAAAATATATAACTCCTAAGTTTTGACATGATTTCTTAATGTTAGTATAGGTTAAGGAAAACCAGCTTTTTCCTACCTTAACTCTAAAATATTTTAATTTGAATTGTACAAGGAAGTCATATAAAAGGTTTTCCTCATGAAACATGATTTTCCTTCATGTTACATTTGAAGAAGTGTATATTATAATCTATACTCTAGTTAAGAAAGGTAAATCACATATCACTGTCACCTGCTCAGCAAATCAATGTTGGGAGGAATATTTCCTCAATGTATTTGGATTCATAAATGTATTAATGAAATTAATATATTTAATTTAATATGTAACCATTTTTAAATTCATATGTAACCATATTTAAATTACGTAGTCAACAAAGCTATTTTTCACAATTGAATTGTTTTCTTGCACAGAGAAATTCATTTTATTAAAAACATAATTTTTTCAACTGTGTATATAAAGATCCCTAGAATGTTTGAAACAATAACATCACACAGAAAATACACTATCAGTTTTCATAAAGTAATCTTTAAGTTTTAACTTAATAAAGTTTGAACAGAATGTCTAAAACTGTGCCATAATGTTACACTAGAAATACAAGGCCTTGAACATACCTGGGATATTAGGACTGAAAAATGGATGTAAAATTCTGCAATATTGTTATTCAACTGAAACGAGGAATTAATTTATAAGTCAGTTAATCATGAGTAAAGAGTCATTAGCATTATTTGTCACTTGCCTTCTGTTTGGAAGTATAAAAACCAAGATACTGAAGTGTATTACATGTTGTACCCTAAAGTAAAATCATCAAATGAAATCTGTAGCATTTGAGTTGTTATATCATCAGTTTAAGGTTTATTTTAATTGTCCTGCCTTTTATTCCTAATTAAAAGGCTAGTTATTAAAGCAAAATACAATGACATATTTATTTATAGAAAGCTACATTTCTTTCCTCCACATTTAACAATAATTATCATTTTACCATAAAAGAAAACTTGCACTTCAATTGTAGACTTTCATAAATAAAACTGGGCTGCAAAGATGTATATTATTGCTTTTGTTCTGCATAAAAATATAGGAATCTGTATAGTTTTGTGGCAGTAATATTGACATAAATTTCTGTGAAAGTTCTTCTGAACATAGGTTCCTTGAGAATTTTCAAGAACAATAACATTCTGTACTGAACCAAGGAGACATTGAGGGGATCTGGGGCAACAGAGATCATAGACAGGAACAAAAGAGGATTTGTAATTTTGAAGCAACATATTCAAAAACACTAATGCATTACATTTATCTTTCATTCATAAAATGAAGACAGTTATTTGATCAATAATAACGGGGCTAAAAAAACATGAGGGCCAAAGAAGAAATTATTGGTAGATGACAGAATGGTACCAGCAGAAAAGAAATAGAATTTGAGAATCTGGAAGACCAGAGGGTTTGTGGTGAAGGACTGAAAACTCAACCTTCACTTTCCAGCTATAAATGGAGGGAGAGCATCCTCCAAAAGGCTTCAGGTTCTCTGTAATATCAAGCACTGGGAGGCAGCTCCTATACAAATTACTGTAATTAAGACATTTTACTGGCTCCATCTGTTGGAATGACTACGTAAATTATGGCAATGAATAAGTGACAAGTCTGCTACGCCATAGGAGGTATATAGGTGGTATTTATGCTGCATATTTGTGTACTGGTAGCCCGATATTCGAGTCCACTCATAATCTGGCCCTAACTTTCCAGACTCACTAATCCACTGGACAATCCTGTATTGAGTATTTTCATGTACTGCACATTTTAAGCTATTGGAATATATCTATACACATAAACAAACAAAAATCTCTGCCCTCATGTAGATAGATTTATTGCACATCTTTCAACTATATTCTGCTCTCCAACCACACTAAAATACAAGTACACTTAATATAGACCTATGAAGCATAATCATCAAAGTCTATTTTTTCCTTTTCTACTATCTCCTGCTTTCTAGTGATTGAGATAGTCTTTTGTTCTGCTGTTGAGTGAAATGTGGTTCCAGTTAATAGAAAGTACTACGATCGTGATAATTTTTGAAAATAAAAGATTCTCTAATTCAATATATTAGTCAATATTTTGAATTTCATTTAAAGAAGAGGTTGTACAAAACTTCTTTTTTTCTACTCATAGCTCCTTCCCAGTTTACTAGAAGCTGCGTTTTTAACACTCAGGTTGCCATCATGTGCAGTTGGAGAACTGAAGAGGAAAGATTGGTAAGGGAGGGAGGAAAGCTCCAAATTAAATAGTTCTATTGGGAAGTAGTGAAACATGATTTGGGTAAGACGTGTGTTTAAAAGAGACGTCACCCATCGGACATATCTGGCACTGAAGTGCTCTCCTGCAGCAACTTGATTTGGGCAGCACATTTCATGTATGCCCATTTTATCACTTCAGGAGAAATTCAGAAAGTCATGTCCAGCTTTTGCTGTTTGAATTCTCATCACTTCTCCAGGTACCCTGTTAACTCGGATCTACAAAAACTAGCATTCGATGGGTCCCAAATCTGGACCTTGGATAACATTCTTAGGCTCTTTGCCTGAATAATTCTATGATCACAGGCTTCTTTTAAAGTAGCTGTGATGCCCCTCTGCTCCAGCAATCATACGAGCTTTTCAGCTCGATAGTTTACAGTCTGGATTACCTAACAGGACTCAGACAAGAATTTGCTGTGCCCTTTGAAACATGGGGACACAGTGGTCTTACTCCACTTGTCAACACTAAAATTGAGAAGACAGTGTGTATCCTCACAACCTCCCTTTTCTGGGAGTGATGCACAACTGTGGGTATGAGAAAGACAATGAAAATACTTTACTTTTTTTGTCCAAAGGACTGTTTAACACACAATCTTTAACCTTTTTTAAAAAATTTTATTTTTAATTAATTGATTTTTATTCTGACATTGGTTAATGAGATCCAGCAAGTTTCAGGTGTACAATTTAACAGTAAAGCATGTATCTATTGGATTGTGTATTAACCCCCATAGTTAAATTTTTTCCTGTCACAACATATTTGATCCATCTTACCCAATGTACCTCCCCTTCCCCTTCTTCTCCTTCCCTATAGTCCACATCCATGAGTCTCTGTTTGTCCTCTTCTTTTGTTGTTCCTATGTTTCTATCCCACACATAAGTGATATCATGTGATTTTGAAGTTTTTCTATTTGGCTTATTTCATTTAGCATAATTATCTCACGGTCCATCCACATTGTCGCAAATGGCAGTATTTCATCTCATGGCTGAGCAATATACCATTGTACCATAGCTTCTTTATCCAATAATCCATCCTAAGACATTTTGGTTGCTTCCATGTCCGGGCCACTGGGAAGATGAATAATGCTGCTGTGAACATTGGCGTGTGAATATCTTTTTGGATATGGGTTTTCATGTCATATGATAGATCAATTTTGAATACTTTATAAAAATAACTAAAACAGGTATACTAGAACTGTGAGTTAGAAAAGCTATCCTAGCACAACTTCCGTTTTTATAAGACCATTAAAAAAGCTAATTTTAATTAAACGTGTATAAGAGAAAAAGTTCATGGTTGAAGTCACAAAGTAAAAAGAGGAAAGCGAGCAAAATAGTGATTCTAAGAAAATGAAGCCATATTTTTAAAAGGTAAAAACTGTATCTTTGTATTTTGAAACAAGCTAATTTGTTTCAAAAAGAGAAGCTATAAAAAACGCATCCGAATTAGAAAGGACTCAACATCCCCAACGTGGAGGTATATTAAATAAATTATTGGACTTTACAAAAAAAAAACTTGAAATAAGTCCAACATCCATTTAAAAAGAAAACCAGTGTGGACCTATACCTTTGACAGCAATGCCTCATAGAAGATGAAAGTGGAATAATATATTTATCAAAGAAAAGAAAATATGAGTCAAAATTCGTATCAAATATCTATCCAAATTTAGGTTGAATTACACGGACCTCAGATAAACTCTAACACATAGAAACATCGGAAATGCTGATTCTATGAGCCTGCTCTGAGGAGTCTACTAACACACACACACACACACACACACACACACACACACACACACACATATATATATAACTATATGACATTATATTATCAGTATTAATGGTGATAAAACAATGTTACTTCAAATTAGATGAACGGGAAAGGTAGAGATGAAGCAGAAGCATTGCTCACACTAGAAAATATACAAACAATAGCTAAAAATAAAAAATAAAAAGAGATGCTAAGCATATTATATAGAGAAAACAAAGGTTTAGAATAAGAGCCAGCAAACTACAGTTGCTTGGACAATGGTAGCCCACATTTGTTTTAGTAAGTAAAATCTTAGAGGCATAGTCACATCCATTTGTTTACCTAATCTAGTACAGCTCCCCCCTCTTTTGTTCACAAATTGTCTTTCCTTGTATACTCCAAAAGCAGAGTTGAGTACTTTCAAAAGAATCTAGATAGGCAGAAGATGTGAATTGAATATGTGTTCCATTACAGCATTCTGTGGCAGCACAAAGCAGTGAAACATCAGAGAGATACGCCAGGAAATGAGGAAGCACATTCGCATAACTTTCATTATATTGTTATCATTATTTTATTTAAATATTCTTATAAAATACTGTATGAGCGCTGCTTTAGACTACACAGGACACAAAATTAGTACCATTGAGTCGATAACAGCAATTCTATATCACTAAACGTATGGATTCAAAACAAGTTTCCTTGGCATGTGGTACAAATCTCCAGTAATTTTAATAGTGTTTCATAGCTTCTACATGGGATGAAAAGAAATACATTATTGAAAATGGTCACAACATGGTTTTCGAGCAGCTTGAGAACTCCTCAACATAGAAGCTAACTTCTGACTCACGGCAGTCATATCCCAGTTCGTTTGAATTTCCACTATGAAAACAGTCAGTTTCAGAAATCGCTTTCATACCCGGTAGATGTTAGGAGAGTCCTAGCACGCTTCCACAAAGACGCTATCAAATCTAATCTTAGCGCAATACGGAGGGCAAATCTGATGAGAAATTTTCCCTTGCAATATACGAGGAGTCGGGCGCACATCAAGGAAGCAAAAGTTGGCGGCAGGGTAACGTTCGATAGAAAGCCATTGTTTCAAGCACTTTTGACTTATAGCTTCACAATTTATGAAGAAACACATCCAGATCTTGGGATTGGTGCACAAACAGGGTGTGTGCACCGCTGCAGGGACGACATTAGGAAAGTGGTTCAGATTTCATGTACGTTCCACTACGCATTTAGGCCTCCCATACGGCATTGCATTCAGCCGAAAAAGCATTGCCGTCACTTCTTCGCTGGAAAGACTTCTCAGCGCATTCGCCTGGGAATCTACCAAGAAGGTTCAGTAGGTTCTGTGGTTTTGGCCAAAAAACGGTGTAGAGTCCATATGGTCAGGATCCACTCTTCTAAGCTACAGGAAACCTGCCATTGCATTCGCATGTGTTCACACAGTCTAGGCAGAAGGTCTGTTTGAGAGTA
>CM052796.1:21679778-21708391 GCA_028533395.1 Rousettus madagascariensis
CCACTCTGCGTTTTTCTCACAAAGAAGATGCCGTTGGGAAGATGCATTGGTGGGCCAGGCATGCCTGGGCATGCCCGCTGTGGCTGTTCCTGACCAGTAGTGAGGATACAGATAGCAGGGTGACATGCTGTGGACCCCAAGGAGCCCTAGGCGATGGCGAGTGCTTCTCACGCTTCTACAGCCACTGACCACAGAAGACTGAACCTTCCCTACATATACCCAGGCCTCGGGGTAGCCTCTGATTTCTCGCAAATGAGACCATTTCTCAGAAAGCTCCCATTGCGGCTTGAGAAGGATGGCAGAAAAGCGTTTTCCCCTATCCTCCATGTATATATGACATATATATGTCGATCTATCTATCTATAGATGTAGGTATCGATAGATCTATCTATATATATCTATATATGTGCAAATATACGTATGAAATGCCCCTAAATACGGAGGATTCAAGAAAATGTGGCTCTGTTTTCCACGGACTTTGTAAAATACAGGCCTCTCCAGTCTCACTGTTGTGTCACAGCTCGCCATTGTGGTACTTTAGGAGGCATTTGTCAGGGAAGAGTGTACCTCGCAGAAGGGACCACACAGGTGAGAAGGGACCGAATCAGAAGGCAGACCCAAGCAGTCGGAAATCTGCCAGAAACGACCTCTTCCTACCGCTTGTTGGCGCCACTCCGCATTTTTCTCACAAGAAAGATGCCGTTGGGACGATGCATTTGTGGGGCAGGCATGCCTGGGCATGCCCGTTGTGGCTGTTCCTGACCCGTAGTGAGGATACAGATAGCAAGGTGACAGGCAGTGGACTCCAAGGAGCCCTAGGCGATGGCGAGTGCTTCTCACGCTTCTACAGCCACTGACCACAGAAGACTGAACCTTCCCTACATATACCCAGGCCTCCGGGTAGCCTCTGCTTTTCTCACAAATGAGACCATTTCTCAGAAAGCTCCCACTGCGGCTTGAGACGGATGGCAGAAAAGCGTGTTTCCCCTATCCTCCATGTATATATGACATATATATGTCGATCTATCTATCTATAGATGTAGGTATAGTTAGATCTATCTATCTGTATATATATATATTTGCAAATATACGTATGAAATGCCCGTATGTACAAAGGATTCAAGAAAATGTTGCTGTGTTTTCCAGGGACTTTGTAACATACAGGCCTCTCCAGTCTCACTGTTGTGTGACAGCTTGCCATTGTGGTCCTTTAGCAGGCATGTGTCAGGGAAAAGTGAACCTCGCAGAGGGGACCACACAGGGGAGAAGGACCGAATCAGAAGGCAGACCCAAGCAGTCGAAAATCTGCCAGAAACCACCTCTTACTACTGCTTGGTGGCGCCACTCTGCGATTTCCTCACAAGGAAGATTCCGTTGGGACGATGCATTGGTGGACCAGGCATGCCGGGGCATGCCCGCTGTGGCTGTTCCTGAACCGTAGTGAGGATACAGATAGCAGGGTGACATGCTGTGGACTCCAAGGAGCCATAGGCGATGGCGAGTGCTTCTCAGGCTTCTACAGCCACCGACCACAGAAGACTGACCTTCACTACATATACCCAGGCCACGGGGTAGCCTCTGCTATTCAAGCAAGTGAGACCATTTCTCAGAAAGGTCCCATTGCGGCTTGAGACGGATGGCTGAAAAGCGTGTTTCCGCTATCCTCCATGTATATATGACATATATATGTCAATCTATCTATCTATAGGTGTAGGTATCGATAGATCTATCTATATATATCTATATTTGTGGAAATATGATTATGAAATGCCCGTAAATACGGAGGATTCAAGAAAATTAGGCTCTGTTTTCCAAGGACTTTGTAAAATACAAGCCTCTCCAGTATCACTGTTGTGTCACAGCTCGCCATTGTGGTCCTTTAGGAGGCATTTGTCAGGGAAGAGTGGACCTCGCAGAAGGGACCACACAGGTGAGGAGGGACCGAATCAGAAGGCAGACCGAAGCAGTCGGAAATCTGCCAGAGAGGACCTCTTCCTACCGCTTGTTGGCGCCACTCCGCGTTTTCCTCACAGGGAAGATGCCGTTGGGACGATGCATTGGTGGGCCAGGCATGCCTGGGCATGCCCGCTGTGGCTGTTCCTGACCCGTAGTGAGGATACAGATAGCAAGGTGACATGCTGTGGACTCCAAGGAGCCCTAGGCAATGGCGAGTGTTTCTCACGCTTCTACAGCCACCGACCACAGAATACTGAACCTTCCGTACATATACCCAGGCCACTGGGTAGCCTGTGCTTTTCTCGCAAGTGAGGCCATTTCTCAGAAAGCTCCCATTGCGGCTTGAGACGGATGGCAGACAAGTGTATTTCCCCTATCCTCCATGTATATATGACATATATATGTCGATCTATCTATCTATAGATGTAGGTATAGTTAGATCTATCTATCTATCTATCTATCTATCTATCTATCTATCTATCTATCTATCTATCTATCTATCTATCTATCTATCTATGCTAATATACGTATGAAATGCCCGTATATACAAAGGATTCAAGAAAATGTTGCTGTGTTTTCCAGGGACTTTGTAACATACAGGCCTCTCCATTCTCACTGTTGTGTCACAGCTTGCCATTGTGGTCCCTTATCAGGCATGTGTCAGGGAAAAGTGAACCTCGCAGTGGGGACCACACATGTGAGAATGGAACGAATAAGAAGGCAGATCCATGCAATCGGAAATCTGTCAGAAATGACCTCTTTCTACCGCTTTGTGGTGCCACTCTGCGTTTTTCTCACAAAGAAGATGCCGTTGGGACGATGCATTGGTGGGCCAGGCAAAACTGGGCATGCCCGCTGTGGCTGTTCCTGACCCGTAGTGAGGATACAGATAGCAGGGTGACATGCTGTGGAACCCAAGGAGCCCTAGGCGATGGCGAGTGCTTCTCACGCTTCTACAGCCACTGAACACAGAAGACTGAACCTCCCCTACATATACCCAGGCCTCGGGGTAGCCTCTGCTTTTCTCGCAAATGAGACCATTTCTCAGAAAGCTCCCATTGCGGCTTGAGACGGATGGCAGAAAAGCGTGTTTCCCCTATCCTCCATGTATATATGACATATATATGTCGATCTATCTATCTATAGATGTAGGTATCGATAGATCTATCTATGTATATATATATATATGTGCAAATATACGTATGAAATGCCGGTAAATACGGAGGATTCAAGAAAATGTGGCTCGGTTTTCCACGGACTTTGTAAAATACAGGCATCTCCAGTCTCACTGTTGTGTCACAGTTCGCCATTGTGGTCCTTTAGGAGGCATTTGTCAGGGAAAGTGGACCTCGCAGAAGGGACCACACAGGTGAGAATGGACCGAATCAGAAGGCAGACCCAAGCAGTCGAAAATCTGCCAGAGACGACCTCTTCTTACCGCTTGGTGGTGCCACTCCGCGTTTTCCTTAAAAGGAAGATGCCGTTGGGACGATGCATTGGTGGGCCAGGCATGCCTGGGTATGTCCGCTGTGGCTGTTCCTGACATGTAGTGAGGATAGAGATAGCAGGGTGACATGCTGTGGACTCCAAGGAGCCCTAGGCGATGGCGAGTGCTTCTCACGCTTCTACAGACACCGACCACAGAAGACTGAAACTTCCCTACATATACCCAGGAAGCGGGGTAGCCTCTGATTTTCTCGCAAGTGAGACCATTTCTCAGAAAGCTCCCATTGCGGCTTGAGACGGATGGCAGAAAAGCGTGTTTCCCTATCCTCCATGTATATATGACATATATATGTCGATCTATCTATCTATCGATGTAGGTATAGTTAGATCTATCTATCTATCTATCTATCTATCTATCTATCTATCTATCTATCTATCTATCTATCTATATGTGCAAATATACGTATGAAATGCCTGTATATACAAAGGATTCAAGAAAATGTTGCTGTGTTTTCCTGGAACTTTGTAACATACAGTCCTCTCCAGTCTCACTGTTGTGCCACAGCTCGCCATTGTGGTCCTTTAGGAGGCATTTGTCAGGGAAAAGTGGACCTCGCAGAAGGGACCACACAGGTGAGAAGGGACCGAATCAGAAGCTAGACCCAAGCAGTCGGAAATCTGCCACAGACCACCTCTTCCTACCGCTTCTTGGTGCCACTCCGCATTTTCCTCACAAGGAAGATGCCGTTGGGACGATGCATTGGTGGGCCAGGCATGCCTGGGCATGCCCGCTGTGGCTGCTCCAGACCCGTAGTGAGGATACAGATTGCAAGGTGACATGCTGTGGACTCCAAGGAGCCCTAGGCGATGGCGAGTGTTTCTCACGCTTCTACAGCCACCGACCACAGAATACTGAACCTTCCCTACATATACCCAGGCCACTGGGTAGCCTCTGCTTTTCTCGCAAGTGAGACCATTTCGCAGAAAGCTCCCATTGCGGCTTGAGTCGGATAGATGGCAGAAAAGCGTGTTTCCCCTATCCTCCATGTATATATGACATATATATGTCGATCTATCTATCCATAGATCTATCTATATATATCTATATATGTGCAAATATACGTATGAAATGCCCGTAAATACGGAGGATTCAGGAAAATGGGGCACGGTTTTCCACGGACTTTTCAAAATACAGGCCTCTCCAGTCTCTCTGTAGTGTCACAGCTCGCCATTCTGGTCCTTTAGTAGGCATGTGTCAGGGAAAAGTGGACCTCGCAGAGGGGACCAAACAGGGGAGAAGGGACGGAATCAGAATGTAGACCCAAGCAGTCGGAAATCTGCCAGAGACGACCTCTTCCTACCGCTTCTTGGTGCCACTCCGCATTTTCCTCACAAGGAAGATGCCGTTTGGACGATGCATTGGTGGGCCTGGCATGCCTGGGCATGCCCGCTGTGGCTGTTCCTGACCTGTAGTGAGAAGACAGATAGCAGGGTGACATGCTGTGGACTCCAAGGAGCCTTAGGCGATGGCGAGTGCTACTCACGCTTCTACAGCCACCGACCACAGAAGACTGAACCTTCCCTACATATACCCAGGAAGCGGGGTAGACTCTGCTTTTCTCGCAAGTGAGACCATTTCTCAGAAAGCCCCCATTGGGGCTTGAGATGGATGGCAGAAAAGCGTGTTTCCCCTATCCTCTATGTATATGTGACATATATATGTCGATCTATCTATCTATAGATGTAGGTATCGATAGATCTATCTATATATATCTATATATGTGCAAATATACGTATGAAATGCCCGTAAATACGGAGGATTCAAGAAAATGTGGCTGTGTTTTCCACGGACTTTGTAAAATACAGGCCTCTCCAGTCTCACTGTTGTGTCACAGCTCTCCATTGTGATCCTTTAGGAGGCGTTTGTCAGGGAAAAGTGGACCTCGCAGAGGGGACCAAACAGGGGAGAAGGGACCGAATCAGAAGGTAGACCCAAGCAGTCGGAAATATGCCAGAGACGACCTCTTCCTACCGCTTCGTGGCGCCACTCCGCATTTTCCTCACAAGGAAGATGCCGTTTGGACGATGCATTGGTGGGCCTGGCATGCATGGGCATGCCCGCTGTGGCTGTTCCGGACCCGTAGTGAGAATACAGATAGCAGGGTGACATGCTGTGGACTCAAAGGAGCCCTAGGCGATGGCGAGTGCTACTCATGCTTCTACAGCCACCGACCACAGAAGACTGAACATTCCCTACATATACCCAGGCCACGTGGTAGCCTCTGCTTTTCGACAAATAAGACCATTTCTCAGAAAGCTCTCATTGCGGCTTGAGACGGATGGAAGAAAAGTGTGTTTCCCCTATTCTTCATGTATATATGACATAAATATGTCGATCTATCTATCTATAGATGTAGGTATAGATAGATCTATCTATATATATCAATATTTGTGCAAATATACGTATGAAGTGCCTGTAAATATGGAGGATTCAAGAAAATGTGGCTCTGTTTTCCACGGACTTTTTAAATACAGGCCTCTCCAGTCTCACTGTTGTGTCACAGCTCGCCATTGTGGTACTTTAGGAGGCATTTGTCACGGAAAAGTGAACCTCGCAGAGGGGACCACACAGGTGAGAAGGGACCGAATCCGAAGGCAGACCCAAGCAGTTGGAATTCTGGCAGAAACGAGCTCTTTCTACCGCTTGTTGGCGCCACTCTGCGTTTTCCTCACAATGAAGATGCCACTGGGACGATGCATTGGTGGGCCAGGCATGCCTGGGCATGCCCGCTGTGGCTGTTCCTGACCCGTAGTGAGGATACAGATAGCAGGGTGACATGCTGTGGACTCCAAGGTGCCCAAGGCGATGGCGAGTGCTTCTCACGCTTCTACAGCCACCGACCACAGAAGAGTGAACCTTCCCTACATATACCCAGGCCACAGGGTAGCCTCTGCTTTTCTCGCAAATGAGACCATTTCTCAGAAAGCTCCCATTGCGGTTTGAGACGAATATCAGAAAAGCGTGTTTCCCCTATCCTCCATGTATATATGACATATATATGTCGATGTATCTATCTATAGATGTAGGTATCTATAGATCTATCTATATATATCTATATATGTGCAAATATACGTATGAAATGCCCATATATACGGAGGATTCAAGAAAATGTGGCTCAGTTTTCCACGGACTTTGTAAAATACAGGACTCTCCAGTCTCACTGTTGTGTCACAGCTCGCCATTGTGGTCTTTTAGGAGGGATTTGTCAGGGAAAAGTGGATCTCGCAGAGGGGACCACACAGGTGAGAAGGGACCGAATCAGAAGGCAGACCCAAGCAGTCGGAAATCTGCCAGAGACAACCTCTACCTACCGATTGGTGGCGCCACTCTGCGTTTTCCTCACAGGAAGATGCTGTTGGGACTATGCATTGGTGGGCCAGGTAGGCCTAGGAATGCCTGCTGTGGCTGTTCCTGACACGTAGTGAGGATACACATAGCAGGGTAACATGCTTTGGACTCCAAGGAGCCCTAGGCAATGGCGAGTGCTTCTCACGCTTTTACAGCCACCGATCACAGAAGACTGAACGTTCCCTACATATACCCAGGCCGCGGGATAGCCTCTGATTTTCTCACAAGTTAGACCATTTCTCGGAAAGCTCCCATTGTGGCTTGAGACGGATGGCAGAAAAGCGTGTTTCCCTATCCACCATGTATATATGACATATATATGTCGATCTATCTATCTATAGATGTAGGTATAGATATATCTATATATCTATATATCTATATATATATATATATATATATATATATATATATATATATATATATATATATATATATATAAATATGTGCAGCATATATATTCCGCGCAACACAGAGCGTTTGACTGCATGCACTATCTATCAGTACAGAGTGCGAGAACAAACAGCTTACATCTACAAAGGGAGTTTCCTAACTCTTCTCTGAAAGTGAACACAGCTCGCATCTTGAACAGGTCCACAATTCGGGCGCAATGGCCTCCAGCTCCCATGGACACTGCAACACGGGTGGAGGAGCCTGCTTAAATAATGACAATTACATACCTTGCCGGAAACAAACCCACTCACGTTCTCTATATCATCCCAAGTGCGGATTCCGATGCACGGGCTGGAACAACAATCACTCACAATCACTCGCAGAACTGCTCAGGATACAAGAGAGGCATTGCACACAGTGCCTTTCTGACGTTTGCAAGGTAGTGTCTACAGGGGATACACATTCAATGGACATTAACACACATCCTTTTATCATGAGCGAGAACCTCTGAAGACGTTTCAGAAGTTGCTACGTTCCGGAGTCTTGCTGCCTAATCCCGCTTGGTACGAATTCATCTCCAGGAACCTCCCTCTTTACGCACAGGTCTTTACACTTTGCAGTTGTGGGCAGGGCAAATGTTCCCTGCCCACAGGAGAGTTTCCTCGTCGCCTCTTACATTGCCTCGGCAACAGTGCGGGACATATACTAGAACTTCTGAAGGCAATGCAGGTAGAGCACCACGCCTACAGAGTAGTCTGGAGACCTGAATTGTTTCCAGTCTACGTATTGCCCCAAGTAGTCTAGTTCAGAGTGATCTCTGTTGATCAATAAGCGGATATGGGTAGTCAACACTACGGCTTTAACAGAGAGTTAGTTGCCCTGTCTGAAATCTCTTCAGGAAAAGCCTCTCAATGTCCACGGAAGGTCTCATCACCTTTCTTCTCCTTGCTGCGTTGGCACTGTTGGGAACACTGTATAGCAGCAATCCTCACAAGAATTTGTGCGCACCCAACACGGTTCCCATGCGAAAGGCACTCGTCGAACCGCTTTGTCATTGCTTTCTAGACGAAGGTTCACTGTGCCGATTGAGATCCAGATAAGCACTTTGGAAATGACCGGGCAGCACAGAGCATTTGACTCCATGCACGATCTATCCATACAGAGTGTGAGAATAAACAGCTTACATCTACAAAGGGAGTTTCCTAACTCTTCTCTAGAAGTGAACACAGCTCGCATCTTGAACAGGGACACAATTCGGGCGCAATGGCCTCCAGCTCCCATGGACACTGCTACACGGGCGGAGGAGCCTGCTTAAATAATGGCAATTACATACCTTGCCAGAAACAAACCCACTCATGTTCTCTATATCATCCCAAGTGCGGATGCCAACGCAGGGGCTTCAATAACAATCACTCACAATCACTCGCGGAATTGCTCAGGATACAAGAGAGGCATTGCACACAGTGCCTTTCTGACGTTTGCAAGGTAGTGCCTTACAGGGGATACAGATTCAATGGACATTAGCACACATCCTTGAATCATGAGCGAGAACCTCAGAAGACGTTTCGGTAGTTGCTACGTTCCGGATTCTTGCTGCCTAATCCCGCGTGGTACATATTCATTTCCATTAACCTGCCAATTTATGTACAGGTCTTTACACTTTGACATTTTGTGCAGCGGAAATGCTCCCTGCCCACAGGAGAGTTTCCTCGTCGCCTCTTACATCTCCTCGGCAACAGTGCGGGACATATACTAGAACTTCTGAAGGCAATGCAGGTAGAACACCACGCCGACAGAGTAGTCTGGAGACCTAAACTGTTTCTAGTCTACGTATTGCCCCAAGTAGTCTGGCGCAGAGTGATCTCTGCAGATGAATAAGCGGATATGGGAAGTCAACTCTAAGTCTTTGGAAGAGGGTTAGTTGCCCTGTGTGAAATCTCTTCAGGAAAAGCCTCTCAATGTCCATGGAAGGTCTCATCACCTTTCTTCTCCTTGGTGCATTGGCACTGTTGGGAACACTGTATGGCAGCAATCCTCACAAGAAATTGTGCCCACCCAACATGGTTCCCATGCGAAAGGCACTCGTCGAACCGCTTTGTCATTGCTTTCTAGACGAAGGTTCACTGTGCCGATTGAGATCCAGATAAGCACTTTGGAAATGACCCGGCAGCACAGAGCATTTGACTCCATGCACGATCTATCCATACAGAGTGCGAGACCAAACAGCTTACATCTACAAAGGCAGTTTCCTAACTCTTCTCTAGAAGTGAACACAGCTCGCATCTTGAATAGGGCCACAATTCGGGCGCAATGGCCTCCAGCTGCCATGGACACTGCTACACGGGCGGAGGAGCCTGCTTAAATAATGGAAATTACATACCTTGCCGGAAACAAACCCACTCATGTTCTCTATATCATCCCAAGTGCGGATGCCAACGCAGGGGCTTCAATAACAATCACTCACAATCACTCGCGGGACTGCTCAGGATACGAGAGAGGCGTTGCACACAGTGCCTTTCTGACGTTTGCAAGGTAGTGCCTTACAGGAGATACAGACTCAGTGGGCATTAACACACATCCTTGAATCATGAGTGAGAACCCTTGAGGACATTTCAGATGTTGCCACGTTCCGGAGTCTTGCTGCCTAATCCCGCTTGGTACGAATTCATCTCCAGGAACCTCCCTCTTTACGCACAGGTCTTTACACTTTGCAGTTGTGGGCAGGGCAAATGTTCCCTGCCCACAGGAGAGTTTCCTCGTCACCTCTTACATCTCCTCGGCAACAGTGCGGGACATATACTACAACTTCTGAAGGCAATGCAGGTAGAACACCACGCCGACAGAGTAGTCTGGAGACCTGAAGTGTTTCCAGTCTACGGATTGCCCCAAGTAGTCTGGGTCAGAGTGATCTCTGTTGATGAATAAGCGGATATGGGAAGTCAACTCTAAGGCTTTGGCAGAGTCTTAGTTGCCCTGTGTGAAATCTCTTCAGGAAAATGCTCTGAATGTCCATCGGAAGGCCTCATCACCTTACCTCTCCTTGGTGCGTTGGCACTGTTGGGAACACTGTATGGCAGCAATCCTCACAAGATTTGTGCCCACGCAACACGGTTCCCATGCGAAAGGCACTCGTCGAACCGCTTTGTCATTGCTTTGTAGACGAAGGTTAACTGTGCCGAATGAGTTCCAGATAACAACTTTGGTAGTGACCGGGCTGCACAGAGCGTTTGACTCCATGCACCATCTATCAATACAGAGTGCGAGAACAAACAGCTTACATCTACAAAGGCAGTTTCCTAACTCTTCTCTGGAAGTGAACACAACTCGCATCTTGAAAAGGGCCACAATTCGGGCGCAATGGCCTTCAGCTGCCATGGACACTGCAACCCGGGCGGAAAAGCCTGCTTAAATAATGGCAATTACATACCTTGCAGGAAACAAACTCACTCACGGTCTCTATATCATTCCGAGTGCAGATTCCGACGTACAGGCTGGAAAAACAATCACTAACAATCACTCGCGGGACTGCTCAGGATACAAGACAGGCATTGCACACACGGCGTTTTTGTCTTCTGCAAGGTCGTGTCTACAGGGGATACACATTCAATGGACATTAACACACATCTTTGAATCATGAGCGAGAATCTCTGAAAACGTTTCAGAAGTTGCTACGTTCCGGAGTCTTGCTGCCTAATCCCGCTTGGTAGGAATTCATCTCCAGGAACCTCCCTCTTTACGCACAGGTCTTTACACTTTGCAGTTGTGGGCAGGGCAAATGCTCCCTGCCCACAGGAGAGTTTCCTCGTCGTCTCTTACATCTCCTCGGTAACAGTGCGGGCCATATACTAGAACTTCCTAAACAATGCAAGTAGAGCACCACGCTGACAGAGATGCCTGGAGACCTGAAGTGTTTCCAGTCTACGTATTGCCCCAAGTAGTCTGGTCAGAGTGATCTCTGTTGATGAATAAGCCGATATGGGAAGGCAACTCTAAGGCTTTGGAAGAGGGTTATTTCCCTGTCTGAAAACTCTTCAGGAAAAGTCTCTGAATGTCCATCGGAAGGCCTGATCACCTTATTTCTCCTTGGTGCGTTGGCACTGTTGGCAACACTGTTTGGCAGCCATCCTCACAAGAAATTGTGCCCAACACGGTTCCCATGCAAAAGGCAGTCGTCCAACTGGTTTGTCATTGCTTTGTAGATGAAGTTGCACTGTGCCGAATGAGTTCCAGATATCCACGATGGAAATGACCGGGCTGCACAAGCGTTTGACTCCATGCATGATCTATCTGTACAGACTGTGAGAACAAACAGGTTACATCTACAAAGGGAGTTTCCTAACTCTTCTCTGGAAGTGAACACAGCCTGTATCTTGAACAGGTCCACAATTCGGGCGCAATGGCCTTCAGCTGCCATGGTCACTGCAACACGGGCGGAAGGGCCTGCTTAAATAATGGCAATTACTTACGTTGTAGGATACAAACTCACTCACGGTCTCAATATCATTCCGTGTGCGGATGCCGGCGCATGGGCTTGAATAACAATCACTCACAATCACTCGCGGGACTGCTCAGGATACAAGAGAGGCATTGCACACAGTGACTTTCTGACGTTTGAAAGATATTGTCTACAGGGGATACAGATTTAATGAACATTAACACACATCCTTGAAAAATGAGCGAGAACCTCTGAAGATGTTTCAGAATTTGCTACTTTCCGGAGTCTTGCCGCCTAATCCCACTTGGTACGAATTCACCTCTAGGAACCTCCCTCTTTACGCACAGGTCTTTACACTTTGCAGTTGTGGGCAGGGCAAATGCTCCTTGCCCACCAGAGAGTTTCCTCGTCGCCTCTGACATCTCCTCGGCAACAGTGAGGGACATATACTAGAACTTCCTAAACAATGCAAGTAGAGCACCACGTCGACAAAGAAGCCTGGAGACCTGAAGTGTTTCCAGTCTACGTATTGCCCCAAGTAGTCTGGGTCAGAGTGATCTCTGTTGATGAATAAGCCAATATGGGAAGTCAACTCTAAGGCTTTGGCAGAGGGTTACTTGCCCTGTCTGAAAACTCTTCATGAAAAGGCTCTGAATGTCCATCGGAAGGCCTCATCACCTTACTTCTCTTTGGTGCGTTGACACTGTTGGGAACACTGTATGGCAGCAATCCTCACAAGAAATTGTGCCCAACACGGTTCCCATGCAAAAGGCAGTCATCCAACTGGTTTGTCATTGCTTTCTAGACGAAGTTGCACTGTGCCGAATGAGTTCCAGATAACTACGTTGGAAATGACCAGGCTGCACAGAGCGTTTGACTCCATGCACGATCTCTCAGTACAGAGTGTGAGAACAAACAGCTTACATCTACAAAGGGAGTTTCCTAACTCTTCTCTGGAAGTGAACACAGCTTGCATCTTGAAAAGGGCCGCAATTCGGGCGCAATGGCCTTCAGCTGCCATGGACACTGCAACACGGGCAGAAAGAGCCTGCTTAAATAATGGCAATTACATACCTTGCAGGAAACAAACTCACTCACGGTCTCTATATCATTCCGAGTGCCGATGCCGACGCACGGGCTGGAACAACAATCACACACAATCACTGCGGGACTGCTCAGGAAAGAACAGAGCCATTCCATGCACTGCCTTTCTGACGTTTGCAAGGTAGTGTCTACAGGGGATACACATTCAAAGGACATTAACACACATCCTTGAATCATGAGCGAGAACATCTGAAGACCTTTCAGAATTTGCTACGTTCCGGAGTCTTGCTGCCTAATCCCGCTTGGTACGAATTCATCTCCAGGAACCTGCCACTTTACGTACAGGTCTTTACACTTTGCAGTTGTGGGCAGGGCAAATGCTCCCTGCCCACAGGAGAGTTTCCTCGTTGCCTCTTACATCTCCTCGGCAACAGTGCGGGTCATATACTAGAACTTCCGAAACAATGCAATTAGAGCACCACGCCGACAGAGAAGCCTGGAGAGCTGAAGTGTTTCCAGTCTACGTTTTGCCCCAAGTAGTCTGGGTCAGAGTGATCTCTGTTGATGAATAAGTGGATATGGGAAGTCAACTTTAGGGCTTTGGCAGAGGGTTAGTTGCCATATCTGAAATCTCTTCAGGAAAAGGCTCTGAATGTCCATCTGAAGGCCTCATCACCTTACTCCTCCTTGGTGCGTTGGCATTGTTGGGAACACTGTATGGTAGCAATCCTCACAAGAATTTGTGCCCAACACGGTTCCCATGCGAAAGGCACTCGTCGAACCGCTTTGTCATTGCTTTGTCGACGAAGGTTTACTGTGCCAAATGAGTTCCAGACAACCACTTTGGAAGTGACCGTGAGGTACAGAGCATTTGACTCCATGCACAATCTATCAGTACAGAGTGTGAGAAGATACAGGTTACATCTACAAAGGGAGTTTCCTCACTCTTCTCTGGAAGGGAACACAGCACGCATCTTGAACAGGGCCACAATTACGGCACAATGGCCTTCAGCTGCCATGGACACTGCAACATGGGTGGAAAGAGTCTGCTCAAATCCAATCTCAGTTACATACCTTGCAGGGTAGAAATTCAGTCACGTTCTCTATATCATTCCGAGTGCGGATTCCGACACGCGGGCTTGAACAACAATCACTCACAATCACTCGCGGGACTGCTCAGGATACAAAAGAGGCATTGCACACAGTGCCTTTCTGACGTTTGCAAGGTAGTGTCTACCGGGGATACAGATTCACTGGACATTAACACACATCCTTGAATCATGAGCGAGAACCTCTGAAGACGTTTCAGAAGTTGCTATGTTCCGGAGTCTTGCTGCCTAATCCCGCTTGGTACGAATTCATCTCCATTAACCTGCCAATTTAGGTACAGGTCTTTACACTTTGCAGTTGTGGGCAGGGTAAATGCTCCCTGCCCACGGGAGAGTTTCCTGGTTGCCTCTTACATCTCCTCGGCAACAGTGCGGGATATATACTAGAACTTCTGAAAGCAATGCAAGTAGAACACTACACCCACAGAGAAGCCTGGAGACCTGAAGGGTTTCAAGGGTACTTATTGCCCGAAGTAGTCTGGGTCAGAGTGATCTCTGTTGATGAATAAGTGGATTTGGGAATTCAACTTTAATGCTTTGGCAGAGTGTTAGTTTCCTAGTCTGAAATCTCTTCTGGAGAAGGCCCTGGATGTCCATTGTAAGTCCTCGTCACCTGACTTTTCCTTGGTGCTTTGGCACTGTTAGGAACACAGTTTGGCAGCAATGCTCACAAGAAATTGTGCCCAACACTGTTTCCAGGCCAAAGGCACTGGCGAAGCACTTTGTCCTTGCTTTCTCGACGAAGGTTCACTGTGCCAAATGAGTTGCAGATAACCTCTTTAGAAGTGACCGGGCAGCACAGAGCGTTTGAATACATGCAGAATCCATCAGTACATAGTGTGAGAGGATATAGACGAAATCTGCAAAGGGAGTTTCCAAACTCTTCTCTGGAAGTGAACACAGCTCGCATTTTGAACAGGGCTACATTCCCGGCGCAATGGCATTCATCTGCCCTGGGCACTGCAACACGGGCAGAAAGAGCCTGCTTAAATCCAATGGAAATAAATAACTTCCAGGGGAGAAACTCAGTCACATTCTCTATATCATTCTGAGTACGGATCCCGACGCGTGGGCTTGAACAAGAATTACTCACAATGACTCGCGGGACAGCTCAGGATACAAGAGAGGCATTCCACATAGTGCCTTTCTGACGTTTGCAAGGTAGTGCGTACAGGGGATACAGTTTCTCATTGCGACTTACAACTCCTCTGCAACAGTGCGGGTCATATACTAGAATTTCTGAAATCAATGCAAGTAGAGCACCACGCCGACAGAGAAGCCTGGAGACCTGAAGTTTTTCCAGTCTACGTATTGCCCCAAGTAGTCTGGGTTAGAGTGATCTCTGTTGATGAATAAGCAGATATGGGAAGTCAACTCTAAGGCTTTGCCAGAGTTTTAGTTGCCTAGTCTGAAATGTTTTCAGGAGAAGTCCCTGAATGTCTATTGGAAGGCCTCATCACCTTTCGTCTCCTTGGTGCTTTGACACTGTGGGGAACAAAGTTTAGAAACAATCCTCAAAAGAAAGGGTACCCAACATGGTTCCTATGCAAAAGGCACTCAGGGAACTGCCTTCTCATTGTTTTCTTAACAAAGAAGTATGTATACAATACTTACAAAGCTGTGGTCTCCCTCCAGTTCTTCTTCCCTTCTTTCTTTTCCTTCCACTCTTCCTCTCTCTCTTTTCTTCTGTTCTTATCTTTTTCTGTCTTTAAACACTAAATCAAGGAATGTAAGAAAATGAAATGAAGTAAAATTTCTGGTCAAAAGCAAATGGCCTGAAACAAATCGTCTCCATGGAATGTTGTGTCAACAAGAATAGATTCCTCAACATCCTTTGTAGTTTGGTAGAACGCTATGATGGAGTACTGATCAATGTAAAAAGTAAGTGCGAAGGAAGAAATAAGTATTCTTAAATCTGTGTGAACATATGCTCCCTCTGCCAATCATTAGCTGAATGAAGAAGTCAAGAAAAAGGGTAAAAACACAAGTTAAAGGAAATTGAGTCTGTGAACCTCTATATGTAGAAAAGCTGACAATAACATCACCTAACCATGTACACACTTATTGCTATGTCTTGTGAGAGAAAAATCAAATGTGTTTGTTTCAACCGCTGAAATCTGGAGTGTTTTTTTCTGTTACACCATCAGTCTACCTTCGTAAACACTCATTTGCCATGCTGTTTGTCATGGATTCATTACATATGGGGTCTATTCCACATAGCTATTAGAGTCTTACTAATTATAGGACAATGAAAAACTAGAATGTTAGTTATACATGGGTTCAGGGAGTCAATAAAATTTGCCCTTGTATAAAAATCTGTTCTGAGTTTTAGAAGCTCATACACAAGTAAACTTTTGGAACGCAGCAAAATTTAGCCTAGCAGGCATAAGGCACCCTACTGTTTGCCTTTTAAGAACAGTCAGCAATTTCTCAGAAGATAAATTACTTATTGAAAGGAAATTTCTGATTTGTTAATGTGCTTAGGGTCTAAATTCTGATTGAATTAACACAATAATTAAGATTTAAGATCCTGTGAAATATTTATATATGTATATATATATACACACACATATATATAAATGTGTTAAACTTTTGATTTATCAAAACGATCTCCCAATTTTAATAAGTTTTGAAAACATACTTTTGTATTATTAAGATATAAAAATTATGTATTTTTAATTTGGATAAAAATCAAAAGTCATACTGTACTTAACCCAAAAATAGTTTGCTCATACTTACCTGTTAATAGTTGTCTTTAAAATTTTAAATCTTGTTAAAGTGTTAATATATGATTTATGTAGAATGTATACATTTTGACTATGCAAATAGAGAATAAGCTTTTGCAGATTAAATTTTTATTTTACAAAGAATCCATCATCCCTGAATTCTTCCATCATCTATAGCAAAGGTATTTAAATCTTTAAGATAACTAGATATTATTTATGTTACTATTCTAGGATAGCTTCTTTGCAAATACTTCCAGAAATATGTATGAAACTTTATTATACCAAATATTAATAAAATTGAACTTATATAGCAGAATTTTTTATTATTTGGCATAATAAACTAACACTTGCAATTTTGGAACTATTTATAAATGTCTCACCACTATGCTGTATAATTGAAACTAATATTATAAAATTATATTGAATATCAACTGTAATTGAAAAATAAAAAAACTATTAAAACATTCTCATAAAATTGCTGAATTTTTGTTCTTTACGTGTTGATCACTAAGAAAAATGTTTAATAAAATATTTCTATCATCGGAATCTATCTTTGTCACTAAATACAGTCAAAAAAGAAGAAATATTTGTGAAGCAGGCAATTCTAAAAACAGAGATTGCCCATTTACATGTTTTATTTCTAAGTCCTTTTAATTCTACATCACAAACCTCTTATGTTTCTTTCTTTTCCCCATTTGTTCCCGTATAGTTTAGAAAACGACATCCAATATAAATATCATCTGAGTCACAAGCACTAACCAGACATATAATTTAAGTTTTTCTGGTACCTGATATAAAAAGATTTAAAAAAGGTGAAATTAATTTAACAATACATTGAACACAATATATTACATGTATTATTATTACATTAGTTAATATAAAACAACCTATGAAAGAAATTATTTTATAGTTTTTCATGCTAAATCTTTGAAATTCATTATGTATTTTATATTTCTAGTACATCACAATGCAACTGAGCCGCATTTCAAGTTCTCAGTGGCAAAGATCTAACATATCGTATCCTCCGAAGATCTTCTATAACTGTAGAGATCCTCATTATCTTCTGCTTGGACTCATCATTTTTTCAACTGGTTTCTGGTACAACCCCAATTTCCTTTAAAAAGAAGAGGTATTTTAATGGTCTTTTGAGATAAATGTGTATATTCTTTTTTGAAATTATAGCATGACACCACATTTGGAGAAGGAGCATTCTAGGTAAAGCCACTGCAAAATCGCTAACGTGAGAGAATCCCTGGCTGTTTGAAAAGCAGTTTGACCAATGTTACCTAGTTTGAATGACTTAGCTGAAAAGCAGAAAATGAGGCTGTTGGAAGACAAAAAGCAAGAGCTTCACAGTCTTCTGTAATGACTAGAAATTTTTTCTGAAAATATCAAGGTGACATTAGAAGATTTTAAGCTAAGAAATAATAAGACATGGATTAAATTTGAATCACTTTAGGTGTTGTATTAAAACCAGACGTTAGCAGATGGAGCAAGAGTGGAGATATTAGGACAAGTTAATGAGTTGTACAATGATAAAGGCAAAATATGATGGTGGTTTCCACCAAGTTGTAATAGTACGAGTGTTTAAAAGGGTACGGATAACATGTAGATCTATGTTTATATTGATATCTACATTTATAACTATATCTATATAAAAATAGTATTTACCATGGGATTGAACGTATGATTTAGGAGAAAAAGGAAACAAAAAATTTTTAGCCTAATGAAGACTGAGAAGAAACAAACAGTGAGGTGAGAAGTAAACAAGAGAGAATGGTGGCCCAAGAGCCTAGTAGAGGTAACAGTCAGTCACGTGTTGCCGATGGTTCAAATAAGATGAAGACTGAAATTATGAGTACAGTTAGCAGCAAGAAACAATTGATTATGTTGACGGAAGCAGTTTCAGATGTGTTGAGAGTAAAATTACAATAAAGAGGTTTTAAGAGTGACTAGACGCTGAAAAATGAGTCAATTCTAACTGTATATATATATATATATATATATATATATATATATATATATATTTTTTTTTTTTTTTTTCTAGAAAGAGGAGCAGAAACAGAGTGGTAGCTAGAATTAGATGTAGGTCAAGAGGGTTTTTAAAAAATATTTTTTGAAGATAAAATAAAGCATGATTATGGGAATTATCAAAGGAAGGAGACTGATATTGACAATGTATATAAGAAACGGGAGAGCTACTCAAACAATATGTTAGAGCTGGTGAGCGGGGGGCTGGATCTGTTGCACATGTGGAGGTAATGGCTCCAGAAAAACACATAGAGAATCCATGTACAAGAATAGGAAATAAAGCAAAGAATGCTGGTGTAAATTCTGATAGGTAGATGGATTTATGATGGGAGTGATGAGATCACAGCAATAGTGTGAGGACAGGAGTGAGTGAGAGTCAGACGGTGAGAATAAAGCCTGGATTCCTAGGAAGGACGAAGGGTGTAGAAATAGCAATGTGGTGCACTGAGAATCCTACTTTGCCAGTAGGTAGTATAAAGACTGTGGCAAACCAATACAGAAAAGCACACAAAAGCCGTTACTTGAGAAGGCAGCAGAAGTAGTAACCTCAGGGCAGGTCCAGATTTGCATTATGCCAGGTTTTATCTAAATTAAAAAAACTTATCTTCACTCATTCTACTAAAATTTTTTCAACAGTTTCCTGTTGCTTTTAGGAAAAAGTTTCAATACTTTTTATATGGAAAACATGAAAAAAATCATCGATTGGGGCATAAACTTGCTTCAAAATATTTCCTTTTGTTTTCTTATTTACACAAGGCCTAAATGAGTTACAAAGTAATTTGAAACTATTTTAATTTATATAGCACAACTCTGTAAAGCATTTTATAATTTTAAGTAGCTGCAGTCAATTCTGTATTAAAAATGATCTCTGCAGACCAAATTGAAACTTAATGCTTATGACGTTGCTATCATGATCATACATAAAAATATCTAATGTATTTCCCAAGTGGTAAAAAACATAAAAAATAAAAAAATAAAAAACCCCCATAAAGCTGTATTTTTTATATCCTAAACTATAGGTATCAACAACCTGAATGGAAATTAATCATATGTTATAGAAATCCTATATCCAGTAAACTTAAGTGTTCTAGAGTAAAAAACACTGACCCTTGCCTGGTATTTTATGTGCCCTCTTATCTAAAGTTTTATCTACTTACCAGTACATCAGCTTCGCCACTTAGTCCCTTCCCATAGTCATCATTTGTGATGACTTGAAACTTGAAGCAGGACTTCCTCATAGCACTTTCGATTAGCCCTATGTATATTTCTATCACGAATCCTGCATTTCACTCTTTAATTGGTGGTGTCATGAGTCTCTATGCCATGGCATTATAATTATCAGTAGCCTAGGAGGGGAGAAAACACAGGTTATAAATAATCAGGAAAAATAACTTTTAGTACAGGACTTATTTGTTTGTAAGAGTAATGTTCCATGTGTAGTAATAATATAACAAGAGTCTATTTTTTATGGATATTATATAGACTTATAGACTTTATATCTACAGGGTTGAATGGTTGTCATAAGAATGATAATAACTACTGAACTGTGAGTTAAAGGACATAGACACTAACAGAGTCCAGTCCATGAATTAAATGGCATGACTGGCATGTCCAATGAGTTCGTCTCTGGGCCGTGGTCCACGTTGGATATACATAAAGAAATTCTACTGAGTTAATGCCATGTCATAATTTGAGAGGGTTAGAATTCTAGTCCAACTTCCTTTTTCATAATCTTGTATCCTGGTTAACCATATTTATTCCTGGTGGTAGGTGCTATGACCTGCATGTTAAGGTTTCTTAATATTTAGAATTATCAAAAAGTAATAGTTGCTTAATACAGGTTCTGTGTCAGTGCGTGTGTTTAATAAAGCTATGAGCATAATATATTAGGCTTGCTATATGGCTTCTACTTCAGGGAAACTTTTCAGAACGCCAATTTAAGAATTATTTCAAGGTGAAATATTTAAAAACAATTAATCTTAGTGAATTAATACAAAGCTATATATACCCTACTTATGATACTACATATGTAAATGTTGTGTTTTTATTGATATTTGTATTATCACATTATTCTTAGTTTAACCAGTGACCTTATTATTAAATATCATGAATTATTTATGTTTGCCATTACAATACTAAAAGTTCTACAAAACTAATCACTTTTAATAAAATAAAAACTCTCAGAGGAATGTATTATTGTAATTATATATATTAGTACTGTTTAATAGAATTTTCTGCTATGATGGAAATGCTCTAAACATGTTGTTTCCAATACAGTAGCCAATAGTCACATATGAGTACTGAACCCTTGAAAGGAGGCTATTATTACTAAGGAACTGAATTTTAGTTTAGTTTAATTTTTAAAAAAAATTTAAATAGCCAAAGGCAACACAGTAACTGGTAGAGTTGGGATGTAATAATGACAATAAGAGTAAATAATATAAATGTGTATTAAGTTGCAGCATGAGGTTGACTCTCTACCTTCAAATTTGATACATGTGACTAAAGTGTTAGACAAGGTCACTTAAAAAACCCAGATATTTTACTTCAGGATAAAGAATTTCTTGACTTTTCTAAGAATATAAAATTCTCAGCTTTAGGATAAAACATGCTCTGACTACCAGAAGCTCATTGCTTTAGATAATCTGGATGGTTTACATAATGACAGAGCTTAGTTTTGGCATTAGAGGAATGGCAATTAGATTTCAACATTAGGTTGCATTATTACTTAAAGAGAAAAAAAAGAACAAAAGAAGAAAAAATTATCAAAGGTTTTCCTTTTAAGTTTTGAACGTCATAGTTTTTATTCATTTAACAAAGCACAGCATAAGAAATAAAAAAGTACATTCCAACTAAAGTTAAAATCAGAGTTTGAATCAGGGAATCAAAGATATTTCTTTTACATGACTATGAGCAAATTCAAGAGTAATGCCAACTCACTTAAAGATTTAGTTCAATATTATCCCCTAGAATAAACTTTTTATTGTTAATGCAAAATTTATTAGGTATAACAAACACATCAAAAAATTCAAAGATCTTAAGTGTGGAGCTCAATAAAATTTTGCAAAATATACATTTTCGTGAGACTAGCTTCTGCGTCAAGAATTACATTACCAGCATCCCAGAATGTCTTTCATGCCCTTCCAGTCATACCCAGCTTCCCAAGGTAACCACTATCCTAATTTCAAATGTGATAGATTAGTTCTGAGTATTTTTAAACTTAATATTGATGAGATTATAATATAAGTTCTGTTTTCTGTCTATCTTCTTTCACTCAATATTGTGTTGTAAACTTTTATATTTTAAAATTGAGTTGGTAATACAACATGTTAAGAAAAGAAAAGGTAGTTACAATAGAATCATTGTGATTGCTTGGTACATTAAGCTTTTTTGTATAGTTCTTAATTATTAACTTACAATTTCAATAAATGAGTAATTTCACTTTATAGTATTGCAAATTTATTAAATTATGATAACCACAAAATAGACATATTTTATTTTAACAGATTAAGATGTCCTTTTAAACATACATTTCCTGAAACAAAAATAATTTAATGCAAAATTTGGGAATCAAATTAATAATTATAACACATGAATATTTTCTTTTATAGTTTTTATAGTATATTTGGCATGAATTGTCGAAAATGAGATATAGGATTTTTAAAAAATCATGTTTACTTGATATTTTTTTTCAAAGATATAAAACACAACCTGTTGATAGTAATGACTCTACTCTAAATTTCTATTTCTTTGAAGAGGCTCAATCCTTTTTGAAATCTCGAAGTTCTCATTTCCGAAAATACTTATTGAGGATGGTTGACAGAATCATTAGCATGATTTCCAATCTCCCTGCTCTCTTCCAAGTATATTTAGTGGAATACTAGTAAGTTCAACAGTGAATAATAAAAATTCCAATAGATACTATGCTTTTAGGATTTTCAAGTTTAACGTTGAGTCTATTCCATTTTTAATGAACGATAAACTTAAGACTGAAATATACAAGATGTCACTGATAAATTCCAAGTATGTATATTACAATCATACACATTTACAATGTTCTTTTTATAAATCAATTACAAAACATGATTCATTAAAATACATACCAAGTCACAAAAAATACTGACAACAAAATTAGGAACACAATTTAAAATCTGGTTCAAGATGTGAACAAAGTAAGAGAGTTTCAGCACAGACTGTATTGAATCTATTTGTTTCCTACTTTCAATAATTTTAATTTTACTTGTTTGTTTTTTGTATTGTGTCTTCGAAAGAGGTGGACTCAAAAGTCAAGTATGATTTAAATATAAGTCACATAGAGTTTTAGGTTTCCTTACAAAATGAGAAGAATGTTGATCAACAAATATTATTTTAAGATATTATATAGCCAAGTACAGTACGATGTCATAATTACCTATATTTTTATTATAACATTAAAAATATAACATTTCCCCACAACTTTACCAATGAATATGCAAATTTAAGCACAAAACTAAGTAAAACTCATTACTTCAGACATAATATCATAAGATCATAACTTCCTTCATATAATGTATTAATCGATGTTTTTTTCTTATTCACCTCCAGATGCATGAACTTTGCTCTCCTGATATGTATTTTTCCTTTCTTTTCCTGCTCTCCTTATTGCTTCCTGGTCACTTTTGAATCAACCATGCACACAACCTCTCTCTCAATTGAAATCCATGCATTTCTATGTAGTATCCATTTTACCCTTCCTTGTTGTTGAATATAATGAGGCTATAGGTATCTAGTACTTTGTCTACCTCCTTAACTCCACCTTTGTTTCGTATGAATGTAAATATTTGTGTAGATGACACACCCAATAACCCATTTCAAATTCCTAGGCATGAAAAGCCTTCAATCTTTGAACTGACTGACTACATCAATTCAATTCTATAACTACACTCTAGCCTTTTGGTTTACGAAGATATTGTTCCTAAAAAAAAAACACTCCAGCTCTGCAAACATAAACTTTCATGTATACATTTCTGACCACAACTTCCCATTACTTTCTTATTCAGTTAAAACCACTTTGGTACTAACAGTGAACTTTTACTTTCAAAGTATCTTCTCTGCTCTCACTAATTGAGGGATTATATCCCTTCCCTCTCCATCATAGATTTCACAGTCACCATGTTCTCATTTTTTCTCCTTCACACATGAAACATCTTCCTCTTGGATCAACTTAAACACCAACCTACTCTTAAGTGATGGAAGGGTAATGAAAGAAATTAAATAATCAGGCAGACTCTGAGTACAACTGTGCTTGTATTTATTTGCTCCAAAAGTTTACCTGTTTCTTCAAATTGCATATTTATTCAGCCTGAACCTTCAGTGAAGTGGTAATTCACATTAAAATTGAGAATATCTGTGTGAAATAGCTCAACTGCTCAGCCTATAGCTATAAAAGTACGCATATCTGGACTTATTGTCTTCCTTCAGATCTCAGAGGGGCAAACTGACTCTTCTGTTCTGAAGGTTCTTATGTCTTCATCTGAATCTCCCATATCTTCCATGCTTCATCATCTCTACCTCTCTCTGTACTTCCAACCTTTTTTCTCTACAGACTGTAAGACATCCATCTTTCTCTCATTAAAATGAAACTAGACTTTTCTTTTACTCTATACCACCTTCTGACACTATCTCCACAATTTTCATATCTATTTTTTACTCTTATGTTCCTCAGAAAATATTCCTTCAGTTGTTGCTCTAATTGCTCATTTTACAATCATCCCTTAACTGCGGCTGGAATCCTGTTGCTATTGTGTCACTGAATCTGTTAAAGTCAATGACTGTGGTTGACTCAGTCTCAGATCAATTATCAATCCAGTGCTCTTTAAACCACAAAGTCCACTTGCATTATTTGTGTGATGTTATTGCTGATGCTGCAAGTTAGCATATACGGAACACTTACAGATTTCTAAGTGTTATGTTATTATATACATTATCGTATGATATAACTTTTCATTGAGTAAATTTCATTATTATTTTATAGGTGAAGAAATGGAGGCACAGAGAGAATAGTAATGTGTTCAAAATCACACAGAGAGTTGATAGCACAGCTGACTAGGTCTCACTCTAAAACTGCTACATTGAATATGCCAGAGTAAGTACCAGGACTAAAATCCCAATGAAAACAGTAAATTCTAGATTACGTTTTAAAAAATCCTCCTAGAAATAACAAGGGTGTAGAAAGACAATAATAAATAGCTAGGACAAAAACTAAGTGAAGGCAAAAATACAAAAATCTTAGTGATGATGGCTTTCACTTAGAGGTTTTTGCTTATCTAAGTGAACTTAAATTTAATTTATGAAGTAGTGACTGGCTCAGGGAACAGGAGGCAAGACTCAAGGCTTACTCATGGAAGTGAGTCTATAACGATTTCCTCCCACAGAATACAAGATTTTCACTACGAGGACAAAGGAAAAGTCCATCTCCCCTTTCTGGCCACGACTGCCACAACCACCCCAAAACTGCAAAGAAAATTGTCTAGCTGAACCCTTGATTTTGAGTGTAGTGTAGAAAATCTTCCTTGAGAATTCATCATCAAATGCAAGCTCTCACTAGAGTTTGTATCCTTTATTCACATACCACCAATTTGCTCAACTCAGGGAGAACCCATAATATTCTGAATTTGTAAATCTAACGGTCCTGAACTCTACCTAAATCAACAGAAACAACACAATTAAGAATTTGAGAACAGCGATCATTGACTGAAAATGGCCTAACATCCTCACAGAAGCAAGCACTATTTTTTCATCTTTAGTGAGATAGACAGTTGCTTGTATTGACAGTGTACAATTCGATGAGTTTTTTTTCAATTGTAGTTTCATACAATAATACGCCAGTTTCAGTTCTATAGCAGTGACCAGAGGCCCACATAACTTGCAATGTGATCACCCCACTAAATCTAGTACTCCACTTCCCCTTATATATTTGTTGCATTTTTAACCATCTTCTTCATGCCACATTCTACATCTCCATGTGTATTCTACAAACATCTATTTGTACCTCTTAATCTCTTTGCCTTCTTTTTGTCCCTTCCCACCCCCTTCCATCTTGTATCCCTCTAAATATTCTCTATATCTATGAGTTTATTTAGCTTTTGTTGTTATTATTGTTGTTGTCGGTTTTGTTCTTTTGATTCCACATGTATGTGAAATCATGGAATATTTGCCTTTCTCTATCCAACCCATTTCATTCAGCACAATACCCTCTAGATCCTTTGAGATAATATCTCTTTCCATCCCTTCCTTTTAGTCTGTGTGTGTCTTTTAATCTGAAGTGAGTCTCTTGTAGGCAGCATATATAGGGGTCTTGTTTTCTTATCCATTCAGTCACTCTATCTTTTGGTTGGAGCACTTAATTCTTTCCACTTGTTGATAGAAATGTAGTCATTACCATTCCTTATTTCTGTTTTTATACATGTTTTTTCTTCTTAAAGAGGTCTCTCCGACGTTCCCTGTAATACTGGCTTAGTGATAATAAATTCCTTTAGCTTATTTTTGTCAGGGAAGTTCTTTATCTGTCTTTCAACTCTAAATGATAATTTTACTGGATAAGCATTCTCGGTTGTAGATCCTGGGTTTGCATCACATCAAATATTTTGTGCCAAGCCCTGCTGTCCTGTATAGTATCTCTTGAGAAATCAGCTGCCAGTCTATGGGTGCTACCTTGTAGGTAATTATCATCTTTTATCTTGTTGCTTTTAAGATTGTCTTTTTGTATTTAACCTCTGGCATTTCAATTATGATGTCTTGCTGTGAGCCTCTTTGGTTTTGGGGACTCTCTGAGCTTCCTGGCATTGCATGTCTATTTCTTTAACTAGGTTAGGGAAGTTTTCTATCAATATTTCTTTAAATAGCTCTTCAAAATCTTGTATTCTTTCAGGTACCCCTGTGACACGGATATCTTTACCTTTAATAGTGTCCCATAGGCTCCTCGAATTATTATTATCATCTTGGCTTCTTTCTTCTTTCCATTCTGATTGAGTGTCCTTGGCTTTCCCATCCTCTGTATAGATCATTTGATCCTTTTCTTTATTCACTTTATTTATACCATTTAATATACTTCTCTTCTCAGATATTGTGTTCTTCATTTTTGAATTTCCTTTTTCTAATTTCCCTTTTCTAATTTCCATTTCCATTTTTCTGTTTTTCTATCTCTTTGTTGAAGTTCTTACTGAATTCATGGACACTTTCCATAAGTTCATTGAGCATCTTTATAATCAGTGTTTTGAACTCTGCATCTGTTAGATAGCTTAAGTCCATTATTTCTGGACCCCTGTTCTGTTCTCTCATTGGTTTCTGCCTCTCTGTCTTTCCGTTTTGGCTGCCTTTCTGTGTCTGTTTCTATGCACTAAGCAACGCTCTGTGGTCTTCCAGTCTTATTAGTAGAGCTTTGTGTGGTAAGTGTCCAGGGGCACGGACCTGAGAGGGGTTCAGCTGCAGGCAAAATTTAGTCCCAGCCTGTGCCCCTCTCGGGCTACCTGTTACAATTCAGCAAGCAATCCCCAGATGTAGTGATTATAGTTGCCTCAAAGGCCACACCAGAATCCAAATCCAGCTGCCCCATTGTGAGTGTAGGTGTTGCTTAGCAAGGGGCACCTGACTTAGTGATGACACACCTGGATGTGGCTTGGTGAGCTTGCGAACTGGAAGTTCTGGAGTTTCATGGAATCCTCTGAGCAGAGTGACCTCTATTATCCAGTTTGATGACATCTTGGATATCTCAGCATTGAGTCTGCACACTGGGAGTGGGGAGGGCTCAACAGAGAAACAATGGATACTGCTGGCACTTCTGTCCATAGAGAGCCTTGCCTCAGCCTTTACTCTGACAACTCAGTGTCCCCTGTTAAGCCCTGGTGACTTCCCAAGCTGCCAGAGCCTGCCGGCCTAGGTTGAACAACACCTGAGAGGGGGAGTGAGGATTAAGAAAAGACAGAGAAAAGAGACAGATTCAGGAGAGCTAACAGTGAATACTGCAGCCCCGAGTTTATTTAGCACAGCATATTTATACCCTACAGAGTGTGTAAGAAGAAAAACACCTCTAAGTAACAAACAGTTACTGAAACTTTGTAGCTCCTCGCCCCAAGCCAGGTGTACTTCCTCCTGAGTCAACAGACTGCACAGCTTGCCAACTCTGCAAAACTCCCAGCATTATTGGCAGTTTAATACTGCCTCAAAACGGATCCCAACACCGAACGTTATAGATGTCTAATCAATGGACCGTGCATTCAAAACTAATTTAAATAAATCAATTTATTTTTTAAAAAATTAGAGTGCATTAATTTTCAAATATACCAGGGATGTGTGTGTGTGTGTGTGTGTGTGTTTTAAATCTATCCTCCATAAGCTTTTAGAAGATAAAAAATGTAAGGATAAAAAGGGACAATGTAAAACTAAAATGAAATGATAGGGAGTAAAATCTATTATATCTGTAATTACAACAATGTAATTTAATCTTCAGAATGAACAAGGTTAATCACACTGGAGAGAGTACACTCTACTGTATAAAAGTAGGAAAGCGATTGAAAACATAAATCAAAGTTCATTTACATTTTAATTTATCTCCAGGTAGAATTTGACCTTACTCTTTCATTTTTGCGTTGGGGAGAAGGATGAGGGAGAACCAATATTTAAACATTTTAACAGTATTGGAATTTAGGCCTGATACATTCTGTGTGGCTAAGAAGAACCAGTTTGAAAGGAATCTACTTGCCTAACGTGTCATTACTTAATAATGAATAAAGCAGAACAGCCATGTGGTATTTTTAAAAATAAATTATTACAAATATGGCCTGTTCTGTTTCCTTCAAAACTGGAGAAAATTCATAGAGATAGTCTACGAAAGGAAAAAGTTAATAAAAATTTAAATCTATTCTATCACTTTTTAGATAGTAATAAAGGTATATCTCACAAGCTTGGTTAAACGAATGCCTGAAAATTAAAGCCAATGCATAATGGAAAGTCTAAATAGATCAAATGTACTAAATACTCAATGTCATTTTACTGATTCCATCAGTTTCTTTGTAATCAAAACTTTATAC
>CM052796.1:21708891-21728430 GCA_028533395.1 Rousettus madagascariensis
CTTATTTTGAACTCTCATGCCTTCTTTAATATTGAATATTTCAGTGTAGAACTTTAAGGAAAGAAATTGATCTGAAGGAAAGCAAGTAGTTATTATCCCATGACATTTGGCACCACTCTTTCAATAAAGAGTGAACTTAGTTCTACTTAACTCTTAATTCTGGCAAAGTCTAACTCTATTCAACTAATACTAAAACCCCTATAAATGTCTTTATGATTCAAACTGTGTTGTATGTCCCTACATATTATTTAGTTGTTGTTTCTATGCAAAGTTGTATTTTGCTGATCAGAATATTTCTGAATTATATCAATTTTTACTTAACTATACAAATAGGACATATTGAAAATAGGAATTATTAACATTGTACTGCGGTAGTTGTAAATCCTAACCTTTTTTGATATTCTTATTAAAAAATCAAATACCAAGCTTTCTTATTTAAGCTATTTTTTCCTTTTTCTTTTTGGCACAAATCTTGAACAGCCTTATAAGTCGGTCGGTATCCCTGATATTTTCTTCATTTGTGTTTTATCATATGTTGTATATATTGTCTTTAAGGGCTTTAAAGGAAGGCTTATTTGCAGTTTCTAAAATCTGAAAAGCCAGCCTAAGGTAGTTTAAGAAACAAAACCTCTATTCTTTTTGCCTCTTGTGAGCACAGTTTGAAATACTGACATTAGTCTGTGGAAATGTGAGATTTGAGTATTTTCACCCCAATATTCAAAAATGCTTTCACTACATTTTTTAAAAAATGAGGCCTGAGTGTTGTTAAATGTTAAAATGGAGTCTAATTGAGAATGTACAGTTAAAGTTAGCATTAATAGACTTTAACAGGCTTCGGAGTTTCTTAGGACATTGCTAATTATCCTCTTAATATTTCTGCAGCCATAGTATTCATTTACACAATAGAAAGGAATCGTTATTTTGGCTGCTAGCAAATTAATGGGCTCACCTACTCCCCTGTATGATAGAGGCAATTATTTGTTGATTTTCTCTTAATGTTGGGCACCTGCATGTATTAAAATTCAAGAAGAGGTCCTAGAAATGTGTAAGTGGTTTCCTGTGTCATAGCTTTTGTTAAAAATATATTTATAATTACAGCAACTTTAATTGTATTATGCATTTCTGACTTTTGTTCTTTTAAAACACTTCTAGACATAACTTTGCTGATTTTGCTCATTGAGGGAACAAAAGTCAGTGAGTCAAATCTTCCACAGTCAGCTCTCCCAGGTAACAATAACTATCAGAAACCAAGTATAAAGTTTTGATTACAAAGAAACTGATGGAATCGGTAAAATGACATTGAGAATTTAGTACATTTGATCTATTTAGACTTTCCATTATGCATTGGCTTTAATTTCCAGGCATTCATTTAATCAAGCTTGTGAGATATACCTTTATTACTATCTAAAAAGTGATAGAATAGATTTAAATTTTTATTAACTTTTCCCTTTCGTAGACTATCTCTATGAATTTTCTCCAGTTTTGAAGGAAACAGAACAGGCCATATTTGTAATATTTTTTTTTTAAAAATACCACATGGCTGTTCTGCTTTATTCATTACTAAGTAATGACACGTTAGGCAAGTAGATTCCTTTCAAACTGGTTCTTCTTAGCCACACAGAATGTATCAGGCCTAAATTCCAATACTGTTAAGATGTTTAAATATTGGTTCTCCCTCATCCTTCTCCCCAATGCAAAAATGAAATAGTAAGGTGAAATTCTACCTGGAGATAAATTAAAATGTAAATGAACTTTGATTTATGTTTTCAATCGCTTTCCTACTTTTATACAGTAGAGTGTACTCTCTCCAGTGTGATTAACCTTGTTCATTCTGAAATTAAATTACATTGTTGTAATTACAGATATAATAGATTTTACTCCCTATCATTTCATTTTAGTTTTACATTGTCCCTTTTTATCCCTACATTTTTTATCTTCTAAAAGCTTATGGAGGATAGATTTAAAACACACACACACGTGCGCGCGCGCGTGCCCGCGCACACACACATCCCTGGTATATTTGAAAAGTAATGCACTCTAGTTTTTTAAAAAACAAATTGATTTCTTTAAATTAGTTTTGAGTGCACAGTCCATTGATTAGACATCTATAACGTTCGGTGTTGGGATCCGTTTTGAGGTAGGATTAAACTGCCAATAATGCTGGGAGTTTTGCAGAGTTGGCAAGCTGTGCAGTCTGTTGACTCAGGAGGAAGTACACCTGGCTTGGGGTGAGGAGCTACAAAGTTTCAGTAACTGTTTGTTACTTAGAGGTGTTTTGCTTCTTACACACTCTGTATGGTATAAATATGCTGTGCTAGATAAACTCGGGGCTGCAGTATTCACTGTTAGCTCTCCTGAATCTGTCTCTTTTCTCTGTCTTTTCTTAATCCTCACTCCCCCTCTCAGGTGTTGTTCAACCTAGGCCGGCAGGCTCTGGCAGCTTGGGAAGTCACCGGGGCTTAACAGGCGACACTGAGTTGTCAGAGTAAAGGCTGAGGCAAGGCTCTCTATGGACAGAAGTGCCAGCAGTATCCATTGTTTCTCTGTTGAGCCCTCCCCACTCCCAGTGTGCAGACTCAATGCTGAGATATCCAAGATGTCATCAAACTGGATAATAGAGGTCACTCTGCTCAGAGGATTCCATGAAACTCCAGAACCCCCAGTTCGCAAGCTCACCAAGCCACATCCAGGTGTGTCATCACTAAGTCAGGTGCCCCTTGCTAAGCAGCACCTACACTCACAATGGTAGCAACTGGATTTGGATTCTGGTGTGGCCTTTGAGGCAACTATAATCACTACATGTGGGGATTGCTTGCTGAATTGTAACAGGTAGCCCAAGAGGGGCACAGGCTGGGGCTAAATTTTGCCTGCAGCTGAACCCCTCTCAGGTCTGTGCCCCTGGACACTTACCACACAAAGCTCTACTAATAAGACTGGGAGACCTCAGAGCATTGCTTAGTGCATAGAAACAGACACAGAAAAGCAGCCAAAACGGAAAGACGGAGAGGCAGAAACCAATGAGAGAACAGAACAGGGGTCCAGAAATAATGGACTTAAGCTATCTAACAAATGCAGAGTTCAAAACACTGATTATAAAGATGCTCAATGAACTTATGGAAAGTGTCCATGAATTCAATAAGAACTTCAACAAAGAGATAGAAAAACAGAAAAATGGAAATGGAAATTAGAAAAGGGAACCAGTCAAAAATGAAGAACATAATATCTGAGAAGAGAAGTATATTAAATGGTATAAATAAAGTGAATAAAGAAAAGGATCAAATGATCTATACAGAGGATAGGAAAGCCAAGGACACTCAATCAGAATGGAAAGAAGAAAGAAGCCAAGAAGATAATAATAATTCGAGGAGCCTATGGGACACTGTTAAAGGTAAAGATATCCGTGTCACAGGGGTACCTGAAGGAATACAAGATTTTGAAGAGCTATTTAAAGAAATAGCGATAGAAAACTTCCCTAATCTGGTTAAAGAAATAGACATGCAATGCCAGGAAGCTCAGAGAGTCCCCAAAACCAAAGAGGCTCACAGCAAGACATCATAATTGAAATGCCAGAGGTTAAATACAAAAAGACAATCTTAAAAGCAACAAGATAAAAGATGATAATTACCTACAAGGTAGCACCCATAGACTAGCAGCTGATTTCTCAAGAGATACTATGCAGGACAGAAGGGCTTGGCACAAGATATTTGATGTGATGCAAACCCAGGATCTACAACCAAGAATGCTTATCCAGCAAAATTATCATTTAGAGTTGAAAGACAGATAAAGAACTTCACTGACAAAAATAAGCTAAAGGAATTTATTATCACCAAGCCAGTATTACAGCGAATGTTGGAGATCTCTTTAAGAAGAAAAAAACATGTATAAAAAAAACAGAAATAAGGAATGGTAGTGACTACATTTCTATCAAAAGTGGAAAAGAATTAAGTGCTCCAACCAGAAGATAGAGTGACTGAATGGATAAGAAAACAAGACCCCTATATATGCTGCCTACAAGAGACTCACTTCAGATTAAAAGACACACACAGACTAAAAGGAAGGGATGGAAAGAGATATTATCTCAAAGGTTCTAGAGGGTATTGTGCTGAATGAAATGGGTTGGATAGAGAAAGGCAAATATTCCATGATTTCACGTACATGTGGGATCGAAAGAACAAAACCCACAACGACAATAACAACAACAAAAGCTAAATAAACTCATAGATATAGAGAATATTTAGAGGGATACAAGATGGAAGGGGGTGGGAAGGGACGAAAAGAAGGCAAAGAGATTAAGAGGTACAAATAGATGTTTGTAGAATACACATGGAGATGTAGAATGTGGCACGAAGAAGATGGTTAAAAATGCAACAAATATATAAGGGGAAGTGGAGTACTAGATTTAGTGGGGTGATCACATTGCAAGTTATGCGGGCCTCTGGTCACTGCTATAGAACTGAAACTGGCATATTATTGTATGCCAACTACAATTGAAAAAAAACTCATTGAATTGTACACTGTCAATACAAGTAACTGTCTATCTCACTAAAGATGAAAAAATAGTGCTTGCTTCTGTGAGGATGTTAGGCCATTTTCAGTCAATGATCACTGTTCTCAAATTCTTAATTGTGTTGTTTCTGTTGATTTAGGTAGAGTTCAGGACCATTAGATTTACAAATTCAGAATATTATGGGTTCTCCCTGAGTTGAGCAAATTGGTGGTATGTGAACAAAGGATACAAACTCTAGTGAGAGCTTGCATTTGATGATGAATTCTCAAGGAAGATTTTCTACACTACACTCAAAATCAAGGGTTCAGCTAGACAATTTTCTTTGCAGTTTTGGGGTGGTTGTGGCAGTCGTGGCCGGAAAGGGGAGATGGACTTTTCCTTTGTCCTCGTAGTGAGAATCTTCTATTCTGTGGGAGGAAATCTTTATAGACTCACTTCCATGAGTAAGCCTTGAGTCTTGCCTCCTGTTCCCTGAGCCAGTCACTACTTCATAAATTAAATTTAAGTTCACTTGGATAAGCAAAAACCTCTAAGTGAAAGCCATCATCACTAAGATTTTTGTATTTTTGCCTTCACTTAGTTTTTGACCTAGCTATTTATTATTGTCTTTTTACACCCTTGTTATTTCTAGGAGGAGTTTTTTTAAAACATGTAATCTAGAATTTACTGTTTTCATTGGGATTTTAGTCCTGGTACTTACTCTGGCATATTCAATGTAGTGGTTTTAGAGTGAGACCTAGTCAGCTGTGCTATCAACTCTCTGTGTGATTTTGAACACATTACTATTCTATTCTCTCTGTGCCTCCATTTCTTCACCTATAAAATAATAATGAAATTTACTCAATGAAAGGTTATCATACGATAATGTATACAATAACCTAACACTTAGCAAACTATAAGTGTTCCGTATATGCTAACTTGCAGCATCAGCAATAACATCACACAAATAATGCAAATGCACTTTGTGGTTTAAAGAGCACTGGATTGATAATTGATCTGAGACTGAGTTAACCACAGTCATTGACTTTAACAGATTCAGTGACACAATAGCAACAGGATTCCAGCTGCAGTTAAGGGATGATTGTAAAATGAGCAATTAGAGCAACAACTGTAGGAATATTTTCTGAGGAACATAACAGTAAAAAATAGATATGAAAATTGTGGAGATAGTGTCAGAAGGTGGTATAGAGTAAAAGAAAAGTCTAATTTCATTTTAATGAGAGAAAGATGGATGTCTTACAGTCTGTAGAGAAAAAAGGTTGGAAGTACAGAGAGAGGTAGAGATGATGAAGCATGGAAGATATGGGAGATTCAGATGAAGACATAAGAACCTTCAGAACAGAAGAGTCAGTTTGCCCCTCTGAGATATGAAGAAAGACAATAAGTCCAGATATGTGTACTTTTATAGCTATAGGCTGAGCAGTTGAGCTATTTCACACAGATATTCTCAATTTTAATGTGAATTACCACTTCACTGAAGGTTCAGGCTGAATAAATATGCAATTTGAAGAAACAGGTAAACTTTTGGAGCAAATAAATACAAGCACAGTTGTACTCAGAGTCTGCCTGATTATTTAATTTCTTTCATTACTCTTCCATCACTTAAGAGTAGGTTGGTGTTTAAGTTGATCCAAGAGGAAGATGTTTCATGTGTGGAAGGAGAAAAAATGAGAACATGGTGACTGTGAAATCTATGATGGAGAGGGAAGGGATATAATCCCTCAATTAGTGAGAGCAGAGAAGATACTTTGAAAGTAAAAGTTCACTGTTAGTACCAAAGTGGTTTTAACTGAATAAGAAAGTAATGGGAAGTTGTGGTCAGAAATGTATACACAAAAGTTTATGTTTGCAGAGCTGGAGTGTTTTTTTTAAGGAACAATATCTTCATAAACCAAAAGGCTAGAGTGTAGTTATAGAATTGAATTGATGTAGTCAGTCAGTTCAAAGATTGAAGGCTTTTCATGCCTAGGAATTTGAAATGGGTTATTGGGTGTGTCATCTACATAAATATTTACATTCATACAAAACAAAGGTGGAGTTAAGGAGGTAGACAAAGTACTAGATACCTATAGCCTCATTATATTCAACAGCAAGGAAGGGTAAAATGGATACTACATAGAAATGCATGGATTTCAATTGAGAGAGAGGTTGTGTGCATGGTTGATTCAAAAGTGACCAGGAAGCAATAAGGAGAGCAGGAAAAGAAAGGAAAAATACATATCAGGAGAGCAAAGTTCATGCATCTGGAGGTGAATAAGAAAAAAACATCGATTAATACATTATATGAGGAAGTTATGATCTTATGATATTATGTCTGAAGTAATGAGTTTTACTTAGTTTTGTGCTTAAATTTGCATATTCATTGGTAAAGTTGTGGGGAAATGTTATATTTTTAATGTTATAATAAAAATATAGGTAGTTATGACATCGTACTGTACTTGGCTATATAATATCTTAAAATAATATTTGTTGATCAATATTCTTCTCATTTTGTAAGGAAACCTAAAACTCTATGTGACTTATATTTAAATCATATTTGACTTTTGAGTCCACCTCTTTCGAAAACACAATACAAAAAACAAACAAGTAAAATTAAAATTATTGAAAGTAGGAAACAAATAGATTCAATACAGTCTGTGCTGAAACTCTCTTACTTTGTTCACATCTTGAACCAGATTTAAAATTGTGTTCCTAATTTTGTTGTCAGTATTTTTTGTGACTTGGTATGTATTTTAATGAATCATGTTTTGTAACCGATTTATAAAAAGAACATTGTAAATGTGTATGATTGTAATATACATACCTGGAATTTATCAGTGACATCTTGTATATTTCAGTCTTAAGTTTATCGTTCATTAAAAATGGAATAGACTCAACGTCAAACTTGAAAATCCTAAAAGCATAGTATCTATTGGAATTTTTATTATTCACTGTTGAACTTACTAGTATTCCACTAAATATACTTGGAAGAGAGCAGGGAGATTGGAAATCATGCTAATGATTCTGTCAACCATCCTCAATAAGTATTTTCGGAAATGAGAACTTCGAGATTTCAAAAAGGATCAAGCCTCTTCAAAGAAATAGAAATTTAGAGTAGAGTCATTACTATCAACAGGTTGTGTTTTATATCTTTGAAAAAAAAATCAAGTAAACATGATTTTTTAAAAATCCTATATCTCATTTTCGACAATTCATGCCAAATGTACTATAAAAAGTATAAAAGAAAATATTCATGTGTTATAATTATTAATTTGATTCCCAAATTTTGCATTAAATTATTTTTGTTTCAGGAAATGTATGTTTAAAAGAGCATCTTAATCTGTTAAAATAAAATATGTCTATTTTGTGGTTATCATAATTTAATAAATTTGCAATACTATAAAGTGAAATTACTCATTTATTGAAATTGTAAGTTAATAACTAAGAACTATACAAAGAAGCTTAATGTACCAAGCAATCACAATGATTCTATTGTAACTACCTTTTCTTTTCTTAACATGTTGTATTACCAAGTCAATTTTAAAATATAAAAGTTTACAACACAATATTGAGTGAAAGAAGATAGACAGAAAACAGAACATATTATAATCTCATCAATATTAAGTTTAAAAATACTCAGAACTAATCTATCACATTTGAAATTAGGATAGTGGTTACCTTGGGAAGCTGGGTAAGACTGGAAGGGCATGAAAGACATTCTGGGATGCTGGTAATGTAATTCTTGATGCAGAAGCTAGTCTCACGAAAATGTATATTTTGCAAAATTTTATTGAGCTCCACACTTAAGACCTTTGCATTTTTTGTTGTGTTTGTTATACCTAATAAATTTTGCATTAACAATAAAAAGTTTATTCTAGGGGATAATATTGAACTAAATCTTTAAGTGAGTTGGCATTACTCTTGAATTTGCTCATAGTCATGTAAAAGAAATATCTTTGATTCTCTGATTCAAACTCTGATTTTAACTTTAGTTGGAATGTACTTTTTTATTTCTTATGCTGTGCTTTGTTAAATGAATAAAAACTATGAAATTCAAAACTTACAAAGAAAACCTTTGATAATTTTTTCTTCTTTTGTTCTTTTTTTTCTCTTTAATAATGCAACCTAATGTTGAAATCTAATTGCCATTCCTCTAATGCCAAAACTAAGCTCTGTCATTATGTAAACCATCCAGATCATCTAAAGCAATGAGCTTCTGGTAGTCAGAGCGTGTTTTATCTTAAAGCTGAGAATGTTATATTCTTAGAAAAGTCAAGAAATTCTTTATCCTGAAGTAAAATATCTGGGCTCTTTAAGTGACCTTGTCTAACACTTTAATCACATGTATCAAATTTGAAGCTAGAGAGTCAACCTCATGCTGCAACTTAATACACATTTATATCATTTACTCTTATTGTCATTATTATATCCCAACTTTACCAGTTACTGTGTTGCCTTTGGCTATTTAAATTTTTTAAAAAAATTAAACTAAACTAAAATTCAGTTCCTTAGTAACAATAGCCTCCTTTCAAGAGTTCAGTAGTCATATGTGACTATTGGCTACTGTATTGGAAACAACATGATTAGAGCATTTCCATCATAGCAGAAAATTCTATTGAACAGCACTAATATATATAATTACAATAATACATTCCTCTGAGAGTTTTTATTTTATTAAAAGTGATTAGTTTTGTAGAACTTTTAGTATTGTAATGGCAAACATAAATACTTAATTCATGATATTTAATAATAAGGTCACTGGTTAAACTAAGAATAATATGATAATACAAATATCAATAAAAACACAACATTTATATATGTAGTATCATAAGTAGGGTATATATAGCTTTGTATTAATTCACTAAGATTAATTATGTTTTTAAATATTTCACCTTGAAATAATTCTTAAATTGGCATTCTGAAAAGTTTCCCTGAAGTAGAAGCCATATAGCAAGCCTAATATATTATGCTCATAGCTTTATTAAACACACGCACTGACACAGAACCTGTATTAAGTAACTATTACTTTTTGATAATTCTAAATATTAAGAAACCTTAACATGCAGGTCATAGCACCTACCACCAGGAATAAATATGGTTAACCAGGATGCAAGATTATGAAAAAGGAAGTTGGACTAGAATTCTAACCCTCTCAAATTATGACATGGCATTAACTCAGTAGAATTTCTTTATGTACATCCAACGTGGACCACGGCCCAGAGATGAACTCATTGGACATGCCAGTCATGCCATTTAATTCATGGACTGGACTCTGTTAGTGTCTATGTCCTTTAACTCACAGTTCAGTAGTTATTATCATTCTTATGACAACCATTCGACCCTGTAGATATAAAGTCTATAAGTCTATATAATATCCATAAAAAATAGACTCTTGTTATATTATTACTATACATGGAACATTACTCTTACAAACAAATAAGTCCTGTACTAAAAGTTATTTTTTCCTGATTATTTATAACCTGTGTTTCCCCCCTCCTAGGCTACTGATAATTATAATGCCATGGCATAGAGACTCATGACACCACCAATTAAAGAGTGAAATGAAGGATTTGTGATAGAAATATACATAGGGCTAATCGAAAGTGCTATGAGGAAGTCCTGCTTCAAGTTTCAAGTCATCACAGATGATGACTATGGGAAGGGACTAAGTGGCAAAGCTGATGTACTGGTAAGTAGATAGAACTTTAGATAAGAGGGCACATAAAATACCAGGCAAGGGTCAGTGTTTTTTACTCTAGAACACTTAAATTTACTGGATATAGGATTTCTAAAGCATATGATTAATTTCCATTCAGGTTGCTGATCCTATAGTTTAGGATATAAAAAATACAGCTTTATGGGGGTTTTTTATTTTTTTATTTTTTATGTTTTTTACCACTTGGGAAATACATCATCTATTTTTATGTATGATCATGATAGCAACGTCATAAGCATTAAGTTTCAATTTGGTCTGCAGAGGTCATTTTTAATACAGAATTGGCCACAGCTACTTAAAATTATAAAATGCTTTACAGAGTTGTGCTATATAAATTAAAATAGTTTCAAATTACTTTGAAACTCATTTAGGTCTTGTGTAAATAAGAAAACAAAAGGAAATATTTCGAAGCAAGTTTATGCCCCTATCGATTTTTTTCATGTTTTTCATATAAAAAGTATTGAAACTTTTTCCTAAAAGCAACAGGAAACTGTTGAAAAAATTTTAGTAGAGTGAGTGAAGATAAGTTTTTTTTTTTAATTTAGATAAAACCTGGCATAATGCAAATCTGGACCTGCCCTGAGGTTACTACTTCTGCTGCCTTCTCGAGAAAACGGCTTTTGTGTGCTTTTCTGTATTGGTTTGCCACAGTCTTTATACTACCTACTGGCAAAGTAGGTTTCTCAGTGCACCACACTGCTATTTTTACACCCTTCGTCCTTCCTAGGAATCCGGGCATTATTCTCACCATCTGACTCTCACTCACTCCTGTCCTCACACTATTGCTGTGATCTCATCACTCCCATCATAAATCCATCTACCTATCAGAATTTACACCAGCATTCTTTGCTTTATTTCCTATTCTTGTACATGGATTCTCTATGTGTTTTTCTGGAGCCATTACCTCCACATGTGCAACAGATCCAGTCCCCCGCTCACCAGCTCTAACATATTGTTTGAGTAGCTCTCCCGTTTCTTACATACATTATCAATATCAGTCTCCTTCCTTTGATAATTCCAATAATCATGCTTTATTTTATCTTCAAAAATATTTTTTTAAAAACCCTCTTGACCTACATCTAATTCTAGCTACCACTCTGTTTCTACTCCTATTTCTAGAAAAAAAAAATATATATAGTTAGAATTGACTCATTTTTCAGCATCTAATCACTCTTAAAACCTCTTTATTGTAATTTTACTCTCAACACATCTGAAACTGCTTCCATCAACATAATCAATTGTTTCTTGTTACTAACTGTACTCGTAATTTCAGTCTTCATCTTATTTGAACCATCAGCAACACGTGACTGAGTGTTACCTCTACTAGGCTCTTGGGCCACCATTCTCTCTTGTTTACTTCTCACCTCACTGTTTGTTTCTTCTCAGTCCTCATTAGGCTAAAAATTTTTTGTTTCCTTTTTCTCCTAAATCACACGTTCAATCCCATTGTAAATACTCTTTTTATATAGATATAGTTATAAATGTAGATATCAATATAGACATAGATCTACATGTTATCCGTACCCTTTTAAACACTCCTACTATTACAACTTGGTGGAAACCACCATCATATTTTGCCATTATCATTGTACAAACTCATTAACTTGCCCTAATGTCTCCACTCTTGCTCCATCCACTAACGTCTGGTTTTAATACAACACCTAAAGTGATTCAAATTTAATTCAGGACTTATTATTTCTTAGCTTAAAATCTTCTAATGTCACCTTGATGTTTTCAGAAAAATTTTCTAGTCATTACAGAAGACTGTGAAGCTCTTGATTTTTTGTCCTCCAACAGCCTCATTTTCTGCTTTTCTCCTAAGTCATTCAAACTAGGTAACATTGGTCAAACTGCTTTTCAAACAGCCAGAGATTCTCTCATGTTAGCGATTTTTTACCTAGAATGCTCCTTCTCCAAATGTGGTGTCATGCTATAATTTCAAAAAAGAATATACACATTTATCTCAAAAGACCATTAAAATACCTCTTCTTTTTAAAGAAAATTGGGGTTGTACCAGAAACTAGTTGAAAGAATGATGAGTCCAAGCAGAAGATAATGAGGATCTCTACAGTTATAGAAGATCTTCGGAGGATACGATATGTTAGATCTTTGCCACTGAGAACTTGAAATGCGGCTCAGTTACATTGTGATGTACTAGAAATATAAAATACATAATGAATTTCAAAGATTTAGCATGAAAAACTATAAAATAATTTCCTTCATAGGTTGTTTTATATTAACTAATGTAATAATAATATATGTAAGATATTGTGTTCAATGTATTGTTAAATTAATTTCACCTTTTTAAAATCTTTTTATATCAGGTACCAGAAAAACTTAAATTATATATCTGGTTAGTGCTTGTGACTCAGATGATATTTATGTTGGATGTCGTTTTCTAAACTATATGGGAACAAATGGGGAAAAGAAAGAAACATAAGAAGTTTGTGATGTAGAATTAAAAGGACTTAGAAATAAAACATGTAAATGGGCAATTTCTGTTTTTAGAATTTCCTGCTTCACAAATATTTCTTCTTTTTTGACTGTATTTAGTGACAGATAGATTCCGATGATAGAAATATTTTGTTAAACATTTTTTCTTAGTGATCAACACGTAAAGAATAAAAATTCATCAATTTTATAAGAATGTTTTAATAGTTCTTTTACTTTTCAATTACAGTTGATATTCAATATAATTTTATAATATTAGTTTCAATTATACAGCATAGTGGTGAGACATTTATAAATAGTTCCAAAATTGCAAGTGTTAGTTTATTATGCCAAATAATAAAAAAATCTGCTATATAAGTTCAATTTTATTAATATTTGGTATAATAAAGTTTCATACATATTTCTGGAAGTATTTGCAAAGAAGCTATCCTAGAATAGTAACATAAATAATATCTAGTTATCTTAAAGATTTAAATAACTTTGCTATAGATGATGGAAGATTTCAGGGATGATGGATTTCTTTGTAAAATAAAAATTTAATCTGCAAAAGCTTATTCTCTATTTGCATAGTCAAAATGTATACATTCTACATAAATCATATATTAACACTTTAACAAGATTTAAAATTTTAAAGACAACTATTAACAGGTAAGTATGAGCAAACTATTTTTGGGTTAAGTACAGTATGACTTTTGATTTTTTATCCAAATTAAAAATACATAATTTTTATATCTTAATAATACAAAAGTATGTTTTCAAAACTTATTAAAATTGGGAGATCTTTTTGATAAATCAAAAGTTTAACACATTTATATATGTGTGTGTGTGTATATATATATATATGTACGATATATATATACATATATAAATATTTCCCAGGATCTTAAATCTTAATTATCGTGTTAATTCAATCAGAATTTAGTCCCTCAGCTCATTAACGCATCAGATATTTCCTCTCAATAAGTAATTTATCTTCTTAGAAATTGCTGACTGTTCTTAAAAGGCAAACAGTAGGGTGCCTTATACCTGCTAGTCTAAATTTTGCTGTGTTCCAAAAATTTACTTGTGTATGAGCTTCTAAATCTCAGAACAGATTTTTATACAAGGGCAAATTTTATTGAATCCCTGAACTCATGTATAACTAACATTCTAGTTTTCCATTGTCCTATAATTAGTAAGACTCTAATAGCTATGTGTAATAGACCCCATGTGTAATGAATCCATGACAAACAGCATGGCGAATGAGTGTTTATGATGGTAGACTGATGGTGTAGCCGAAAAAAACACTCCAGATTTCAGCGGTTGAAACAAACACATTTGATTTTTCTCTCACAAGACATAGCAATAAGTGTGTACATGGTTAGGTGATGTTATTGTCAGCTTTTCTACATATACAGGTTCACAGACTCAATTTCCTTTAACTTGTGTTTTTACCCTTTTTCTTGACTTCTTCATTCAGCGAACGATTGGCAGAGGAAGTGTAGGTTCACACAGATTTAAGAATACTTATTTCTTCCTTTGCACTTACTTTTTACATTGATCAGTACTCCATCATAGGGTTCTACCAAACTAGAAAGGATGTTGAGGAATCTATTCTTGTTGACACAACATTCCATGGTGACTATTTGTTTCAGGCCATTTGCTTTAGTCCAGAAATTTTACTTCATTTCATTTTCTTACATTCCTTGATTCAGTGTTGAAAGACAGAAAAATATAAGAAAAGAAGAAAAGAGAGAGAGGAAGAGTGGAAGGAAGAGACAGAAGGGAAGAAGGATTGGAGGGAGAAAACAGTTTTGTAAGTATTGTATACATATTTCTTTGTCAAGAAAGCAATGAGAAGGCGGTTCCCTGAGTGCCTTTTGCATAGGAACCGTGTTGGGCACACTTTCTTTTGAGAATTGCTGCCAAACTGTGTTCCCAACAGTGCCAAAGCACCAAGGAGAAGTAAGGTGATGAGGGATTCCGATGGACATTCAGGGCCTCCTCCTGAAGAGATTTCAGACTAGGCAACTAACACACTACTGGAGCCTTAAAGGTGGCTTCCCAAATCCGCTTATTCATCAACAGAGATCACTCTGACCCAGACTACTTGGAGCAATACTTAGACTGGAAGCCCTTCAGGTCTCCAGGCTTCTCTGTTGGCGTGGTGCTCTACTTGCATTGCTTTCGGAAGTTCTAGTATATGACGCGTACTGTTGCCGAGGAGATGTAAGAGGCAATGAGGAAACTCTTTTGTGGGCAGAGAGCATTTCCACTTCCCACAACTGCAAAGTGTAAAGACCTCTGCGTAAAGTGGCAGGTTCCTGGAGATGTATTCGTACGAAGCATGATTAGACAGCAAGACTCCGGAACGTAGCAACTACTGAAACATCTTAAGAGGTTCTCGCTCATGATGCAGGTATGTGTGACAACGTCCCTGGAGTCTGTATCCCCTAGAGACACTACGTTGCTGCCTAATCCCGCTTGGTACGAATTCATCTCCAGAAACTTGCCACTTTACGCACAGGTCTTTACACTTTGCAGTTGTGGGAAGGGGAAATGCTCTCTGCCCACAGGAGAGTTTCCTCATCGCCCCTTACATCTCCTCAGCAACAGTGCGGGTCATATACTAGAACTTCCAAAAGCAATGAAAGTAGAGCACCACGCTGACAGAGAAGCCTGGAGACCTGAAGTGTTTCCAGTCTAAGTATTGCCCCAAGTAGTCTGGGTCAGAGTGATCTCTGCTGATGAATAAGCGGATTTGGGAAGTCAACTTTAGGGCTCCAGCAGAGTGTTAGTTGCCTAGTCTGAAATGTCTTCAGGAGAAGGCCCTGAATGTCCATTGGAAGGCGTCATCACCTTACTTCTCCTTGCTGCTTTGGCACTGTTGGGAACACAGTTTGGAAGCAATCCTCACTAGAAAGCGTGCCCAACACGGTTCCTATGCAAAAGGCTCTCAGTGAACCACCTTCTCATTGCTTTCTAGACAAAGGGGCACTGTGCCGGATGAGTTTCGGATAACCTCTTTGGAAGTGACCGGGCAGCACAGAGCGTTTGACTCCATGAACAATCCATCAGTACAGAGTGTGAGAGCAAACAGCTTCCATCTGCAAAGGGAGTTTCCTAACTCTTCTCTGGAAGTGAACACAGCTCGCATCTTGAACAGGGCTATATTCCCGGCGGAATGGCATTCAGCTGTCCCAGGCACTGTAACACGGGCCGAAAGAGCTTGCTCAAATCCAATGGCAATTACATACCTTGCAGGGGAAAAACTCAGTCACGTTCTCTATATCATTCCGAGTGTGGATGCCGACACACGGGCTTGAACAACATCACTCGAATCACTTGCGGGACTTCTCAGTATACAAGACAAGTATTCCACAGAGTGCCTTTCTGTCATTTGCAAGGTAGTGTCTCCAGGGGATACAGATTCCATGGACGTTGACACACATACTTGCATCATGAGCGAGAACCTCTTAAGACGTTTCAGTAGTTGCTACGTTACGGAGTCTTGCTGCCTATTCCTGCTTGGTACGAATTCATCTCCAGGAACCTGCCACTTTACGCACAGGTCTTTACACTTTGCAGTTGTGGGAAGGGGCAATACTCTCTGCCTACAGGAGAGTTTCCTCGTCGCCTCTTACATCTCCTCGGCAACAGTGCGGGTCATATACTAGAAATTCCGAAAGCAATGCAAGGAGAGCACCACGCCGACAGAGAAGCCTGGAGACCTGAAGTGTTTCCAGTCTATGTACTGCCCCAAGTAGTCTGGGTCAGTGTGATCTCTGTTGATGAATAAGCGGATTTGGGAAGTCAACTTTAAGGCTTTGGCTGAATGTTAGTTGCATAGTCTGAAATCTCTTCAGGAGAAGGCCCTGAATATACATCGGAAGGCCTCATCACCTTACTTCTCCTTGGTGCTTTGGCACTATTGGGAACACAGTTTGGCAGCAATCCTCACAAGAAAGTGTGTCCAACACGGTTCCTATGTAAAAGGCATCGGGTAACTGCCTTCTCGTTGCTATATCGACAAAGGGGCACTGTGCCGGATGAGTTTCAGAGAACCTCTTTCGAGTGACCGGGCAGCAAAGAGCATTTGACTCCATGCACAATCCATCAGTACAGAGTGTGAGAGCAAACAGCTTATATCTCCAAAGGGAGTTTCCAAACTCTTCTCTGGAATTGAACACAGTTCGCATCTTGAACAGGGCCATAATCGCGACGGAATGGCATTTAGCTGCCCCGGGCACTGCAACACGGGCGGAAAGAGCCTGCTCAAATCCAGTGGCGATTACATACCTTGCAGGGGAGAAACTCAGTCACGTTCTCTATATCATTCCGAGTGCGGATGCTGACGCGCGGGTTTGAACAACAATCACTCACAATCACTCGCGGGACTGCTCAGGATCCAAGAGAGGCATTCCACACAGTGCCTTTCTGACGTTTGCAAGGTAGTGTCTGCAGGGGATACAGATTCATGGACGTTCACACATACTTGCATCATGAGCGACAACCTCTGAAGACGTTTCAGTAGTTGCTACGTTCCGGAGTCTTGCACCCTTAACCCGCTTGGTACGAATTCATCACCGGAAACCTGCCACTTTACGCAGAGGTCTTTACACTTTGCAGTTGTGGGAAGGGGAAATGCTCTCTGCCCACAGGAGAGTTTCCTTGTCGCCTCTTACATCTCCTCAGCAACGGTGCGGGTCATATACTAGAAATTCCGAAAGCAATGCAAGTAGAGCACCACGCCGACATTTCATTGATATATAGCACATATATCTATATCTATATCTATATCTATATCTATATCTATATCTATATCTATATCTATATCTATATCTATATCTATATCTATATCTATATCTATATCTATATCTATACCTACATGTATATCTATATCTATATCTATATCTATATCTATACCTACATGTATATCTATATCTATACCTACATCTATATCTATGTCTACCTCTATATCTACATCTATATAGAGATATAGATATATTTATATAAGGAGGCTTGGAAAAACACACTTTTACCATCAATTTCAAGCCGCAATTGGAGCTTTCTGAGAAATGGTCTCGCTTATGAGAAATGCACAGTCCTCCCCATGACCTGGGGATATGTACGGAAGGTTCAGTCATCTGCGTTCGAGGGAATAGAACTTTGAGAAGCTCTCGCCCACCCATAGGGCTCCCTGGAGTCCAAAGCATGTCCCCCTCCTCTCTGTATCCTCACGCTGGATTCAGGGCCAGCCACAGAGGGAATGCCTAGGCATGTCTGGCCAACCACTGCATCGTCCCTATGCACATCTCCCAAGTTGGGGAAAAGGTAGAATGGAGCCACCAAGGGGTGGAAAGAGGACATTTTGGGCAGATTTCAGACAGCTGTGGTTCTGAATTCTGATTCTGGCACATATCACCTGTGGGGTCACCTCTCCGAGGTTCAGTTTTCCATCTCAAATGCGTATAAAAGGACCACAACGGAGAGCTGAGATACAACGGTGAGAGATGAGAGGCCTATATTTTTACAACTACTGTGGGCTACAGAGCACATTTTCTTACATTCCTCCATATATATTGGCATTTCTTTCATTTATAGCACATATATCTATATCTACATCTACATCTACATCTACATCTATATCTATATCTATATCTATATCTATATCGATATCTGTGTCTATACCTACTTCTATATCTATGTCTATATCTATGTCTATATCTATGTCTATATCTATATCTATATAGATAACTATATCTATATATTTATCTATACATATATCTATATCTATATCTATTCCTACATCTATATCTATATCTACATCTATATGTACATCTATATATAGATATAGATATATTTATATATATATGGAGGCTTAGGAAAACACACTTTTTTGCCATCAATTTCAAGACGCAATTGGAGCTTTCTGCGAAATGATCTGCCTTGCGAGAAATGCATAGTCCTCCCCATGACCTGGGGATATGTACAGAAGGTTCAGTCATCTGCTGCAGGAGGCTTTAGAAATTTGAGAAGCTCTCGCCCACCCATAGAGCTCCCTGGAGTCCAAAGCATGTAACCCTGCTCTCTGTATCCTCACAGTGGATTCAGGGCCAGCCACAGAGGGCATGCCCAGGCATGTCTGGCCAATCATTGCATCGTCCCTACGTGCATCTCCCTAGTCGGGGAAAAGGTAGAGGTGGAAAGAGGACATTTTGGGCAGATTTCAGACAGCTGTGGGTCTGACTTCTGATTCTGTCACATATCACCTCTGGGGTCACCTCTCCGAGGTTCAGTTTTCCATCTCAAATGCGTATAAAAGGACCACAACGGAGAGCTGAAACACAATGGTGAGAGATGAGAGGCCTATATTTTTACAACTCCTGTGGGCTACAAAGCCCTTTTTTCTTAAATTACTTCGTATATATGGGCATTTCATTCATATATAGCACATATATCTATATCTATATCTATATCTATATCTATATCTATATCTATATCTATACCCACATCTATATCTATATCTATACCATTTCAGATTGAAAATTGAGCCTCAGAGAGGTGACCACCAAGGTCATAAGTGACAGATTCTAAATTCTGGCCCACAGCTGTCTGAAGTGTGTTGAAAATATGTTCTTAACACCAGTGCGAGAATGCCGCTTCGCCTTTTCCTCAATAAGGAGAATGCGTGTTGGGACGATGCACGGAGTGCCAGGCATGCTGTTGCAGGCCCTCTCTGGCTGTCTTGGAATCCGTCCTGAGGATACAGAGAGCAATGGGAAATCCATTGAACCCCAAGGAGCCCATGTGTCGGCGAGAGGTTCTCAAAGTTATGCAGAATCCGACCACAGATGATAGAAACTTCCCTCCATATTTCTAGGCCACGAGGAAGCCAGAGCCTTTG
>CM052796.1:21728930-21748823 GCA_028533395.1 Rousettus madagascariensis
TATTCAAGGTCAACACTGTAACGCTTTCCTCTACGTGGTCTGAGTGCTGCGGAGATACCCTGAGAAGGACCATTTCGGGTCTAGCAGACACAGGTACTCAAAGACAAGCTTTCCTGAATTTTGGTACAAATATTCAAGAACATTAAAGTGTTTTAAGACCTCTCTAAGAAAAAAAAGGAAATACATTTGTGAATTGCATCCCAACTCGTTTCTCACACACGTATCAGTCCTTCTCAACACAGAGGCTACCTTCCAACCCATGGAAGGCTGTGCCTGCTTTGTACGAATTGCCACGACGACACCGACCGTTTTCATCGGTCACTATCAAGCTTGGTAGGTATAAGGAGGGTCCGGGGTTGCTTACGTCCTGCCCGTGTCAAGTTGCCTCTTAGAGCTATATGGAAGGGCAAATCCCATGATAAATTTCACTTGTTGTACACGACACATTCGGCGCACCGGGAAGAAGTAAAAACTTGCTGCATGTCAGTGGCTCAATTCCAGGAAATCGTTCCCAGGGTTTCTGCTTATAGATTCAGAATTGATGGTGAAAGTCCTGAGATCCCAGCATGAATCCTCTAACTGGGTCAGCGCACTGGGAAACTTCAACTGTTACGTACATTCCACGATGCGTTCACGCTTCTGTGAAATGGCGTTCATGAGACAAAGCGATACAATCAGGCACCGCTTTATTCGCCATCAAGATTTCTCCTTCCATTGCCCTGGACACTCCAAGAAGGATCCAGTGACTTCTGTCGATTTTGGCCAAGAAACACTGCACACGCGAACTGGCAAATATCCACAACTCTAGGTACAGGAAAGCTCACATTGCCCTCGCATGTTTTCACATAGTACAGCTGATCTTTTGTAGGAGACTATGGCTCTCTAAGGCGTACTGCTCTGCCGTGGATGATACCGAAGTCCGGGTGTTAGCAGAAAGCTACAGTTGCGTAAGGCTGCTGTTGTACTGACCGCTATGCAGTGCATGGAGACAGAGCTCTTTCTCAAATCCGAAAGGTAGTCAGCGAAGTACACTTAAGGACTCTACGCTTCCTCTGCATTGACTGCTGCCTGAGGTCCCGCAGGACACACTGATATCAGCTCTGAGTCGTTACCTGCCCTTCTGGCTTATGCAGGGCAGGCATTCAAAATCCGTTTCCTTGAACGGCGCTGCGATCTTTCTCTCCCTTTCATACTCTTCTGTGTCCAGTACATTGGAAGAAAGAACGACAGTATTGAACAGCATCCACTCCTCTTTAGAACAGCTGCTCCGGCCCTCTTCGGCGCTCGCGCTGCTTTCAACACGGGGCAGCCAGTTCCCACTTCGTGTGAATATCCACCACGAGAACTGCCGGCATTCACTAATCGCATTCCGTCTCTGCTGATGATAGACGATTTCCAGAATGCTTACACGCAACGCAATTGAGATCTCCTCAGGCTCAATACGGAAGGGAAAACTAATGACGAATGATCACAGGACGTGGACGACGCGTTCGGCCCGAAGCTTGCAGAACGGAAGCGGCCCCTTTCAAAGTCTATTCCGCAGCTTCTATCCTCACAGACATATAAGCTGCTATTAAACCTCACGGCAGCCCAGCAAGATGTTTAGCAGAGTGTCAGAGCCTCTCGAGTAACATCTTTCAAGTCGCTTCCAATGTCCGCAGGAGTTTCAAATCATATGAGCGTTGATTTCGGGAAGGGCTCTCTGAGGACACAGGTTACTACCACATCCTCACACGAAACATTATCATCACGTTCCCCTGGACAGTACAAGGAAGTTCCGGGGGCTGCTCTTTATTTCCGGCCTGGGAACCTTCTTCATTATTCGTCCTTAAGACCCAGCACTCTAGGCTACAAGACAGCGGTCACAGCATCAGTGTCTCTTCAAGTATTGCAAGGAGATGATGTGCTCGACAGCACAGCTCTCTCAAGAGTGTTCTGCGCTCCCGGCAGTGCCATACACGGCGAGCAATTAAATAGCAACAGTCGCGTCAGCATGGGTTTTCTGTTCCCTGCGGGCGAGAGCACAGCAGCGAATATTGCTCCGAAGAAACCGATTCCACATCAAAACTGTAATGCTTTCCTGTCCGTGGTCTGAGTGCTGCAGAGATACCCTGTGAGTACCACTGAATGGTGCACTGCATTGCGGGCCTCGCAGACAAACGTGCTCAATGACAAGCTTTCCTGAATTTGGATGCAAATGTTCACGAGCCTTTGTAGTGTTTTCAGTCCTCTCCGAGGGAATAAACGAAAAACATTTGTGAACCACCATCCCAACTCGTTTCTCACACGCGTTTCAGACCTCCTCAACATAGAGGCTACCTTCCAACCCAAGGACGGCTGTTCCCGCTTTGTACGAATTGCCACGACGACACCATCCGTTTTCACTAGTCGCTTTCACGGTTGGTAGGTGTTAGGAGGGTCCAGGGTTGCTTACGTTCTGCCCATGTAAAGTCGCCTCTTAGAGCAATACGGAAGGGCAAATCCCACGATAAATTTCACTTGTCGTACATGACACGTTTTGCGCGCCTGTAAGTAATGGAAGCTTCCTGCATGCTAGTGGCTCAATTCCAGGAAATCGTTCCCAGGGTTTCTGCTTATAGATTCAGAATTGATGGTGAAAGTCCTGAGATCCCAGCATGAATACTCTAACTGGGTCAGCGCCCTGGGAAACATCAACTGTTAGAAAGAAATTTAAGAAAAAATGACTCTATTGCCCACAGGAGTTGTAAAAATATAGGCCTCTCATCTCTCACTGTTGTGTTTCAGCTCTCCGTTGTGGTCCTTTTATACGCATTTCAGATGGAAAACTGAACCTCGGAGACGTGACCCCACAGGTGATATGTGACAGAATCAGAAGTCAGACCCACAGCTGTCTGAAATCTGCCGGAAATGACCTGTTTCCACCACTTCGTGGCTGCACTCTACCTTTTCCTCGACTAGGGAGATGCGCGGAGGGACGATGCAATGGTGGGCCAGGCATGCCTGGCCATGCTCTCTGTGGCTGGCCCTGAATCCACCGTGAGGATACAGAGAACACGGGTCATGCTTGGGACTCCAAGGAGCCCTATGGATGGGCGAGAGCTTCTCAAAGTTCTACAGCCACCGACCCCAGATGACTGAACCTTCTGTACATATCACCAGGACATGGGGCGCACTGTGCATTTCTCGCAAGCAAGATCATTTCTCAGAAAGCTCCAATTGCGGCTTGAAATTGATAGCAAAAAAGTGTGTTTTCCCAAGCCTCCATATATATAAATATATCTATATCTGCATATTGATGTAGAGATAGATGTAGATATAGATAGAGATGTAGGTATAGTATAGATATAGATGTAGGTATAGATATAGTTACAGATATAGATATATGTAGAGTTATAGATATAGATACAGATACAGATACAGATACAGATACAGATACAGATACAGATATAGATATAGATATAGATATAGATAGATAGAGATATGGACATAGATATAGAAGTAGGTACAGATATAGATATAGATATATGTGCTATATATGAATGAAATGCCCATATATACGGAGGAATTTAAGAAAAAATGGCTCTGTAGCCCACAGGAGTTGTAAAAATATAGGCCTCTCATCTCTCACCGTTGTATTTCAGCTCTCCATTGTGGTCCTTTTATACGCATTTCAGATGGAAAACAGAACGTCGGAGATGTGAACCCACAGGTGATATGTGAGAGACTCAGAAGTCAGACCCACAAATGTCTGAAATCTGCCCAAAATGTCCTTTTTCCACCCCTTGGTGGATCTACTCTACCTTTCCCCTACTAGAGAGATGCGAGTAGGCACGATGCAATGGTTGGCCAGACATATCTGGTCATGCCCTCTGTGGCTGGCCCTGAATCCACCGTGAGGATACAGAGAGCAGGGTTACATGCTTTGGACTCCAGGGAGCCCTATGGATGGGCGAGAGTTTCTCAAAGTTCTATACCCACCGTCCACAGATGACTGAACCTTCTGTACAAATACCCAGGACTTAAGTCAGACTGTGCATTTCTCGCAAGCGAGACCATTTCTCAGAAAGCTCCAATTGCAGTTTGGAATTGATGGCAAAAAAGTGTGTTTTCCCAAGCCTCCACATATTTAAATATATCTATATCTACATATAGATGTAGATATATATGTAGATATAGATGTAGGCATAGATATAGATATAGATAGATAAAGATATATTTAGATATAGATATAGATATAGATATAGATAGATATGGACATAGATGTAGAAGTAGGAACAGATATAGATATAGATATATGTGCTATATATGAATGAAATGCCCATATATATGGAGGAATTTAAGAAAAAATGGCTCTGTAGTCCACAGGAGTTTTAAAAATATAGGCCTCTCATTTCTCACCATTGTGTCTCAGATCTCCGTTGTGATCTTTTTATACACATTTAAGATGCAAAACTGAACCTCGGAGAGGTGACCCCACAGGTGATATGTGACAGACCCAGAAGTCAGACCCACAGCTGTCTGAAATCTGACGAAAATACCCTCTTTCCACCCCTTGGTGGCTCCACTCTACCTTTTCCCCGACTAGGGAGATGCGCGTATGGACGATGCAATGGTTGGCCAGACATATTTGGTCATGCCCTCTGTGGCTGGCCCTGAATCCACCATGTGGATACAGAGAGCACGGTTACATGCTTTGGACTCCAAGGAGCCCTGTAGTTAGGCGAGAGCTTCTCAAAGTTCTACAGCGTCCGACCGCAGATGACTAAACCTTCCGTAGAAATACCCAGGTCATGGGTCGGACTGCGGTTTTTTCGCAAGCCAGACCATTTCTCAGAAAGCTCTAATAGCAGCTTGAAATTGATTGCAAAAAAGTGTGTTTTCCCAAGCCTCCATATATATAAATATATCTATATCTATATATAGATGTAGATATAGATGTCGATATAGATACAGATGTAGGTATAGATATAGATATAGAGGTAGGTATTGATATAGATATAGATATAGATACAGATATAGATATAGATTTACATATAGATATAGATATAGATATAGATATAGATATAGATATAGATATAGACATAGATATAGATATATCTGCCATATATGAATGAAATGCCCATATATACGGAGAAATTTAAGAAAAAAAAGCTCTGTAGCCCACAGGAGTTCTAAAAATATAGGCCTCTCATCTCTTACCGTTGTGTCTCAGCTCTCTGTTGTGGTCCTTTTATATGCATTTCAGATGGAAACTGAACCTCGGAGAGGTAACCCCACAGGTGATATGTGACAGAATCAGAAGTCAGACCCGCAGCTGTCTGAAATCTGCCGAAAATATCCTCTTTCTACCCCTTGGTGGCTCCACTCTACCTTTTCCCCGACTAGGGAGATGCACGTAGGGATGATGCAATGGTTGTCCAGACATGCCCGGGCATGCCCTCTGTGGCTGGCCCAGAATCCACCGTGAGGATACAGAGAGTAGGGGGACATGCTTTGGACTCCAAGGAGCCCTACGGTTGGGCGAGAGCTTCTCAAAGTTCTACAGCCTCCGATCGCAGATGACTAAATCTTCCATAGAAATACCCAGGTCATGGGTCGGACTGTGCATTTCTCGCAAGCCAGATCATTTCTCAAAAAGCTCTAATTGCGGTTTGAAATTGATGGCAATATATATATAGATATATATAAATATATCTATATCAATATATATAGAGGTAGATATAGATGTAGATATAGATATAGATGTAGTTATAGATATAGATATAGCTGTACGTATAGATATAGATAATGATATAGATATAGATATACATATAGATATAGATAAAGATATAGATAGATAGATAGATATGGACATAGATATAGAAGTAGGTATAGATTTAGATATAGATATAGATATATGTGCTATATATGAATGAAATGCCCATATACACAGAGGAATTTAGGAAACAATGGCTCTGTAGCCCACAGTAGTTGTAAACATACAGGCCTCTCATCTCTCACCATTGTGTCTCAGCTCTCCATTGTGGTCCTTTTATATGGATTTCAGATTGAAAACTGAACCGCGTAGAGGTGACCCCACAGGTGATAGGTGACAGAATCATAAGTCAGACCCACAGCTGTCTGAAATCTGCCTAATACGACCTCTTTCCACCGCTTCATGACTGCATTCTACCTTTTCCCCCCACTAGGGAGATGTGCGTAGGGCCGATGCAATGGTTGGCCAGACATGCCTGGGCATGCCCTCTGTGGCTGGCCCTGAATCCACCGTGAGGATACAGAGAGCAGAGGGATATGCTTTGGACTCCATGGAGCCCTTAGGATGGGAGAGAACTTCTCAAATTTCTACAGCCACCGACCACAGATGTCTGAACCTCCCAAACATATACCCAGGTCATGAGTCGGACTTTGCATTTCTCGCAAGCGAGACCATTTCTCAGAAAGCTGCAATTGCGGCTTGAAAATGATGGCAAAAAAAGTGTGTTTTCCCAAGCCTCCATATATATAAATATATCTATATCTGGATAAAGATGTACATATAGATGTAGATATAGATATAGATATAATGTGCTATATATGAATGAAATGCCCATATATACGGAGGAATTTAAGAAAAATTGGCTCTGTAGCCCACAGGAGTTTTAAAAATATAGGCCTCTCATCTCTCATCATTGTGTCTCAGCTCTCCGTTGTGGTCTTTTTCTACGCATTTCAAATGAAAAACAGAACCTCGGAGAGGTGACCCCATATGTGATATGTGACAGAATCAGAAGTCAGAGCCACAGCTGTCTGAAATCTGCCCAAAATGACTGCTTTCCACCACTTGGTGTCTCCACTCTACTTGTTCCCCGACTTAGGAGTTGCGCGTAGGGACAATGCAATGGTTGTCCAAACATGCCTGGGCATGCCCTCTGTGGCTGGTCCTGAATCCAACGTGAGGATTCAGAGAGCGGGGGGACATGCTTTGGACTCCAGGGAGCCCAGTGGGTGGGTGAGAGCTACTCAAAGTTCTACAGCCACCGACTCTAGATGACTGAACCTTCCGAACATATCCCCAGGTCATGGGGAAAACTGTGCATTTCTCGCAAGCGGGACCATTTCTCAGAAAGCTCCAATTGCGGCTTAAAATTGATGGCAAAAAAAGTGAGTTTTCCCAAGCCTCCATATATGTACATATATATATATATATCGGTATATAGATGCAGATATAGATGTAGATATAGATATAGACGTAGGTATAGATATAGATGTAGATGTAGGTATAGATATAGATATAGATATAGATATAGATATAGATATAGATATAGATATCGATATAGATATAGATACAGATAGAGATATAGATTTAGACATAGATACAGACATAGATATAGAAGAAGGTATAGATATAGATATAGACATACGTATAGATATAGACATAGACATAGATATAGATATAGATATAGATATAGATATAGATATAGATATAGACATAGGTATAGATATAGACATATATATATTTATATATAGATACAGATATAGATATGATATAGATATAGATAAAGATATAGATATCGATAGATATAGATATTGACAAAGATATAGAAGTAGGTATACATATAGATATAGATGTAGGTATAGATATAGATACAGATATGGGTATCTATATAGATATAGATATAGATTTAGATATAGATATAGATATAGATATAGATATAGATATAGGTAGATATAGAAATAGATATGGACATATAGAAGTATGTATAGATATAGATATAGATATATGTGCTATATATGAATGAAATGCCCATATATACGGAGGAATTTAAGAAAAAATGTCTCTGTAGCCCACAGGAGTTATAAAAATATAGGCCTCTCGTCTCTCACCATTGTGTCTCAGCTCACCATTGTGGTTCTTTTAGACGCATTTAACATGGGCAACTGAACCTCACTGAGGTGACCACACAGGTGACAAGTGACCGAATCAAAAGTCAGACACACAGCTGTCTGAAATCTGCAGAAAATGACCTCTTTCCTCCACTTCGTGGCTCCACTCTGCGTTTTCCTCAACAAGGAACATGTGCATTGGGACGAGGCAATGGTGGCTAGGCATGCCCGGTCATGCCCGCGGTGGCTAGCCCTGAATCGGCCCCGAGGATATAGAGAGCAGGGGGACATGCTTTGGACTCCAAGGAGGCCTATGGGTGGGCGAGAGCTTCTCTAATTTCTACAGCCACCGCCCGCGGATGACTGAAGCTTCCCTTGAAAACCCAGGCTGCGGGGAAGCCAGTGCTTTTCCCGCAAGCGAGACCATTTCCCAGAAAGCTCCCATTGTGGCCTGAAATTGATGGCAGAAATGTGTGTTTTCCCTATCCTCCAGGTATATATGTATATATATCTAGATATATCTATTGATAGATGTAGATATAGATATGTCTATATATGTATCAGCAAATATATGAATGAAAGGCCTGTATACATGGAGGATTTTCAGAAAAAATGGCTCAGTTGTCCACAGACTTTGTAAAATATAGGCCTCTCACCACTCACCGTTGTGTCTCAGCAAGCCCTTGTGTTCCATTTATACGCATTTCACATGAAAACCCGAACCTCACGGAGGTGACCACACAGGTGGGAAGTGAGCGAATCAGAAGTGAGACCCTCAGCTGTCTGAAATGTGCCAAAAATGACCTCCATCCACCACTTCGTGGCTCCACTCTGCGTTTTCCTTGACAAGGAATACTACCGTTGGGATCATGCAATGGTGGGCCAGGCATGCCAGGGCATGCCCGCCGTGGCTGGCCCTGAATCCGCGGTGAGGATACAGAGAGCAGGAGGCATGCTTTGGACTCGAAGGAGCCCTCGGTATGGGCGTGAGCTTCCCTAATTTCTAGAGCCAATGTCCGCGGATGACTGAACCTTCCTTACAAAACCCCAGGCCTTGAGGAAGACTGTGGTTTTCCCGCAAGCGAGACCAGTTTGCAGATATCTCCCATTGTGGCCTGAAATTGATGGCAGAAAAGTGTGTTCTCGAAATCCTCCATGTATATGTGTGTATATATCTAGGTATATCTATCGATAGATGTAGATATAGATATATCTATATATGTACCTGCAAGTATATGAATGAAATGCCTGTATACATGGAGGATTTTCAGAAAAAATGGCTCAGTTTTCCACAGTCTTAGTAAAATATAGGCCTCTCACCACTCGCTGTTGTGTCCTGGCAAGCCCTTATGTTCCATTTATACGCATTTCACATAAAAAACCGAACCTCACGGAGGTGACCACACTGGTGAGAAGTGACCGAATCAGAAGTGAGACCCTCAGCTGTCTGAAATGTGCCAAAAATGACCTCTATCCACCACTTCGTGGCTCCACTCTGCGTTTTCCTTGACAAGGAATACTACCGTTGGCACCAAGCAATGATGGGCCAGGCATGACCGGGTATGCCCGGTGTGGCTGGCCCTGAATCCGCCGTGACGATACAGAGAGCAGGCGGACATGCTTTGGATGCTAAGGAGCCCTATGGGTGGGCGAGAGCTTCTCTAATTTCTACTGACACCGCCCGCGGATGACTGAACCTTCCCTTGAAAACCGCAGGCCGCGGGGAAGCCGGTGCTTTTCCCGCAAGCGAGACCATTTCCCAGAAAGCTCCCATTGCGGCCTGAAAGTGATGGCAGAAAAGTGTGTTCTCGCAATCCTCCATGTATATGTGTGTTTTTATCTACATATATCTATCGATAGATGTAGATGTCGATATATCTATGTATGTATCTGCAAGTATATGAATGAAATGCCCGTATACATGGAGGATTTTCCGAAAAAATGGCTCAGGTGTCCACAGACTCTGTAAAATATAGGCCTCTCACCACTCACCCTTGTGTCTCAGCAAGCCCTATTGTTCCATTTATACGCATTTGACATGGAAAACCGAACCTCATGGAGGTGAACACACAGGTGAGAAGTGACTGAATCAGAAGTGAAACACTCAGCTGTCTGAAATGTGCCAAAAATGAGCTCTATCCACCACTTCTTGGCCCCACTCTGCGTTTTTCTCGACAAGGAAGACTAGCGTTGGGACCATACAATGGCGGGCCAGGCATGCCTTGGCATGCCTGGTGTGGCTGGCCCTGAATCCACCGCGATGACACTGAGACTCCAAGGAGCCCTATGGGAGGGCGAGAGCTTCTCTAATTTCTTGAGCCACTGCCCGCAGAATAGTGAACCTTCCCTAAAAACCCCAGGCCGCGGGGAAGCCGGTGCTTTTCCTGCAAGCGAGACCATTTCCCAGACTGCTCCCATTGCTGCCTGAAATTGATAGCAGAAGTGTGTTCTCCCAATCCTCCATGTATATGTGTGTATATATCTAGATATATCTATCGATAGATGTAGATATAGATATATCTATAATGTATCAGCAAATATATGAATGAAATGCCCATATCAATGGAGGATTTTCAGAATGAAATGGCTCAGTTGTCCACAGACTTTGTAAAATATAGGCCTCTCACCACACACCGTTGTGTCTCAGCAAGCGCTTTTGTTCCATTTATACGTATTTCACATGGGAAACCGAACCTCTCGGAGGTGACCACAGAGGTAAGAAGTGACCGAATCAGAAGTGAGACCCTCAGCTATCTGAAATGTGCAAAAATTTCCTCCATACAAGACTTCATGGCTCCACTCTGTGTTTTCCTCGACAAGGAAGACTAGAGTTGGGACTAAGCAATGGTGGTCCAGGCATGCCCGGGCATGCCCGCTGTGGCTGGCCCTGAATCCGCCGTGAGAATACAGAGAGCAGGCGGACATGCTTTGGATGCTAAGGAGCCCTATCGGTGGGCGAGAGCTTCTCTAATTTCTACAGCCACCGCCCGCGGATGACTGAACCTTCCTTTCAAACCCAAGGCTGCGGGGAACCCTGTGCTTTTCCTGCAAGAGAGACCATTTCCCAGAAAGCTCCCATTGCGGCCTGAAATTGATGGCAGAAAAGTGTGTTTTCGCAATCCTCCATGTATATGTGTCTATATAACTAGATATATCTATCGATAGATGTAGATATAGATATATCTATATATGTATATGCAAGATTATGAATGAAATGCCCGTATATATGGAGGATTTTCTGAAAAAATGGCTCAGTTTTCCACATACTTTATAAAACATAGTCCACTCACCACTCACCGTTTTCTCTGCAAGCCCTTGTGTTCCATTTATACGCATTTCACATGGAAAGCCGAACCTCATGGAGGTTACCACACAGGTGAGAAGTGACCGAATCAGAAGTGAGACCCTCAGCTGTCTGATATCTGCCAAAAATGACCTCTATCCACCACTTCGTGGCTCCACTCTGCGTTTTCCTCGAAAGGAAGACTAGTCTTGGGACCATTCAATGGTGGGCCAGGCATGCCCGGGCATGCCCGCTGTCGTTGGCCCTGAATCCGCCGTGAGGATACAGAGAGCAGGCGGACATGCTTGGGACTCCAAGGAGCCCGATGGTTGGGCGAGAGCTCCTCAAAGTTCTACAGCCACCGACCGCAGATGACAAACCTTCGCTACATGTCCCCAGGACACGGGGTAGCCTGTGCTTTTCTCGCAAGCAAGACCATTTCTCAGAATGCTCCAATTGTGGCTTGACATTGTTGGTAAAACAGTGTGTTTTTCCAATCCTCCATGTATATATGTGTATATATATCTATCTATGTATAGATGTAGATACAGATATATCTATATATATGTGCAAGTACATGAATGAATAGCCAGTTTATATGGAGGATTTTAAGAAAAAATGGCTCTGTTGTCCACAGACTTTGTAGAATATAGGCCTCTCGTCTCTCACCATTGTGTCTCAGCTCGCCATTGCGGTTCTTTTAGAAGCTTTTCAAATGCATAACTGAACCTCACTGAGGTGACCACACAGGTGTCAAGTGACCGAATCAGTAGTCACACCCATAGCTGTCTGAAATCTGCCGAAAATGACCTCTTTCCTCCACTTCGTGGCTCCACTCTGCGTTTTTTAGGTGATGCTAAATGCGCGTTGGGATGATTCAACGAAGGCCAGACAAGACCATTTCTCAGAAAGCTCCAATTGCGGCTTGACTTTGATGGTAAAAAAGTGTATTTTTCCAATCCTCCATGTATATATGTGCATATATATATATTTATCTTTCTATGTATAGATGTAGATATAGATATATCTATATACATGTGCCAATACATGAATGAATTGTCCGTATATATGGAGGAATTTAACAAAAAAAGGCTCTGTTGTCCACAGACTTTGTAGAATATAGGCCTCTGATCTCTCACCGTTGCGTCTCACCTCACCGTTGTGGTTCTTATAGACGCATTTCACATGGAAAACTGAACCTCACTATGGTGACCACACAGATGTCAAGTGACGGAATCAGACGTTAGACCCACAGCTGTCTGAAATCTGCCGAAAATGTCCTCTTTCCTCCATTTCGTGGCTTCACTCTGCATTTTCCTCGAAAAGGAAGATGCGCTTTGGGACAATGCAATGGTGGCCAGGCATGCCTGGGCATGCCCGCCGTGGCTGGCCCTGAATCCGCCCTGAGGATACAGAAGGAAGGGGGACATGCTTTGGACTACTAGGAGCCCTATGGGTGGGCGAGAGCTCCTCCAAGTTCTAGAGCCACCGACTGCAGATGACTGAACCTTCCCTACATATCCCCAGGACACGGGGTAGCCTTTGCTTTTCCTGCAAGTAAGAACATTTCTCAGAAAGCTCCAATTTCGGCTTGACATTGAAGTAAAAAAGTGTGTTTTCCCGATCCTCCATGTATATGTGTGTGTGTGTGTGTGTGTGTGTGTGTGTGTGTATATATATAGATGTAGATATAGATATAGATATATCTATATGTATGTGCCAATACATGAATGAATTGCCCGTATATATGGAGGATTTTAAGAAAAAATGGCTCTGTTGTTCACAGCCTTTGTAGAATATAGGCCTCTCATCTCTCACCGTTGTGTCTCAGCTCGCCATTGTGGTTCTTTTAGACGCATTTCACATGGACATCTGAACCTAACTGAGGTGAACACACAGGTGTCAAGTGACTGAATCAGAAGTCAGACCCACAGCTGTCTGAAATCTGCTGAAAATGACCTCTTTCCTCCACTTCGTGGCTCCACTCTGCGTTTTCCTCGACAAGGAAGATGCTCTTTGGGACGATGCAACGGTGGCCAGGCATGCCTGGGTATGCTTGCCGTGGCTGGCCCTGAATCTGCCCTGAGGATACAGGGAGAGGGGGGACATGCTTTGGGTTTTAAGCAGCCCTACGGGTGGGGGAGAGCTCATCAAAGGTCTACAGCCACTGACCGCAGATGTCTGAACCTTCCCTACGTATCCCCAGGACACGGGGTAGCCTGTTCTTTTCTCGCAATCAAGACCATTTCTTAGAAAGCTCCAATTGCGGCTTGAAATTGAGGGCAAAAATGTGTTTTTTCCATAGCCTCCATATATATAAATATATCTATATCTATATAGATATAGATATAGATGTAGATATATATATAGATATAAATATAGATACCTGTATAGATACAGATATAGATATAGATATAGATATAGATATAGACATAGACATAGACATAGACATAGACATAGATATAGATATAGATATAGTAATAGATATAGATATGGGAATACATATAGAAGTAGGTATAGATATAGATATAGATATAGATATAGATATAGATATAGATATATGTGCTATTTATGAATGAAATGCCCATATATACAGAGGAATTTAAGGAAAAATGGCTGCGTAGCCCACATGAGTTGTAAAAATATAGGCCTCACATCTCACCCTTGTGTATCAGCTCTCCGTTGTAGTCCTTTTATACGCTTTCCGATAGAAAACTGAAGCTCAGAGAGGTGACCCCACAGGTGATATGTGAGAGAATCAGAAGTCCTACTCACAGCTCTCTGAAATCTGCCGTAAATGTCTTCTTTCCACCCCTTGGTGGCTCCACTCTACCTTTTCCTCAACTACGGAGATGCGCATAGGGACTATGCAGGGTTGTCTAGACATGCCTGGGCATGCCCTCTGTGGTTGCCCCTGAATCCACCGTGAGGATACAGAGAGCAGGGGAACATGCTTTGGACTCCAGGGAGCCCTAAGGGTGGGCAAGAGCTTCTCAAAGTTCCACAGCCACCGACCGCAGATGACTAAAGCTTCCATACAAATACCCAGGTCATGGGTCAGAGTGTGCATTTCTCGCAAGCGAGACCATTTCTCGGAAAGCTCCAATTGAGGCTTAAAATAGATGGGAAAGAAGTGTGTTTTCCCAAGCCTCGATATGTATAAATATATCCATATCTATATATAGATGTACATATAGATGTAGATATTGATGTAGGTATAGATGTACATATAGATGTAGATATTGATATAGATATAGATATAGATATAGATACAGATACAGATACAGATATAGATATAGATATAGATATAAATAGATATGGACGTAGATATAAAAGAAGGTATAGATATAGATATAGATATATGTGCTGTATATGAATGAAATGCCCATATATACGGAGGAATTTAAGAAAAAAGGGCTCTGTAGGCCACAGGAGTTGTAAAAATATAGGCCTCTCATCTCTCACCGTTGTATCTCAGCTCTCTGTTGTGGTCCTTTAATACGCATTTCAGATGGAAAACTGAACCTCAGAGAGGTGACCCCACAGGTGGTATGTGACAGAATCAGAAGTCAGACCCACAGCTGTCTGAAATCTGTCGAAAATGTCCTCTTTCCACCCCTTGGTGGCTCCACTCTACCTTTTCCCCAACTCCAGAGATGCGCGTAGGGACGATGCAATGGTGGCCAGACATGCCTGGGCATGCCCTCTGTGGCTGGCCCTGAATCCACCGTGAGGATACAGAGAGCAGGGTCACATGCTTTGGACTCCAGGGAGCCCTATGTGTGGGCGAGAGGTTCTCAAAATTTTATACCCTCGACCGCAGATGACTGAACCTTCCGTAATATCCCCAGGTCATGGGGAGGACTATGCATTTCTCGCAAGCGAGAGTGTTTCTCAGAAAGCTCTAATTGCGGCTTGAAATTAATGGCAAAAAAGTGTGTTTTCCCAAGGCTCCATATATATAAATATATCTATATCTATATATAGATATACATGTAGATGTAGATAGAGATATAGATGTAGGTATAGATATAGATATAGATGTACGTATAGATATAAATATAGCTATAGACATCTGTATAGATATAGATATAGATATAGAAATAGTTATAAATACAGATATAGATATTTATATAGATATAGATATAGATATAGATATAGATATAGATATAGACATAGATATAGACATAGATATAAAGGTAGGTATAGATATAGATATAGATATAGATATAGATATAGATATAGACATAAATACAGACATAGATATAGAAGTAGGTATATATATAAATATAGATACAGATATAGATATAGCTACATGTGCTATATATGAATGAAATGCCCATATATACGGAGGAATTTAAGAATAAATGGCTCTGTAGACCACAGGAGTTTTAAAAATATAGGCCTCTCATCTCTCACCGTTGTGTCGCAGCTCTCCATCATGGTCCTTTTATACGCATTTTAGATGGAAAACAGAACCTCGGAGAGGTGACCCCACAGGTGATATGTGACAGAATCAGAAGTCAGACCCACAGCAGTCTGAAATCTGCCAAAAATGTCCTCTTTTCACCCCTTGGTGCCTCCACTCTACCTTTTCCCCGACTAGGGAGATGTGCGTAGGGACGATCCAATGTTTGGCCAGACATGCCAGAGCATGACCTCTGTGGCTGGCCCTGAATGCACCGTGAGGATACAGAGAGCAGGGTTACATGCTTTGGACTCCAGGGAGCCCTATGGATGGGCGAGAGCTTCTCAAATTCTATACCCACCGACTGCAGATGACTGAACCTTCCGTACATATCCCCAGGTCATGGGGAGGACTGTGCATTTCTCGCAAGCGAGACCATTTCTCAGAATGCTCCAATTGCGGTTTGAAATTGATAGCAAAAAAGTGTGTTTTCCCAAGGCTCCATATATATAAATATATCTATATCTACATATAGATGTACATATAGATGTAGATATAGATATAGATGTAGGTATAGATATGGATATAGATGTAGGTATAGATATAGATATAAATATAGATATAGATAGATATAGATATAGATATAGATATAGATATAGATATAGATATAGACATAGATGTAGACATAGATATAGAGGTAGGTATAGATATAGATATAGATATAGATATAGATATAGATATAGATATAGATAGATATGGACATAGATATAAAAGTAGGTATAGTTATAGATATAGATATATGTGCTATATATGAATGAAATGCCCATATATACATAGGAATTTAAGAAAAAAGGGCTCTGTAGGCCACAGGAGTTGTAAAAATATAGGCCTCTCATCTCTCACCGTTGTGTCTCAGCTCTCCGTTGTGGTTTTTTTATACACATTTCAGATGGAAAACTGAACCTCGGAGAGGTGACCCCACAGGTGATATGTGACAGAATTAGAAGTCAAATCCACAGCTGTCTGAAACCTGCCCAAAATGACCTCTTTCCACCACTTGGTGGCTCCACTCTACATTTTCCCCGTCTACGGAGATGTGCATAGGGACCATGCAATGGTTGGCCAGACATGCCTTGGCATGCCCTCTGTGGCTGGCCCTGATTCCACAGTGAGGAATACGAGAGCAGGGTTACATGCTTTGGACTCCAGGGAGCCCTATGGGTGGGCGAGAGCTTTTCAAAATTCTACAGCCTCCGACCGCAGATGACTGAACCTTCCGTACATATCCCCAGGAAATGAGGAGGACTGTGTATTTTTCGCAAGCGAGACCATTTCTCAGAAAGTTCCAATTGCGGCTTGAAATTGATAGCAAAAAAGTGTGTTTTCCCAAGCCTCCATATATATAAATATATCTATATCTATATATAGATGTACATATAGATGTAGACATACATACAGATGTAGGTATAGATATAGATATAGATGTAGGTATAGATATAGATATAGATGTAGGTATAGATATAGATATAGATATCTACATAGATAGATATAGATATAGATATATATAGATATAGTTATTGACATAGATATAGAAGTAGGTATAGATATAGATATAGGTATAGATATAGATACAGATATATGTGCTATATATGAATGAATGCCCATATATACAGAGGAATCTAAGAAAGGATGGTACTGTAGCCCACAGGAGTTATAAAAATATTGGCCTCTCATCTCTCACCGTTGTGTCTCAGCTCGCGGTTGTGGTCCTTTTATACGCATTTCAGATGGAAAACTTTACCTTACGGAGGGTACCCCACAGGTGATATATGACAGAATTAGAAGTCAGATCCACAGCTGTCTGAAATCTGCCGAAAATGACCTGTTTCCACCACTTCGTGGCTACACTCTAACTTTTCCTCGACTAGGGAGATGAGCGGAGGGATGATGCAATGGTGGGCCAGGCGACTGGTGAATACGGAAAGTGCCGTCGTGGCAATTCGTACAAAGCGGGAACAGCCGTCCTTGGGTTGGAAGGTAGCCTCTATGTTGAGGAGGTCTGAAACGCGTGTGAGAAACGAGTTGGGATGGTGGTTCACGAATGTTTTTCGTTTATTCCCTCGGAGAGGACTGAAAACACTACAAAGGCTCGTGAACATTTGCATCCAAATTCAGGAAAGCTTGTCATTGAGCACGTTTGTCTGTGAGGCCCGCAATGCAGTGCACCATTCAATGGTACTCACAGGGTATCTCCGCAGCACTCACATCATGGACAGGAAAGCGTTACAGTGTTGATGTGGAATCGGTTTCTTCGGAGCAATATTCGCTGCTGTGCTCTCGCCCGCAGGGAACAGAATATCCATGCTGACGCGACTGTTGCTATTTAATTGCTCGCCGTGTACGGCACTGCCGAGAGCAGCAGAACACTCTTGAGAGAGCTGTGCTGTCGAGCACATCATCTCCTTGCAATACTTGAAGAGACACTGATGCTGTGACCGCTGTCTTGTAGCCTAGAGTGCTGGGTCTTAAGGACGAATAATGAAGAAGGTTCCCAGGCCGGAAATAAAGAGCAGCCCCCGGAACTTCCTTGTACTGTCCAGGGGAACGTGATGATAATGTTTCGTGTGAGGATGTGGTAGTAACCTGTGTCCTCAGAGAGCCCTTCCCGAAATCAACGCTCATATGATTTGAAACTCCTGCGGACATTGGAAGCGACTTGAAAGATGTTACTCGAGAGGCTCTGACACTCTGCTAAACATCTTGCTGGGCTGCCGTGAGGTTTAATAGCAGCTTATATGTCTGTGAGGATAGAAGCTGCGGAATAGACTTTGAAAGGGGCCGCTTCCGTTCTGCAAGCTTCGGGCCGAACGCGTCGTCCACGTCCTGTGATCATTCGTCATTAGTTTTCCCTTCCGTATTGAGCCTGAGGAGATCTCAATTGCGTTGCGTGTAAGCATTCTGGAAATCGTCTATCATCAGCAGAGACGGAATGCGATTAGTGAATGCCGGCAGTTCTCGTGGTGGATATTCACACGAAGTGGGAACTGGCTGCCCCGTGTTGAAAGCAGCGCGAGCGCCGAAGAGGGCCGGAGCAGCTGTTCTAAAGAGGAGTGGATGCTGTTCAATACTGTCGTTCTTTCTTCCAATGTACTGGACACAGAAGAGTATGAAAGGGAGAGAAAGATCGCAGCGCCGTTCAAGGAAACGGATTTTGAATGCCTGCCCTGCATAAGCCAGAAGGGCAGGTAACGACTCAGAGCTGATATCAGTGTGTCCTGCGGGACCTCAGGCAGCAGTCAATGCAGAGGAAGCGTAGAGTCCTTAAGTGTACTTCGCTGACTACCTTTCGGATTTGAGAAAGAGCTCTGTCTCCATGCACTGCATAGCGGTCAGTACAACAGCAGCCTTACGCAACTGTAGCTTTCTGCTAACACCCGGACTTCGGTATCATCCACGGCAGAGCAGTACGCCTTAGAGAGCCATAGTCTCCTACAAAAGATCAGCTGTACTATGTGAAAACATGCGAGGGCAATGTGAGCTTTCCTGTACCTAGAGTTGTGGATATTTGCCAGTTCGCGTGTGCAGTGTTTCTTGGCCAAAATCGACAGAAGTCACTGGATCCTTCTTGGAGTGTCCAGGGCAATGGAAGGAGAAATCTTGATGGCGAATAAAGCGGTGCCTGATTGTATCGCTTTGTCTCATGAACGCCATTTCACAGAAGCGTGAACGCATCGTGGAATGTACGTAACAGTTGAAGTTTCCCAGTGCGCTGACCCAGTTAGAGGATTCATGCTGGGATCTCAGGACTTTCACCATCAATTCTGAATCTATAAGCAGAAACCCTGGGAACGATTTCCTGGAATTGAGCCACTGACATGCAGCAAGTTTTTACTTCTTCCCGGTGCGCCGAATGTGTCGTGTACAACAAGTGAAATTTATCATGGGATTTGCCCTTCCATATAGCTCTAAGAGGCAACTTGACACGGGCAGGACGTAAGCAACCCCGGACCCTCCTTATACCTACCAAGCTTGATAGTGACCGATGAAAACGGTCGGTGTCGTCGTGGCAATTCGTACAAAGCAGGCACAGCCTTCCATGGGTTGGAAGGTAGCCTCTGTGTTGAGAAGGACTGATACGTGTGTGAGAAACGAGTTGGGATGCAATTCACAAATGTATTTCCTTTTTTTTCTTAGAGAGGTCTTAAAACACTTTAATGTTCTTGAATATTTGTACCAAAATTCAGGAAAGCTTGTCTTTGAGTACCTGTGTCTGCTAGACCCGAAATGGTCCTTCTCAGGGTATCTCCGCAGCACTCAGACCACGTAGAGGAAAGCGTTACAGTGTTGACCTTGAATA
>CM052796.1:21749323-21800929 GCA_028533395.1 Rousettus madagascariensis
AAAAATTTTTTCAATTACACTTGACATACAACATCACATTAGTTTCAGATGTACTATATGGTGATCAGACATTTATATAATTGATGAAACAATCACCCCAATGAATCTAGTAGCCCTCTGACCAATACATAATTATTACGATATTATTGACTACATTCCCTTTGCTATAATTTATATACCCATGACTATTTCGTAAATACCTGTGTATACTTCTTGTTCCCTTCCCTCCATTCACCCATACGCCCAACACCTCCTCCCATCTGGTATCCATCAAAATGCTTTCTGTATCTATGAGCTGTTTCTGTTGTGTTTGTAATTACTTTTTTTAGATTTCACATATAAGTGAAATCACATGGTATTTATCTTTCTCTGTCTAAATTACTTTACTCAGGATAATATCCTCTAGGTCCATCCATGGTAGAAAACTCCCATTTAAATAGAAGCAAACTCTTCCCTACTAAATGTGGGGGAAAGAACCACATAGGAGGAATGTGAATAGGATAAACCTTCAAAAATTTCATTTTCTCAGATGCAGCGAGGTTCTCCATTCTCTTTTGTTTGCCATTTTCTAAGTGACTGGGCATGTAAAACTATGCACAGAAGAGCTAAAACTTGTTAAAGCACATTCATCAGAGAAACAGCAACATTTCAATAAATGGAAAACTATAGCCACTATTTGGATAATGAAGGCATAGAGTTAATTTAGCCATTAAAAATATAGAGGGAAATTATAAAAATTTTCTTCTAAATTCATGAATCATTCATATTGTTTATGAGTGTTATAATTGACCCTCTGAAGTCTATTGTGATATAATCCAGGTCGGGTTTTCACTGTAAAGTAAGACAGCCCTAGTCGTTATTATTTTGCCAAAGATTTAGTATAGCCGTTAGATTCGTTTTATTTATTTTTACCTCATACCTAAAGGAAAGCGAACGCCCTTTACTCTCAGTGACACATTCTATTTGACCAGCCTTAAGAAGCTGAGGAATTTTTGGCTGAATATTCTAAGGAAATATAAAAAGTGAGACAAAAAATAAATTTCAATATTGTTCATATAATACAAAGAAATATGGGGGAAAGAACCACATAGAAGCAATATAAATAGAATGAACCTTCAGAAGTTACATTTTCTCACCTTCAGTGGAGATTTCGATCCTGTTTTGCTTAGCAATGTATTTCTCAGTTTCCACATTGATTGAGTTATTGTCCTTTCATCTCAAGGAATAACTACATCTTGCCGTTTTTGCTTGCACTATTGCCTCTAAAATGTCTTTCCTTCACTGTATCACAGATAAACTCCTATTTTACAAGGCTGGGTGTAAAATTCATCTCATTTTTGAAACTTTCCTTTATTCTAGCTACCAGCCCCTGATAGACACACAGACCACCAGAAATCATTGAGTTATAGGAAACACACACTTTATTCAGCCAGTTGGGTCTTCCAGGGGTACTCAGACCCCAAATGAAGCAACCCTGAAATGTAGAGGTACAGGGTTTTAAGCCCTAAACCCCATTCTTCATCCTATTTGAACACACAAGTCCATTTTTCTCCTTTTTACTGTCAACCCACAGGTCGGTTGTGCAAACGGGGGGTACAGAAGCAAAAAGCTTATTGTTAGAGCATTATGTCCCCATGGGCGATAGCCAAACAGTAATTTTCCATCCAGCACATTCCCCACTGGCCTTAGAAGAAAATCAAATCCTTGATCCAGTATGTGGAATTCATTCTTTTTCTTACATATGCAAACAAGTAATTAAGGAAACATAGGCCAAAAGTAATATGAGGAGGAAGAGGATTAAAAATCCAGCTACAACAGACAGAAGGTTTGTTAGCCATAGTGACCAATTGAACATCCTATTTGATTCCACTCTTCGTTTTTTCCTGGCATCTAAATTTCTCTGAGCTAGTAGTAAACTTTCTCTACTTATTCCAGGGTTACTGGCATAGAAGTAACAGGTTTCACCTAGAGCCATACTTAATCCGTCTTGTTCTAAGAATAATAAATATAAACCTCTTCTATTCTGCTAGTGAATCAACTTGAAGTTCTAGCCTGCTGAGCTCAGTTAAGTTTAGGGGAGTTCCTACCTCTGTCGGGATTTTCAGTTTAGTCACAACCAGCAGTCTTGTCCTATGTCTGGGGTGGTCTTATTTAAGAACTTGTGTATTGCCATTAGCAAAGTTATTAATGCTCCTTTTGGTTTTGGTTGTGGCTGGTCGAATGCCAGGGCTAAAGAGGAAAAAAGGAAGAAACAGAGGGTTAGACTTATGTATGCTTGAGTCTTAGTCTTAAGGGACCATCTTCCTGAGCTGTCCACACTCGTGCTGCTTTCACATGGGAGTGATGAATCCATGAGGAGATGCTGTCTACTTTAACTGCAGTGGTTGTCGTCAGGTAGACAGTGAAGGGTCCTTTCCATTTGGGTTCTACTCCTTTGGAAGTGAACTCCCAGATCCACACAGAGTCCCCAGGCTGAAACTGATGGGGAAGTCCCTCAGTCCCTCGGGGCTGAGTGGGCAGCACAAACTCGGGACTCAATCTCCTTCTGTACACTTTGAAGGGCCTGTAAAGACTTAAGTAAGACAAGGTTCCGTAGTTCGGCCTTTTTTTCATCTTTTATTCTGGGTACTAAAGGTGGGGGTTTTTCAAAGAAAATTTAAATCGAGTGAATCCATTAATATACGAAGTACACCTGGCTCAGAGAAGGGCGAACAGGAGAAGTTCTACCCAGGTCCCACCAGTTTCTAATCCTAACTTGACTAATGTTTCTTTTAGGGTCAGATTCATTTGCTCTACTTGGCCCAAACATTGAGGCCAGTAGGCGCAATGGAGTTTCCATCGCAGATTTAGGTAGCTAGCCAGTTGTTGTGATACCTTTGATACGAAGGCTGGCCCGTCATCTGACCCTAAAGTTCCAGGAAGACGTAATCAAGGGAGAATTTCTTGTAGAAGTTTCTTAGTAACTACTAAGACAGTTTCTTTCCTGGTAAGGAAGGCCTCTACCTATCCTGAAAGGATAGCTATAAGAACAAGTAAATATTTGTAGCCCCCCACAGTCGGGATTCCCTCAGTGAAATCTACTTCCCAGTGGTCCCCTGGATAAGTTCCTCTTTCCCTATGTCTAGGTTCTTCTATCTTCCCCTTCTTTGGATTATCTTGGGCACGAGCCAGGCATTGTGGGGCAACCTCCTCTGCATTCTTCTCCCTTCTAAAAAGTGAAAGTAGGGATCTAAAGCTTGAAGCATCTTAGTTCACCCTAGGTGTATGGTCTGGTGTAGTTGGTGGAGGAGAGTCTTTCCAAGGGCCGTGAGAGCGCAATTTTTCCATCTGGGGTCATCCGCCACACCTGTTGGTTCCTAGTGGCTCCCTTATCTTGAAAATATGTGTTCGCTTCTGATGCATAGGTCAGAGATGGAGGCAGTTCTGCGTAAGGAACAACAGTCAGTAGATGTGGTGGGGGCCCCACTGGCCTTGTTGCCACTGTTCTTGTCTCTGCATTGGCTCATTGGTTTCCCTCAGCCTTAGGACTATTCCCTTTGTGATGCCCTTTATGAAGAGCAATAGCAAGAGCCTTAGGCATCTATATGGCTTCAAGTAAGGCTAAGATCTCCCCCTTATTCTTGATGTCCTTCCCAGCTGAAGTCAGAAGCCCTCTTTCCTTGAAGATGGCTCTATGTATATTTGCAGTGGCAAAAGCGTATCGACTCCCCATGTATATTGTGATTGCCTTATTCTTTCCTCATTTTAGTGCCTCAGTGAGGGTGATGAGTTCTGCCTTTTAAGCAGAATTCCTATGGGGAAGAGCTTGTGACCAGATGGTGTCAATTACAGTTACGACCACTGCCCCAGCATAACTTCTTCCTTCCTGCATGAAGCTGATCCCCGTCCATGAACAGAACTTCATCGGCCTCAGGCAGAGGGGAGTCTTTGAGGTCTGGCCACAAGGAACACACAGCATCAGTGAAATCTGTGCAGTCTTGAACGGGGGGTCTCAGGGTCTGGGTCTGGCAACAGATTGGCTGGGTTGATGACAGTAGCTTTGGATTTCAGTGATACGTTTGGGGTCATCCGGTGCCTCCCTGTTGTTGAACACCATCTGGGCTATCTCAACAAGTTGGGCCAGGTTCATCCCTGCAAAACCTGTAATTTATGCTGGATATCGGGGGCTGTCTGAGTTGCAAAGGCTACATTAATTGCCTGCTGGTTCTCAGGGGCCTCAGGATCAATGGGGTGCATACCCAATATGACTCATTCAAGAAATGCTCCAGGGGATTCCTGAGGTCCCTGTATAACTTCAGTTACCTTAGAAAGGTTAGTTGGCTGATGAGCAGCCATCCTAATTCCCCCAATTAAAATTTGTTGGTACCGATCTAATGCTGTTCTCCCTGCCTGAGCATTGTCCCCAGGGACAATGAGGAGGGAAATTCCTCCTCAATCTGTTCCCCTGTTTCCTCAACTCTCCTCCCTCCCGCAGCTATCTTTCATGTTTCAGTCTGAAAGCTTCCCCATTCTTCCGTGGTGAAGCGGATAATTAAAAGCTGTTGGCGATCATCCCAGGTGGGGCAGTGAGTCTGAAAGACATTTTCTGAAAGTTCCATTAATCCCTGGGGTTTCTCACAGAAATGCAGATTCTGTGCCTTCCAGTTGTACTAGTCGAGGAAGGCACATAAACCATAAAGGGCCTGTCTGTGTGATGTCCCTGGAGTGGTACTTCTCACAAGGGGAGGATGGCCAGAGTGGTGGTATCAGCTGATGCTCTGCCCAGAGCTGGAGCAGTAGGCCCATAGGGGTTACCTGCACATGACCAAGGAGGTGAGGTAGTGCTATTTGGCCTCTGTTGTCCTGGATTATAGGGTGGGGGAAGGTCACTGTCCTCCAGGGGAGATTGGAGGACTGAGGGACTGGGCCATCTTGGAGATTCGGATGCCATATATTTTGGGGTGCCCACAACTAAGACTCATGCCCCTAGAAACATGGCACACCAGCGGAGCCAAGTAAGGGGGTTCTGAACAAGGTTTAACCATTGAGTGATGTAGGGAAACTGATTGGGATGTCCCGGGTCTCCTGTGATAATCTTCCAAACATTCCTGTCATAAGAACCCTCCGGAGAATAGTTTACATCAAAAGACAGCCACTCAACTTCACACAGCATTCTCAGTCTGCCTGGAGAAATCTTTATGCCATAGTCAGCTCCCTCTACAAACCCTTCTTTGAAACGTCACAGGAGACACCCCAAGGGTGTCTTCTGTGAACTTGGGGACTCCCCTCATCGCTTGCACACAAAATACAAGACAGGAACTCAGACGAGAACAATTACTGAGGTGTGGGTGGACGTGGAGATGTCCACCACCTACAAACTAGACAAGACCAAAGACAATAGACAGAACCCGATGACAGGGCACAGGAGGCAGAGTCCCACGGCGTGGCCATGGTTGGGAGATATGACTGCGTCCAGTCTCTCCACAGACCCCCAATGACCGGTCAACAGAAACAGAAAGGTACCTTTTTATGCAGACGTCGAGGACCTCGGTGATTCCTGTCGGGACCAGGAACAAAGCGTGTGTCCTAAAGGTTGTGTTCTTGACAATTGCATTGACCCTGTCTTGGCATTCAAGGGCCCTGGAAAGTCTCAGGTTGGCCACCCCTTTGAGTTCGTGATAGGGACAGCAAGTGCTTCGGAGGCTGGTCTGGTCTTAGATCTCAGGGCCACTCCCCGAGATCTCGCTGGGGCCTCAAAATGTTGTAGCCTCCGACCTCCGATAGACACACAGAGCACCAGAAATTATTGAGTTATAGGAAATACACACTTTATTCAGCCGGCTGGGTCTGCCGGGGGTACTCAGACCCCAAATCAAGCAGCCCTGAAATGTAGAGGTACAGGGTTTTTAAGACCTAAACCCCATTCTTCATCCTGTTTGAACACACATGCCTATTTTTCTTCTTTTTACAAACTGTCAACCCACAGATCGGTTGTGCAAGCAGGTGATACAGAAGCAGAAAGCTCATTGTTAGACGTTATGTTTCCATTGGCGTTAGACACATAGTAATTTTCCAGTCAGCACACCTCAATCACCCATTATTCCTGTATCATGGGGAAAAAAATACATCTGGCCTGTGAGTTCTAAAAGGCAAGGATATAATATTATCCAATTTTGTATTGCTCAGTTTCTATCTCAGGAGCCTGAGGTGGTCTCAGAGGAGATATAATTTGAGATGGATCCTGAAGGGGAGAATAGTATAGGTAACAGTATGGAGATGGAGAAAATCTATTTCAGGGGAAAATAGTGAATACGCTTTTACCTAGTAAATTATGTTTGATGTTGAAGGGAAACAGAACTTGGCATCCCAAGACATGCCTTTTGGAGTATTGGCTATTTTAATCTGGTTATTTTTGATGGAAGAAAGATTCAGGAAATAAACTTCTGAAATTCTCTGTAAGTGCCTAAAAGAAGGGTCCTATAATCATACACACCTATAGTTTAGTATGAACTAGGTATGTCAGACTGGGAGAAAGCAACAAGACCCATTTGATTAAAGTGCCCCATTGTTAAAGATGGCTAACACGTATTTGTTTATCAAACTTTTGATTTTCTAACTCCATTCAAATTGTCGTTCTGCCCCTTGAAGTCCCAAACCGTAACCCCCCAACATCTTCTTAGGTCAAGATATCATATAAGTCTTAAATGCCTAATCTGTCATCTACTCTCATATTCTTACAGAACCCTTGTATTTACATTCATAATAAATGTGGTCATTTTCTCCTGTTAATCTCTCATGTTAATTTGATGTTTAGTCCAGCCAGAAGACCTTAGAAGGTAGAAGGAAAATTAATTTTTCCACCCTTTAGTGCATACTCCGATGTTTTCTATCGAAGAAATACTGTCCTTATCTTTTGCTTTATTTATAGAACTTTACCTGTTGACATGTATTATTTATATACAAAAATCACATTGCACTTACTCTTAGAGCTTGCTATGACTGTCTCTGGCCAACATTTGCATTATTCTGACCTAGGGTGATTAATAGAAACATAATTTTATCATTCTTTTCAATGATTATGAATTGCCTTACATTTACAAAGACATTTCATGAATTAACATAAGAAATTATAATGAAATGCTAGATTGTTGGCCAAATAACAGAACTACTGCCTTCTAAGGTAGAAATTGCAAATATGTGTACAACAGCGAACACTGAGATTGTGTTGTTTTTGATCCTGAGATCAGATATTACTTATTATTTGTGTTATATTACATGGATTGGTATAAGCTTTCTGTGTCCTCTTGTAATTATTATTACTCTTTGATTAATGCTAGTGTTCATGCTTATGATTATGTAGAATCAAGATAATTTATACAAAAGGCATGAAGGCATGGACTTTATTACATATTTAATTATGCAGGGAAGATATATATCTTATTTTTTAGGAGAAATATCCTAAATTGTATTCACGGATGCATTGAAAGATTTACAAGAACAAAGTAAACCAAGCAATTATTATAAATGTTTGTAAATGTATATAAATACATAACCTTACTTGCAGACTAATACTTTTTAAGTTATTCTTTAACTTGCAACAACTATGCTGCTTTTATTGTTGAAATACATGTAATATAAATCTGTTTTCTGTCACATGGCTCCTGAAACATAATTCTTATGCTACAAGAATCATGCCAAAACCATACACTAAATTAATATATTGAACACTCGATAAGCATAAGCAGTTCTCTGAGTTACGTAAGGGGATATGAAAGAGGACACTGTCTTCAAGGAGTTTGTATTCTGGTGGAGAAGCTATGATGCGTAAGCATAAAAATAAGTAGTAACACCAAAGAAGTATGTGTATATTTTTTGTAAGAGAACCAGACATGCATGATTTGAATGTAAAGAAAATGAATGCTGTGGTAAACTAAATAGCTTCTTGATTGAGGAATGAAGTGGAAACTTCGTTTGAAGCAAGAACCTGTTTTGTTCGATGCAATTGATACTAGTTAGGTATGTGGAGGAAGAATGAGGAAGGATTGAGGGAGAGAATTAGAAGAAAAAGCTTAAGGAAAGGAATTTACAAGGGGAGTTCAGAGGACAGTGAGCAGCATAGCAGTACCAATGAATTCGTGAAGAAGAGAAATGGGAAATAGACAAGTAAATGAAACATTATAAAGCAGTATTTCTCAAAATATGGTTTTTGAGATGTTAAGCACTCAAGATGCTTGTTTAAAATATTTCTTTACTCCTTTCCTCAAACCTACAGAATTGTGATATCTGGAACTAGAAAAGGGAACTCTGACCAGGTGGGATGCTACCTGTATTTTTTTGGTTTTATTTTTTACACAACTATGTAAAATACGAATGCAGAGAATATGTGCTTGCAGATTCTATTAAGGAGAAAAATAACACGACAAAGTTTAGTTCACTGTGTAGGACAGCTTGGAAAGAGATAGAATACATGTTAAAAGAATAGTCTATGTGTGAGCAATTATTGGGCTATTATCTTAGGATTCTCCAGATAAAGAGAACTGCCAGGTCTGATTAGATAGATAGATAGATAGATAGATAGATAGATAGATAGATGATAGATAGATATAGATAGATACATAGATAGATATAGATGATAGATAGATAGATATATTAGATAGATAGACTAGATAGATAGATGATAGATAGATAGATAGAAAGATAGATAATAGACAGACAGATAGATGATAGATAAATTGACAGACATAGGCATAGATACCTTTATTTTGAGGGATTGATTTACATGATTACAGAGACTTAAGAATGGCCATGACTATATTTAGCTGTCTACAAGTTGGAGGTCCAAGAAAGTTGGTGGTATTATTTCAGTACAAGTCTAATGGCCTGAGTACCAGGAGTGAATGGAAGTGATATAAGCCCTAGTCTTTGAGAAGACCCAAAGACCAGGAACACCAGAGATGGAGGGCAGAAGAAGATGAATGGTCAAGCTCAAGCAGACAGCGCATTTGTTGTTTCTCCACCTGTTTGTACTTACTATTTAGGTCCTCAACAAATTGGATGATGCCCAACCACATCAGTGAGCATGTCCTCTTCTCAGTATACTGATTCAAATCACAAATACCCTTGCAGATGCAATAAAAAAATAATATTTCTCAAGATATATGAGCTTCCCTTAGTTCAGTCAAGTTAACATATCAAATGAATCATTATAGCCAGTGAAATGGGGAAAATATAGGACATGCACACAAGAACAGTTGATAGGACTGATGACTGGCAAGGAAGACACAGGATTAAAACAAAGATAATATTCGAGTTTGGATACTCGGTAACGTAAACTCAATGAAGAAAATAGTTGGAAAAAAGAAACTGAAAATTTGAAAGAGGTTCAAGACTTGGCATATAGACTTTGGAGGAAATCATATAGAATGATTACCTAAGCCAAGGGATTGTTATGCAAAGGGTCACTAGCTTCACATGGCATAAACATAAAATGAAGTTTAATTTGGGAAATCAGGAAGAAAGGTAATAATCGAAAATGCATCTTTCTAGTTTTCCTAACAATAGAGAAAAGAGCCTAATTGGTACAGCTTTAAAAGAGCTAAAAGAAACAGACTTAAAGTAGTACTACTCTATGTATTGAAAGGGAATTTGGAAGTGAGCTAAGGAAAAATCCATTGACCTTGTAACAGTGGGAGCTTTCTGGTCATGGAAACATACCTTAAAGCAGGGGAGCCGATGACACTAAGCACCTTGTACCATGTAGAGGCAGTTTAGCTCCATTGAGCCAACCCTGATCCAATGACCTACTTACATGTTTATCTGTGAAAAGAGAAGAATTAATGAACCGCTAGGGCCATCAAGCTCTGTTGCGCTGAGAGACTGGCAGGAGAAAAGAACAAAAGACTGCCGCAGGCCACAGACCTCAAGCTGTTTGACACAGTCGCAGCCAGAGTGAAACTTTGCTTGCAAAGCAAGCGATGCTATCACCTGTGCTTGTTGCTTTCCTCTGCATTGTCTATATTGAAAATTGATGTATTGCTTTTGATTACTGTTCCATCCTTGAGAGAGGAGGGCAGTGTTAAGGGGAAAGGCAACTTTTCCAAGAAAAGGCACAAAGAAATATGAGTAATGGGAATTAATCAAACAACTTGATCAAAGGAGAAAGCAAGATTTACTTTCTGAGTGGGCCATTGTGTCAGTGCTTACGTGGAAAGCCCCTGTTAGGCCCACAATGGCCGGGGGTGGGGAATGCGGTAGCTTAAATAGTGATTCTTACTGGAAATTACTGTTCGACTATTGCCATGGAACGTAGACCTTTGAATATAGCAACATAACATTCTAAACAAGCTCTCTGCTTCTGTAACCCCGCTTACGCACCTAACCTGTGAGTTCACAAGTAGTGAATAGAAGACAAGTAGACATTTGAGTTTAGACAGAATGAAGAATGGGATTTTGGGCTTAGAAACTCTACACCTCTATTTTTTGGGGAGATAAAAAATAAAGCAGCCTTGCATCAAAGCTCTCCGCCTGTCATTTTTTCTTTGCCGACTCCACGTATCCTTCAGCCCTGGAATTCGCTGGAGCTGGTCTCCAGCAAGTGGCACCTGAACAGGCACCTAAATGTAATCCTGATAGTTTGACATGGATAGGAGCTCACCTGTGGGTGCTGCAGACCCCCTGGCCAGTGGTAGTCAGGTAAGTAGGGGTGAAGACTGAGAATCAAGAACTAAGAGAAGTTATGGGCCATAATGAGTCTAAAGAAAGAAGACTCTTATTAAGAAAATCTTAGTAAAAAGAAGAGTTAAAGTTTCCACATCTCAATTATCAAAATGTTTGCAGTTTGTTTAATGATGTTGTCCTTGGTTCCCTGAGGAGGGAACAGTTAATGTAGAAACTTGGGAAAAGGTGGGGAATGAAATCAAAGCATATTATACTGCTTATGGTCCAGATCAGGTTCCTGTAGAAGCTTTTTCCTTATGGGGACTGTTTCGAGATGCTTTGGACCCAGTTCATGGAGCAGTAGGTTTTTCTAGGAGATTAGAATCTGCTCCTCCCAATGAGTGCACCTCTCTGTTAGATAAATCTGGCTCTCAAGATAATATTTTTAAGGTCACCACAGACAATAAGTCACATGATGAGGCACTTTCTCCTGGAGATGCGGCCACACTAGAGGAAGAGGCAACTCGCTATCATCAGTTAAAGACATTTTTTTTTAGCTGAGCAGACCACAACAAAGCTCACCATAGCTTCAGGTAAACCCAAATATGGGGCTTTTGCTAAAATGCCCACAAAAAGGCAAGGGCTATGCTTCTCTACAGGCATTGGGCCTCCTCCATCTGAGGTCAGATTCTGAGGGGCTATGAGGAAGGCAATGGAGCCGAGAAGTATTTGGGAAACATGTTAGTAACATTGTCATTCCTTTCAATACCCTTAATGATTTTCAAAAATTATTAGGTGATATTAATTGGCATTGTCACTCCCTCAGTATCCCCACATATGCTCTAAGTAATTTGTTCTCTATTTTAGAAGGGTCCACTGCATTAGATAGTCCTTAGGAACTAACGCCGCTGGTGGGACAGGAATTTTAAATCCTGTATTATTGAAAGACTCTCATAGTCACAAACTTGCATTGCTCAGGTTTCATTACTGTGTGGCAAAGGTTCTTTCTCTAACTTGAAATTTAAAAACTATTAATGATTTTATTTTTCTTTTATTAAATAATTAGTCTAAAATTTAGGACATTATAGCCTGGAGTCAAAAGTGAAGAGAATATTATTTTGTATTGAAGATGAGAAAAGTAATGATTAAATTACAAAATTCAGTGCTTTTTAAGGTACCTTTCTGTTTTTGTTGACCGGTCACCAGGGGTGCATGGAGAGACCGGATGCAGTCATATATCTCCTGGACTATAGCCAGGCTGTGGGACGCCACCTCCTGTGCCCTGTTGTTAAAGTCTGTTTATTGTCTTTGGCCTTGTCTGGGTTGTAGGCAGCGAACTTCTCTGGGTCCACCTACACCCTAGTAATTACCCTTGTCTGAGTGTCTGTTTTGTGTTCTCTGTTTGTGTCCTCTGTTTTGTGTCCTCTGCGCAAGCACTGGGGGGAAACCAGAGTACACAGAAGACACCCTTGGGGAGTCTTCTGCAACATTTCAAAGAAGGATACACTTATAAAACAAAAAGAGGGAATATGAAATACTCCAAGACAAAGGCTTAATAGAACATTATATACTTTAAATGTTTTAACTCAAGATAAACAAGGCAACACAGCGGCTCATTGGCATTGGGTGAAACAGGCCAGTGAGCCTTTGCAGCAGCCAGTATACTACAAGGATCTGAAAGGGGATTAGGTGCCTGCTGAGGTACTGAAATGGGGCCGAGGTTTTGCTTATATCTCTACAAGAACAGAGAAGCTTTGTGTCCCAGCCAAGAATGTCAAGCTCCGGGAGTGGGAGTGGAGAGAAGTGGCTGGTTGTCAGACCTTTCTGGAGCTGGTCCTGTTCACAGCTGCCGTCTTGCAAAATCAACCCTCCATACTTCAGCTCCTACTTGGGGTCAATTGAAGAAATTAACTTAAGCAGCATGAGGCATTGTCGAAAGACAATGACAGGTTTCTATACCAGAGACTTTTGTTGTGGCTATGCTTGCTGTTATTGCTTGTCAGGTAATAGTAAATGCTGCTGAGATGTACTGGGCTTACTTACCCAAACGTCCTTTTTTCAAACCTTCTACTTGAGCATCTTCTGTTGTATCTGTTTATGTAAATAATACTGAAATGCTTGGCCACCCTTCTAATGATTGTATAAGATTTAGAGAAAATAATAATTTTTCCTATCTCCTTGATCAGCCTCCCATTTGTATTTCATCATATTCAGATGTGCCACTTTGCCTATCAGTGGGAACTAGAACTTTATTGACTGATTCACCTTTGATAGTTGGAAAAAGAGAATTACGGTCTCTTTTCCTTTTAGTCCCTATAAACACTAAAACCATTTCTCAACCTCCTCTAGTTCAGAATCTGCCTCTCCTTCTAAGTGTTCTTCCTTGTGTGCCTACTATGAGAATAGAAGTAACTTGGAAATTTATGGATAGGGACACAGGATATCCCAAATGGCAAGAATGTGGTTACGTGTCCTCAGAGGCTAATCCAAGAACTGCCTGCTATAAGCTTCCTAATTCGATTTATCAGATTTTTGAATGGTCTATTCCCAGTCCTAAATTTGATTATAGAACATATTTTGCCAGTGCATCTATATATAATTGGAATGACACACGTATTCCTAAACCTGAACCTATATCTCATTGGTCCAGTACAGGTTGGACTGCTCCTTTACTTACTGTCTAAGGGCCTCAAGGTCCTATAACTCAGCCTCAACTTTGGAAGCTTATAGCCTCAGCTCAACCTATGCTGTTTCAGCGCCCTAGAGGTCCTGCTATAAAAATCTTTGTTCAAGCCTGTGTTCGGTCTCCACATGTATTATTAATCCCTCATGTAAAAGAGGATTTACAAGTTGTATACATTCCTAATAAGACTCATTATATATCTTGTTATAATTGTACTTTGACTAATTGTATTAATCCTTCTAAACAATTGCATACTTATGTTATTTAAATCAACATCCATATGTTATGGTTCCAGTTTATGTGGAAGAACCATGGTATGATGACCCAGGGTTATATGGTCTCGAAACAATGAATAGAGCTTTTAAGAGACACAAAGGTTTGTTGCTTCACTCATATTAGGAATAGTTGCATTAATTAGTACTATCAGATTTAGAGCTCCTTCTACAACAGCATTAGTGCAAGGTATTCATACAGCTAAACATGCTGATCAGTTATCACATAATATTTCTCTAGCATTAGTCACTCAAGAAAAAATAGATCGTAACCTTGAATCGAAAGTAAATGCTTTAGAAGAAGCTCTTTTATTTATAGGAAATAAATTCCAGACTTTGCAGGTTCACTTAACTATTAGGTGTCATATAAATTATCACTGGCTTTTTGTTACTCCTTTACATTACAATAGAACAGAAGTTTCCTGGGAAAGGGTTTAGTTACATTTATTAGGCTTGTGGAATAATACTGATAATGGGTTAGATTTAGAAACACTTCACACACAAATCCAAGATATTAGTCATGCAAGGGGCTCACTGCTTCCTGCCGCAGAGGTAGCAAGTACCTTCCTAAGGAATGTTCAATCTCTAGTTGGCAGTAAGTCTTTGTTTTCTCTATGTATTAATTTGGGTGTAAGTATTTGTATTATAATTGCTATCCTTTTCCTTCTTCCAGTCCTCCTCTGGCTCATAGGATGCAATATCTGCAGTCTTTAGATGGAATTACAAGAGCTCAATTTAAAAAATAAAAAAGGGGGAGATGCCACAGTCCACAGACCTCAAGCTGTTTGACACAGTTGCACCCAGAGTGAAGCTTTGCTTGCAAAGCAAGCAATGATGTCACCTTTGCTTGTTGCTTTTCTCTGTATTGTCTATATTGAAAATTGATGTATTGCTTTTGATTACTGTTCCGTCCTTGTGAGAGGAGGAGGGTGTTATGGAGAAAGGCTATTTTTCCAAAAATAGGGCACAAAGAAACATGAGTAGTAGGAATTAACCAAACAACTTGATCAAAGGAGAAAGCAAGATTTACTTTCTGAGTGGGCCATTGTGTCAATGCTTAGTGGAAAGCCCCTGTTAGGCCCAGAAAGGCTGGGGGGAGACGTGGTAGCTGAAATAATGATTCTTACTGAAAGGTACTGTTTGACTATTGCCATGGGCATGCAGACCTTTGAATATAGCAATATAACATTCTAAACAGGCTCTCTGCTTCTGTAACTCCACTTGCACAACTAGCCTGTGAGTTGACAAGCAGTGAATAAAAAAAAATAGACCTTCGTGTCTGGACAGAATGAAGAATAGGATTTTGGGCTTAAAAACCCTGCACCTCTATATTTTTGGGGAGATAAAAAATAAAACTGCCTTGCATTAAGGCTCACTGCCTGTTGTTTTCCATCGCCAGTTCCACGTATACTTCAGCCTTGGAATTGGCTAGAGTGGGTCTCAGGCAGCCAGGCCTCCAAATAGACTGACTTAGGAGGGTATAGGAATCATTGCACTGCCCCACCTGGGAAATCAGAACCTGGCCAGGCTCTGGGAGAACCGTGGGCTACTTGGGCATTTGGGACCCAGTTGCCATCCTTTCTGACTGTCTGGTGCTCTTATATACATATTTTCACTCCAAACTTCTCGTCCGACAAACAAAAAACCAAGAGCCACTATTTCACCCAGGCACATTCCCTGCTGGAGATTTTTCTTTCTCCCTTGCCCTGTCTTCTGTTGGCTCCTCCACAATCTTGAAGTGGCCAGGCACAAGGCAGACGAAAGCCCAGAGCGGAGCTCCTGCTGGGCAGGGGCGAGTTGACATCTATTTAGCGTCTCTGGGCCCCTGCACAGATTCAGGTGTGTTGACCAATTAATGTTGGTAGGAGGGAACATCAGCCCTCAGTAAATTCCAGCTATTGTGTATGAGCTTTATGGTGACCATTCCATGAAGTCTCCCCTCCCCCAGCCTTTTGCTTTTATAAACAACATCCCTGAGCCCTGTTCTTTTCCCTGACTCCGTCATTTCCTTTGCCTTCAACACTCGGCTCCCACGTTCACTCCCATTCCCATTCCAACTCATGTGCACTTTTTAGCAGGCCCTTTTCACACTCCTTCAGGTTTCTTTAACCCTTGCAGGCAATTCTATGTTCCTCTGTTCCCCCATAGTGCCAGTCCCAACCCTCCGACAACCACATGTACATTGCTCACACAACGAGTTTAACAGCCCAAACTGGGTATTTCCCCCTGTTCCCATTCATACCTCTGACAGCTATTTTTCTAACGAAGGGCTGTGGTACAAAAAGCACTCAGTTGCTGGGAGGAGGCCTGTCTTCATGTCCACTGCAGAGCCAGGCTCTGGCAGTCAGGGATGGAATTCTGAGCACCTGGAGTTTTGTGATGTCTCATTCAGCATTGCAAGTGCATTAGAAAGCCATACCACATGTGTTTGCCTCAGCCATGTTACCTGGCACACTTCCTTTGGTCCTGTTTCAAGGCATGTAAGTGTGCTGATGTGAGTGAAGAAGCCTTAGGCCTGGACTCGGCCATGTCTTCAAGGGCCTGATTGAGATCCTGCTGTGACTTCGTGTGTCTCTCTGGGTCTGGGCTAAACTGGGAGAGCCAAGGCCTGCCTCTTCGGCTCCTCCTGCAGTTGGAGATATGTAGCTGTACTATGTCGTCAATTGCGGGGGGGATGAGAGTTTAAAGAACCACCGTGCTGGGTGTGTTAGATACCACACTATGTGTTTGTTTGTTTGTGTTTGAGACAGGCAGAATGTCAGACTCTAAGACAGATGCAGAAAGAGCAAAAGAAAGAGAGAGATGCAGGCATGTGGCTATCCAGGTTGGTGGACATGCACGAATGTCTACATGTTTTTGCTGCTGTGAAATTATCTTGAGAGTCCGTGTACCTTCTCAGGTGTCTAACGATGTGAGCATTTGGTGTCCTTGCTAAAGTATGAGTGCAAAACATCCTGGGAGCCTAAAGGGTCATTCGCATGCATCAATGTCCAGGAGAGTCTGTGAGCATTTCGTATATTTTTCCCCAGAAGTGCCTGTAAACGTCTGTCTGGGCCTGTTCGGAAGAAGGCATGAAAAAGGGAGGGGGATCATCTCAGGCCTACTTGAGAGTTTGCTATGTGGCAGATGATGGCTTGACTCTTGGCAGGGAACACATGAAGAGGCATGGAGCTATCCGATCGTGTCTTCATGGACCTGACCAGTTAAAGTAAGACTGGACTTTGTACATGCTTCATTCGAGAATCTCCATTTCAAACAGAACAAGAATTTCATGCAGGAATTCTGCCAGAAAGGATGTCTACCAACACCACAGCCTGGCATGATGCAGTTGGAGCTTCATGCGCTGCACGATGATGACCACTGGTGGCACACACCCTGCAACTGATTTGTGGACAACCCAGTGTGGGGAAAGAAACCTTAACACACGAAAGTCCTGTGGCCAACAGGTGGGATCACCCCGTGGCATTTGGGGCCCAAGGAGGCCCAGCCCTGCTGAGGACAAATCATGCTTCAGGGCCCCGATACCTGAGGAGGGGCCCCGGTTGTGCTTTGTCTCAGGTGCTTTTCTACATAGTGAGTACAGAACCTTTCCTTTGCTCTGGGGTGTCCTCGGTCTTCATTGCAGCCCTCAAACTACTTCCAAGGGTTTGTGTCACAGACTTAGAGCATCATGAAATGTCTATTATCCGATTTCGGAAAGCTTCCAGAGGAATCAGAACACAGTTGTGGATAGACGCGAAAACCGTGATTGGGCATGAATATTCAAATGTTGGGAACGTTCAGGTCCTGTGAGCCATATTTTCCCCTGACTCCAAGAGGCCAGTTGCCTCCTCAGGACCCATTGTCCATAACGAGGTGGTTCTGTTCTTCACAATGCTCCCATTTTTGGTCTTCTGTTGAGGCAAAGAGCATCGAGACCATGTCACAGCTTTCTTTAAGTGTCTCCTTTAGGGGCTCCCTACTCCGGAATCTATTAGTCTTTAACACATCGGTCCTTGGAGAAGCTGCCTTCTCACCGAGAGACAGAGCCCTCCCTTTCGAGTTCATCTCCTTTCAAAATCAGGGGATTCACCTGTTGCCCACACTCCCATGACGCCATCATTCAACCAGTGTGCCAGTCATTTTCACCTTCCTCTCAGCTGTGTCAATGTCCTTTGCTACCATCTCTGTGACTCAGTGGAAAGCCATCACCTCAAGTCCACACAACGATGCAGTTTGTTCCCTGTTCTGTCATCACCAGAAATCCCACTTGGCATTGGCACCCCAAAACCTGCCGCGGGCTGTCATTTTTAGCAAAGGATATATAGAACTACATGGCTATGCAACCTTATGAAAATGTCACGTGTGCTAGCTTATTCCAGTGTGTGCTCGCACCAGCTGCCTGTTGATTTACGGTCACCCTGGCGCTGACCCTCTTGACTCGTGCCATTGTCTTCCCTCAACCTGAGGCTCTGGTCATCCCCATTTCGTTGTCTGAGCCTGGGAATTTGCTTTTGCTCATTCTGCTTCTTAAGGTCTTGCCATCTGTCCCAGGTTCTCACAGAGGCGAAGCCAAAAGGCCCTGATACTTTCAGCAACAACCTTCTGTTCCCTTGGGGAACCGGGGATTGCTTGAAAAGGCCAGGTTCACAGCATGTTGATGTGAAGAGTTCATCACGCGAGTGACAGTAGCAAGAGAACCAGGAAAACGCAGCCCCAAAATTCCCAGGGCTGTTGAGGAACAACGTGTTTTAAGACCAAGTCCTGGAGGCTGCACAATCCACAGGGACCAAAGTGTCATCCTGTGGCATTCGGCAGATAAATTGCACAGGTAGACAAGAATTGAGTGTACATGGATTTTGATGCAATGCAGCTATGGGTGTATTCCCAGTCAGCCGACAGTTTATGTCTTGCCCTCTGTCAGGAGACAAGGAAGATATCCTGGTTCTTCGATCTCATGCGGTCTGTAGGAACACTGGGACGAGTGGAGAGTCTACAGCCTATTCCTCTGCACTGGACGAGGCTAATGCTGAGGATGATTGTTTCTGTAGTTGGGGGGGGGCATAGCACAGATTTCTATGCATGAATTCTCAGCTCCAGGCAGAAATCCGGAGCACTCATTTGAATTTCAGGACACACACATGCATCTTCGGCTATTGAATTCAACCCTCTGCTCAGGGTGCCGTCACAGGGCTTATGCGCCGTTGTCGCGCCATCAGTGCCATCGTGGATGTAGAAAACGACTCTCAAGAAGGACCAAGGCAAGAGCTGAGCAAGTGCTCCCCTTCGGCCTAAGACCATGCCTACAAATGTCCTGGCGTTTGTGGTCTGAGAGTCATTGCCATGCCTCGTTTTGGGAAATCAGCACCTGGGCAGGTCCCAGGTAACTGCGTGGTACTTGGCCATTTGCATTCCATTTCCCATCCTTTCCTGACTGTCTTGTGCTCTGATATACATGTTTTCACTCCAAGCCTCTGGCTGACAAATAAGGGAACAGGAATCACCGTGTATCCTGACGCATTCCCCACTGGAGATTTTTGTTTCTCCATTGACCTGCCTACCCTTGGCCCTCTTGCAATCTCAAAGTAGCCAGGTCCAAGTCAGGTGAAAGCTCAGTGCAGTGCTCTGGCAGACAGTGGTGAGTTGACACCAATTTATCCTCTCCGGGCCTCTGGACTGATTCAGGTGATTTAAACAATTAAAGTTCCCATGTGGGAGGATTAGCTCTCAATAAATCATAGCTTTTTTATGAGCTTGCTGCCGCCCAGCAGTGAATTTTCTCCCTTCTCCAGGCTTTTCCTGTTCTAAACATCATCCTCAAGCCCGGTTCTTTTCCTTGACTCCCTTTGTCTTCGATGCTCAACTTCCACCTTCATGCCCTGTTCCATTCCAACTCGTGTATTTTTCAGTAGGCCCTTTCAACACTCCTTTAGATCTTTAACCCTTGCAAGCAATTCTACAGTCCTATGCTCCCCATTCTTCCATTTTCCTTCCTTTGACATCTACACCTATGTTGCTTTCCCCACCTGTTTAACTGCCAGAACCTGGGCAGTATTTTCTAGCTCACATTCATACCACAGACAGTGTTGCCCCCCAAGATGGGCTGTGCTAAAGAAAGTACTCAGTTTCTGGGAGCAGGCTTACCTTCTGGCCCAAAGCCCAGCCAGATCGTGGCAGTCAGGGACTGGATTCTGGGTACTTGGAATTTGGTGAAGTCTTATTCAGTCTTTCAAGTGTCGGGCAAAGCAAGGCCACACATCATTGACCCTACTGTGCCACATGGCACACTCTCTTTCTTTCTTTTTCAAGGCATATGAGAGTGCTGAGGAGAGTGAGGAAGGCCCAGATCTGCAGAAGCCCATATTGTTAAGGGCTTGGTTGAGATCCTGGCATAACTTTGGCTGTCTTTCTGTGTCTGGGTCAAACAGGGTCAGCCAAGGCCTACTTCCTTCTTTGGGAGATGTATAGCTGTACCACATCCTTAGATGTCAGGGAACAGAGTTCAAAGAACCTCCATTTTGAGTATGTTAGATACAAGTCTGTATGTTTGTTTGTGAGTGTGTGTGTGTGTTTCAGAGAGAGAGACAGAAAGACAGGCTGACAGTTAGATAGATAAAGAGAGACAGAGAGATGCAGCTATGTGGCTAACCAGGCTGGTGGACATGCCTAAAAGTCTCAATGTGTTTGCCTGTGAGAAAATTATCTTGAATATCTGGTTACATTTTCAGGTGTCTAATGATTCGGGCATTTGTGTTTTGCTAAAGCGTGAGTGCAAGTCACCATGTGAACATAAAGCATCCTTTGTGTATATCAGTGTCCAGAAGAGTGTGTGAATGTTTCCTATACTTTTCCCTAGAGAGGCCTGTAAACATTGGGCTGGACCTGTTCTGAATGAAGCATTTCAAAAGAAAGGGGAATCATCTCAGGCTTATTGTGAAAGTTTGCTGGTGGCAGATGATGGATTGATGCTTTGCAGGGTTCATATTAAGAGGTATGCATCTATCTGATAGTGACTTCGTGGACCTGAAAACAATTAAAGAAGGACTCCAAACATGCGTAAATCAAGGATAAGGATCTGATTTGTAACAGACCAAAAATTTCATCCAGGAATTCTGCCTGAAAGGACTTCTGCCCACATCACAGCCCAGGATCATGCAGTTGGAGCTTCATGTGCTGCATGGTCGTGGGCACTGGTGGGTGCACACTTTGGTCATTATTTGTGGCCTGCCCAGAATAGGGAAAGAAACCCCAACAGAACTAGAAACTCCTGTGGCCAACAGGTGGAAGCCCTACATGGATTCAGGGGCCCAAGGAGGCACGGACCTACTGAGGACAAAGCATGATCCAGGTCCCCGAAGTCTGAGGAGGGGGCCCAGTTGTGGTTCATCTCATGTGCTTTTCTACATAGTGAGTACAGAACTTCTTTGCTGCGAAGTGTCCACAGGATTCATCCCATCCTTTTCTTCATAATGCTTTGGTGAGTTTCAGGTAACCATGGAGACACGGTTGTCCAAAATGCACTGAATTTTTAGTTGCCGGTCTTGAACTACAAGCATTTCCTAGGAGTTAGCTGTGCTCAGGAAGACAGCAGAACACCCATCATCATACAATCCATCCCATTGGCCCGTTTCGCCCTCTTGCACCTGCATTCTAATTTAATCCTTGACTAGCATTTGCCCTCAAACTACTTCCAAGAGTTTTAGTCACAGAGTCAGAGTGTCCTGGAGTGTTCCTTATTAGATTTGGGATTGGTTCTGGGAGGAATCAATGCAGAGTCACAGACAGAAGGAAAAATCCTGATTGGGCAGGGATATCCAAATTTGTGGGACTGCTTGCGGCCCAGGTGTCCTATTTGAACCCAATTCCCAAGGGATAGTTGTCTACTTCGTACAAATTGTCTGTGATGAGGATGTTCATTTCTTCACAACGCCCCCTTTTTTGGTCAACTTATTGAGGAAAAAAGCATCGAGTCAGCATCACGGCCAAGTTGAAGTGGTTATACTGATTATTTCTCAATGGGATTGGATTTTAGTAAAAATAGCTTTTCAAAGGTAGAATTTGCACAGTCATTACATAATGGAGAGCCTGTTCTCATATTAACTGTCAGCTTTTATAAATATTCCTTATTCTGCGATTAAAATCAGAGGAAATATTAGTATTCTATATTGATACAAAATGTGAGTTCTAGAAAGAAAAGCCCACTATTTGGTTTCAGGGGCAATGATAAGATATCTGAGTGTTCAATCGAATGGTGTCTTTAATAACATGTGCACTGTGCATGCTAAATTAGAACTTTTGAGTCTGAAATTACTGTTATCTTATAGGTGAAGAGATATCCTGATGAAATAACTATCTCGGACTCTGAATATATATTGAGAGATTTCAGGGAGGCAGGCACTGAACTCAGGGCTTCATATGCGCTTTTTCATTTATATGCAAAGGAATTTGTTAGATAGTATTGTCATCAGTGGCAGACCTGATCCCTACAGAATTTAAGAAACTTATCCATGGTTATGCAGCCCAGTAGTGGTTCAAAAGTAAAAATGTAGGTTTGTCTTCCTCATTAAGCTTTTGGAAAAGAGAAACATATAGATTTAAATATTAAAACTTTGTTTTCATGGCCTTTATATTTTTTATTCATTAATCTTACTCTTCGTGATGTTTGGATTAATATATTTATTACATTTGATTAAACCATAACCAATGTTCTCTCAAATGAAACGTTCCCGAGGTCGTTTAGAAATTGACAGAAGAAGCAGGAGTGACAATTCGTTTCTTGCCTACAGATGTTCCTTTTATTTCTTTATTTCTTTGTTTGTATATTTATTTATTTGCTTGCATATTTATTTATTTTGTGTGTATTTGTACGTTTGTTTGTTTATTACACCTTTGGTTTCAGCCTCATCTCACGGTCTAACTTTAGCTCTAATCTAAAGTAGTCAATGAACAAGGAGCCTCTCTTTCAAAAGTGGTTCCCTCAGTATCATCTGGCCATGCCCTGCTCCTTATTCCTTACTTACTCCTGCAGCAAGTGTGTTCTCAGCTCACTGCCAGGGTTTTCTGTATCTGAAAGGCACACTGTTCTTTTCCTGTGATGCCTGTTCTTTCCTGAGTGCCTAAGACCTTCTCCTAAGGCTTCAGTCATCTGCTTCCTTTTACTCATTCTTTCTACCTAGTTCAGATTCCTCATGCATTCCCTGTAGTATAAAATAGCAGAAAGGCCTCTGCCTGTATTCATGTATCCTGTTGCTGACCCGTTAATATGATCACTCAAATTTCAGGTCATAAACCCATTCTCTGGATTACAATTCTGGATTCTGAAACCTAGAACCAGATAAACCCATGTGCTTTTTCATCATAACTTGCATTCCCACTTTCAACCCCATCTTCCAGATCTAACCTACCATGATTGATTACTATCATCTCACAGTCACTGCTATCAATAATATAGTGTTCCATTCTTCCAAATCATGCTTCTTTGCGATAAATCAGAACAAAAGTATGTGGCATCGTTTACCAAGCACCAAAAATAGATAACTACTTAATAGTAACTAAACAAAAAACTAACAGAAAAAAATGATCTCTCTACTTTTGTCAAAATTGTTTTATTATCTCTTCCATGAAAAGCTTAAAAATCACCAGAATAACTTTCCTTTTGTTTCTAGAGATTTGGAGCTCTATAATCCTTTTGTAATTTTATTTTTCAAATTATATCTCTGGAATTAACTAGCATCTAGATCAAAGAATAGATTATTATCGGTCTCCCACTCAAAATAACAACTATTCTGATTGGATTAGTTTCTCCTGTTTTAGAACTTGATATAAATGGACTTAAGAATTTTGGATTTATTTTCCTGAATTCATTTGCTCACATTACATTTCTAAGAACCATCCAAATCATTGCATGTAGTCACATTCATTTCCATCACTCTATAAATTTCCATTTCACAAATAAACTATGGTTAATACATCCTATGAACAGTTGATTCCCTGGAGAAATTTTGAGTAAGGGGATATGCATATGTTCACACTTAACAGAAGATGTCAACATTTTCCAAAATGTAATAGTAATTTCTATCTCATCAGCAATATCTGGTACTCTAGTTATTTTGAATTTGGTTTTGTCTATCTTTTTTAATTTAACCCTTCTTGATGAACATGTGGTGGTTCCTTGTGGTTTATTTTACAAATCCCTAAGTAGTTAATAAAGTTGAATGCTTACATACACACATACACATATGTATGTGTGTGTTTGTGTGTGTATATGCATTTATAGTTGTGTATGTGTGTATATATATATACATATATATATATACATATATATACACACACATCTATGTTATTTGCCAATTTTTATATCCTTTTTAATCTGTGCCTATTTCAATATTATTTCTGTTTGCTTTTTTACCCTCTCAGGCCTTTTGTTTTTTCTTCACTCAGTGTGTTATAGTTCTTATATGCTCTGGAAATCTTTGAATTTAAGGTTGTAACATATCTTGGGGACTATTGGGTTCAGGTCATAATAGAATATTTCAAATTACTATGAACTTCATTGACTTTGTCTTTTTATATGTTACTGGGATCATCAAAAGCCATGATCATCCAAGGAAATACATCCTTGGAACAAATAAAATGAAACAAATACAAAAGTGCTTTGAGTTGACAAAAACTAGTATAGTTACCAAATCAAATTTCAGCATCTACTTGATCCATTGAGTTTTATTTTTTCCTATATATTAGAATGTACTATAGTGAAGCAAGACATGTCTTTGCCTGTTTTTGAAAAAAAATGTAAAGGATCTTCAAAGTTTTCAGAATACAGTGTGACTTACGAACTAACCAATGTAAATTATATTCTTGTCGTATATGTAATCTTGCTCCAGGCTCACTGGTTTTGTTAATATAAATGAATTAGAAATACTGGGGAGTTACCCATTTTTTATGGCATATTAGGAATTAACTATTTGCATAATACATTTTAAATAAATACCGCACTTAATTCTTCTTATAGGCAATACAAATAGGCAGTTCAAAATAAATATATATTGAGAGAGGTATGAAAAAAATATTTTAAAGGCTCATTTTAATCATTTTTGCTTAGATTTGTGCCTCTAAAGAAAGACTTGTGTTTTCCCAGTCATAGAAATAACAAGAAAACTAAAATTTGTTCTTATTCAGACCAATAAAGACAAATATATGTCAGAAACTGGTGCTAATACCTCATGGCTCTCAAATTAAACATGGAAAAATGTAGGCTTGAGAAGCACAGACTCTTAGAAACGGAGCATTTAGTAATCATGTTTGTATAGAACCTACAGAATTCCAAAATAGATATGAAATCTTTTCTAAAAATACATATGAACATAAAAATAGCTGAAGGGAAAGAAAGCAAAGACTACAACGAAAACCAGAGAAAAAGTTATCATGATACAAGTGTATTGCGTTCAGATTGTAAAATTGCATAGCTGAATCAAATATTTGACTCTTAGCCTCCATCGGAGCAAAGGAATACAATAATTATTAAGTACAACATAGGCTGTGACAAAATAACAAAAATATATCAGTTGTTAGGAAAAAAAGAACACTTTTCTGGACATTTGTTTTCCCCAATGGGGTTAAATGAATGGAAAAAAACTGTGATAGATGCAAAACTTTCAGAAAGATATGATTAAATCTAAGCTCCTAATTTTGACAAGAAGGGATATTTCAAAGGAAATGATGGGTCATGTTACTCTTAATGGTGTGACCAGCCCCAAGAAAATACTTGAAAGAATATTTTATGCATCTGAAAATAAACGATTAAATCATTTCACATGGAAAGTCTTGGTTAAAAGGTAAGACTATATATAAAAATAAATGAATACTTAAAATTTGAAATGAATTCCAATTTGAGATGTTAAGCTAATGGGGTAACATGGCATTTGCTTAGGCGAAATTTGAATTCTAAGGAAAAAAAATTGGCACACACACATATATGATAACAGTATAACATGTTAAAGTACCTAATTAGAACTACACGTTGTAGTTCAGTTATAGAGTCACAGCCCAGAAAGTAATGAACCCTCAGGCACCTATGCATATTTGCTTCGTTCAAGGTACAAATTATACGAGGTCAGATGGCATGGCAATCATGAAGAAAACCGTGGTTAGTAAGATCTCCTAAGAGATACTACTCTCTTGAAACAATGAGAAGTGTTTGTATGGGTGTCCCATGTTTCGAAAAGGAGGAACACAGTTAATATTTTAGGGGATCTTAATTCATTATATGGAGAAACCAGAAAAAAAATTGTCACAAAATATGACCCTAGATTCTAGCGACCTAAACCACGAAATCTGTGATACATAAGTGGTGCTTTGGATTACAAAATTAAGTATTCCCGACACTTTGAAGGGGAAAATGTAACTCTCAAATATAGTGTTATTTTTAGGACACTTGGCATTTTCCCCATGCCATTATTTTCCTAAGGTAAATTGCATACAGACCATGAGAAATGCTTAAAGATGCACAAAGGCTCCTAGTTCTAAAGCAATATTTGCATGATAGAAGACTAAAGTGGCCCAGAGTAATAAAATCCAGCATCCTATGGAGAATTAAGAACAGATCTGAGCCGAAATGCAAGTGATTTGATTCCCAGACCAGTGTTCCTCCACTGGGAGGCACAGAGCATAGTCTCCAGGCCAGAGTGCATGGCTGTGAGTCCTGGCCTCACCCTGGCTGGGTTACCTGTTGTTCTCATCTGTAACTTGAGAATTATCACAGTAGCTACCTCATGGGATTTTTGAGGGGAATACATGAGTTAATTTTCTGAGAATTATTTAGAGAACCTAGTACAACATTATTGGAGCTTAGTGTTGGACCCTCCAAAATATGCCAAAGTGGCATATTAATATTTTTAATTAAAATTACGCCAAAAGCAACCAGCACAAACAGGGCACTCTGATCCCCCTATGTTACTTTGAAAGCAAAAAATAAATATCCCATGTGAAAGGTACCTTCCCTGTACTAAAAGGAAAGAGAAATACTTTTAGCAGCAGAGATAGAGAATTTGGGGCTAAGAAGCCCGTATAAACAAACCTTATTCTTTGTACTAATTGACTACCCCAAACCCAAACTCTGCTTATTCCTTAGTAATTGAGGACACAAACCCAAATTTCTTTGTCCTGTCAAATCCTCATCAATATATAGTTTTGTCCTGGAAAATGTACAAAATCTGCCTGCTTTGGTCATTTCCTTAGGTACCATATGTATGAGATGTCCTTGTGTACATGTGGAATCAAATTCGATTTTATTATGTTAATTTCTTTCATGTCAATTTAACTTTTAGATCAGCAAGAAGAACCTGGAAGGGTAGAGGAAGAATTCGACCTCCCCAGCAGTGTAAGCAAGAGGTAAGCATTTGCTATCGGTACCATTTTTGACATGAGCCAGGCGTGAATCTGGCCTAGTAAAAGATGCTACACTGAATAAACATATGAATGTGCTGCAATTATTTTCCTTCCATCTGTCTAACATCGTCAGGCCAGGGCAGGGGACTAGGAACCCTCAGAAGCCTTCCTAATCTCTATCAAGAAGCAAATTGTATTGCTCTCTGCATTGTTAACCTTGCATGTCTCTATACTTTTGCCACTAAGGAAATTGGTATCCTCTAACAGTGGCAGCACTCTCCTCCAACCTCTTGTCCCCATTTCATGCTTATTTAGGAAATGTAATTAAGAACTGGAGATTCGTGAGTAAGAACTCTCCCTTTCTTGATGTTATTTCAAACTATTATTTTCTTGTCCACAAATTTAAATGTCTTCTTTAATAAATCAAGAATGCAATGTTCATAGCCTTCTCGACATCCAGGAGACATTAAGTCAACATTTTAATTCAATTTTTATGACACTGAGTTTTTCATATATGCAATGAGTAAAAGGAGAGATTAATCCTTATTGCAGTAACTACTGGAAGATTATCAGAGAATTCAAAAATTAATCTTGATCATGTTTTGCCTCTCCTTAAATTGGCATTAAACTAGGCTAATGGTTGCAGTTAAAATGACATGTAATAAACCGCAAACGTTGGTTAAGAAATAGAGAAGTGTTTCTAAAACCAGATCTGACTTGTTACCTGAATAGAGGGACTCATAAATCACATAGGACATCTTAGTTTGAATACGATTTAGTTGCCTTGATAATTATTTCCTAATTTTTCATAGAACCTTAGTATGTTCTGTTATTTTGTGCCAACATTCAACTTCTGCTAAGATTCCAAGCCTCCCTTCCCATGAGAAGCAACAAATGGTGGCACAGATATTACAAGAAAAGACCTTTAACTTAGGTAAGTCTAACTTTGAATTTGTTTTTGCAACAATACCATTAGGAATAATTGCACCTGTCTTGTAATTAGAGGTTTTATTTATTTGTTTGTTTTGTTTGCACATTTATGGAGAAAAATTCTGTAGGCTAAAATAAGTAAATAATTTTTTACAGTTCTCAAAAAGTAAGAAAGACAAATAAATGGCAATTATTCCTATTAATAAGGAATATACATTGACTAATAATTCTCAAAGGCCTGAGAGGAACAGAAAAGCTAATCCTTAAAGGTTAATTTTAATCATCTTTATCTCACACAGAAATTATGAGTAATAGTTCAAATATACATGACTTTTCAGTTTCGTTTATGTTGGCCAAAGAATTGCTTTCAAAAATTCTTTCTACATTCTGGACACTGTTTCTAGGAGTGTAAAGAAATTGTTGAAAATATATGCTTTAGCTTATTGATTGTCCTTTAATCATTAAAACATCTTTGTCACAGTGGTCTATTATTCTGATGTAACCAAATCTATCGATCATTATTTATTTGAATAAGAGACTTCAGTTATTATTATTCAAATAATGGCCTGCCTCCAAAGAAGGAAATCAAAATCTTCTGGGGAATTCTGACACATACTCCTTGCAGGCTGAGAAGTGGAGATATGGCCCCAAAATGAGCATCACTGACAAACTTTTGCCACTGATACTGATAATACTGACGATGTGTTGGGGAATAAAACCACAGTTATAAAATCAAGAAATATAAAGGTGGTTACCCAAATATTTTCTTCTGAATGTGAGCATGTGATTCACATTCAAACCAAATTAGAAAAAAATGGATACCACTGAAGAATAACAGCTTTGAAAATTATAGTTTTCATGTTCTAACAGTATTGATGATGTTTCTCCCCATGGCTGGAAGTTTTCTTTGACTGTGCTAAAATATACATCACATAAAAGTTGCCATTTTAACCATTTAAAGCATCCAGTTCAGTTACATTAGGTACACGCACACTGTCTAAAACTGTCACCACCGCTTATGTCTAGTATTTTTCATCTTCTGAAAGTGAAACCCTGTGATCATTAAGGAATAACTCCTCAATCCACCCTCCTTATAGCCCCTAGTAACCACCATTTAATTTTCTGTCTCTATGAATTGGACTACTCTAGGCGACTCAATCTATATAATATTGGTCCCATGTCTGGCTTATTTCACTTAGCAGACATTTTTTTTAAGAGTGAATTCTATTCCATTGTATGTGCAAACCACCTTTTGTTCATCCATTCATATGTTAATGGTTGTTTCCACATGTAAGTTACTGTGGATAATAATGCCAAAAGTATTGATATGCATATATTGGAATGATTTTAATTCTTTTGGATATATACTAAGAACTATACTTTTAGCTGATATTAATTCTTTATTAAAGACCAAAGAGAGAAATTACAGCTTAATTTTTTCTCCCTATTTTGCAATTAAAATGACGGATTGCTTGTGACCAATGAAAATCAAATTGTGCATCTAGTTGTAAGTTATGAGCCTGAACGTATAGTAAATAGAGACGATATTCCTAAATTAATTCTTTTGTTCTGTGACCTTTTGATACCATCCAAGAATTACTTTAACATGACATGAACATTCACATTTTTGAGTCAGAAACTAAGTCGCTACATGTCTGTATAAATAAAAGCCTTATTTATTTACTTTTTGTTTTTGCTCTAGTTTACTAGAATGCCAATTTCTGAGCAAGGGGACAGTCTCTTGTTTTTCTCTGTATTTTTGGCACAGCCTAAGGACTCAATATATATTTTCTAAATTTAAATTTTGACAGTCTCTAAGCACATTATATGTACCATTTCAGAAATATATGTGACTTTCTCTATTACTTACATTGGATAATTCATTCCAGTAATGCTTACATCATATTACCTTTCTCTAACATATTTTTAGTAATGCCCTTAATCCACTATCTATAGTTTAAGCTAGTAAGTGTAGTATTATTCACTGATATTTCAGTCTCATCTTTCTTGGTCAATTCTATATGTCTTCTCTTCTTTTTCCTACAAATAACATCATTCCTCATTTAATATTTATGAATATGGATTTCATAATGAACTAAAAAATTAGCATGCATGTATGGTAGATGAAATACTACGTTAAATGGATATTATATAGCAAATGGTAGAAAAGCTTCTTTAAGAATCCTGGGCTTCTCCCTTATTTTTTACATCATCTTTTCATCAAGCACCAGGGCTTGGCCGGCCCTGATTCAGGGTTGTTTCCAATAAGATTTTTGCTGCTCTAAGCATGAGTTGAGAATTATTTAACTCACTTTTGCTCTGATTAAGTTTAGAATGGTGGAAGGTTCCAGGTGTCAAGGCTAAAAGCGGCACTTGATATTGTTCACCATTGGAAGATTTATTACTCCCATCCCCTCCCAAGGTACCTGCCTTTTATCACTCTTTCAAAAACACACTCTGCACTTTGTTTAATCTGTGTTTTCATTCACAATGATTCCTCTGCTTAGACTATTGTCCTCATTTAAGATTCTCTGAGACTATTATGCTGAACAAAATATGTCGGACAGAGAAAGATTAATACCATATGATTTGATTTATGTACAGAATCTAAGGAACAAAAGGAGCCAACTAATTGAAAACAGACTCATAAAGATAGAGGACAATCTGGTGATGGCCCAAGGGGAGGGGCTTGGGGAGCTAGGAAAAAGCAGTGAAGACTTAAAGAAGAACAAAGTATTATTTGATATATGGTCATGGGTTTGGGGAGCATGGCATAGCAAATGTAGTCAGGAGTAATGTAATAGCTATGTGTAGAGCCAGAGGGAAGGTAGAGTAATTGGGGAGATCATTTCATAAAACATACAAATGTCTAACCAAAGTGCTGTTTACTTGAAACTAATAGTAAAATAAACTACTAAATAAACAAGATTCGCTGAGGAATTCTAACCACCCTTCAGTGTAACACAAATCCTTCAGCTTCTAGGACATCATTTATCTTATTTCACCAATTGAAATGTCTCCTTCTTTGGAATCCATGTGGCAATTTGTACTTTTATAATGGAATTACTTATTATGGCATACACTTGCTTCAATATGGTTGTAAAATTTCTATCTCTTTATTTCTCTCTCTCTCTCCAACTTATGCAGAATGCTACAGTGCATGAAATTGATTTCCTGAAGAACACCCGTTTCCCTACCCTGAATTACCAACTGATAGATTGAGAGGAGGAATGTCCTGGAGGGTTCTCACTAGTCCTAGAGAAACAATCAATCCCATTGTGTTTATTTATCACAAGAAATTCAGGTGTTCACTCTAAGACATCTCTCACTACCCAGATAATTCTTCCCATGTAGCTCTTCAAATATCCTCATACGACTCAGTTTTTCACCCCACCTTAACCTCCAGCACAAAAATTCCGAGATCTTCTGGCATTTATATTCCATCATTGACAATATCTCCTAAATATTCAACCTTATGTATCCATATTACTTTATGATTCTTCCCATCCTGCACCTCCCCCTACCACGAGACACTGCTATCTCAAACACTTGCTCCTATACTTTACGTAGCGTAGATCCTGGCTAGGGATAGATGGATAGCAGGAATATTTCTGTCTCTGAATTGCTTCTAGGGTATTATTCCATCTCCTTTGCCACCTTTCCCCATTCCTCTGAAGTAAACGCCATCATCTGAATGTATCACCTGCTAAAGTCTCTTGCTACAGTCACCTACAGGTCCCCTTAATGACACCTCGATTAATGGCATAATTTAGCATTTGGCTTATTGGTGTTTTTCTCACTACGATATACTTTTATTATCATAAGTGATCATGTAAAAAGCCACAGGGGCATTCTATTCACAGCAGCAGGTGATAGCTGATCACTCCCTTCCATTATGAATCTTTTTCTTTACGTGACACATGAATTCTACATTTTCCTAGTATTCCTGCTGCCTCATAAAAGTGCATTCTCAGTATTCTTCTATGGAGCTTCTTTCTGATATCTAAGTGTTGAGTAACCAGGAAACAGTCATTGGATTTTTCTATCTGCACCCATTTTCTAGGTGATTTCATTCTGAACCCACGATTTCTTTCCTGAACCAGCACCTGTGACTCTCATGCCAAGAACTATACTTCACATATATAAAATCTCCAAAAATAAACTCTTGATTTCTGCCACCACCATACCTGGGAGGAGAAATGTTCAGTACAAAAAAACTCAAGAGCCATTTTTTATTTTCTCTACTATAACACTTATAATGTGTCAGCAAACCTTTTCGGCTGTCTTTTGACTGACTCCCTTGTCACTGATTTCCTTGCCTTCTACCAGGGTTCAAGTCGCTATCAAATCTTACCTGGAAAGTAATGCATTATGCTCTGTTTCTACTCCAGTCTAACAACACTTACTCACCCCCACTTCCAATCCTGCACAAAATCTAGACTAATCCTTTGAGATTGGGTTATGTTACCCTTCCGGACAAAACCATTCAACACATTTCTTTCTAAAATTTCTAGAATACATTTCATATCGTAGTCATTTCCAACCAGTCTTTCAGTCGCACTGACCACCAAGCTCCCTTTAGCTTCAGGGACTTTATACTGGAATGCTTGCAATAATCCATACCTAGTAATTCACAAGTCTTTCTCTTTCTTGACCACATGAATTTGTACTAAATAGCCACCATTTTCCTTGATATACTATTTGTGTATTTCCATAGTTTGTATTAGTAAGGTGGTAATTTTTTGTTTGTTCGATTGCTATGTCCAACTTCTAGAACAGTGCACACTTTAAATACTCAAAAAATATTTACTGATAAATAAATGAACAGAATCCATTAATAATCAATGGGACTAAGATATAAAATAAAATAAAAATCAACTCCGAAAAGTATTACTTATAAATCGTAATGTGAGACACGCATATATTCATATATGATGTGATTGATTTAAATTTGTGGATCACTTTTAGTTATAACTGGTAATTCAGATCAGAAGTCTGTATTTGGCACTGTGGAAGAGCTATTTTGCACACACTACAACAAGCTATTTTGCAAGCTTTATTTCCTCGGTTGATTCTTCTCTCTTTTAGTGTGTTTGAAGTGATAAAACTACATGTAAGAGGAGCTCTAGTAATAGGGAAAGAGAGTCAAATGTTCAAATGCAAAACTATAGGCAATCAATAGCTGGTTTTGCTCATGGAAATTTAGATTTTATCCATGTATGTTAATAGCTATTTTGATAAAAATTTTGGAATACTTTAAGAACATAACTGTAACAGAGAATCTAAAATGTTCTAATTTCTAACCTTTTACCCCAAATGCAAGTAATATTTATAAATTTATTTCCTAGTAATAAAAAGATGGCAACTTTAAAATTCTTAAACTTAGTTCATAATAACAAATTAGGAAAAAGTGGAAAATTAGCAACTTTAGTTTTGGAATTTTTTTTTCCAATTCTGTTGATTTGCAAATTTTGTCTGATATATCTAAATTTTTAAAATTTTAGTAAAGTACTAAAATTGGTAGTATTGTTTTACATTTCTTTAGCTAGGATTTTGAATTTTAAATATTGTTGCAGAAAAAATAATTTGAGAACTTATTACACTTTTTCTTCCATTAGAAAATGGCAACTTTATATTAGCCACTAGAAACTCCATCCTGAGAGTCTTTGGAGTTACCCTGAATGAAACCTATTAGAAGCATACAAATCTATGAGGAAAACATACATTTTAAATCTCTTCTTCAGTATAACACATCATAAAATTTATTATTATTTTCGTAGTAAAATTAAAGCCCAGAAATTTTCTTAGTAGTCACCTCATAATAAACCTGCATTTAGTTTGGCTAAGTAAACTCACATATTTCCAAGGTTATGATTTTGTTTAAACAGGAATACATACTCATTTAAACTACACAATATTATTACATTTTATCTACAAATTTTTAGCCCTTCACTATCACTTTATCTTAGCATCTTAATAAACTTGTTCACGCCTTAACTCTTAGTACAGAAGCAAACATTCTTGCATCTTCACAAACATCTCCAATGTAGAATTTTTTCTGAAACACTGGTGGTTGATCATTGTCATCCCGAATCTCAATATATAATTTTGCTGTATTACCTAGAGGATAATAAATAATATATATATATATATATTTTTATTCGTGGTTATTTATGCGAAAAATGCACTGGAGTGAATACTTATTGTACTGTATTTTTTCTGAAACAATGGAAATTACTTAAATCAAAAAAAGTCATTCCTAAATGACATGTCTAATACTACAAAATACACAGAGGACAATAATAATGACGCTTCTAGCACACTAACCTTAAGTTGTTGCTATTTCTTTTTATTGCGATGTCCTGATAACTCATCTTATTTGAATTAATAGGCACTAAAGTATCATAGTCTAATAATTTTAATGATACTCCTCAATCATTTTTGTTTACGAACACTTCGTACACATTACCAAGTACACAAAGTGACACAAATATATAAATACCATATGAAGTAAGTGAAACTGCCATAAACTATATATATAAATACATAATTCTTTTTAAAATTACATTTATTGGGGTGACATTGGTTAATAAATTATATAGGATTCAAGTGTACAATTCGATAATACATTATGCATATATTTCATGTGTTTACCACCCCAAATCAAATCTTCCATCACCATATATTTGAGTCCCTTTACCCTTTTCTACTATGCACCTTTCCTTCTAGTAACCCCTAAACTGTTGTCTGTGTCTATCAGATTTTGTTTGTTTGTCTCGTTCTTTTTTTCGCTTTCAGTTTTACAGCCCACAAGAGTAAAATAATATGATTCTCATCTTGTTCTGTCTGGCTTATATTGCTTAGCATGATTATCTCAAGGTCCATCTATGTTTTTTCAAATGGCAGTATTTCACCTTTTCTTATGGATGGGTAATATTTCATTGCATATATGTACTGCATCTTCTTTAGCCAATCATCTACTAAAGGGCATTTCAGTTGTTTCCAAGTCTTGGCTACCCTGAATAATAAAGATATTAGATATAGGCACTTTATAACCTCCTGAGAGAGCGAAGTAAAATAATCACTTAAAATATCAATTTAACAGTTATAAAAAATCTCTAAAATTAACGTCTATAGGAACATCTCAATAAATATTTACGCTATTGATCGTCAATGATTGTAAATTTCCTATAAAATAATTTCGCTAATTTTAACCATTGAACTTAAGGTTTTCAAGCTTTTTGTAATATATTCATCTAACAAACAACATTATTACAATATTAGGTACCATGCTTCCATATAGATTATGTCTAAGACCATATTTGCTATGAGACTAATACAGAATTAAATCAAATTTAATGTAAGGCTTTAAAGAAACCATGGAATTGAAATTATGATAGTATTTTCATGTCATAAATTAAGAAAGCAAGTACAATTACGGAAAGATAATTATAGTATGTACTTAAATATCTATCTAAATTCTTTGCAAAAATGTTTTATCTGCCAGGTTTGGGCATCTAACTTGATATGTATAATAACATTGATAATAATAAATGTATACATATAACTTATGTACTTATCTCAGCTTTGAAAAACCTATTGCCTTTCTTGTCTTTAACTTCTTTTTAATATGGATTGTGTGTTAGTTTTTCATTTTGATTTAAAAATATTTGACTAAATGTTTAATTTATATAATTAAATTTTATTAGAATTGAATCATTAATCTCTGTTGCTTAACCGTGTGGAAAAGAATGTGCTTTTATTAGTCTTGAATTCACCTTTATCCCTTTAGAAATGTCCTCTAGTTGTCAGGTGTCACAAAACAAAAGAATGTCTTAAAGATACAGTACCTAATGTAGAAAATGAAGTGCAGGGAAGGCAACATGGATGAACCTGGAAGGCACTGTGCTGAGAAAGAAGACAAAGCAAGAAAAGTAAATTCTGTATGATCTCACTTATAGGCAATAAAATAATGGAAGCAAAACTATTGAGCCAGACCCTAGTTGAATACCAGTAATTATACATATATGCTGCATGACTTTACACAGGCCACTCACCCATTTTGAGCTAAAGTTTCTCATCAATAACTTAGTAATCATATATAACTAACTAGATTAAATGAACAAATACATGGAAGGATTAAATACATTGTAGCTTCACTATTTTAAATATGACTCAGAGCTTACTGACTCTCAAGGTGGAGAGAAAGCATTAGTAATATCATCATCATCATCATCATCAACATCATCATCATTATTATTATTATTATTATTATTATCAAAAAGAGGGAGAATATCAATGCCATGGAATTTTAAAAAAATTCCAAGGAGTGAGTTATAAAGGAAAATTGTTTTCACATGGGGTATTAGATATAGAATATCAAATAACATAGTAGAAAATATGTATTTTTACCATAATTAGAATAATGTAAATATTAATAAGCACTATTAAAAAAATAACAAAAGTGCCTTATGAATTGCCCAAATATTTGTTTATATGGCAAGACTACAATGAAATGAAATAAACGAAATAAAATAAAACGACATGAAGACTCATTTTAAAAAGTGAACAGTCTGAAAAAAACAGACACACACTATAAACTACCTGATGTAAAAATATTCCAACATTAAGAATCATTTTATCTTAAAATGCAGAACCGTAGCTGAGACAAAAAATGTTCGAATAAACCATTAAATCAAGTGCACATTTTTGCCATATAATTAAAAACAAAATTGTATTTTAAGCCCAAAGCTCTTTTGTTCACATAGAAGCAATGATTGATAAATTTGGTAAAATATATAAGTAAACAAAAAAATTCAAACCAATAGCAACAACAAAAGATTGGATCTTAGATATGGAATGTACTAAGCCCTTGAAAATGTACATTGACTTTAGAGACTCCTGTCACATAGGCAGTCTTCAATTGTCATACACACCCTACAAACGTGCACACACACACACACACACACACACACAGATATGCACATACACACACAGAATCAGAAAGAAATACTATGGCTTTGTTTCTTGAGACTATAAAGTAATTAAGCTTAAATGAGATCATAAAGGAGAGGCCCTGGTCCAAAAGGATTAGTGTCCTGGTTCCTGAAACAGAGCTCCTAAAACCCCTTGTAAATGGGGGTGACAGGAGAACATTTTGTTCTAACATTTAGTCTGTGACCCTAGTTCCTAATGCATAGCTTCTAAGACCTTTCTAATTTCCTGAGTGATAGGAACATCTAATACAGAGCTCCTAAATCCCGGAAAATTTCCTGAGTGATAGGAATAGTTTTCATACTAATTTTGGTGCCCCTTGGTGGAATTCAGGATGGGTGCAAGTTGCAGAAAGAACAAGTTATGATTTAGAAGCTTTAAACCTTCGTTTCTATACCCCCACTCTCCAGAGAGGGAAAATAGCTGAAAATGGAGTTAATAATTGATCATGCCTATGTGCTAAAGCTTCCATAAAAGCTCTAAACAATGAAGTTTGGAGAGCTTCCCAGTTGGTGAAAACATCCACCTTCCAGGAGGATGGTGCACCTGAAGTCTATCGAAACAGAAGCTCTTGAACTGGGATGCTTCCCAGTCTTATCCAATGTATCTCTTCATCTGCCTGTTCATCTGTATCCTTTATCACATCCATCAGTGCCCAATAAACTAGTAAATGCAAGTAAATGCTTCCCTGAATTCTGTGCGCTGTTCTAGAAACTGACTGAATTCAAGAAGGGGCTTTGTGGGAACTTCTGATTTATATGTAAGCCAGACAGACAAAAGTTGTGGATGTCCTGAGGACCTACTCTTTTTGACTAGCATCTGAAATAGGAGGCAGTCTTGTGAGACTGAGCTTTAACTTGCGGGGTCTGCACTAACTCCAGTTAGTATGAGAAGTAAGATGATTTGTAGGCCACCCAGCTGGTGATGCTGAGAATTGCTCGATGAGTGGCAAACCCATACATCTGGTGTCAGAAGTGTTGTAAGTGTGGCAGTAGTGTGAGAGTAAAGGAGACGCACACAAAAGGAACCTGTCTTTTTTCCTATGTAGTATATATTAGGATACTAGCAAATTTTTTTGATCATTATGCTAAATCCTTTGGAAAGAGTAAACCAAGATGTTTAATCTTTAGGATATGACTTAGTAGCTGAATTGATGCATCCTCATTTGGTAGAAGTGTGGCTTTGAACATTTTTTATGAAAATTAGGGATCATATTTCCATAAAAAGGACTAGTAAATATATGAGTAAAGAGTTATCCTTTTAGAGCAGTAAAGGATCTCTTTAGGAACTGCTGATTTCAAATTCCACTTGTGAAAAAAATAGATTTTCAAGAATATGGGAAAAGTAAATTACAATATGTCCACATGGTGGAATAGTAAACACTCATTAAAATGATGTTTTTGAGGAATATCAAATGATATAAAATATTTTTGATATAGCATGAACTAAAAAGAAAAAAAAAACAAGATTCTAAACCCGAAAATGCATGATCAAAATTATGTATTTGTGTGTGTGTGTGTGTGTGTGTGTGTGTGTGTGTGTGTGTTTATGGGTCTGTATGTGTGTGCATGTGAGTTTGTAGCCCTGGTGTGGTCCAAAAAAGTTTGCAAATTTTAAAAGCATTCAAAAGTACAGGCTTATAATTTTTTTCTTTATATACTTTCCTTAGCTTTATGCAATGATAGTATTTTTTAATTAAGAAAAAATAATGCAAAGTATGTTGAAAGTCTAGAGAGAAAAAGAAAACAGAAGTTATAAAGCATAACATACAAAAATTAAACATCCTTGTTTCTTTTTTATGCCTTTTCCAAAACATCATGTCTTGCATCTAAAGAGCCTGGGGAGACACCTTGAGAACCTTTACTATTTTTGTGTCAATGAGCCCTAGGTGATGATAGTTAAGCACACATTATTTCCCCCTAAAATAAAAAAAAATGCTTACTTGTTTGTTTGTAAGATGATAGTTCCACAAGCATATATGATTTACTTACAAAGATTTAACCAAGAAGCAATGACTAAAGAGAGAAGTAAACTTGCAAAACACAGTCTATGTATTCTTTATCTGTATAGCTTCGCTTCATTCCTTAGTCATCTGGTACACAACATATTTAATAATTAGATTTTTGCAGAAAATTTAAATGACATACAAAATGAAGTAATTTAACAACTACTTAGCACAATGAAAATGTTAAATTTAGTCCTTAGATGGCATTTAATGCAGTCTTATTAAAGAGGAGCTCTTAGTTCCTGCAATTTTCATTAAATTCAAGCATTTTCTTTAGTCTTTCCAGAATTTCTAAGAGGAAAAATTTTTTTTAAGCAATATAACTTGTAAATTTTTAAAAATTCTAGTAAATCAGCTATTTAAATTTCCAAGCATCAGCCATAGTATAAGTAAAACTTTAATTTTTTATTATGATAGAAAGTGAAATCTAGCACTATATTTTTTACATAACATGCCACTCTTCGACACTTGTCTCCAAATATTTCACTAAATATTTCACTATTTTGATTTGTCTGTCCACACACTTCCTACTTAAATATTTCAGTCAAGCGCATTTGGAGTCTAAATAGGTTTTTGAAAAGGTAAAGTAGAATTTCTTAGTTTGTCTGCCAAACGTCCCTTCCTCCCACAGAACCCATTTTTTCTTTATGGGTTACTATGCTTCAATATGCCATATGCTCTTAGTTAAAATGCCAATTACAGTGCTCTGCAGTCCACCCTTGGCCAAGGGTACACGTATGTCTTAACCCAGGCTAATCAGATGCTTCCCCTCAGACGCTTGACCCCTGTGCTTTAGGTACATGATCTCAGGTGTCTTAATGACACTGCACGACCCCCCAAACTCAAAACAAAAGCAGTGTTCTGAGTTTCTGATCAAGATGACTAAAGCTTATGTGTTTTTTTTAAATCTGTCCTTTCTTAGTACAAGGAACTATTCAACTTTTCCTTTGTGCAAGACACCAAATATTCTTTCGATAGGTTTGTTTTAGTATGCTTCCAACCAAATAACCATTCCGAGTACAATTGGGAATGACCAATTTAGTCCATATCAGAGAATAGGGGCCATATCTTCCCACCTACAGAAAGAGTTTCCATTTTCCCCCCAAAGTATGAAAGATATTATAAAATACAAAATTTCCACTTAGTGCTCAAAACTTAATCAAGCATTATATATTTTTTTCATATTTTCTCCTTTTCAAAATAGATGATTATATTGTTATGACCATTTATTTTGAGGAAAATATTGTCTGTGTTTTTGTTCATACATTGTTTATCAATAATGACCAGGGTGTCCAAACTGAAAGACTCTTAAAGGTATGACTGCTTTTCTAGTATGTCCCAAAGTACAACCATTAGTTATACAAAGAACTTAGAGAAAAACATATGGAATCCTATATACAATAATCAAGAGAAATAATTGAAGCATTTTTCATATGTGATTGCTATATTTTTAAATGTCAATCAAACATATCATAGCTAATAATGACAAAAAAATGATAGTAATAATATTTATAGCTTTTTAAATTGGGTATCATTCTAATAAGTTGCTTGAAATTTTCAAGTATCCTATGCAATGTATTAATATTTATCCTGATATAAAATGTTGAAAATTCTAAAAGTTATAGAGGTCAGTAAAGGTCAAAGATGTGTTTGAAACCCAGGCCTGTCTGATACCAAAGTCAGGGAACTTGAACAATTTATTACAATAAATGTTTAGTACCTGTGTTGTCTCTAGTATTCTATTAAAGTAATTTTTAATTTGAGTTGTGCCATTGGTAAATCATTTGAGTTATAATTTTTTTATAAATATTTTTTATAATATTTCTCTTTACCTCATGTCCTTTGATCTCATGTCTATGTTAGCATGTATGGAATATCATCTAACAGGTATCTTCCATTAGTTAAACTGAGATGCTGGACAGGCTAGAGTGTTCAACTGCCTTGTGCATTTTAAAAAAAACATAAGTATAGAAATCTCTATCGAGGAATCTTGAAAGAAAGCATATGCTATAAATAAATAACTGAGAATAGGCTTTGAAAACTGAAAAGAACAGCATTGAAATAATGATTTCCCTTAAATTGCTTGTCTGCAATTATTGTCAAGATATTACATAGATGACTAATTAGCTGCATGATATCAAAAGGGAGCAAAATAGGAACAAGACTGATTAATTGAACTGATAAAATATTCTGGGGATAAAAAATGAGTTAGCTTTGGAAGAAGACTTGTGTTTTAAATAATGATTAAAAAGAATGGCAAACTAAATTTATGTTTCCTAAATCTGAAATATATAATTCTCAGTTTGTGCTTTTGTTTTCATATAAAATGTAAATTAAACTGAAGCACAGGCCTCAAAAAATATAAAAATTTACAAATCTGGAAATATTTAAGAATACTCTAAATGGTTAATTGTGTACTGTGTAGGTAAAGCCAAGAAATCCTTTAGCTACTTCATTCCCATTTCTTCCACAAAAAAATTTTCACTATTTGACATCAAAGGTAGTTACTGTATGGTCAAACTGAACAGTCATTAAACATGTTTTCTTTAGTCATAAATTTTCTTGAATATCAGTAACATTTGATATTTTCACCATCCTCTACCTCTCTTGATATTCCTCCTCTCCTTTGGCTAACAGGCCATCATTACACACAGTTAATGGCTCTTTTCCATGGCCTTTTCAGTGGCTGTTTCTATCTCTCATTGACTAAATGCAGGCTTCCTCCAAATTCAGTCTTTTGTCCTTTTCTCCTGCCACTCTCAGAGCAACAGAGCTTGATGGCCCTAGAAGTTCATTAATTCTTCTTTTTTCATAGATAAACATGTAAGAAGGTCATTGGATCAGGGTTGGCTCAATGGAGCTAAACTGCCTCTACATGGTACAAGGTACTTAGCGTCATCAGCTCCCCTGCTTTAAGATATGTTTCCATGACCAGGAAGCTCCCACTGTTACAAGGTCAATGGATTTTTCCTTAGCTCACTTCCAAATTCCCTTTCAATACATAGAGTAGTATTGTTTCCGTTTCTTTTAACTCCTTTAAAGGTGTGGTCAGGCATGTACCAATTAGGGTGTTTTCTCTATTGTTAGGAAAACTAGAAAGATAGTTTTTTCTTTGATACCTTTGCCTGACTTCCCAAATTAAACTTCATTTTATGTTTATGCCATGTGAAGCTAGTGACCCTTTGCATAACAATCCCTTGGCTTAAGTAATCATTCTACATGATTTCCTCCAAAGTCTATATGCCAAGTCTTGAACCTCTTTCAAATTTTCAGTTTCTTTTTTCCAGCTATTTTCTTCATTGAGTTTATGTTACTGAGGATCCAAACTCGAATATTATCTTTGTTTTAATCCTGTGTCTTCCTTGCCAGTCATCGGCCCTATCAACTTTTCTTGTGTGCATGTCCTATATTTTCCCCATCTCACTGGCTATAATGATTCATTTGATGTTAACTTGACTGAACTAAGGGAAGCCCATATATCTTGAGAAATATTATTTTTGATTGCATCTGCGAGGATATTTGTGATTTGAATTAGTATACTGAGTAGAGGTCATGCTCACTGATGTGGTTGGGCATCATCCAATTTGTTGAGGACCAGAATAGTAAGTACAAACCGGTGGAGAAACAACAAAAGTGCTGTCTGCTTGAGCTTAACCATTCATCTTCTTTTGCCCTCTGACACTGGCGTTCCTGGTCTTTGGGTCTTCACACAGACTAGGGCTTATGCCATTTCCAATCGCTCCTGGTTCTCAAGCCATTAGAATTGTATTGGAATTATACCACCAACTTTCTTGGACCTACAACCTGTAGACAGGCAATCATAGTCATGGCACTTCTTAAGTCTCTGTAATTATGTGAATCATTCCTTCAAAATATAGGTATCTATACCTATGTCTGTCAATTTATCTATCATCTATCTGTCTCTGTCTATTATCTATCTATCTATCTATCTATCTATCTATCTATCTATCTATCTATCTATCTATCTAATCAATGTATATCAAACCTACCAGTTCTCTTTATCTGGAGAACCCTAAGATAATAGCCCGATAATTGTTCATCTATCTAGTCTATCTATCTAATATATCTATCTATCTATCATCTATATCTATCTATGTATCTATCTATATCTATCTATCATCTATCTATCTATCTATCTATCTATCTATCTATCTATCTATCTATCTATCTATCTAATCAGACCTGGCAGTTCTCTTTATCTGGAGAATCCTAAGATAATAGCCCAATAATTGCTCACACATAGACTATTCTTTTAACATGTATTCTATCTCTTTCCAAGCTGTCCTACACAGTGAACTAAACTTTGTCGTGTTATTTTTCTCCTTAATAGAATCTGCAAGCACATATTCTCTGCATTCGTATTTTACATAGTTGTGTAAAAAATAAAACCAAAAAAATACAGGTAGCATCCCACCTGGTCAGAGTTCCCTTTTCTAGTTCCAGATATCACAATTCTGTAGGTTTGAGGAAAGGAGTAAAGAAATATTTTAAACAAGCATCTTGAGTGCTTAACATCTCAAAAACCATATTTTGAGAAATACTGCTTTATAATGTTTCATTTACTTGTCTATTTCCCATTTCTCTTCTTCACGAATTCATTGGTACTGCTATGCTGCTCACTGTCCTCTGAACTCCCCTTGTAAATTCCTTTCCTTAAGCTTTTTCTTCTAATTCTCTCCCTCAATCCTTCCTCATTCTTCCTCCACATACCTAACTAGTATCAATTGCATCAAACAAAACAGGTTCTTGCTTCAAACGAAGTTTCCACTTCATTCCTCAATCAAGAAGCTATTTAGTTTACCACAGCATTCATTTTCTTTACATTCAAATCATGCATGTCTGGTTCTCTTACAAAAAATATACACATACTTCTTTGGTGTTACTACTTATTTTTATGCTTACGCATCATAGCTTCTCCACCAGAATACAAACTCCTTGAAGACAGTGTCCTCTTTCATATCCCCTTACGTAACTCAGAGAACTGCTTATGCTTATCGAGTGTTCAATATATTAATTTAGTGTATGGTTTTGGCATGATTCTTGTAGCATAAGAATTATGTTTCAGGAGCCATGTGACAGAAAACAGATTTATATTACATGTATTTCAACAATAAAAGCAGCATAGTTGTTGCAAGTTAAAGAATAACTTAAAAAGTATTAGTCTGCAAGTAAGGTTATGTATTTATATACATTTACAAACATTTATAATAATTGCTTGGTTTACTTTGTTCTTGTAAATCTTTCAATGCATCCGTGAATACAATTTAGGATATTTCTCCTAAAAAATAAGATATATATCTTCCCTGCATAATTAAATATGTAATAAAGTCCATGCCTTCATGCCTTTTGTATAAATTATCTTGATTCTACATAATCATAAGCATGAACACTAGCATTAATCAAAGAGTAATAATAATTACAAGAGGACACAGAAAGCTTATACCAATCCATGTAATATAACACAAATAATAAGTAATATCTGATCTCAGGATCAAAAACAACACAATCTCAGTGTTCGCTGTTGTACACATATTTGCAATTTCTACCTTAGAAGGCAGTAGTTCTGTTATTTGGCCAACAATCTAGCATTTCATTATAATTTCTTATGTTAATTCATGAAATGTCTTTGTAAATGTAAGGCAATTCATAATCATTGAAAAGAATGATAAAATTATGTTTCTATTAATCACCCTAGGTCAGAATAATGCAAATGTTGGCCAGAGACAGTCATAGCAAGCTCTAAGAGTAAGTGCAATGTGATTTTTGTATATAAATAATACATGTCAACAGGTAAAGTTCTATAAATAAAGCAAAAGATAAGGACAGTATTTCTTCGATAGAAAACATCGGAGTATGCACTAAAGGGTGGAAAAATTAATTTTCCTTCTACCTTCTAAGGTCTTCTGGCTGGACTAAACATCAAATTAACATGAGAGATTAACAGGAGAAAATGACCACATTTATTATGAATGTAAATACAAGGGTTCTGTAAGAATATGAGAGTAGATGACAGATTAGGCATTTAAGACTTATATGATATCTTGACCTAAGAAGATGTTGGGGGGTTACGGTTTGGGACTTCAAGGGGCAGAACGACAATTTGAATGGAGTTAGAAAATCAAAAGTTTGATAAACAAATACGTGTTAGCCATCTTTAACAATGGGGCACTTTAATCAAATGGGTCTTGTTGCTTTCTCCCAGTCTGACATACCTAGTTCATACTAAACTATAGGTGTGTATGATTATAGGACCCTTCTTTTAGGCACTTACAGAGAATTTCAGAAGTTTATTTCCTGAATCTTTCTTCCATCAAAAATAACCAGATTAAAATAGCCAATACTCCAAAAGGCATGTCTTGGGATGCCAAGTTCTGTTTCCCTTCAACATCAAACATAATTTACTAGGTAAAAGCGTATTCACTATTTTCCCCTGAAATAGATTTTCTCCATCTCCATACTGTTACCTATACTATTCTCCCCTTCAGGATCCATCTCAAATTATATCTCCTCTGAGACCACCTCAGGCTCCTGAGATAGAAACTGAGCAATACAAAATTGGATAATATTATATCCTTGCCTTTTAGAACTCACAGGCCAGATGTATTTTTTTCCCCATGATACAGGAATAATGGGTGATTGAGGTGTGCTGACTGGAAAATTACTATGTGTCTAACGCCAATGGAAACATAACGTCTAACAATGAGCTTTCTGCTTCTGTATCACCTGCTTGCACAACCGATCTGTGGGTTGACAGTTTGTAAAAAGAAGAAAAATAGGCATGTGTGTTCAAACAGGATGAAGAATGGGGTTTAGGTCTTAAAAACCCTGTACCTCTACATTTCAGGGCTGCTTGATTTGGGGTCTGAGTACCCCCGGCAGACCCAGCCGGCTGAATAAAGTGTGTATTTCCTATAACTCAATAATTTCTGGTGCTCTGTGTGTCTATCGGAGGTCGGAGGCTACAACATTTTGAGGCCCCAGCGAGATCTCGGGGAGTGGCCCTGAGATCTAAGACCAGACCAGCCTCCGAAGCACTTGCTGTCCCTATCACGAACTCAAAGGGGTGGCCAACCTGAGACTTTCCAGGGCCCTTGAATGCCAAGACAGGGTCAATGCAATTGTCAAGAACACAACCTTTAGGACACACGCTTTGTTCCTGGTCCCGACAGGAATCACCGAGGTCCTCGACGTCTGCATAAAAAGGTACCTTTCTGTTTCTGTTGACCGGTCATTGGGGGTCTGTGGAGAGACTGGACGCAGTCATATCTCCCAACCATGGCCACGCCGTGGGACTCTGCCTCCTGTGCCCTGTCATCGGGTTCTGTCTATTGTCTTTGGTCTTGTCTAGTTTGTAGGTGGTGGACATCTCCACGTCCACCCACACCTCAGTAATTGTTCTCGTCTGAGTTCCTGTCTTGTATTTTGTGTGCAAGCGATGAGGGGAGTCCCCAAGTTCACAGAAGACACCCTTGGGGTGTCTCCTGTGACGTTTCAAAGAAGGGTTTGTAGAGGGAGCTGACTATGGCATAAAGATTTCTCCAGGCAGACTGAGAATGCTGTGTGAAGTTGAGTGGCTGTCTTTTGATGTAAACTATTCTCCGGAGGGTTCTTATGACAGGAATGTTTGGAAGATTATCACAGGAGACCCGGGACATCCCAATCAGTTTCCCTACATCACTCAATGGTTAAACCTTGTTCAGAACCCCCTTACTTGGCTCCGCTGGTGTGCCATGTTTCTAGGGGCATGAGTCTTAGTTGTGGGCACCCCAAAATATATGGCATCCGAATCTCCAAGATGGCCCAGTCCCTCAGTCCTCCAATCTCCCCTGGAGGACAGTGACCTTCCCCCACCCTATAATCCAGGACAACAGAGGCCAAATAGCACTACCTCACCTCCTTGGTCATGTGCAGGTAACCCCTATGGGCCTACTGCTCCAGCTCTGGGCAGAGCATCAGCTGATACCACCACTCTGGCCATCCTCCCCTTGTGAGAAGTACCACTCCAGGGACATCACACAGACAGGCCCTTTATGGTTTATGTGCCTTCCTCGACTAGTACAACTGGAAGGCACAGAATCTGCATTTCTGTGAGAAACCCCAGGGATTAATGGAACTTTCAGAAAATGTCTTTCAGACTCACTGCCCCACCTGGGATGATCGCCAACAGCTTTTAATTATCCGCTTCACCACGGAAGAATGGGGAAGCTTTCAGACTGAAACATGAAAGATAGCTGCGGGAGGGAGGAGAGTTGAGGAAACAGGGGAACAGATTGAGGAGGAATTTCCCTCCTCATTGTCCCTGGGGACAATGCTCAGGCAGGGAGAACAGCATTAGATCGGTACCAACAAATTTTAATTGGGGGAATTAGGATGGCTGCTCATCAGCCAACTAACCTTTCTAAGGTAACTGAAGTTATACAGGGACCTCAGGAATCCCCTGGAGCATTTCTTGAATGAGTCATATTGGGTATGCACCCCATTGATCCTGAGGCCCCTGAGAACCAGCAGGCAATTAATGTAGCCTTTGCAACTCAGACAGCCCCCGATATCCAGCATAAATTACAGGTTTTGCAGGGATGAACCTGGCCCAACTTGTTGAGATAGCCCAGATGGTGTTCAACAACAGGGAGGCACCGGATGACCCCAAACGTATCACTGAAATCCAAAGCTACTGTCATCAACCCAGCCAATCTGTTGCCAGACCCAGACCCTGAGACCCCCCGTTCAAGACTGCACAGATTTCACTGATGCTGTGTGTTCCTTGTGGCCAGACCTCAAAGACTCCCCTCTGCCTGAGGCCGATGAAGTTCTGTTCATGGACGGGGATCAGCTTCATGCAGGAAGGAAGAAGTTATGCTGGGGCAGTGGTCGTAACTGTAATTGACACCATCTGGTCACAAGCTCTTCCCCATAGGAATTCTGCTTAAAAGGCAGAACTCATCACCCTCACTGAGGCACTAAAATGAGGAAAGAATAAGGCAATCACAATATACATGGGGAGTCGATACGCTTTTGCCACTGCAAATATACATAGAGCCATCTTCAAGGAAAGAGGGCTTCTGACTTCAGCTGGGAAGGACATCAAGAATAAGGGGGAGATCTTAGCCTTACTTGAAGCCATATAGATGCCTAAGGCTCTTGCTATTGCTCTTCATAAAGGGCATCACAAAGGGAATAGTCCTAAGGCTGAGGGAAACCAATGAGCCAATGCAGAGACAAGAACAGTGGCAACAAGGCCAGTGGGGCCCCCACCACATCTACTGACTGTTGTTCCTTACGCAGAACTGCCTCCATCTCTGACCTATGCATCAGAAGCGAACACATATTTTCAAGATAAGGGAGCCACTAGGAACCAACAGGTGTGGCGGATGACCCCAGATGGAAAAATTGCGCTCTCACGGCCCTTGGAAAGACTCTCCTCCACCAACTACACCAGACCATACACCTAGGGTGAACTAAGATGCTTCAAGCTTTAGATCCCTACTTTCACTTTTTAGAAGGGAGAAGAATGCAGAGGAGGTTGCCCCACAATGCCTGGCTCGTGCCCAAGATAATCCAAAGAAGGGGAAGATAGAAGAACCTAGACATAGGGAAAGAGGAACTTATCCAGGGGACCACTGGGAAGTAGATTTCACTGAGGGAATCCCGACTGTGGGGGGCTACAAATATTTACTTGTTCTTATAGCTATCCTTTCAGGATAGGTAGAGGCCTTCCTTACCAGGAAAGAAACTGTCTTAGTAGTTACTAAGAAACTTCTACAAGAAATTCTCCCTTGATTACGTCTTCCTGGAACTTTAGGGTCAGATGACGGGCCAGCCTTCGTATCAAAGGTATCACAACAACTGGCTAGCTACCTAAATCTGCGATGGAAACTCCATTGCGCCTACTGGCCTCAATGTTTGGGCCAAGTAGAGCAAATGAATCTGACCCTAAAAGAAACATTAGTCAAGTTAGGATTAGAAACTGGTGGGACCTGGGTAGAACTTCTCCTGTTCGCCCTTCTCTGAGCCAGGTGTACTTCGTATATTAATGGATTCACTCGATTTAAATTTTCTTTGAAAAACCCCCACCTTTAGTACCCAGAATAAAAGATGAAAAAAAGGCCGAACTACGGAACCTTGTCTTACTTAAGTCTTTACAGGCCCTTCAAAGTGTACAGAAGGAGATTGAGTCCCGAGTTTGTGCTGCCCACTCAGCCCCGAGGGACGGACTTCCCCATCAGTTTCAGCCTGGGGACTCTGTGTGGATCTGGGAGTTCACTTCCAAAGGAGTAGAACCCAAATGGAAAGGACCCTTCACTGTCTACCTGACGACAACCACTGCAGTTAAAGTAGACAGCATCTCCTCATGGATTCATCACTCCCATGTGAAAGCAGCACGAGTGTGGACAGCTCAGGAAGATGGTCCCTTAAGACTAAGACTCAAGCATACATAAGTCTAACCCTCTGTTTCTTCCTTTTTTCCTCTTTAGCCCTGGCATTCGACCAGCCACAACCAAAACCAAAAGGAGCATTAATAACTTTGCTAATGGCAATACACAAGTTCTTAAATAAGACCACCCCAGACATAGGACAAGACTGCTGGTTGTGACTAAACTGAAAATCCCGACAGAGGTAGGAACTCCCCTAAACTTAACTGAGCTCAGCAGGCTAGAACTTCAAGTTGATTCACTAGCAGAATAGAAGAGGTTTATATTTATTATTCTTAGAACAAGACGGATTAAGTATGGCTCTAGGTGAAACCTGTTACTTCTATGCCAGTAACCCTGGAATAAGTAGAGAAAGTTTACTACTAGCTCAGAGAAATTTAGATGCCAGGAAAAAACGAAGAGTGGAATCAAATAGGATGTTCAATTGGTCACTATGGCTAACAAACCTTCTGTCTGTTGTAGCTGGATTTTTAATCCTCTTCCTCCTCATATTACTTTTGGCCTATGTTTCCTTAATTACTTGTTTGCATATGTAAGAAAAAGAATGAATTCCACATACTGGATCAAGGATTTGATTTTCTTCTAAGGCCAGTGGGGAATGTGCTGGATGGAAAATTACTGTTTGGCTATCGCCCATGGGGACATAATGCTCTAACAATAAGCTTTTTGCTTCTGTACCCCCCGTTTGCACAACCGACCTGTGGGTTGACAGTAAAAAGGAGAAAAATGGACTTGTGTGTTCAAATAGGATGAAGAATGGGGTTTAGGGCTTAAAACCCTGTACCTCTACATTTCAGGGTTGCTTCATTTGGGGTCTGAGTACCCCTGGAAGACCCAACTGGCTGAATAAAGTGTGTGTTTCCTATAACTCAATGATTTCTGGTGGTCTGTGTGTCTATCAGGGGCTGGTAGCTAGAATAAAGGAAAGTTTCAAAAATGAGATGAATTTTACACCCAGCCTTGTAAAATAGGAGTTTATCTGTGATACAGTGAAGGAAAGACATTTTAGAGGCAATAGTGCAAGCAAAAACGGCAAGATGTAGTTATTCCTTGAGATGAAAGGACAATAACTCAATCAATGTGGAAACTGAGAAATACATTGCTAAGCAAAACAGGATCGAAATCTCCACTGAAGGTGAGAAAATGTAACTTCTGAAGGTTCATTCTATTTATATTGCTTCTATGTGGTTCTTTCCCCCATATTTCTTTGTATTATATGAACAATATTGAAATTTATTTTTTGTCTCACTTTTTATATTTCCTTAGAATATTCAGCCAAAAATTCCTCAGCTTCTTAAGGCTGGTCAAATAGAATGTGTCACTGAGAGTAAAGGGCGTTCGCTTTCCTTTAGGTATGAGGTAAAAATAAATAAAACGAATCTAACGGCTATACTAAATCTTTGGCAAAATAATAACGACTAGGGCTGTCTTACTTTACAGTGAAAACCCGACCTGGATTATATCACAATAGACTTCAGAGGGTCAATTATAACACTCATAAACAATATGAATGATTCATGAATTTAGAAGAAAATTTTTATAATTTCCCTCTATATTTTTAATGGCTAAATTAACTCTATGCCTTCATTATCCAAATAGTGGCTATAGTTTTCCATTTATTGAAATGTTGCTGTTTCTCTGATGAATGTGCTTTAACAAGTTTTAGCTCTTCTGTGCATAGTTTTACATGCCCAGTCACTTAGAAAATGGCAAACAAAAGAGAATGGAGAACCTCGCTGCATCTGAGAAAATGAAATTTTTGAAGGTTTATCCTATTCACATTCCTCCTATGTGGTTCTTTCCCCCACATTTAGTAGGGAAGAGTTTGCTTCTATTTAAATGGGAGTTTTCTACCATGGATGGACCTAGAGGATATTATCCTGAGTAAAGTAATTTAGACAGAGAAAGATAAATACCATGTGATTTCACTTATATGTGAAATCTAAAAAAAGTAATTACAAACACAACAGAAACAGCTCATAGATACAGAAAGCATTTTGATGGATACCAGATGGGAGGAGGTGTTGGGCGTATGGGTGAATGGAGGGAAGGGAACAAGAAGTATACACAGGTATTTACGAAATAGTCATGGGTATATAAATTATAGCAAAGGGAATGTAGTCAATAATATCGTAATAATTATGTATTGGTCAGAGGGCTACTAGATTCATTGGGGTGATTGTTTCATCAATTATATAAATGTCTGATCACCATATAGTACATCTGAAACTAATGTGATGTTGTATGTCAAGTGTAATTGAAAAAATTTTT
>CM052796.1:21801429-21995349 GCA_028533395.1 Rousettus madagascariensis
TATTTACGAAATAGTCATGGGTATATAAATTATAGCAAAGGGAATGTAGTCAATAATATCGTAATAATTATGTATTGGTCAGAGGGCTACTAGATTCATTGGGGTGATTGTTTCATCAATTATATAAATGTCTGATCACCATATAGTACATCTGAAACTAATGTGATGTTGTATGTCAAGTGTAATTGAAAAAATTTTTTAAATAATTATAAAATGAAATTTCCGATTGCACATTCCTAGAGCTTTATCATTAATCAAATGATTACTGATCTTAGAAATGAAATGTAAGGTTGCAAAAATATCTGTGAACCAGTGAATGATCTCTATTTTGAATCCCAATTAAATTAGACTGAATAGGCTAGGAAAAATATATATTGTCATCTATATTTTTAAACAGAATTTTTGAAGAATGAAAAAAAATATATAACTCCTAAGTTTTGGCTTGTTTTCTTACTGTAAGTATTAGTTAAAGAAAGCCTACTTATTCCTACCTTAACTCTTAAATATTTTAATTTTAATTGTACAAGGAAGTCACATAAAATGTTTTCCTGATGAATCATGATTTTCCTTCATGTACATTTAAAGAAGTATATATTATAATCTATACTGTAATTAAGAAATGTAAATCACACATTGCTGTCCTCTGCTCAGCAAATCAATTTTGGGAGGAATATTTCCTCAATCTATTTGGATTAATAAATATATTAATAAGATTAATATATTTAAATTTATACATAACCATATTTAAATTACTTATTCAAGAAATCTATTTTTCACTATTGAATTGTTTTCTTGGAGAGGGAAATTTGTTTTATTAAAAACATAATTTTTTCTACTGTGAATATAAGATGCCTAGAATGTTTTAAACAATATCACACAGACAATATGCTATCAGTTTTCATAAAGTAATCTCTAAATTTTAGATAAATAAATTTTGAATAGATTTTCTACAACTGTGGTGTAGAAGTAGTCTGGAGAGACAGAGATAATAGACAGGAACAAAAAAGAATTCATAAGTTTGAAACAACATATTCAAAACACTAATGCATTCACATTTATCTTTCATTAATAAAATGAAGACAATTATTTGATCAATAATAATGGGGCTAAAAAAACATGAGGGACAAAGAAGAAATTATTGACATATGACAGAATGGTACCAGCAGAAAAGAAATAGAAATTGAGAATCCGAAATACCAGAGGGTTTGTGGTGAAGGGCTGAGAACTCAAACTTTACTTCCAAGCTATATATGGAGGGAGAGAAATTGTCCATAGCTCTTAAGAGTCCCTGGGAGGCATTCGCATAATTAAGACATTTTACTGGCTCCATATTTTATAATAACTACCTAAATTATGGCAATGAAAAAGTGACAAGTCTGCCAAGGCATACAAGATATAGGTGATATATATGTTGCATGTTTCTGTACTGTTAGCCTGATATTCAAATCCATTCATAATCTGGCCCTAATTTTCCAGACTCACTAATTCACTGGACAATCTTTTATTGAGTATACTCATGTACTGCACGTTTTAAGCTATTGGGATATATCAATACACATAAACAACAACAACAACAACAAACTCTGCCCTCATGTAATTAAATTTATTGCAAATCTTTCAACTATATTCTGCTTTCCAACCACAAGAAATATCAGTATGCTTAATATGGACCTATGAAGTATAATCATCAAAGTCTATGTTTTTTCTTTTCTACTATCTGCTGCTTTCTGGTGATTTGAGATAGTCTTTTGTTCTGCTGTCAAGTGAAATGTGGTTCTGGTTAATAGAAAGTACTATGGTCATAATAAGTTTTGAAAATAAAAGATTCTCTAATTCAATATATCAGTCAATATTTCAATTTTCATTTAATGGTAAATTTTCTCTTTCTTCCTAGCTGTTTTCTTGGAAAGTCTATGGCCTTTAGAGAAGAGGTTATAAAAAAACTTCTTTTTCTCTATTCAGCACTTCCTTCCCAGCTTACTAGAAGCCACTTTTTTGACACTCAGGTTGCTATCATGTGCAGTTGGAGACTGAGAAAAGACTGGTAAGGTAGGGAGGAAAGCTCCAAATTAAATAGTACTATTGTGAAGTGGTTAAAAATGCTTTGGGTAAGACTTGTGTTTAAAAGAGACATTACCCATTGGACATTTTTGGCACTGGGGTGATCTCCTGCAGCAACTTGATTCGGGCAGCACATTTCATGCAATCCCATTGTATCACTTCAGGAGAAATTCAGCAATTCATTTCCAGTTTTTGCTGTTTGCATTTTCATCAATTCTCCAGGTGACCTTGTTAAATTGGATGTACAAAACTAGCATTCTCATGTGTCCCAAATCTGGATCTTGGGTAATATTCATGGGCTTTTTGCCTGCATAATTCTATGACTACAGGCTTCTTTTAAAGTAGCCGTGATGTCCCTCTTCTCCGGCAATCGTAAAAGATTTTCAGCAATATAGTTTACACTCTGGATTACCTAATAGAACTCAGACATGAATTTGCTGTGCCCTTTGAAACATGGGAACACAGTGGTCTTTCTCCAGTTGTCAACACTAAAATTGAAAAAAAAGTATGAATCCTCACAACCCCCCTTTTCTCGGAGTGATACGCAACTGTGGGGATATGAAAGGCAATGCAAATATTTTTCAACTTTTTTTTTTCAAAGAACTATTTAACACAAAATATTTGAACTTTTTTTAAAATTTATTTTTAATTAATTAATTTTTATTGTGACATTGGTTGATGAAATCCGGTAAGTTTCAGGTGTACAATTTAACAGTAAAGCATATATCTATTGCATTGTGTGTTAACCTCTCATAGTTAAATTTCTTTCTGTCACAACATATTTGACCCATTTTACTCCATGGACCGTCCTTCTTCCCCTTCTCCTACCCTCTGGTAACCACAAGTCTATAGTCCATGTCCATGAGTTTCTGTTTGTCCTGTCCATTTATTGCTTTTAGGTTTGTATCCCACATATAAGTGACGTAATGTGATTTTGAACTTTTTATGTCTGGCTTATTTCTCTTAGCATGATTATCTCGCAGTCCATCCACATTGTCACAAATGGCAGTATTTCATCTCTTCTTATGGCTGAGTAATATTCCAATGTATATACATACCATAGTTTCTTTATCCAATAATCTACCCTGGGATATTTTGGTCGCTTCCATGTCCTGGCCACTGGGAAGACAAATAATGCTGCTATGAACATTGGTGTGCAAATATCTTTTTGGATATGGGCTTTCAAGTCTTTGGGGTAAATATGCAGTAGGAGGATTGCTGGATCATATGATAGATCAATTTTGAATACTTTATAAAATAACTAAAACAGGTATTCTAGGACTGTGATTAGAAAAGCTATCCTAGCACACTGTCCTCTTTTAAGAGCATAAAAAAGCTACTTTTAATTAAACGTGTACGATAGAAAAATATCATGGTTTAAGTCACAAAGTAAAAAGAGAAAAGCAAGCAAATAATGATTCTAAGAAAAGCCATATTTTAAAAAGGTAAAAACTGTATTTTTGTATTTTGAAACAAGCTATTTTATTTCAAAAAGAGAAGTTATAAAAAATGAATCTGAATTAGAAAAAAAGTCATAGTTAAAGCAATTTTAAATCTAAATGTAATGAATAAAAATATTAGACAGATAGTAATATAAGGGAGCAGAAGATTCATCACATATAATAAGAGTCTCCTAAGAGGAAAAACAAATTAAAAGAACACAGAAAAATATGATAAAATATAGAATTCAAGCAAACTTTCCTGAAATAATATGTGAATGGATATATCATATAAATGCAGAAAATGACTCAGCATCACCAATCTGGAGGTATATTAAATAAGTTATTGGACTTCACAAAAAGAAAACTCAAAATCAGTTCAATACCCATTTACAAAAGAAACCAGTGTGGAGTTACACCTTTGACAGGAATGCCTCATTGAAAATGAAAACGGAATAATATATTTGTCAAAAAAAATATGAGTCAAGGTTCATATCAAATATCTACCCAAATTTAGGTTCAATTACCTGGGCCTCAGATAAACTCTAAGTAATACATACAAACACTGGAAATGTTGATTCTATGAGCCTGCTCTGAGGAGTCTACTAGAATACAGATGTATATAACTATATGACTGATTACATTATCAGTATTGACAGTGATAAAACAATATTACTTCAAATTAGATGTCCGGGAAAGGTAGAGATGAAGCAGAAGCATTGCTCACAGTAGAAAATATACAAACAATATCCAAAGAAAATAAAAAGAGATGCTAAGCATATTATATAAAGAAAAGTAAGGTTTAGAACAAAAGTTAGATGCTTGGTCAATGGTAGCCCACACTTGGTTTAGTAAGTAAAATCTTATTGGACCAGTCACATCCATTTGTTTACCTATTGGAGTACAGCCCAGTCTTTTTTTTTTTTTTGCAAATTGTCTCTTTCTCCTTTTAAAATGCAACAGCAGAGTTGAATACTTTCAACAGAATCTAGATGGCTCATAAACCAAACACAGTTATCTCAGTAGTCACGTTTGCAGTATGAGAGGGAATCAACTTATTATTTTAAAGTCCAATGACTTCAAGGAAAGAAACATACCTTTTTCCCTGCCTTTACTATGGAAACAGGACCTTAAAAGTATTAATAGGTAGGAAATGACTATCAGTGGATGCTACTACTACCAAAAGAGAATCAAAGGAATTTGGTGTACCTCCTTAAAGAACTGGCTCATATAATAGTTCTCCCTTATCCTTGGTTTCACTTTTCATGGTTTCAGTTATTGTCATCTGAAAGTATGATATGGGAAATTTCAGGCATAAATATTTCAATAAATAATTCATGATTTTCAAATTACATATTGTTCTGAGTACCATGATGAAAGCTCTCCCCCTCTATCCCACCTGGGACTTGATTCAACCCTTTGTGCAGTGTCTCCATGCGGTATACACTCCCTGTCTATTAGTCGCTTAGTAGCCCTATGGATTTTCAGAACAACCTCCCAGGTATCATGGTGCTTCTGTTCAAGTTACACTTTTTTACAGAAAGATGGACCCAAAATACAAGAGCAGTGATGCTAGCAATTCAGATATGCGAAAGAGAAGCCATAAAGTGCTTCCATTAAGTAAGCAATGAAAACAAACCCAATGCTAAAATCTACAGTAAGAACAAATCTTATGTCTATGAAAGTATGAAGAAGGAAAAAGAAATTTGTTCTAGGTTTACTGTGTTGCACCGCAAACTGAAAGTTATGGTCACAGTGCATGACAAGTGTTTAGTTAAGATAGGAAAGACATTACATTTGTGGGCAGAAGACATGAACCAAAAACGTGTTCTAATTGACAGCATTGTGTTGCACCAGAAAACATGGAAACATCAACAAGAGATGCCCTGAAATGAGTAACCACATTCACATAACTTTTATTATATTGTTATTCTATTTTATTATTACTTATTCTTATTACTCTCTTACTATGATAATTTACACATTAAATTTTAACATATGTATATATGTATAGAAAAAATACATGGTTTATATAATGTTAAGCATTATCTGAAGTTTCAAGCAACTACCAAGGGACTTGGAAAGTGTATACCCTGAGAATCAGGTAAATACTGTACCACTTACGATTTATTTCTAAAAACTACAACAAAAATCTGGATCTAATCAGGACTCTAAGTTCTAACTACTGATTTATAGAAAGTATAGGAGACAGAGACAAATATAAAATGAGCCACTGAACATATAATATTCAATATCAAGACTTCAGGAATCTGGTCTTTTGAACAAGGTGAATAAAAAGAAGTGACAGTGCAGAAGTCTAACAATTAAAAAAAAACTTAAAAGATCTATCAACCAATTGTGATGTATGGATTTTTTTGGATTCCGAAGTGAATAAAAATTTAACATAAATATTGACAAGATATTTGTTGACATTAAGAAATTTTTGTTAATTTGGGGTCAAGTAATAAATATACTGTGATTAAGTGTTAAGAGTCTTTATATTTAAGAAATACATGTTAAATATTTACAGGTGAAATATTATGTCTCTGCCGTGCTTCAAAATAATGGAATCAGGAAGCGATTAGAAGTATAGATAAAAGTGATTACCAGGAATCGATAATTTTGAAGCTGGATTGTTGATGCATGTTCATTATAACAGTCTCCGTAATTTTATTTCTGTTTAAGATGTTCTGAACTAAAACATTAAAATCTTTTAAATACTGCTGAGGTCAAATTTTGGAAATGAGTTCTAAACATTTTCTATTTTAATTATTAATTTTCATTTAGATATTAAATTCAGTTACAGCATAGTCATAAAACTTACTTTGCAGAAGACTTCATTAATAACTTCTTGGCACAGAAATCAGAATAAGAAACTGCTTTAATAAATTCCATTTATTCTGTTTATTATCTTTATTCATATGATATGTGGTAGAGCTCAAAACCATAGGGTAGCTAATTCCAAAGAAAAGATGAACCTTTAAATAATTAATTAATTAATCTTAATTTACATAAGGATTTCATTTGCATAGCTAACAGACAACGAATTGATTATAAGCTATTAACATTCATTAATAAATAAAACTGTGTAAGAAATAATGAGTCTGTATTTCGCACTAAAGAGACAAATGTTAGTTACAAAATGTTAGTAATAATATTCAGGATTCAGGCATTAAACAAACTAAGAGCATTTAGGCTTCACGAATTTCTGAGAAGATAATTTATGAATTCACTATTCTGTCTCACCTCTACATGCATAATGGGGCACATACTTGAATCTGTGCATTAGGTAAATTGTTATTATCCTTAAATTTACATTTAAATCACAATAATGAGAGCTAGTTGTATTATATTCACATATAAGAACTAAATATATCTCTATTCCTCAAAATCAGAACTATTTTGTAAAAAATACCAAGTTCCACAACTAAATATTTACCAAAAGTTTCTTTTAAAATTTAACTGCTCATTGATTTCAAAGGAAGTTTACAAATACAATTTTCGATGAACTTTTACATTTATGATGTATTTGCAATGAAATACTTTGCATAATGTAAATTAGACCAAGTACGACCTTTTGACCACTTAGCTTTTATAAAAAATATAATTGCTTGCAGTTTAAAGTTTTTAAAAGTTCAAAGAACTGGTCTGCTATTTTCAAACAATTTAATTATGCAAATGGTACTTCATCATGGAAGACAAATTAATCCCTTTATTTCCAAAGACACACTGTGTATAATCTGATTTTTTCAAATAGTTTGATTGTACCTGTGCAGCCTTCAATGCTAGATCAGTAAGTGAGATTTGAAGTAAAAGAAAAGAGTGATTTCTTTTTAATGATCATCAGTTGAACTCAGATGGGAAATTTCATACTGCATCTTCTGCCTTTTATTCCCTTATTGCTCTCCTTTCTCTTCCATGGACATTCATATGTGTATGTACACTTGCTCTGGCTCTCTTCTTCTTTCTTCTTCCCCCTTCTGAAAATGTTGATTGATGAAGTGTTATGATAGGATGGCCAGGAATGGCCTTCAGAGGAAAAATAAATGTTTCATATCCTGTTTCCCACTTCATACTTTTTCTGAGTCTCTATTCTACTAATTATTAAATTAAATTTGACATTCTTTGGTTTCCTAGATTCTAAAACATTGGCCCAATTCTTAAAAAAAATGCATTGCTCAAGTACAAAGGAGTTTTACATCAATGAATAGAAAAAAATATAGCGTTTATCCCATTATTGGTGATATCTTATAGAATTTGTTCCTGCCCACTTCACAAACAGACTTTTACTTGTTTCTCTGTGCAGTTAAAGTCTATCAAGCTGAAATATTAAAGAAAGATATCAGAATTTTAAAAAAAATGTGAGAATGAATCTTCAACTTTTTATTTACTGACAAGTGTCATTTTTAGGAAATCACTTAACCTTTCTCATCATATCTTTGTAAATTGAAGACAATAATTTACCTTTCCTAGAAATGAGTGTGAACGAAACGTAATGCAACACATGTGTTGAGAAATGTTAGTCACTAATTTTAACATATGCTTTCCTCTAGTCTAAGAAAATATATAGGTACCAGAAACAGCACAATTCAGGGACTGTCTAGCAGTCATACACCCATAACAATATACTACATCCCAGAGGGTTACCCAGTACCTCATAGCAGAATAAGAATACTGCTATGTATTCTTACATAGCAGTTTATTATCTAACATACTCAAATAATGGTTGTGTTCTACAATATTATACTTAAAGTCTGGAAATAGTGTCTTAGCATCTTGACATTTCAAGAGTATGAAATCTTACCAGCATTGTCATCCATCAGAAATTAAATGGAAATTCTTCTCCACATGTTCATGATCTTTCTACATTCTTCACTGAGAACTTTTAGACATATGTATTTCATTACATGATGACCAGAACACCATAAATTTATTGAAAAACCTTAAATAACATAACTTATTTTTTAAAGGAACTTGGAGATTGGTGGGGACCACTTCCAGAGAGTCAGCCTGGACATGAAGAACATAGCTTGTACTTCTTTCATTGTCCAGAGGGGAATTCACATAGATAACATCCATGATATTATTGATTCCAAACTTATCTAGAATTAAAATATGATTTCTTGGTCATTTTATTTACACTACAAGGAAAATTAATTCTCTTTAAGAGTCACTAAGACTATAAAAACACCTATTTATAATAATAGTAAATCTTAAAAGTGATAACATACTGCCTTTCGGATGCTATGTTCCAGAAATGATCAATATCAGTGTTATCTTAAGTGCATGCCTTGAAATTCTAGTTGTTTTTTCTTCATATTCTCCTGAAAATTAATGTTCCTGTAATCAATTACATTTGGGAGCAATGCATACTATACCCCTCAGATAGCTCTTACTGTACTAAAAATTTCGGAAATTCTGTTTTAGAGAAACTCATACAATTTTCTTTAACCAAGTAGTTTATGATCTTAATAGATTATTATACTTATTATTATGATGTAATACATCTTATTATCCTGTATATTCTGCTATGAACACTTGAGGGAAAAACACATAAATTAATATGTTGATTATTTAGAAAACATGATTAACTATTTTACATAGCTTAAAATATTTTCCCCCAATGTTCATTTTTTAAAATAAATTTGCTCATATATAATTGAGTGAAGAGTGGGGCGCACTGGGATATTTTATAATATCCTACTTCTTTCACTCCTGGTATTTTGTCCTCACTTTAGTTTTCTCCACACATTTATTGCTACCTAAATGCTATATATTTATCAATTTAATAATTTTTATTGTCTGTGTTCTCTTATTGATGGTTAAATTTTGTAAGTGCAAGGATCTATTTTTTAATTGCTCTTTCCCTCATGGCTAGGAAAATACTTAGTGTGTAATAGATGTCCAATAAACATCTGTGATGTTAAGTGAGTTATCAACTATTTGTTGAATAAATTGACAAATGAATAAATTGATTGTAAAAAATAGTTACAGTGAGGGAAAGAGGGTAATAAGTAGAGCCACTCTGCTATCTTCAAAGAAGAGAACTGATAGAATCACAGAAAGAAAGTATCAGAACAGCCTTTTCGCCTGAACTGACATCTTCCATTAATTCCCCCAAATGATAAACACACAGGGAAGTAGAAAAGTCACCTGATATATGTTCTCTAGGCCTTTTACAAAACATGGAGTTGTTCCTTTGCCCACATACATGCAAATCTACAAGAAAGGTGGTATTGTAGACCTCAAGGGAATGGGCACTGTTCTAAACGGGATGCCCAACTAATGTTATCTGGCATTCAGTTGGCATTATTATAAACAAGATAACGGCAAGATTCTTGCCAAGAAAATTAATGTACGTATTGAACATATTAAGCACTCTAATAGCTGAGACAGCTTTTCTGAAACATGTAAAGGAAAATGATCAAAAAAAGAAGGAAGCCAAAGAGAAAGGTACCTGGGTTCAATTGAAGTGCCAGCATGCTCCACCCAGAGAAGTGCACTTTTTGAGAATGAATGGAAAATAACCAGAGCTGCTGGAGCACATTCCCTATGCATTCATGGCATGATAAGTTGCAAATCAAATCAAACCAAATCAAATGAAAGACCTCTAATTGAATAGGTGTCCCTTCCCCCAAAGAAATATTTAAAGAAAACCAACTATCCTAATTCATTAAGTGATGTCTTTGTTATTCAGATTTAGTGTTTTTCTAACTTGCTGAAAGATGTGAGTTTGTTACTGTGCAAGAAATTATAGTATATTGGTAAGGAAATTGCATCTGTTGAATTACAGTTAAGCTCAGTGAGTGTTGATCCCTCATCATTGCATCATAAATAGCTGTATTTTAAGGATTAGGAACTTGCTTTGAAGCCTACTACTTAAAAAATATTGTGTAATGTCCCCTGTTCTTTGTGAGTTAACTTTGCTTCCACCTGTCATGGTACACGACTTAGAAAATAATAGTGTTTGTGATAATTTGGAACTAGAATATCGTTGCCATTTCAACCAGAAGCAGACATTTATGTATAGCAGGTAACACAATGTATGGCATTATAAGCATGTAACATACTCAAAAATCATGGAATAAGCAGTGTTTTACCGTATTACATAAAGGAACCTGAGTCTCTGTTAACTTGCCCAAATTTACAGGTGCGCAAAGATTCAGGCCCTGACAGTCTGGCTCCATAATCAGGTCTCCATCCCTAGGGTTATATTGTGGGACCATTGTAAAGCTGCTTTGTATAGTTTGAGCACATTTAGGTGATTCAGTTGCTTCCTTGATAGTTTAACTTGGATGTAACACACATCTTAAATTCAACCTAGTCACAAAGAAGTTGATCACATCCTATGCTAGCTGCCTTTAGTCTTCTGTGATAGCTATAGCAATAGTACTTATTTATTTGAAATAACAACCTTAACTGCTTGGATTCTTTTACCACTAATAGAAAAAAAAAGAGAAAGTATCAGAAAAGACTGAGAAACCATAACTTCAGTTAGGTGTTGGAAGGCTAAGAAAGAAAGAAGTCTAGTAATATTTAGAGAGGAGGAACAGCAGTGCAGTAGAAACAAAGAAGAAAACAATAAAACTATGCTGTTGAACACTTGCTTTAGGAATAACAATTTCTTGTAATAGTTGGTTGTTGAAATACTTGAAAACAGTCTTTATAATTTCCTTGCAAACTGCTTTAACAGAATGAACATTCGTTCATTTATTCCATATTTCATATTTATGTTCCTACTAAATATCTTTTAAATATTTTTTGTCTAGCCATAGTTTGCCATGCCATCCAGCTTATCAAAAGGAAAAGGAGAGGACAACTAAACTTTAGACAATAGGTGAAACAAAGAATGTGCAATAAGGAGTTAGCTCTGGACTTATTTCTAGAGGCTCACAAACCATTCTATTCTCAGTGAACCACAATGGGTAGACAAAACTCAAATGATTTACTTACTTAAATACTGCTAATTTTATGTCTAATTTAACCATTTGAGGAAGCATTATACACTATAAATGTCTTTTATCGTGGATGTAGCTCTTTGGGCATTCATACGTTTTTATTATTTTAAAGTTTCTTCCGGTTTATGTAAGCTAGGATATGGAATACAGGTCTTGAATCATACAGAACAGTGGGAAGAGATTCCTATAAGGAAATAATTATGACTAAAAGCTGAAAATATGGTGCATTAATTTTGAAGAAATGTCATTAAAATACCCCTATATGAGGAGGAGAAGGCTTCTGGAATTTAATATTTAGTATTTTCTGGAGTGGGGGAGGGTGGATCACTTTTGTAACAACAACTGAATTTTTAGTCAGATTCAGCACATAGTTACTAATTACATTTAAGTTAGACACATTTTTATTAGAAATATAGAGTAAACAATAATTCAACCTGAAATTAATTTCAAATCCAACCTGAAATTAATTTCAAATCCAAGTTGACTTGTTTATGGTGAAAACATCGACTGAGTAAATATCTACTCACTCTCCCCATTTTCTGAAATAATGGAGTACAAAATACTCTTTTTGATGGCTGCAGGAGAAATTATATGAACTGTAGGCCCTCTGGTTGCAAATTAACTTGCTGGAGGAGGTCTACAGTTTTAAAGATTAGTAAATTTTCCATGATGAAGTCCTGAATTTCCTCATAAAATATGTTAGTTTGTATGTGTGATTATTTGAATAACCATGTTTTCTGAATTCTTGAAGGAAGTACTACATTAAGATTCCAGCCCTACAAAGCTTTGTTCCAAATCATGCAAATGCTCCTTTAAGAATATCTTGTCGCCTGCATTATTTTTAATTTAAAATGGAACATACTACTCTACTACTTTATTATCTGCCAAATGTCATACAAAACTCTTTTTCACCTGTCTGTAAAGCACTTTCTGAACTGAAAGCAATAGATAGATACGATTTGCTACCTCAACTTGCTAAATTAAAATGTTGCTATTGTGTTTCTGATGTTATCATATTTAATGAAATGACTTCCAAATGTTTTTCTCTAGTCCTTATTCATGCTTCACTGTAAAGTTCTAACTATACTAATTGTATTTGAATAGATGGCATCACAAAATTAATATTTATTTTGAATTCACTTTTTTAGCTTAACTGTAGCCACATTATGTACTCAATATCATGCTACCTAGTTGATTTCAAAAATATATTTTACACAACATATTATTTCAATCTCAAAAGCTCAATTTCATTATATAATATTGGTCACTGGCTATCATAACTGTATTTTCAAAAATAAATGCAAATAATCTCACTTTTATAATTCGCTGATATTTATATTATCCAGCTTCAATAGATTACTGAATACAACATTTTAACAATGTCTCTGAGCCTCTTTGTAGTCTAGTCGATCTCTCCAACCCATGTGATTTCTAATAACTTTTAGCTCCTTTTCCCAAACTGTTATTTCTTTTACATGGTCTCTTTCCTTTAATACTTACTCTTTTAATACTACCCATCATTTTTATCTACATTTTCTCACATCTTCTCATGCAGGTTGCACTGTCCAATTCTATCGTGTCTTCATTGAAACCTTTTATAATGAATCTTGAGACACAAATATAGTCACGAAAAGTAATTACATACAATTTTTCATAAACATCTTGTCCAAATCAATGTTTTCTTTGGCACTTTTGTCAATATATTTGATTGACTAAAGGTGAAGCAACCTATATTATTTGTAGATGCTCCAGCACCTAATGGTGGAGCATATGTTAATTATATGGTCAATAAATATATCTCAATTTACTTTACTCTCCCGTATCTTTTCTGCCTTCTTTTATTAACAGTTTTCAGGTATTGCTTGAATAATCATACCTCCTCCATTCTCAGTCTAATTGTTTTGGGTAGGGCTGATGCAATCACTAGGATCATGCAATAATGCAAGTCCAGAGAGATTTTTAAAGTGGAAAGTACATTCTAAATTTTACGTGAATTCCATAAACTTTACATTTGGCAAGCAATGAAGTTTTCTATTTAAAGCATCATCTAACATGGTTTGATCTACGGATTTAACCTATAAAGTTGACTGACAGTTTATAAGTCTTAGAGTAAACTATCTGAAAGGTATTTTCCAGTTCGACCATTCTGAATCTGACATAATGTGATTTACCATTTACTCTTTTATTTCTGTTGAGTATAATCAAAATCTATTGATTAATTTCAGAAGTCATGAATTATAGCTAAATAAAGAATTTGTAAAAAGTTTTTTTAAGAAAAAAACATATCTTTCTCTTGCTATTAATGCATATAGTTGTAATTCATTATTTTATAATAAATAGTGCATCATTAACTCTCTTCCAATTACCTTTTTAACACCTGATTCAATACAATTAGCTGTCGAGTGTCAGAAATACATGAATTCTACATTTTAAAGCTAAATTTACTCCTGATATAACTGAGAAAAAAACTTTTACAATACAAGAGGTACTTGAAACAGATGGGGCTCAGTAGTGGAACTATAGAGCTTTAGTAATAAAGCTTAAAAGTCAAGAGTTCAACTGGATTCCCACTGTCCAGAAAAAGACTGCTAAGACCATGTAGAGGAAATGGTTGAATCTTTATCACATATGCACCTAGAACAATGGAGAGACAGATGGTTTCATATTTTAAAAATGTCTTCCATAAAAGCCATCATTGGAAGCTCTTTCACAAGGCTTGTGTAAATTGGGTTCGATGTCCATGTTCCTGACATATTCCTGATGGCAGCACTAGCTCCTATTTTCCCCCCAAGAACAACCCTTTGGGCCTTATTGGCCGTGTTAAACAAATCCCACACATTTTGACTGAAATTTCAAAATTACCTAAATTAATACTTAAAGACTAGTGTGTGTGATTTGTGAATGGAGTTTGATGGATTTTGCTCAGTTTTGATAAATAACACATTTAAATTTTTACCAGTTCTTATTTTATTTTTATGAAATATAATAGATAATTAGTAGCTTGTGTTTACATTGTACAATTCAATTATTTTTTTCAATTACAGTTGGCATACAATAATATACCAGTTTCAGCTATATAGCATAGTGATCAGAGATTCACATAACTCACAAAGTGATCACCCCAGGAATTCTTGTACCCCTCTTCCTCCTTACATATTTATTACATTATTAACCATCTTCCTCATGGTACACTCTATATTGCCATGTCTACGCTGTACCTTTAATCTCTTTGCCTTTTTCTATCCTCCCTAACCCCCTCCCACCTAGCTAGTATCCATCTAAATATTCTCTGTATCTATGAGTTTATTTCTGCTTTTGTTGATGTCGTTGATTTTGTTCTTTAGATTCCACACGTATGTGAAACCTTTCGATGTATCTCTTTCTCTATTTGACTCATTTCATTGAGCGTAATACTCTCTAGGTCTATTAAGACAATATATATTTTCCCATCCCTTTCCTTTTACTCTGTGTGCGTCTTTTAATCTCGAGTGAGTTTCCTGTAGGCAGCATATATAGGGGTCTTGTTTTCTTACCCATTCAGCACTTAATTCTTATCCATTTGAGGTAGTTGTTCATAGTAATGTAGTTATTACTATTCTTTATTTTTGTTTTTGATACATAATTTTTTTCTTCTTAAAGAAGTCAATCCAACATTTTCTGTAATATTGGCTTGGTGGTGATAAATTCCTTTAGCTTATTTTTGTCTGAGAAGATCTTTATCCGTCTTTCTACGCGAAATTATAATTTCGCTGGATAAAGTATTCTTGGTTGTAGATGCTGGGTTTTCATCATACCAAATATTTTGTGCCAAGCCTTTCTACCCTGTATAATTTCTTTTTTTTTTTGAGAAATCAGCTGCCAGTCTTATGGGTGGTCTCTTAAAGGTGAGTAACTGCTTTTGTCTTGCTGCTTTTGAGATTCTCTCTTTGTAAGCCTTTGGCATTTTAATTATGATGTGTCTTGGTGAGAGCCTCATTGGGTTCCTGGTTTTGGGGACTCTCTGAGCTTCCCTGGGGTTTTATGTCTCTTTCTTTCATGTGAAGTTTTCCATCATTATTTCTTCAAATAGCTCTTCAACATCTTGTTTTCCTTCAGGTGCCCTTATAACATGAATATTCTTACCTTTAATAGTTTCCCATAGGCTCCTTAAATTATTGTTATAGTCCTGACTTCTTTTTTCATCTCATTTTGATTGAGGGTAGTTGGGTTCCCCATCCTCTTTATAGGTGGTTCAATCTTCTTCTTTATACACTCTGTTTTTTTTAAATCAAATATACTCTTCATTTCGGATAATATGTTCTTCATTTCTGATTGGTTCCCTTTTATAATTTTCATTTTTATGTTTTTAAAATCTTTGTTGTAATTCTCACTGGATTCATCTACACTCTTCATAAGTTCTTTGAGCATCTTTATAACTAGTGTTTTGAACTCTGCATCTGTTAGATTGCTTGACTCCGTTATTTCTGGATATCTATTCTGTTCGCTCATATGGTTTCTGCTTCTTTGTCTTCCCATTTTGGCTGCTTTTCTGTGTCTATTTCTATGTACTAAGCAAAGCCCCCAAGTCTCCCTATCTTATTAGTGTAGATTTGTGTAGTAGGTGTCCAGCAGCACAGTCCTGAGAGGTGTTCAGTGGCAGTCCAAATTTAGCCCAATCCTGTGCCTCTCTGGGACCACTTGTTAAGATTTCACAAGCAATTCTTAGATGATGTGTTTATAGTTGCCTCAAAAGGCCACACCAGAAACTGAAGCCAGCTGCCTCCAGTGTGAATCTAGGTGCTGTTCAGAAAAGAGCACTTGACTCGCTGAGGTTATACCTGGATGTGGCTTGTGTGGGACCATGTGTTAGGAGGGGTGGAGTTTTAGGGATTCCTCTGCATGCAGCAACCTGTTTGATGATGTCTCTGCTATGTGGCACCGAGTCCACGCACTGGGTGTGGAGAGGGCTCAATAGAGGAAAAATGAATACCACTGGCACTTCTGTATTGAGCAAGTCTCACCTGGGCCCTCACTCTGACAACTCAGTGTCCCCCTTTAAGTGCCTGGTGCCTTTTGTGCAGCCAAAATGGCACTGGTGCTCAGAGCAAGCAGGTCCATCACTGCAAAAGTCCACTCATGGATCCACTTGTGGATCCACTCATGGACATGACCCTTTAAGAGGTGCCTGAAGCTTTCAGCTGCCACTGCCACTGTCTCCAACTTATTTTCTTTGTAGCAGAAATTTAGTAGTACCCTAAAAAGACAGAAAAGGTTAGCTTCAGGTAAAATCATCTTTCATATTGGACACTAAACCAAAATTAGAATAGAAAACAATCTTAGCAAACAAGAGATGTTCTCTGCATGTGAATTTATTTTATGTCATACTTATAGTTTACCGATAGTTTTTTTTTAATTCTTTAAAATCAAGACCAATATTTCCCCCTGAACTATTGTACTTACTGATTAAAAATCCCTAAGTACAAACTTGTGTGATTTGTATAACAATGATGGCTAAGTTCCTCAGTGTATAGGGCAATTTTTAAACTCTTGAATAATGAGATGTTAGCTAGAATTGCTCATTTACCATTTCCTCGGCCATTGTTATAAAATCATTTTCATGGTATATAAATATGAATTTCTGGACTCCAAATTATGTTTTTCTCTGTGTTTGCATGTTAGTCCTTTATACTTCTTTATAAAAATCAACTTGATTTTTATTCTTCAATATAAGGAGATTGAAAGACATATTTTTAAATATAAAGTGTATGAAATTTCTATATTGTTATTTGTTACAAGACCAATTCACATTAATGAGCAAAGGGTGAATTTTTAACTTTAATAGGGAACTGATAAAATTGCTTTCTTTTGGGGATTTGAATTTAAAAAAAATGTTAAGATACTTGTATGTACGGTATTCTCACTTGGGATCTGATGTATTACGTTTGAATAATACTAGAAATTGAAAATGACTCAATATTTTTTCTAAAAGTTAGCAAAATGTCAACTTGTTCAAGAGGTTAATGGAAATGTGTTAGGTACATTTGCCCCTTTTCTACATATAAAAATACGAATTTTAAATTTGTTTTTATAGAAAATGCATTTTTAAAATATATGAATTCTTAAAACTCAACATAAATGTGGCATTACATATGCAAAGTTTAATAACAAATGTTGATACATTTCCATTTTACATAAATGCTAAAGATATATCTATATTGTGAGCACATTTGTTTGGAAAAGTTATAAAAAACAGTTTTTCATAACAATTTTGGTAAATTGTGGAAGATACTGCATTCCCATTCAGAATCAATATTCACATTAGACTTTATTATATATTCCAGATGTATTGACCTTTCTATGATATTTATATCTAAAACAGGTGACAAGTGAATCCCAGTGTGTATAAGTCTTAGTTCATCATCCCCAGATGGAAGGCAAGTGTCATTCTTCCCAATGATAACTTGACTTACGAGAGTCCCTTTATTCTAAAGTAATATTATGTGTTCAAATTACTATTAGAATGTTGATATTTCTGTTTGGATTAAATGAAGGATATATAAAATGCATTTTATGATTATGATGGTACAACTATTTTCCAAAAGATCTAAATGGATAATTGACTGAGAATCTCTCATCGGATATGGACTTATGGTAGCAATGAGACTGTGCCTCACAGATCTCCAACTATAGGAAGCACTTCGACCAAGGTCCCTATGCTTGAACTCTGAAGTTTGTTGCATTTATGTCAAGGTCATGCTTCCTAAGTGTTGCTTATAGATAATGAATGGGAAAACAAAGATGCTAATGCAGGTAACTTCCTGGGAGACACGTGACTTATCTGACATTTCACCATGAATTGAAGACTCCCTGATCTTCATGCAGAACCTCATTTAAGTGACAGAGTAATCACTTTGAAGACACAGAACTCTAAAATTGTTCTCTCCCTCTTTTTCACTTGGAGCAGAAGGCATGGGACTTAAAGGTTTACCTTGCTTCCTCATCATTTCTCTCATACAGGAATATATCACTTAACGGAATGTTTGCTTGTTAAGATATCATTTTGATATCTAATTTTTAGAGGATAGACTGAACTAATATAACACAGGACATTAGGAGACTAAAGTTAAAAAGTAGTATTAGTGTTATAAAGTATATAAATTAAATTCAGAGTATTCATACACATTTCAAAAGGAATTCTGGGGAAAATAAAGATAAAGAAGTTTAAAAGATTTTAAAATAGAACTTTAATATATATTAATGTAAGTATTTATATACTTACATTAGGTATAATAATGAAGATACATAAATTGAATAGATTTAATACATATCATTTTATGCAGAGGCAAGAAATGAAGAAGAAAACCTTGAGGGTTATAGTATACCATTATTTAAATATGAGTACAATGTAGAAGAGTACCATATGTTATTTTAAACAAATATGAGAATATCCAATTAATATTTCATTCAGGTCAGCAACTACATGGTTGCTATCACTCTTTTATTCCACATCAGTGGCAGACACTGCAAGTACACAAGGGTTCTCTTTCCCACTAAACTCAATCCTTGTCAAGATACTTTCTAATAATAAGTTGGAAAGCATGATTTGGCACATCTGTCTTAACCAAAGAGGTTAGCTCAATTTTGATTGAAAGGTATCAGAATATGATACCCTAAATTACAACAGTAGAAGTTTAGGACTGCCGCCCCAAATTATGCCACTTTGCTATATTGATTATTTTGTGCTGTAGGCACTTAGAAAACTGCAAATTCAGGAAGAGGTTTTCTTGGAACTTGCTTTATCTTTTAAAGACTGATCTTCCAAAAGGAACTCAATTGCAATAGACCCCTTCTCCTTAGGAGCTTCATCAACTAGCAAAGATTGATTCTTATCACAGGAGAATAAGCAAGAAGTGGACATGACACCCAGACAAACTTTGTCACAATCTATCATATCTCTCATCTACTCTTCTAAGAAGCCATTTGTCTTTCTGAAAAGCTATTTACCCTAATAAGAGGCTTATACCCCCTTCCCGTTCCCAATTAAGGTAATATTTAATCCTGAATTCTAGAGCCACCTCTTTGAGATCCTCATTTTTCCTAGGTACCTCCTAGGTAAGGTATACATGTTAATAAATTTGTGTTTATTTTTCTCTTGTTAATCTGTTTTTATTACAGAGTCTCAGTTAAGAACTGAGAAAGTTACATGGAAAGTTATTCTTCCTCCTCTACAGTCATACTGCTCAAAAGAGGGAGCAAATGGTAAAACTGATGAAGACTCAGAAAATTGCATAGATGGTGATAGAAGAGAATATAGTCATAATAATCTCAGCATAAGAACTGACTTTTTAACTTTCACAGCTATCCAACCAATTGTGAATTCCTCACGATTGTAGGTTATAAAAGCAACCAGTAAACATCATGGTAAGAATATTAGAAAAAACAAGTATTAAATTTTTATGCTGACTAAATGATCTCCATGGTATTTTTCATCTATTATATGGTATGACTCTAAGAATTGAACTTTGATGAGTAAAATTAACCTATTTTCCTCTACTTCCAGTGAAAATCAAATTGAGGAAAATGGTTTAAGTTAACATATGAGATTGAATGTAAATAGAGATAAACTTCTTAATTGCCTGAAGGGTAATATCTTGAAATTAATGCTTATTTATTGGAGGAAGGGGCTAATACTTCAATTTAATTCATTACAAAAAATAATAATAAATAAATAAAATAAAGCCACCTAGTGATAATTTTGAGAAAGAAGGCATGTTTCAATAACAAAAGATAAAGAAAATGCCATTTGCTCCTTAAGAAATTTGTTTCAAGAAAAGGGAAGAGAGGAAAAATAAGTAAAAAATTATCTGAGCATGCAAACTCTAAGGCCCTGAAATTACTGATATTTCCTTGTTTGTCCAAAAGGAAAACTGAAATAACAAAATAAAACAGGAATGATGAATTAAAATAGATTTGTCACAATTTTAAATTTGTACATTGTGTGCCTGTTTCTAAATAATGTGAATGATCTTTACAAATATGTAAATAAATATTATACGGTCTGAAAATTTATACACTCCCAAAAGTTTAAAAAGGATCTCAGTGTGTCCTGAAAAAATGTATATGTTCATTTAATGACAGATAAAGCAAATAACGTCTTGATCCTCCATTTAACCTGATTAAATGACTCAAGTAAAGACTGTTTAGAAGAAGTCATGAAATAATTAAAAAAATGAGTCTGTTTCAATTATGACAACTTCTGTAGGGACCAAAGAGAATCACGTGAATACTTATCTTAAAAATTACTGTAAATCAGGCCATTATAAAAGTAAACCTATACGTGTATGAAGTAAATTGATTTCCCATTATGAGAGTCCTCCTACCCTGAGAAATTACTTGAAGCCAGAGCATCAGGAAACAACTTTAGTTCACTGGATTTGAGAAAAGACAAAAATCAAATCTTTTTCCTAAACGTATAAATTATCCCAATATTATAAATTATAAATAAGAAAAATAATATCAAAAAATTTCTGTTCTAGTCTTGACAAGCTAAATCAGTTCACTTAATATTTAGGGTAGCCTTTCTAAAATACTTGACTTATTTTAATAACTTCATTATTTATTTATTTTTCAAAGAACCATTAGTAAAAAGGGAGCTTTTAAATATGAAAACAGAGACATACTGATTAAGTATATACATGATGTTTTGGTTTTCTGTTGTATTGCTACTTTTGCTTTGGTATACTAAAATATTAATTATCTGTCATTAAAAAATTAACTGGAAACCCAATAGTTTTTTTTTCTTTAGTGAATATTAAAGTTTTTTTTATGATATTTATTATAATTTTAGAAAATGTAATGATGGGTCTGTTGCTATATTCCTGCAACCAAGCATCATTATTCCAATGCTTAAAAGTTTTTAATTTTATAAAAAGATCAATGGGTTTTTTTTCTCTGTCTATGTAGGACAGGAACATTGGAAAATATTTTCCCAATAGAAATGCCACTTCTCAAGTCTTTTCGATAGCTTCCACAAAGCTAGTTTACATCTCATAACTCTCATTGACACTCTGCCATGCTTTATTTTTAACTTTCTTTTCCTTTTGTGATGAAGGCAGTTGGATTTCTCTGGAAAGTGGAGAAAGCAATTAATTGTATTCGAATAGCCAAACTAGCTTGAAGTTCAGAATACTTTAGTTTGGAATATGTGCTATCAAGACTTGATAAGCTGAAATAATTTGAAATGATTTGAAACTTCTAAAAATGTTCATTTGATGCTTGCTTTGAATTCAAAAGAAAAAAGGTATTAATTCTCTTATTATTTTAAGAATAATTTATTCTATTTCCCTAATATATATTTTAAAATGTTTCTGTACTATTACATCATTAGTTCATGTACCCAATATTATTTTAGAATATCTACAGCAATCAAAATCTGTAATGTGTCTAAAATGATATAATTAATGTGCTCATTCTTCACAAACACCATTTTCCTTAGTCCTCAGTAATAGAAGTGGAACTTAGACATGGCTACCTAACAAGGAATAGCATTCCTATACCTTTTCAAAGCCAAGCATGGACATTTCCCTTGATTTTCAAAATAAAATGTGAGCTGATATAAAATTTGCCACTTTCACCTCACTTGATTCTGAATATCTCTGGATGTGGACCTCTGCCCCTTTTCCCTTTCTATGGACTGAAATGGCAATAATTGAACTTCTTTTGGAACAAAATGCTCAATATGGAAGGTGCTAAATTGGTCCAAGTCCCTGAATGACTACTTAGAAGAACAGCATGCAGAAGAGCCAACATCAAGCTGAAACCCTCATTTTAAACTGTCACATGAGCCCAACATACTTGTTTCTTTGTTCTTTAAACCATTGAAATTTAAGAGCATCATTTTACAGCAGTCTAACCTAATCTAATTAGTCATTTTATTCTGAAATTTCAAGATTTAATGACTGGCCATTTCAAAACTAAGAAAATTGTGTCAAAGAAGTGGTTTAGGTTAAGAATCCGCTTCAAAATTCTAAATTAAATAACTACTTTAGAACCTCTCTTTAATACTTAGTCATATATTGAAAACTAGTTTTTTCTAAGGAATTCAAAATAGTATTGAGATTAAGACAGTACTGAGTTGTAAATACCAAGCCTCAGCTCACAATACTACTTACCTTGGATGACTACCCTCAATGTGTAACTCACGAGCATCTTCCCCCAGCACCTTACAAAGAACAGAAATCTTACATTATAAATTTGTGTTCCCCGACATTTGATCACATGAAGCAAAAGTTTTTACACCTGAAATGGTTTTGTGGTGGAGGTAAACTTTTAACTCTATACTTTTAGGGGTTTTTGGCTACACTTAAGTATTAAACTGACATGAAACAGATGAACAGGAGACAGCATGTATAGTTATATAAACTTTACATGCCACAAGAACTCTCATAAAGAAATGCAGACCCAAATGAATGACAGAACTTACATGCTTTCATATTAAGTTGAACAAAGAGAGAGAGTTGTAGGAAATAACTAAACTTTGTAGGGAGGCTAAATGGAGATAACAATTATTTTAACAAGGCCCATTTGTATAGAATTCTCTTGGCTTTGACTTTCTGTTAAAGAATTTATTTTTCTCCTTGTGCAGGAAAGGCATCTTTCACAAGGGTGTTTTTATCTCCTGTTTCCAGGAAGAAAAGGGGAAATTAGAATGCCTTTCTTGTACTTGTTTTTAAAATGCTTTTAGATCAAATAATCCTTACACCAAAGTGTATAATTGTGTGTAGCATATTCTGTCACCCTTCAATTCCAACACAAGGGATCATCCTGATAATTGTGGATTAATAACAGAGTTTGGAAACTCTGAAAGCTATGTGCATCTAGCTGAGATAGGAAATGGAATTGAAAAAATAAGAGAGAGAAGGAGACATGAAGTTTGAAACAACAAATAACTCTATTTTTATCTTTTTTTTTATCAGTTAAGGAAAGAGACTGTGTTGACCACAGCAATTGGGGAAAGTGTAAGTATTTTGCCAAAGGTAGTAGTTGAATATATACACATGTACATAAAATATCTACCATGAATGCTGTTTTTAAAATGATAAACTGAGAAATGTCACAATATAATGAGAAAGGATTCTAAAATGATTATTGTGTCATTAGCTGTTTTATACTAACAAAATGTTGACAAACTATGTTAGTTCAAGTGATATTAGCTAACATAGTAGATAAGCCCCTAAATTTCTTGCACACATACAGTTTTTTGAGGCCATTCCTAGTTAGGTAGCTATTCTCCAAGCTGTGATTTAGAGGCCTAAGCTCCTTTTACATCATATTTCTACAACCGTCAATATATAGCTGCCAAGGTTTCTCGGTTTTTCTTTGTTTGTTTGCTTGTTTTTGCTATTTCACACATCTAACAGGGGAAAAGGTTAAGTCAGATCAGGAAATGATGCAGACCATGCTTTCTCATATTTTATTGGCCAGAATTCAGTTACATGGCTTCATCTAGCAAATGAGGCTAGGATATTAGTCTAACTATATGACCAGGAGTAAGAGGAAACTCATTAGGAGACCCATCAACTCTCTGCTATGTACTTCTCTAAAAACCTTCAAAAGCATGACTAAAGAGGTGATTGATGAAGAAGATAATTGCCAGTCTTAGTTTTTTTTTTTAATAATAGTTCATTTCAATTTTTAGGTCAAATTTAAGCGTACATACCCATTTAAATTCTGTTATTCACGTTTATTTAAAAAGTAGGTCTTTTGCCAAGATCTAATATGACTTTTTTATTATCCAAATTTCTGGGTGTCTTATAGAAAACAAAACAATCCTGTTCATTATACAAGTGCTACTGAATCTATTATGACAATTCTATTGACTATTTACTTAGGATATTCTTCAAAAACTGTAGGATGCAATGAGATTACCAAGTTGACTTTATATGTTAGTTTAAGAAATTAACTGAGACAGTCAAGGCACGATTTGCAATTGTCAGAGATGTTCTTCTGCAAGACAAAAAATTCTTTTTCATGTGCTCAAATGATTGCTACTAATTTTAGAACTGAATAAACAGCTAGTTCCTTCCCTAGGTTAATAATTTTATTAATAGAATCTACTTACAGTTTTATGTATGTATGTATGTATGTATGTATGTATTTAAATTAGTTTCAAGTATACATCACATTAGTTAGATATCTACATAGTTTATAAAATGATCCCTTCAATTGCTCCCTACCTGCCCTGACCCTCCAGCTAGCCAACGTATTAATGCTAACTGCTCCCACTATGCCATGCTCCCCATCGGCTGACCATCCATCGGCTATGAATTTGTACTTCTTTAACCCTTCACCCTATTTTCCCAGTGCCCCAACCCCCTCTGTCCGACACCAAATTGTACACTATATTTGTGAGTCTGTTTTTGATGAGTTTGTTCTTTTTATTTCTTTGGTTCTCCATATATGTGACATTATATAGTGTTTATCTTTGAGTGACTTTGATACCTCCTAAGTCCATCAAAACAATATCTTTTGGTCATCCTCTTTAGTCTGTGTGTGTCTTTTGATCTGAAAAGTGAGTCTCTTATAGGAAAAATGTAGGGATGTTGCTTCCCTTACCATATCTACTCTATCTTTCAGTTGGAGAATTTATTTTCCATTTGAGGCGCTTATTAAGGAATGTAGTTGTTATCACTCTTTATTTTTGTTTTTAATACATGTGTTTTCTTCTTAAAGAAGTCCCTCCAACATTTCCTGTAATACTGACTTGGTTGTGAAAAACTCCTTTACCTTATTTTTGACTGGGAAGCACTTTATCTATCCTTCAACTCTAAATTATAGCTTTGTTGTATAAATTATTCTTAGTTGTAGATCCTGGGTCTTCATCCTCTCAAGTATTTTTTGCCAAACCCTTCTATCTTGCATAGTTTCTTCTGAGAAATCAGCTGCTAGTCTTAAGGGTTTTCCTATAAATTAACTATCTGTTCTTCTCTTACTACTTTTAATATTCATTCTTTGTATTCAACCTTTGACATTTTAATTATGAGGTGCTTGGTGTAGGACTCTTTGGATCCCTGATTTTTTCTTAATACTCTGAGCTTTCTGGGGTTTTATGTTCATTTCCTTCATCAGATTAGGGAAGTTTTCATCATTATTTCTTCAAACAGCTGTTCAACATCTTGATTTTCTTTAGTTATGCTGATCACAAAGATATTTCTACCCTTAATAGTGTCCCATAGGCCCCTCAAATTATTTTTATACTCTTGGCATCCCATCTTTTGCCATTCTTATTGTGTGTCCTTGGTTTTCCTGTCCTCTATTTAGGGCTTTTGATCCTTTACTCACTTTTTTTATTCCTTTGTTTATTCCATTTAATACACTTCTCACCTCAGATAATGTGTTCTTCATTTCAGACTGGTTCCATTTTATAATTTCCATTTCCATTTTTATTTTTTTAATGAAGTTCTCACTAAATTTATCTGAACTTCCCATAAGTTCATCGAGCATCTTAATAACCAGTGTTTTGAACTTTGCATCTGTTAGATTATTTGACTCCATTATATCTGAATCACTGTTATTTTCTGTCATATTGTTTCTGCTTCTTTGTCTTCCTATTTTGGCTGCCTTTCCAAGTCTGTTTCTATGTAATAAGCAAATCTCCTAAGTAGGTGAAGTAGGTGTTCAGTGACACAGTCCTGAAAGGGGTTCAGCTGCAGGCCAAATTTAACCCAAGTCTCTGCCCCTCCAGGGCTACTTGTTAAAATTCAGCATTCAATCTATAGATATTGTGATTTTATGAGCTTCAAAAGGCCAAACTGAGGTAGCTGCCTTCAGTGTGGGTCTAAGCACTACTCAGCAAGGAGCACCTGACTCACTGAGGATACACCTGGATATGACTTGGGTGGGGCAGTGAGTTTGGGGAGTTGTTGTTTCAGGGAATCCTCTAGACAGAGTGACCTCTATTATCCAGTTTTATAATGTAAGTCACAGCTATTACCTCCTTGTGCCTACGCACTGGGAGGGGTAGGGCTGGACAGGGAACAATGGATATTCCCAGCACTTCTGTACCAAGCAAGTCCTACCTCAGGCTTCACTCCGACAGTGTCTTCCTATAAGTACTTGCTGCCCCCTGCCTGTAGCTGAATCAGCACTGGTGCTCAGAGCGAATAGGTCCATGACTGCGAATATCAGCTCACGGATATGGCCCCTTTAAGAGGCTTCTGTCAATGCTGCTACCTCTGTCTCACTCAACCACTGAGGCCGGGTAGCCCTACATCTTTGCCCTGTCCTAAATTTCACCATTGCAAGGTGATTTCTAGGATTTCTGTCTAGTTGTATGACTTGTTCATCCCAGGCAGTTTTTCTTTGCTGCTGCTCCTTTTTTCCATCACAGCTTTGATTTGGTCACCAGAGGGATGAACAGAGCCTCTATCATCTATGTCATTTTTTTTCTCCAATAAATTTATATTTTTAGCCTTTACATTTCTGTGTCACCCATTTTGAGATTTTTTTTATTATTTGAGTTAGGGGACCAACTTTATCATTTTGAATACAAATATTCAATATTCACATCACCATTTGTTGAAAGGATAGCTCTTTTTAAGTTGAACTTCTTAACACCTCTGTCAAAATCAATTTTAATAGAGTTTACTACTAGACCTGAAATCTACCTGATTGGTCTACATGGATCAATACTTATGCTAGTAATGCACAGTCTTAATTATAATACCATTGAAGTATGATTTGATATATATGATTGTGAGTCATTCCATATTGTTTTTCTTTTTAAAGATTACGTTGTATGTGCAGTTTGATTTAAATTTACATACCCAATTTAAGATAAACTTGTCAGTTTTTCTAAAAATTTTTTTAGTAATTTAAAAAACTGCGTTAAATTTGTAGGTCAATTTGTGATGTATTTTGATTTTACCAATATTGACATTAATATTGAACATTTGATGCCTGATGTTAACTCAAATGTTTTTCATGTATTTAATTTAGATTTCAAAAAACTGTCAGTGTAGAATATAGGAACAGCTTAAATTTCTAAATGTTTCTTAATTTAATGCTATTTTCACATCTTTTATTACTACTATGTAATAGTATAATTCAATCTTGAATTTTGATTTCGTATCCTGTGATCATTTTTAACTTATTCATTAGTTCTAGTGAATTTTTACTGAATTCATTTCAAAACATTTTATACAGGATTATGTCATTTGTAAAAAAGAAGAGTCATATTTATTTTTTATCGGGGAGTTGATTGATTTTTTTAAAGTACATAAACATTACAGTTGTGAAATCGAATCAAATCATCATGATGCATAACAACATTCATCATTTTTCTCAAATTTTGTTTTGCTAGTATTATATGAGAATTTGTGTGTCTATATTCATGAGAGATTATAATCTGATAAGTTATTTTCTTATAATATTTCCATTATTCAAAGCAGGTTAATACAGACCTATCAAAGAATTGGAGAAATTCCAAGTTTTATTTCTGAAAGAGTTTGAGATAATTTTGTGTTATTTATTCTCCATATATGTTAGGTAGAATTGACCAGTTAAGGCATTCAGTACTGAGCTTTTCTTCATGAATACCTTTTAAATTAATTTAAAGGATTTTCTTGTTATAAATAAGTCCTCTCACATATTCTTTTTTCCTATGTAGATCACATTATGTATTAATATTTTGTTTGAGTTTGACTGGATAATTTGTGCATATCAAGATATATATTTTTAATGTGTAGTAATCCACATTTCTAGATCTTCTAGGCAGTCGACAAGGAATAAATAAAAAAAACAATGCATAAGAATGAGGCTTTGGAAGAATTTTTCTGCAGTCTAAGTTTACTAGGATGAAAATTATGACTACGAATTATACTGCATCTATTACTCGTATTTATGGGTAGATAAATTAGATATTAAATATAAAACAAATTTTTGAAGACTGCCCCATGAACCTGAATTTCATCAAAAAAGCAATAATATTTAGATAAGTCATAAAAAATTTTATTTTAAAGGAATAAATACAAAATAACTTTGTAAATAAAGAATAAAATGAAAAATTGGCAATTATAAACCCTAAGATAACCCTACTCTAACTTTAACCCTATACCAAATTCTAATCCTTACAAACCTTACCCTAACCCTAACCTTAACCCTAACCCTAACCCTAACCCTAACTCTTAACCCTAACCCTAACCCTACCCTAAAACTCTAACCCAACAACCCTAATCCTAACTCTAAACAAACCCTAACCCTAATCCTAACCCTACCCCTTAACCATAACTCTAACCCCAACCCTCACCCTAACCCAACCCAGTTATGTTTAAGTCTAGACCTGAACCTAACTCTAACCCTAAACCTAACTTAACACTAATCCTAATCCTAACTAAACATAAAACAAAACATAACCCTAAACCTAACCCTAAACATATCCTAACCCCTAACCCAACAGCCTTAACCCTAACTTTAACCCTAACCCTAAACCTACTTGAACCCTAACCAAAACCCTAACCCTAAAACCCTAACTCTAAATTTAACCCTAAACCTTACCCTAACCCTAAACAAACCCTAAATCTATTACTAACCCTAATTCTAACCAAACCCTAACACTAACCCTAACCTTAAACCTAAATCCCAAACCTAAATCCTAAACTTAACTCTCACTCTATCCCTAAACCATAACCCTAAACTCTAACCCTAACCCAAACCTTAATCCTAGCTATACCCAATTTTTTAAAAGACATTTTAGTTAATACTTAGTGTTGTTTACATTAGGAATTAGTCCTGGTACTTAATCTTACATATTTCACGTAGCAGTTTTAGAGCTGTGTTATTAACTATCTGTGTGATCATGAACAAATTACTAATCACTCTCTTCCTCCACTTCTTTGACTATAAAATGATAATAAAATTAACTCAATGAAAAGTTGTTGTACGATAATGTATATATTTATGTATCACCTAGACAACTGTGTTAGATACATTTTAGCTTGCAGCACCAGCAATAACATTATAAAGTAATGTAAATGGACTTTTTGGTTTAAAGAACACTGGACTGATAATTGACGTGAGACTGGGCCAGCCTCAGTCATTGACTTTGACAGATTCAATGGCAAGATAGTGGCAGAATTCCAACTGTAGTTAATCGATAGCTGTGAAGTAAAAAATTAGAGGCTATGATTGTAGCAATATTTTCTGAGGAACATAACTGTGCAAAAATATATGAAAATTGTGGTGATAGTGTCAAAAGTTGGTATAGAGTACAAGAAAAGTTGTTTCATTTTAATGAGAGAAAGGTAAATATCTTATAGTCTATAGAGGAAAAGGTTGGAAGTACAAAGACATAGAATTGATGATGCATTAAATGTCAAAAATATGGTAGTCATTCAGATGAAAGCAAAGATCTTCAGAAGAGTCATGTTTGTTCCTCTGAGATTTGAAGAAAGACAATAAGTATAGATTTATGTACTTTTATAATTATAGGCTGAGAAGCTGAGATATTTCACCCAGAAATCATCAATTTTTATGTGAATTACAACTTCAGTGGTGGAGACTGAAAAAATACATGATTTAAAGAAAATGGTGAACTATTGGAGCAAGACAGAGAACATAGAGCATGAGTTTTCCAAATAAATAAAAGCACAGTTGCACTCAGAGATCATGGGCTTATAGTAGCATTTGTCTGCCTGATTATTTAATTCATTTCTTTACTCTTCCATCACCCAAAACAAGGTTGGTAATTGAATTAATTCAAGAGGAGGAAGTTTCAGGTATAAGAAGAGAAAAGAAATGAGAACAAGGTGATTGTGAAATCTATGATAAAGAGGGAAGGGACATAAGCCCTAAAGTAGTGAGAGCAGAGAAGATATAACTAAAAATTTACTTATTACAGAAGTAGTCTTAACTGAATAAGAAAGTGATGGGAAGTCGTGGTCAGAAATTTATACATTAAAGTTCCTTTTTCCAGATTTGGTACAAACTCCTAGAAACAATATCTCCAAAAAACAAAGATTAGAGTGTAGTTATAGAATTGAATTGATGCATTCAATCAGTTCAAAGATCGAAGGTTTTTCATGCTTAGGAATTTGAAGTGGGTTATTGGGTGTGCCACCTATGTAAACATCGAAATTCATACAAAATGAAGGCAAAGTTAAAGAGGTAGACTAATAGTTAGATATCTACAGCTTCATTATACTCAGCAACAAGAAAGGGTAAATGCATGGATTTCAATTGAGAGAATAGTTGTGTATGGTTGATTCAAAAGTGACCAGGAAGCTATAAGTAGAGCAGAAAAAGAAAGAAAAAATACACACACACATAGACACACACATATAAGGAGATCAAGGTACATGCATCATATTCTCAATAAGAAAAAAGATTGATGCATTATATTAAGGGAGTTACAATCTTATGATAATGTGTTTGAAGTAATAAGAGTTTTACCTGGTTTTATGCTTAAATTTGCATATTCATTGGTAAGTGTCTAAGTGGAAAATGTTATTTTTAATGTTATAAAATTATAATTATGACATTATGCTTTACTTGGCTTATAATATCTTAAAATAATATTTGTTGATCAAATTCTTCTCATATCTTGAACAAGATTTAAAATTGTGTTCTTGATTTTGTTTGTCAATATTTTTGTGACTTGCTATGTATTTAAATGAATCATATATTGTAACTGAGTTATAAAAAGAATATTGTTAACTGCACATGTTCATACTATACACACCCAACATTTTCCAGTCACATCTTACATAAAATTTTCATTCTTAAATCCATTGTTCATTTACATTTGAATAGATTCAACCTTGAACTTGAAAATTTTAAAAGTATAGTACTGGGAAGTAAATCCTAAAAGTAAAGAATTGGAATCATTCTCATTCACTGTTTAACTTACTAATATTCCACTATATATGTTTGGGAGAGAACAAGGAGATTTGAAAGAATGCTAATGATTCTGTCAACCATCCTCAGTAAGTGTTTTCTGAAATGAGAACTTTGAGATTTAGAAGAGAATCAACCTCCTTCAAGGAAATTTAAATTAGAGTCATTACTAACAACAAATAGAGATATGTGTTTTTGAAAAAAAAAGGTACAGTAAACATAATTTTTAAAAAATCTTATATCTCATTTTTGACAATTTGCTCGAAATGCGCTATGCAAAATTAGAAAACAATATATATCCCTGAGTTATAATTATTCATTATGTACCCAAAATTTTGCATTAAACGATTTTTTGTTTCATGAAAGGTACTTTTAAAAGAGCACCTTAATTCATTAAAATAACATTGGCTATTTTGTGGCTATCATAATTACATAAATTAGCAATACTATAAAAGGAAATTACTCATTTTTTGATATTGCAAGTTAATAATTATGAACTATGCAAAGAAGCTTAATAATTCCACTGTATCCACCTTTTCTTTTCTAAATGTGAATTGTGTTGTGTTACCAGATCTATTTTAAAATATAAAAGTTTAGAACCATACAACACAAAATTGAGTAAAAGGAGTTAGATAGAAGACAGAACAGATATTATGACCCCACCAAAATAAAGTTTAAAAATATGCATAACTAATCTATAACATAAACTAATGCTATAGCATTAGAAATCAGAATAGTAGTTTCCTTGGGGAGCTAAGTATGACTGAAAGGGAATGAAAGACATTCTGGGATGCTGGTAATGTATTTCTTGTTGCAGTTGTTGGTCTCATGGATGTGTATATTTTGGAAAATTCTATATTTTTATATTTTTAATATAGAGTTGGCTGGAGGTACTTAAAATTATAAAATGCTTTACAGAGTTGTGCTGTAGAAGTTAGAATATTTTTTTATTACTGTTTAAATTACTTTTAGGCCTTGTGTAATTAAGAAAATTAAAGAAAATATTTTGATGCAAGTTTATGTCCCAATGGATGATTTTTTTCTTCTTTCACCAAAATCAGCATCGAATCACTCTTAAAACCCTATTAATTATAATTTCACTCTCAACACTCATCTGAAATGGCTAGCGTCAACATCATCAATAGTTTCTTGGTACTAAATGCACTAGTAATTTTAGTTTTCATCTTATTTGAACCATCAGTAACATTTGACTGATTGTTACCTTTACTAGAATTTCGGGCCACCATTCTCTCTTATTTACTTCTTACGTCACTGTGTGTTTCTTCTCAGTCCTCTCATCTCCAAGTTCCTTAGGCTAAAAAAAATTTTATTCTTTCTTCTCCCAAAACACACATTCAATCCTTAGTAGATACTGTTGTTATATAGTTATATTTATAGACAGAGATATAAATATAGATACAGAGCTACATGTTATCTTCACAGTTTTTAACACTCCTATTATTATAACTTGCTTGAAATCACCATTGTATGTCACATATATCATTGTACTAATTCATTAAATTGCCCTAATGTTTCCATTTTTGTTCTGCTAAAGTCTGCCTTTAATATAACAGCCAAAGTTATTCACATTTAATTCAGGTCCTATGATTTCTTAGCTGAAAACCTTCTATTGTCAAATTTATGCTTTCAGAGAAGATTTCAAGTCATTACAGAAGACTATGAAGCTCTTGATAATTTGTTCTCCTATGGCCTCATTTTCTACTTTTCTTCAAAGTCATTCAAACTAGATAATCTTGGCCAAATTTCTTTTCAAACAGCCAGACATGCTCTCACTTTAGAGATTTTGAAATGGCTCTACCTAGAATGTTCTTTGCCCAAATGTAGTATTATGGGATAGTATCAAAAAGAATATACACATTTCTCTTAAAAAATCCATTAAAATGCCTCTTTTTTTAAAGGAAAGTTGGGTTGTACCAGAAACCAGTTAAAAGAGACAGTCACCCATCCAAGCAGAGGATGAAGAGGGTCTCTAGAGCTATAGAGGATGTCCAGAGGGTCCAATATGTTAGTATTTGCCACCAAGCAATTGAAATGTGGCTAAGTTGCATTGCAATGTACTAGAAGTATAAAACACACAATAAATTTCAAAGATTTAGCATGAAATAATGTAAATTTTTTCTCAAATAAGTTGTTTTATATTGATTACAAGATGTAATAATAATATATTGAATACATCAAGTTAAATGTATTGTTGAATTAATTTCACTATTTTTTATCTTCTCATTTTGGGTAGCAGAAAATTAAAAATTCTATATCTTGTATGTGTTTGTGACACAAATTTTATTTCTGTTGGATGGCATAGTCTAAACTATATGGAATCAAATGGGGAAAAAAAGGAAACCAAAAAAGCAGTTTCCGATAAAGAATCTAAAGGACATAAAATAAAATGTGTAAATTGGCAATCTCTGTTTTTAGAATTTTGTGCTTCGCAAATGTTCCTACTTTGCGTGTGTGTGTGTGTGTGTGTGTGTGTGTGTGTGTGTGTGAGATTATGCCTAGCAATAAAGATGGATTCAAACAATAGGAATATTTTCTCAAACACTTTTATTAGCGATCAACACAGAAATAATGAAATTGAGCAATTTTATAACATTTTAAGTTTTTTTTAAAATTTTTCAATTACATTGACATTCAATATTATTTTATATTCCTTTCAGTTACCCAGCATATTGGTTAGGCATTTGCAAATACTTCTTTCTGATAATACAATTGTATGTTTATTATACCAAACATTAAAAAATTTTACTAAATAAGCACAATTTTATTAACATTTGGTATAATATACCATATGCATATTTCTGGAAATTTTGGGAAAAAGCTATACTAGAAAAGTAACATAAACGATATATAGTTAAAGCTTTAAATATCTTTGCTATAGATAAAAGAAGAAACCAGATTCGGAGATGTTGGATTTCTTTGAAAAATCAATAAAAATTTAAACTGTAAAATCTTATTCTCCAATTGCATAGACAAAAATATGTCTATTCTACATAAACCCTATATTAACACTTAGAAAAGATTTAAAATTTTAAAAACAACAATTAAAGGGCAAGTATGGGACAAATATCTTTGGGGTTAAGTACAGTATGGCTTTTGCTTTTTTTAATCAAAATTAGAACTACATAATTTTTGTATCTTAAAACACAAAAGTATGCTTTGACAAGTTTTTAAAATTGGAAGATTTTTTTGATAAATTATAAACATATATATATATATATATATATATATATATATATATTCCACAGGATCTTAATCTTAATTACTTTGTTAATTCAGTTAGAATTTAGCCCCTAGGCTCATTAACAAATTAAAAATTCCATTTCAATAAGTAATTTATATTTCTGTGAAATTACTGGCTATCCTTAAAAGGCAAACAATAGAGTTACTTATATTTGCTAGGCCAAAATTGCTGCTAAATAGCACATGAATTGACTGCATTCTGAAAGTTTACTTGGGTATGAGCTTCCAAAATTCAGAACATATTTTTATACAAGGGGAAATTTTATTAAATCCCTGAAACTACATACAACTAAAATTCTAGTTTTTTATTATCCTAGAATTAGTAAAAATCTCCTAGCTATGTGTAATAGATCTCACGTGTAATGAATCCATGACAAACAGCATGACAACTGAGTGAGTATTATGGTAGAATGGTAGTGGAAGAAAAAACTTCAAAATTTAAGTGGTTTAAAGAAAAATATTTGATGTTTCTCTCACAAGACATAGCAATGAGCATGTACATGGTTGGGTGATGTTCTTGACAGCTTCTACATATAGAGATTCAGGGACTCAATTTTTTTAACTTGTGTTTTAGCTCCTTTCTTTGACTTCTTTATTCCGAGAGAGGTTGAAAGAGAAAAGGTAGGTTCACACAGTAAAAATACTTATTTCTTCCATTGCACTTACTTTACATTTTTCAGTACTCCATCAGAAGATTCCACCAAACTACAGAGGAGGATGAGTAATCTATTCTTGTTGAGATAACATCCCATGGTTACAATTTGTTTCAGGCCATTTTTTTTTACCAGAAATTAAATTTAACGTTATATTTATTTTATTTTATTTTATTTTATTTTATTATTTTATTCCAATGTATTTCATTACAATGTATTTCATTTCATTTTATTACATTCTTTGATTCAATGTTTAAAAAAAAGGAAAAAATAAGAAAAAAGAAGAGAAAGAGAAGGAGATTAAGAGAAAAAGGAGGAAGGGAAGGGGGACAGGAGGGAGAAAACAGTTTCATAAGTATCATATATATTATTCTAGTGATTTGGGCCATGTGTTTATTCTACTAAAAAAATAAACAAACTGACACCAAACAAAAATACTTCAATATGACTTCTGTCTCTCTCTTTTCATTTTATTTTTTGTTTTACTCAGGACACGTAGAAAAGAAAGTTATACAAAAACTGTGATAATCCCTTCTGTAATGATGTTATATTTTTTGTGAAGGCACAATCAAGATTCATCTACATGTTTTAAAAAATGTAAACTTTTAGTTCTAGAAAGCTATAATGAGTTGGGGATACAGGGTTATATTAGGCATTGTTAACTACTTGCTCATAAGTGGAAGTAGAACAAATGCTTTGCTTAGTATAGACTGAAAAATATAACTTTTGAGCTCACACGATGGTCTAAAAAATTTCTAATTCATTGTAAATATTTCAAATCTGGACCTGTTTCACCACATGCTAATATTTACTAGAGATGAGTTAGTAGTTGACCTCAACAGACAAGTCGTAAGCTCATTTCTATTTATTGCTATCATTTCATACTTTTGGCTACTTCACTCATTTAGGTTACCTTTCGGTACCTGAAGACATTAAGTTTGTAACTACTGATGCAGAGAGAATCTATGAGCAGCTATATCAAAAATACTTATAAACAAAAATCAGCCTTTGGGATAAATTATGTTTAGCTATATGGTGATAAATATACTGAATCTGGAATGTTCAATTTATGGTCCTGAGGTATATGCATTTGTACAATTTTAATAGTGTGTGATGTACATGAAGGACAATATATGTCTTGAAATTATACTTTTTTATATCCATATTAGACAATAGTAAAGAGCAAATGTTCTGGAGTCAGATAGCCTGTGCTAACCAGGTCCAAGTTATTAAAAGTCTCTTTGCTTTATCAGTTTTATTTAAAATTGGAAAACTAGTTATAACTACCCAATATGGTAGTTATTAGATAAATGATGTAAAGCCTGTAGAATACTAAGAAAGGAAAATGTTTGTCATAAGGAGGGAATAAATGCTTTTATTTTTCTTTATTTTTAAAAATAAGAATAGAAAGTATTCTATAAATGTTAAATCAATAGGACTAATTCATAAACAGCTGTTGAAATTTATTTTATCCATATGTAAATATGTATGCATATATCTCTTGATCTACATAGACATGAAGTTGGATAAAGCAGACATAAAGACTATCTATGATAATTACATGGTCTTAATTATTGTAAGTAGTCACATCCCAGATTCCAAGTCACGATGAATAAATTACCTCATGATATTTACACAGTCTAAAGGCTGTGTTTTTCATTCTTCTGTGTCCTTAAAGAACACGTTAAAAACAAACAAACAAACAAAAACACCTTTTCTCATGTCCTAGTAAATGACCACGAAAAAAAAACAAAAATCAAGATCTACAACAGTTGAAGTCATTTAGGGTTCTGTAACTTCTAAGTAAACAACAGTTTATCGTTCTCAACATGTCTCCACATCTAGCTGAGATTGCGTAACCAAAAATATAATTTACTCCTAAGTTTAAAAATATCAATGCATAGTAAGGAAGAAATGAATGTTACTTTTAATTAGAAAATTAAAATACATTTTATTATCTGCTTTAAGGTCTCTGTGGTCAATCAGCTCAATTCACAAGTCACTGTTTCTAATGTGCGCCCAATGCTAGTGAAAAAAAAGATAGAAGATATTACTGAGCAATGGATTTTTGTTGACTCATATATTTATTTTCATATGGCTACAATTTTTATTGGATTAGATCATTTAAATCACTATAATGTTTTGACTAAAGATGCATTGTAAAACACTATCTTAATAAGAATTTAGCTAGCTTGCGCTTTTCCTGAAATAGGTAGCTTTATTTGAAATATGTGAAGATTCTGAGAGTACTTTCAAATAAGAATGAATATTCAATGTGAGAAGATGTTCTTCAGAATGTTTTAACTGATGCATCAATATAACCTCAAATGCAGCATGTAATAAATAAATCATAACATTAATTATTTTAGTATGAATCATGATTTTTGTGGCCTCATATTATTCAATAGCTCATTACCTAAGCAACCCAGCTAGTCTAGAGAATGGTATTTCTCAAAGTGGTATATCTAGATGCCTAAAGTTTATTCTTTCAGAAACAAGATATTAAAGTTTAAACAACACACGTTTTTAATTATTCTAAAATATATGCCATGTCCCTCTGCCTTTGAACAATTTACACTGAACACAATTGAACATATCTTTGTCAACTCAAAGTTCTGATTGTTTATTAAGTTGCATGTTCTCAAATATTCTGAATGCTATCAATGATTATTAAAATCTTTACTATTTCATTTTTAACTACCCTAACCTACCCTGCCATCATTTCACAATGTCTAAGTTGGTATTTATTTATTATTCTGTCTTCTATTGAGTTCATGTTGAAAGATGTCAATGGTCACCACTGTTTATCTGTCACTCTCTAGCGAAATATCCCTCGCTTCCGAGTTGCAGGGAGAAGCTTCAGATAGATAATTAAACGTTTAGTAATTATGTGTCAAATAAAATACAATATACAATGATTAAGGCAGGAGTGATTCTCTGATAATAAAGGCATGTGTGTTTTATAGCAATGATTTGTGGACAGTTTATGAAACTTACCCTTTGGCTTTCACATAAAATGTCCTACGAATTAGGTGATTATCAATATTTGTTCATGGAATGTCAATCATGCAGTGTCTTGTTCACGTGTTCAAAAGTGGTTTAACCATGTCAAAATAATAGCTGATTACACCTGAAAAATTTAAAATTATGCCTTTCTCTTAGCTACTTTAATGTCATATGTTGGGATAGATTTTCTTTGATCACACTATCCGAAAGAGATGATACTCTCTTCAACCTCTAATATTTATTCTTCTTTATTTTTCTTCAAAGCATTAGCTCATATTTTTATTGTATGTCAATTTTTCACTTAATATGAGCACCATGAGGCTACCAAATCTATTTTTCACTGACATAATTCCAGTTACATAGAAGGCACTTAACACATTTTACTTAATGAAAATTTTATGCAAACAAAATCATGATGTCCCTTTCCTTATGATGAGGTGAAATTTATGAAAACTAAAAAAAGGGCAACTTAAAAGTCTAACTTCGTATCAATTTATATGATTTATACCTGTTATGTATATATAAAAATATGAATGATAAAACTCAGGCAACCTTCAAGTCTTGCAAGAAATGGGTCACTTTGACAGGAGCTTCATATAACAGTGGTTTGAAATACAAGCTTAGGCAAATATTTTCACCTCCCCCAGTCTCAGTTACCATTTAATATCTAGAGTTAATAAAAATTGTGTTCTAGGATTGCAATGAGAACTAAATTATATAAGCCATCTCAGAGAGTGAAAATCATGAACATTCAATGAATAATAAATATTCTACATAAGTGAGGATAGTGACCCAAAGTTAGTAGGGCCAGTCATAGAGAGGCCAAAAAGTTTTATACTTTTTGCTCAAAGAGCATAGTTTAGTAATGAAACTCAGATTATGGATTCAGACAGACAAATTTGAATTCTATTATCACTGTGTGATATCTGAGCAAGATATATAACACTTAGAAACACACTTCCTCATCTTGAATATTGGAATAAGGATGTCAGTCTTGGGTTGCTTTTGATAGAATTAAATGTTCATTTGCTAGTGTAGTAAGCATAGTAGGCACATATCTGATATCTTTTTGTAGACTTTTTTTTAAGTTTATTGGGGTTACTTTAGTTAACACAATTCTATAATTTTTCGGTTGTACATTATAATTTGACATCTATATATTCTATTGTGGGATTATCATCCAGAGTCTAGTTTCTTTCAGCTACTATGTATTTGATCCTCTTTATCCACTTCACCCTCTCCCAACCCCACTATATTTGATCCCCTTTACACTGTCTGCCTCTTCCTTCCTCCCCAACCCTCTACACTCTGGTATCCACTAGTCCATTGTCCATATTCCCTAATCTCCTTTATTCTTTTCATTTTTTGCATTTAGGTTGCTATTCCACAAATAAGTGATATCATGCGATTTTCAACTCTTTCTGTCTGTTTTTTTTTTCACTTAGAATGATTATCTCAAGGTCCATCCAAGTTATTGCAAATGGCAGTATTTCATCTCTTCTTATGGCTGAGTAAATGTTCCATTGTATATATGTACCAGCACTTTTTTATCCAACATTCTATCGTGGGACACTTTGGTTGCTTCCATGTCCTGGCCACTATGAATAATGCTGCTATGAACATCGGCGTGCAAATATCTTTTTGGATATGGGTTTTCAAGTCTTTGGGGTAAATACCCAGTAGTGGGATTGATGGATCATGTGGTACATCAATTCTTAGTTTTCTGAGGAACCTCCATAGTTTTCCATAGGGACTGTACCAATTTACATTCTCACCAGCAGTGTTTAAGGGTTCCTTTTCCTTTGCATCCTCTCCAACATTTATTATTACTTGTTCTATTGATTATAACTATTCTAACAGGTGTGAGATGGTGTCTCATTGTGATTTTGATTTGATTTCCCTAATAGCTAGCGATGTTGAGCATCTTTTCAAATATTAGTTGGCCATTTGTATGTCCTCAAGGGGAAGTGTCTGTTCAGGTCCTCTGCCCAGTTTTTGATTGGATCACTTATTTTTTGGTTATTATTGAGTCTTACAAGTTTTTTGTATATTTTGAATATTAGACCCATATCAGAGGTGTTGCTTACAAATATATTTTCCCATTGAGATGGTTGTCTCTTTACCTTGTGGACAATTTATTTTGCTTAGCAGAAGCTTTTTAGTTTGATATACTCCTAGACATTTTATTTTTAGCTTTTACTTCCCTTGTCTTTACGTCTAATTCATAAAATCCTCTTTAAGTCCAAGGTCCTTGAGTTTAATTCCTATATTTTATTCTATGCATTTTATTAATTCCAGTTTTCTATACAGATCCTAAATCCATTTTGAGTTAATATTGCTGTGTGGTGATGGACAACAGTCTAATTTCATTCTTTTGCAGGTGGCCTTCCAATTTTCCCAGCACCATTTATTGAAGAGGCTTTCCTTTCTCCACTATATGTTTTTCTCTTTTTGTCGAAAATTATTTGTCCATATAAATATGGATTTACTTCTGGACTCTCAATTCTGTTCCACTTGTTTGTGTGTTTGTTTGCTGCCAATACCATGCCGTTTTGATTACTGTCACTTTGTAGTATAATTTCATGCCTCCAGCCTCATTCTTTTTCCTCAGGATGGCTGTAGTAATTTGGGGTTTTCTATGCTTCCATACAAATCTGATGATTTTTTTTTTCTGTTTCTGTAAAAAATGTTGATGGGTTTTTTTTTGATGGGGATTGCATTAAATCTGTGTAATGTTTCAGGTAATATGGTCATTTTGACTATGTTGATTCTTCCAGTCCAAGAACATGGAACATCTTTCCATTTTTTGTACCTTCTTCGATTTCTTTTAATAGAGTCTTGTAGTTTTCATTATATAGGTCTTTCATATGTTTCCTTAAATTTATTCCTAGGTATTTTGTTCTTTTTGTTACAATTGCAAATGGAATTGTTTTTTCCACTTTTTTTTTCTGGGGCTTTATCATTAGAGTATAGGAACACTGGATTTTTGAACATTGATTTTGTATCCAGAGACTTTACTGCATTTTTTTATTGTTTCTAGTAGTGTTCTTGTGGAATCTTTAGGGTTTTCTACATATAGAATCATGTCATCCACAAATAGTGACAGTTTAACTCCTTCATTTCCTATTTGAACGCCTTTTATATCTTTCTCTTGCCTGATTGCACTTTCTAGCACCTCCAATATTATATTGAATAGCAGTGGCTATAGTGGACAGCCTTGCCTTATTTCTGATCTTAGAGTGAAGGATTTTTGTTTTTCACCATTAAGTATAATGTTGGCTGAGGGTTTGTCATATATGGCCTTTATCGTGTTAAGATACTTTCCTTCTATACCGATTTTGTTAAATGTTTTGATCATAGATGGATGCTGTATCTGGTCAAAGGCTTTTTTTTGTATCTATTGATATGATCATATAATACTTATTTTTTAAATTTGTTTAGTGGTGTATCGCATTAATTGATTTGCATATGTTGAACCATCTCTGTGCCCCTGGAATAAAGCTCACTTGATCGTAGTGTATAATCTTTTATATGTTGCTGTATTCGGTTTGCTAGTATCTTATTTAGGATATTTGCATCTGTGTTCATGAGAGATATTTGTCTGTAGTTTTCTTTTTTTGTGCTATCTTTACCAGGTTTTGGTATCAATTTGAGTCTATATTTGTCTTTAGAACTGATATGTGTCTCCTGGAGGCAGCATATGGCTGGGTTTTGTTTTTGATCCATTCTGCAACACTGTGCATTTTTATTGGTGAGTTCGGTCCATTTACATTTAGAGTGATTATTGATATATGAGGTCTTTTTATTGTGATTTTTTTTTTTTTGCTTTCTAGTAGCTCAGTTTTCCATTGCTTCCTTGTCCTTGTGTTTCTGTTTCCTTTATTTTGGTTGGCTTTTGTGGGTTTTGCCTCTGGTGCTTCTTGTTTTATGTTATATAATTCAGTTCTGAATCTATGCTATGTGGTTCCCATTATGAATTGAAAAGGATAGTTGTGTATATATAGTCATACATTGTCTTCTGTGTATGCCTTATCTCCTTTACTCTTCGTGAATTTGGATTTTTGAATCCTACCCTTTTCAGTCATTGTTATCTCAATTTGTTTCCATGTATGGTGAATGTTCATCACTATCTTGCTATAGTAATTCTCTTCTTATTATTTAAGCTTATAATGCCCTGTTCTTAGTAAGGGTTGTGCTCCTTAGCTTCTATTTACCTGATAGGACTTTACTCCTAAATATATATAGATAGATATAGATATAGATATAGATATAGATATAGATAGTTGTTGTTTGTTTGTTTTGTTATTTTGTTTTAGGTGAGCTGACCCCTTTCAGTATTTCCTGTAGTGCGGGCCTCATAGTGGAGAATTCCTTCAAATTTTCTATGTTTGGAAAGTTCTTAATTTCTCCTTTAGACCTAAAGGAGAACTTAAAAGGATACATTATTCTAGGCTGGTAATTCCAGGCTGGTAGTTACTTTCACTTAGTAGTTTAAATATTTGATTCCATTTCTTTCCAGCTTGTAAGGTTTACGCTGAGATGTCTGATGATAACATAATGGGTTTTCCTTTATACATTACCATTTCCTTCTCCCAGAGTGCCCTGAGAATTGTCTTTGTCATTGATTTTTATAACTTTAATACAATGTGTCTTGGTGAAGGCCTTTTTGGGACGAGATAATTGGGTGCTTTTTTCACTTCTTTAATTCAAAGTTCCAGCTTATTCCTTAGATTTTGGAAATTCTCATCCACTATGTGTCTGAAAATGCTTTCTAGTCCATGCTCCTTATCCTCACCTTTGATAATGCTTATTTTTCTTATGTTTCCACTCCTGATGGTATCAGCTAGTTCTTGTATTTCTCTTTCATTATTTTTCATTCTTTGGTTTCTCTCTTCTTCCTTCTGATTTATTTCTACATTTCTGTCTATATACTTTTCAAGACCCTCAGTTGTTGCTTGAAACTTCAGATAATACTTAACTTTATGTGTACCATGTTGTTTCCTATGCATATGTACCTATGATAAAGTTTAACTTATAGATGATCACAGTAAGACAGTAAAAAGAATAACTAATAATAAAATAGAACAATTATAATAATATAATATAAGTTATATGAATGCACTTACTGATTTCAGGGCATCTCTTCCTGATGTTTCAATGTTTTCTGGTGCAACACATTGCTATCAATTGGAACACATTTTCTGTTCATGTCTTCTGCCCACTAATATAATGTGTTTCCCATCTCAAGTATATGTCAAAAATACACAGTTTATTTAATAGTTTATTGGAATGTTTCTTTCATCTCAGCTGCGGTTCTGCATTTTAAGGTAAAATGATTCTTAATGGGCTTGTAATGTCAGAATATTTTTCTATCAAATAGTTTATAGTGTGTGTCTGTTTATCTAAAAAACTGTTGACTTTTAAAAATGAGTTTTCTGTAAATTTGTAGCTTGCCATGTAAAGAAAAGAATGGACATTTAATAAGAAACTTTTGCCATGTTTTTCAGTAGTGTTTATTACTATTTAATTTCTTCTATTTACAGTAAAAATATATGTATTTTCTACTATATTATTCAATAGTTACAATAAAATGGCCCATATAAAAACATTTTTTTGTAACTCAGTAGTAGAGTTTTTAAAAATTTTCATGGCCGATATACTTCCTTTCTCATAATAATAAGGATAATGATGATGATGATAATAGTCATATTATTACTAATAGTTTCTCTCCACCCTGAGAGTCAGTAAGCTTTGTGTCATATTTGAAATACTGAAGCTACCATGCATTTAATGCCTAACATGTATTTGCTCATTTAATCTAGTTAGATATATATGATTACTAGATTATTGATGAGAAACTTTAGCTCAAAATGGGTTAGTGTGTGCAAAAGAGCTCTTCCACAGTGCCAAATACTGACTTATGATCTGAATTACCTGTTATAATTAAAAGTGGTCCACAAATTTAAATCAATCTCATTATGATTTATAAGTAAGAATCCTTCAGAGTTGATTTTTATGTCATTTTATATTCTAGTATCATTAATTATTGATTGATTCAATTCATTTCTTTAATCAGTAAATATTTTTTGAGTACTTAAAATGAGCACTCTTCTAGAAGTTGGACATAGCAATCAAACAGTCAAAATATTGCCATCCTACTAATACAAACTATGGAACTCAACGAATAGTATATTAAGGGAATCAGTGGCCATTTAATACAGTTTCATATGGTCAAGAGAAAGTTTGTTGATTTCTAGGTACGAAGCATTCAGGGCATTCCAGTATAAAGTCTCCGAAGCTATAGAGAGCTTGGAGGTCAGTGTGACTGAAAGACTAGTTGGAAATGAAGTTGGAAGTGTAGTCCAGGACTACAATATGAGATTTATTCTAAAAATTTTAGAAATAAAGTTGTTGAATGGTTTTGTTCAGAGGGATAACATAATCCAATACAAAAGGATTATTCTAGATTTTGTTCATGATTGGAAGTGTAGGTGAGTAAGTGTTATCAGACAGGAATAGAAACAGAGCATAATGTATTACTTTCCAGGTAAGATTTGATAGTGGCTTGAACGATGGTAGTAGGCAAAGGAGATGGTGATAAGGGAGTCAAAAGACAGCCAAAAGGATTTGCTAATGGATTGTATGTGATACGTTAGAGAAAATAAATAAATAATTCCAGTTTTTTTGGTTGTTGTTCTGAACATTTCTCCCTCCAGGTATGGTAAAGGCAGGTACCAAGAGATATTTTTTGGAGATTTTATGTTTGTGAAGCTTTTTCAATATGCAGGTATAGTTCTTTGCAAGACAGTCACTGGTGCTGATCTAGATTCAGGAAAGGAGTCATAGTTCATGATGAAATCACCTAGAAAACAGATGCAGAGAGAAAAATCCAAAGACCATTCCCTGGTTAATCAACACTTAGAAGTCCAGAATAGGATTTATGAAGAGGTACTGAGAATGCACTTTCTTGAGGTAGCAGGAATACTAGGAAACTGTAGAATGAATGAACCATGTAAAGAACAAGATTCATCATGGAAAGGAGTGATCACTGTCACCTGCTGCTGTGAATAGAATAACCCTGTGGATTTTTACATGATCACTTATGATAATAAAAGTATATTGTAGTGAGAAAAAAAAGTAAGCCAAATGCTAAAATGTCCCATTAATCAAGAGGTCAAAGAGATCTGTAGAGGACTATAGCAAGAGAGTTTAGTGGATGATAAATTCAGATCATGGCATTTACTTCTGAGATACTAGGAGAGGTGGCAAAGGAGGTAGAATAATATTGTAGAAGCAATTCAGAGACAGAAATATACCTCCTATCTGTCTACCCCTAGGATCTGCACTATGTTAATTATGGGAGCAACCCTTTGAGATGGCAGTGTCTCGTGTTGGGGAGAGATGCACGGTGGGAAGAATCAGAAAGTAATATTTATACATAAGTTTTAATTTTTAGTGGATATTGCTGATGATGGACTATAAATTCCTGAAGGCCCTGAGATAAAGGTGAGGTTGTAAACTGAGTCTCATTAGGATGTTTAAAGAGCTACATGTGGTGAGAGATCTCTAAGTGTGAACACTTGTTTTTCTTGTGCTAAATAAAACAGTGGGAATGACTGTTTCTCTAGGACTACTGAGAACTCTCCAATACATTTCTCCCTTCATTCGATCAGTGGGTTATTCAGGCTGAGGAAAGGGGTGATTTTCAGGAAAACGATTTCATGCAATGTAGTATTCTATGTGAGAGAGAGAGAGAGAGAGAGAGAGAGAAATAAAGAGATGGAAAGTTTATCAATGTATTGAAGCAAGTATAATAATTAATTAAATTAGGATGCACAAATTGCCACATGGATTCCAAAGAAGAAGACATTTCAGTTGATGAAATAACACAAATGGTTTCCTAGAGGGTGAAGAATTTGTATGGCACTGAGGGGTTGTTAAAGTTCCTCGGAGAATCTTTTTTTTTTTTTTTGAATTTCATTTTATTATTAGTTTCAAGTAAAGTGTACTTTGGTTAGAAATTTATATAGTTTATGAAATGATCCCCGCAATTACTCTATCTTCCCTCTTGCTCTACACATAGCCATTACAGTACTACTGAAAACACTCCCTATGCCATATTCCCCATCCTGATGACCATATATCAGCTACTGATTTGTACTTATTTAACCCTTCACTGCTTTCTCCAAGCCCCCTCACTCCCCTCCCCTCTGGCCATCACCAGATTGCTCTTTATACTTGAGAGTCTGTTTTCAATTAGTTTTTTTTCCTTTTTGTTCTTTAGATTATGTTTATAAGTCAAATCACATGGTATTTATCTTTGTCTGACTTATTTTGCTCAGCATTATAACCTCAGTGAATCTTGAATGAGAAGGATAGTCTAAGCAGAGGACCCACGGTGAGCCAAAATCCAATTGAAACTTGGTGCAGAGTATGCTCATGCAACAATGATCAGAGAGTCAGGTTCCTTCGAAGAAGATGGGAGTGATAAATCTTTAAATTTTCACATTCTGCTTTTATCTTGAAGCCTGGAATCTTCCACCATTCCAAATTTAATCAGAATGCAAGTGAGTTAAGTAATTCTCAAAACATACTTAGAGCAGCAAAAATCTTATTTGAAAGGGCACTGAATCTGGGCCAATCAAGCTCTGGTGCTTGACGGAAAGATGACTGGAAAAAATAAGGAATATCCAAAGGTGTTTAAAGAGGCTTTTATACCTCATATACTATATAACATTGGTGTAATGTAGTATTTATTCTACCATACATGCTTATTAATTTTTTTAACTCATCATGAAATGCATAATGGTAAATTTTAAATTAAAAATGGTTTTATATGTAGGAAAGGGAAGAGAAAACATAGAATTGACCAAGAAATAGGAGACTGAAATATCAATGAATAAAATTATACTTACTAACTTAATCTATAGATAGTGGATTAAGGGCATTTCTAAAAAATATGTTAGAGAAAAGGCAACACAATGAGAGCATTATTGAAATGAATTATCCAATGTAAATAATAGTAAGAGATATTTGTATGTGTTTGTATATGTATGTGTATACTTATACATAGATAGATGATAGATAGATATATAGATATTTATGTCATGAAATGGTACATCTAATGTGCTTAGAGACTGTTGAAAGTTAATTTTAGAAAACATATATTGTGTCCTTAGTATATGCTAAAAATACAGAGAAAAAGAAAATAGATTGTCCCTCTGCCCTCAGAAAATTAACATCCTAGTAAACTAGACCCCCCAAAATAAGTAAATAAATAAGGCTTTTATTTAAACAAACATGTAAGGATTTAATTTCTGACCCAAAATTATGAATGTTCATGTCACTTGAACGTAATTCTTGGGTGGTGTCAAAAGGAAAATAAACAAAAGAATTAATTTGGGAATATCCCCTATATTTACTATGGGTTAAGGTTGATAACTTACAACTAGATCCACCAAATTGATTTTCATTGGTCACAGCAATCACTCATTTTAGTTGATAGAAGAGGGAGAAAAATGTAAAGTGGTAATTTACCTCTTCAGCCTTTAATGCAAGAAGTAATATCAGTTAAAATTAGCTGTTAGTATATATCCAAAAGAATTAAAAGCAGGGACTTGAATGAGCATTTGCATGTCAATATTCATGGCATTATTATTCACAGCAACTCAAAGTGTGGAAACACACATTAATAGATAAATGGATGAACAAAATGTGGTATATACATACAATAAAATGTTATTTCTTATTAAAAATATATATGCTAAGTGAAATCATCCAGACACAGGACAAGTACTATATGGTTTGAGGATGCTAGAGTAGTCCAATTCATAGAGACAGAAAATAGAATGCTGGCTACTGGGAGTTATGGAGGGTGGATTGATGAGTTATGGTCACAGAGTTTCAATTTGGGAAGCTGAAAAAGTACTAGATGTAAGTGGCAGTGATAGTTTCTGAATAGGGTGAATGCACACAATGTAACTGAATTGCACACTTTAAATGATTAAATTGATAACTTTCATTTGATGTACATTTTAACATAGTAAAAGAAAAATTCCAAAGGTGGGGAAGAACATCATCAAAATTGTTAGAACATGAAAACCGTTCTTTTCAAAGCTGTTATTCTTTGTGGTATCTATTTTTCCTAATTTGGTTTGCATGTGAATCTCATATTCACATTTGAAAGCAAAGATTTGTGTTACTGTATTTATATTTCTTGATTATATAACTGTGGTTTTGAACATTATTCACCAACACATCATCAGTGATACCGGTACCAGTTGCAACAATTTGGCAGTGATGCTCACTGTGGAGCTATACCTCCGCTTCTTAGCCTGCAAGGAGTATGTGTCAGAATCTCTTAGATGATTCTGATTTACTCTTCTTTTGGGCCAGGCCATTAGTTGAATAACACTCACTGAAGTCTCCTAACAAAAAATGACTGATAGATTTGGTTACATCAGAATAATAGATGTTATAAATGATTAAGGTACAAGCAAGAAACTAAAAGCAAATATTTACATTTTTTTATACACAGAGAAACAGTGCCCAGAATGTAGAAAGAATTTTTTGAAAGCAGCTATTTGCCCAACATAAACACCATTAAAAAGTTGTGTATCTTTGAAATATTACTCATAATTTTCTGTATGAGATAAAGAAGATTGAACTTAATGTTTAAACATTAGTTTTTTTGCTCCTCTTGAGCCTTTGAAAAATACTCATAAATATATATTCCTAATCAATAGCAATAGGTACTATTCATTTGCCTTTATTATTTTTTGAGAACTGTAAATAATTCTTTACTTAGTTTAGCCTACAGAATTTATTTAAATAGATAAGCAAACAAAACAAACCAACAAATAAAGGAAACATCTAATTACAAGATAGGTGCAAATATTCTTAATTGTATTGTTGTAAAAATGAAGATTAGTAAAGTTAGGAAACTTTCCAAGTATCACTCATCTAGCAAAGACAGAATTCAAATTTCGATTTACCATAGATTAAGGCATTTTCTTGTAATATCTATACTATTTGTTGCTTCCCATGGGAAGGGAGGATTGGAACCTTAACAGAAGTAGAATGTTAGCAGAAAATAACAGAATATATTAGTTTCCATGAAAACTAATTAGGAAATAATAATCAAGGCAAATACATGGTATTCAAATTGAGATGTCCTATGTGAATTATGATCCCCTCTATTAAAGCAGCAATTCAGATATGGTTTTAGAAACACTTTTCAATTCATTAACCAACTTCTCCAGTTTATTGCATGTCATGTTAACTGCAACCATTAGCCTAATTTAATGCAAATATAAGGAGAGGCAAAATATGATCAAGATTAATTTTTAAAATCTCTGATATTTTTGCAGAACTTAATGAAATAAGTATTAATCTCTCCTTCTAAAAGTTGCAGATTCAATGTCATAAATATTGAATAAAAATGTTGGCTGAATGTCTCCCGGATGTCAAAAAGACTATGAACATTACATTCTTGTGTTATTAAAGAAGACATATTTAAATTTATGGCCAAGAAAATAATGTTTTGAAAAAGCATCAAGAAATGGAGAGTACTTAATGTTCACAAATTTCTAACTCTTTATTACATTTCCTTAATAAGTGTGAAATGCTGACAAGAGGTTTTAGGAGAATGCTGCTATTGAGAGAAAAAAATCCTCAGGTACTGTTACAGGACGTAAATTTCCTTAATGACAATTGTATAGAAATAAGCAAGAGGAAAAATGCAGAGAGCAAAATAATTTGCTTCTATACAGATATTAGGGCTTCTGAGGGCTCCTAGTCCCAGCCCTAGCCTGATGATGTGAGACCGATGCAAGGAAAATAAATGCAGCACAGTCATGCATTTCCCAAGTGTTGCTTCCTTTCCTATGCCAGACACACACCTGGCTCATGTCAAAAGTGGTATCAATAGCAAACTCTTACCTCATGTTTACACTATTGGGGTGGTAGAATTTTTCCTCTACCCTTTTAGGTTCTTCTTGCTTCTCTAAGAATTAAATTGATGTGAAAGAATAACAGAAGAAAATCAAATTTTATTACTTATGTACATAAGCAGATCTCATAGATATAGTACCTAAGAAAATGACCAAAGCAGGCAGCTTTTGTATATTTTAGAGGACAAGACAATAAATTGATGAGGATTTGACAGGACAAAGAAATTTGGGTTTGTGTGCTTAATTAGTAAGGAATAAGTTGAGTTTGGGTTTGGGGTAGTAAATCAGTAAACACACACACAAAAGTTTGCTTATACAGGTTTCTCAGCCCTGTATTCTCTACCTCTGGTGTTAAAAATGATTATTTTTCCTTCTGGTGCAGAAAAAGGACCTTTCACATGGGATAGTTATTTTCTGTTTTCAGAGGGACATAGAAGATACGAGTGTCCTCTTTGTACTGACCACTTTCTACATAACTTTAATTCAAAATATGAATATGCCACTTTGGCATATTTTAGGGGACCACACTAAACTCCAATAATGGTATGCTAGGTCCTCTAAATGCTTCTCAGGAAATTAACTAATTTATTCCCCTCAAAAATCCCATGAGGTATCTACTATTATTACTCTCAATTTACAGATGAGAACACTGAGTCTTAGAAACATATGTATCCTGCCCATGGTGTACAACTAGTCTGTGGTGAGGGCAGTATTTGCTGCCATGCACTCTGTCTTGGAAACTATGCTCTATACCTCTCAGGTGAAAAAACCCTGGGCTAGGAGTCACATCGCTTAAATTCAGGCACAGATCTGCTCTTAATTCTCTATAGGATGTTATATTTTAATACACTGGGCCACAGTTGTCTTCTATTATGCCAATAATGCTTTAGAACTAGGAGCCCTTGAATGTCTTTAACCATTTCTGATCATTTGTATATTATTCACCTTAGGGGGAAAATGGGGGAAAATGCCAAGTGCCTTAAAAATACTATTACATTCGAGAGCTATTTTTTAAACTGCAAATAGTCTAGATTATTTAATTTTGAAATCCAAAACATTATGTATGTATCACAGATATTGTATCCTATGTCAGTTGAAGCTAGTGTAATATTTTGTGACAATTTTCTTCCTAGTTTCTCTATATAATGGAGATATAAAGAAGTACCAGTGTGAATTAGGTTTTGAAAAAATATTACTTTTGATCCTTCTAGGAACTATGGGACACCAAGCTTTATACAAACATTTCTCATTGTTTCAAGAAAGTAGTATCTCTTAGGAGATCTTACTAACCATGGTTTTCTTCATGATTGCCATGTCACAAAACACTAGAATATAATTAAAAATTGTGAACAATCATCCCAGGAAAAGAACAGTGCACCTTTCAGACACAGAATACCCTGTCAGTAAGCTCAGAACACATTCATGCAGGAGTACCTAACATCTGAGCAGATCAAGGCCAGGTGATTCTGAGGTAATCACTCTCTAGGGAGAGGCTTCTTATGGCCATAATATTTTAGAAGATTCAACCTAAACTTAGACTGTGAGATGAAGCTGAGACTAAAGGTGCAATCAATCAATCAATTAACCAACCATCAATAAAAAAGGAACATCTGTAGGCAAGAAATAAATGGTAGCTCTTGCTTCTGTTAATTATTAAGGGAACTAGGTAACTTATCATTTAAGACAATATTGATTACAATTTAATCAAATATGACAAATATTCTAACTCCTAAGATCACGGAGAATAACATTAATAAATACAAAATATAAAGGCTATCAAAACAAAGTTTTACTACTTAAATCTATATCTTTCTCTTGTCTGTAATGAAGAAGACAAACCTACATTTTAATCTTTTAACCATTACTGGGTTGGGGAATCTTAAACAAGTTCTTAAATTTTCTAGGCATCAGGTTTTCCACTGATGACAATACTATCTAACGGATAGTATTGGGTATACATGAAAAAGTGAAAAAGAAAAAAGCCTGATTTTTCTGACAAAAATTAGAAAGTAGAAAGGGAACCAAGGCAATAAGCCTATCCTCTAAGAAAACTAGTACATGGAGAACTGAACCCACAGAGCTATATACTGTCTTCATGTAAGAGAGTCTTATCTCAAGACCTAGGACCTTATTTCTTGGTTGCATTTCTAATTCGAAACCAGTGGGATGACCTTGGATTGTGCTTCAAATTCCTACCTCTATTTTCAGGATGTAGGTCTGAGAAAATTGCCCACTGCATTTCTCCTGACACTCCACGATATAAACTGAAAGGCTGATGTAAGTCCACTGTCCCAAGCTTGTCCTCCGAGAACAAAAGTTGCCTGGAGTCCTAGGCTAATAGGAAAAGCTTTCTTAATGAAAGAAAATGGAGAATGCATAATGTGGAAATCTGCACCAAGCATGGACATCTGACAAAGAACTAATTAAAGACACATTCTCACAACTTCATGACCATTCAACTGGTAACAAAGTTAGCCTGAAGTCCTAGGCCCACAAACGTCCAGCCAGATCTGTGCTACCAGAAACTCTTGTGGGAACTACGTCTGAATGAACCAAGTTGTCATCTCCTAGGAAAAGGAAGAATGGAGGACTCAATGGTCGGCTATAAAACATTGAACCTTGAAAGCATTTACATAAATGCTTTCCAGGTGGAAAGCCTTAGAGCCGAGCACTGAGTTGTCCATTCTTCCTCCTCCTAGATGACAGCTTGGTTTGGTCAGCCAAAGGGCCTCCAAGGAATTCAAGTAGCATGGGTCTGGCTGGGTGTTTGTGGGCCTAGAACATCAGGATGGAGTTTGTCACCAATGGATGTTCAGGACATGGTAAGCCTGTGGCTTGATTTAGTTCTCTGTCAGATGTCCAGGCTCGGTGCGATTGCCACAGTCTGCATTCTCCTTTGTTTTTATTAATGGCTTTCACTGCGAGCCTAAGACTCTAGGCAACATTTGTTTTTAGAGGACAGGCTTGGGATGGTGGACTTACGTCGCCCTTTCAGATTATACCGTGGAGTGTCAGGAGAAAGGCAGTGAACAATTTTCTCAGACCTACATCCTGAAAATAGAGGTACAGATTTGACTATAAACCAAGGTCAGCCGCCGATTCCGAATTATCAATACAACCAGGAAACAAGGTCCTAGATCTAGAGAAAAGTCTTTCTTCCATGAGGACTGGGAGCTCTGTGGTTGAAGATCTCTATGTACTAGTTCTGTTAGAGGACAGGCTTCTTGCCTTGGCACCCTGTCTCCTTTCTAAATTTTTGTCAGAAAAAAAAAACAGGTTTTTTCCCTGGGCCCATAACACCAATTCATATGCTCCCAATGGAAGATAATATAGTTATTCCTTTGTAGTGACCAGCACCTTTTTCAAGTGAGAAAATTTACATAAACAGTGTAAAATCATTAGTATTCATGGAATAGAAGGTGACCGAGATGGATTCTGAAGAGACAGCCAATCAAATTAAATGTCCACATTCCACATTTATTTGAGGTCAAGGGTTTGTGGAGGTAGTAAAGACATGTGACACACCTCTAGTTTTGTCTGTGAGTCAGGAAACTGCCTCATATCCGTGGAAGTGTTCATCCCTCATTGTCGACGTTGATAACTGAGACTGAGTGTGCTGTGAGGAGGTGACTGGAGAGGCGTAGAAACAATAGGTGCCATCTCCTGGGAGGAGGAAGAATGGAGGACTCAGGTCTCGGCTCCAAGACTTTCCACCTTGAAAAGCATTTACAATAGAAATTGGGCCAATGACACCAACTCTGTGTCATCTTAACAGTAAATTCAATACAATCTTGTCTCACATCACTGATTTTACTTTTCAAAAATTGTGAAGGTTACCGTGTGTTACAGCCACAAGCCTTTCCCCAGGAAAGAGAAGGTAGTGTGGGCACTGTTAAACTGAGCACACAACCTGAACTCTTTTCTAATGAATTTGTGTGGGGAGCTTGGAAGCATGGTCAAGTATTACCCCTATTTCCAGGAAGTAGAGTGGAGACGCTTCCCCAGAGAATCTAGCCTAACTGAACTAAACGGATCCTTATGTGGGATAGTTGGCACACGGTAACAAGACCTTCTTGGTAACAAAATTAAAAAGTCTATCAAAGTCCATGGCCCTAGAACCAGACCTTTGCTCGAACTAGAGTAAGTTGGATGGATGATGAAAAACACAACACGATGCTATAGTCTCATTGCAAATGTAGTTCTACTGCAAACTGTTTCACACTATGAAGCCTCTTTTTTTTGTATGAAATAAAGTAAAACTTCACACTTTTAGTTACAAGATTAGTCCCCCGGTAGACACCAGATTCCTTTTTCATTTTCCTTGATCCTCAGGTGAATCTTTCCATGTGTTCACATGACATCTCGTGATTCCCTGGTGATAACTGCATGCCCTTCAGGTGAATTGTACCTGATTCCTCTTTCTCTGTGTAAAAATGAATGTTTTCAAATCATGTCTCATATACTCTTGCTTTTAATTGTTCAACATTGTGGCATTGGCCTTTAAGGGATTCCTTATCAAGAGTATAGCCCTAAGTTCCATGTATAAAAATACTGCCTGTGACACTGTGAAGCTATTAAGATTTATGCTCCCAATGACTCAGTATTTTTGCTAATATAAAGCAAAATGTCACCTACCCATTCCACCTTTCTAGAGTAGCTTTGTAATGTGATTCAGCCTCCAAATTTCAATGTGGTTTATTTGCAAACACCGTGCCTATTACATTCAAGCAGGAGTTCTGACCATAGACAGAACCGCAGGGTGGTTAACTAACTACAAGGGCGTTAGCAGCTGTCTTCAACTAAGTCTTGTAATGCATCGTAGACATTTCGATTGAATGGTGGGTAAAAGGCTATATTACACAGACACTGTCATTTTCGCAGTGCTTATGTGAATTTGACCAAGGAAAATAGAAAATTATTTAAGAATGTCCAGTGATCTCCCTCTGATGCACAAGCCAGTCTCTGTGGGAAATCCTCATGAATTTCATGAGATTCCCAAGTTTTTGTTATGAAATTTCCAGGAAATAATGCCATCATTTTGTATGATAGTCTAAAAAAATGTTTTCAGGAAAAGTCTATGTGACTGCCTCAATGTCAAAATTTCAGCATTTTTCATGTTGGTTAAACAAGTCCCTCTCAAAATTTGTAGTCTGAGCTTTGCAGCAAAGAAATTCTGAGGCAGCAGTTCTATTCTCAATTGAGCAGTATCCTCACAATGACTCAACATTTTGCTACAAGAAAGGAAAGTGATGTCTACATTTATCTCTGCTCAAAGTACCTTGATCACGGAGACAGGCTCCAAATTTTAATGCAATTATGGTTCAAGGCCACTCCCTTTGCCTTCAAACAGGTTGCCTTACCCCTGACGAAACCTAAGGCAGGCAAGAAAAAGCAAATATCTATTATCTACGCCGCTGTCCTCAATAGAATCTTCTCATGTGTACATTACCTTCTGATTGAAAGGCAGGTAGGTAGCTATGTTACTCAGGTATTCTCATATTTGCAGTGCCTATGTGAATTTCACCAAAATAAGTAGAAGAGTAACTAAAAACTGAGAGTCATACCCTCACCCCAATGTTACGTGATCTCCCTCTGATATCCTCAAACATGTCTCTTGAGGGTCATGTGTATCCCGAGAAAAAAAAATGGTCAGTGTTGCTAGATTCACTGATTCTTGTTCCAAGGTTTTTAGGTGGCTTCCACCTCACTTTTTTTGCTAGGCTAAAACAAGCCTTTTCAGAACACTTTGAAGGAACAGACAGCCTCAATATCAATACCTCAGTTAACTTGCCATGGTGGTTAAGCCAATTTCTCTTAGAACTTGTAGTCTGAGGTTTGCTATAAAGAAATTTGGAGGCAGCTGTTCTTTCCGCCGTGAAGAAATAACCTCACAATGACTCAGCATTTTCTCTACAGTATAGCAGCATAGCGGCTCTTGTTTCTATGCCTCTCTAGTCGATTGTTTCATATACTGCTTCTCAACCTGGATTTGTCAAATTCTGCCCTCTCGTGATGAGATTCAAGTTAATGTTTTTGGCAAGTATATTGCTTACATAAAATTGAACAAATTGTCTCAGGACACAGACACTCGGGAGTTAGATAAGGTCACTTTCTGCCTTGGTTCTAAGGTATTCTCTTTGATCTGAGTGAAGTGTGTATACACTCAAATAGGAGAAGGGATACTGGGGAAATTAGGCTCCAATGTAGTTTCTGTGCTTACAATTCTGTCTTCCAAAACAAGAAGGGAAGGGAGGTTGGAAGATAGAAAAGAAATAAAGAGACATATCATAATATTCCAATTAAATAACACATCGGTTTAGTCTTGTTTAATAAACCGACTAACTTGGGAACAAGTCCAAACATTTTCTAACGAAACTCTAAAAACTATTAGAGCATCAACTTAGCTCTGACATGGAGACACATTGCACAGATAGCTCAGTATTAAAAGCTTCCAGGTCTCTAGGAGACTATAATTGCCCCCAGATTGCTACAATTTTCTGCAAGGTCAAAATGGCCCTTGGTCACACCTCTAAGTAGTTTCCAAAACACATAACACAAAGCAAAATGGGACTTTTCTTATAGCCCAGCATGGAACCATACAAGCTTCCTTGAAAACTGCTGACCTGACTCAGCTTAGAGGGTAACTATTAAAGATTTAATAATAAATAACTGAACATCAAGTGGCCAGAAAGTTGGGCTCAGTCCCTGCTCATCCCTTTCACCTCTCCAAGCATGCATTTAGAACATTCTAGAATCTGGAGCATGCATGGAGCATGTACATGTTATGTTGAAGGGGTCCAGGCGAAAAAGTGGGAAGGTATGTATTCACTTTAAATAATTGTGCTCCAAGGATGAGAGCCTAATATCCTCATGTGAACAATGACATATTAATACATTTAATAATGTGTCCATATGTCCCTCAAAAGCTGGAATGTTGGACAAGCAGAATTTGGGGATTCAGTCACAATACCCACATAACAAAAACATCAGAAAAGTTAACCGTGAAGAAGGACAATAAAGTCTTTTGTTTTGGCCAACCATTGATATTGTAGGTTTATTACGAGAGCACAGATATTACATTCAAATAATTGCAAATATAACTTCTGTAACTGTTTTTTTTGTAAAAAAAAAAGCATTGTATTGCATTGTGTCTGAACTTGCCCATAAATACATACTAAAAATGCATAAGTTCCTGCAAGTTTAAACTTAAAAAATATGTATGCAATATGATACATTCCTCCTAAATACTTATGATAACACACTTATTTTCAAAACCAATTTTTGACTCAGAGAGATTATTGAGCACTCATTTAAGTCACACGTTAAAACAACTTCTAGACTGACAATAGCATTGGTTGAATTATTAAAGAGGTTGGGAAAGAGAAAATTCATTCTTTTTAAAGCTCATTTACTGTGTCACCGGCTTCTGCACGTCCCCGTTTTAAGTCTTCACTTTCCTTTATGATATCCTCCCAGTAAAAATGTAGAATGTTTGGCCACAGTGGGGGCCATGGTTCTTGATAGATGACTTCTCTTATTTAGGCAGTGGCATCTGTGGTTCATTTGTCTTTATTGTATGGTTTTCTGGTTGCACTCCGGTGTCTGTGTCCTGCATTCTTCATGGAAAGTCACATGCATCTGAGAATGAAACAGCTAAAGCAGGTTTTGGTATCTTCACATCCTCATGAAGAACTCATATTTTTAGGTGACATGATTAGAATTTGCTTTCGAGCTCTAAGCTCTGAGTCTCCACGCTTTATCCACTATAGCAGGTTAATGATGGAGGGTAGAGTTATCTTCTTGGAAGAAATCTTCTCCTGAGGAAATAAAGCCCTTTGTTTGTCTGTCTGTCTTTTCTCTCAGAAATAAACGCTTGTACTTTACATAAGCCTTTTGATTCCCACAATGAGTTTCTACGATGGAAATGTTTTGATATATTTAGACCTGAATTTCCTTCATTTTACGTTCTACGTGGGTCTGGGTAAGACTTTTTCAAATGCAAAGCTACCTAACTCTTTTTCATTTGCGGATTCTGAGATTTAGACTTTACGGGATGGATTTTCCTATACCCACGCCGATCATTAAGGGGTAGTGTTTGCCCAAAGGAAAAATTTTCCTGAGCTGAAGGATAGCTTTTAAAGATCTTAAGGACATGTTAAAGGGTATGCTCGTGATAATTTCTCCCACTGCCAGCTTTACCTAAGCCTACTCCCCTTTAGGCTTAAGACTCAAGTCCCTCTCCCTGTCTACACTCCCCTCTGATTACACCATGAGACAGATGTCAGCTCCATCTGGACTGGTCCAGGTCACAAAGCTTTAGTGCTCTGTGTTAGCTTGCAATAGGCAATGGTGCCGGCAAACTCTGGTGTCCCACTTCTCATAAGTTAGGGAGACCCCTTTCTGTATGGGTGACTTCCCACCCACTCCCTGAGAGCCAGCAGATGGAGGAATATCACCACAGCCCACTCAGCTGACAGCATGTCCCTTATGGTTGCTGTGCATGCCTGTGTGTATGTGCTTGCATGTGAGCATGTGTGCCCTGTCTACATACACTGCATGTGCACAGTCACACAAACACATGCCTGCATTTCTCTCTCCACTTAGAAACCACGTGATGCTGTGCAAGGCACACAGATTCTCTAGACAAACAAGCCAGTTTCAACCACGGGGTGACATGGCCTTGTCCTCCTTTGTGGTCTCAGAGCTAGAAGTATATCACGGCACCAGCCTTCAAAAATTTCTATGGATACAAGCCAATATGATACAGAAACAAAATCTTGTGTACAAAAAGAGGGTACACACATTTATCTCTTGCAAAAAGCTACAAAGATAGGAGCTTGATAAATTACATATATATATATTATATATATGAATTGATTTTTCAAATTGATTAAGCATCGATCCAGTAAATTATGCCTCATTGATTTTCAAACAGCACAAAAAGAAACATCCATCCATCATCTCCTTTATTAATTATAAGACCCAAGTTCTTGTGCCAGGACAAATTAGAGCATTCACACTATCCTTGGACGGTTTTGTTTAAAACGTTCTTGAATCATCGCATGTCAGGGCATCTATTGTCTGTCTTATTCTACTCAGATGTTGAATTACTCAGTATTTCTGATGATGTTTGGGACAATGCTGGTTTCAGTCTCTTCCGTAAATAAACCCTGCTGCCATCTGCCCCTAAGTGGCATTGTTCCTTTAAGTAAAAGACAAGTCAAATGAGAAGATTGAATGGCTCTGAGGCAAGGAATCCCTGGGCTGGTCCAGTGACTGTCAGATTCTTGAGTGTGTGCAAATAACTTAATTCACTTTAGTATTGCAGAAATGTTCTGGGAGGCTTGTTGTTGTTGTTGTTGTTGTTGTTGTTGTTGTTGTTGTTTTCTTTTCATGAGCTGGAAGAGAGGCAGTTAGTTAAGTTCAGCTCATTGAATTGGGTATTGGATCTTGCTAAGTGGTGAAACACAGCCCAAGGTATCTGCCTTTCTGAACACCTAATTCTTGAACAGAAAGCAGCAGGTAATTAAATTGGTGTGGATGAGGGACACAAATCAGCACCTCCAGAGTTCAAGAATCTACGTAATTTTCCCCAAAGTGGAAACTGAAAGCCTGGTGAATTTCCTCCGTGTCCGTCTTGGAGTCTGGTGCCCCGAGGTCCATTTTCAGGATGTTCATGAACATCACACATACGAACCAATTTACGTCTCTTTCCATATTTTTCATTATTGTTACGGTAAGGAGGAGGATCTCAAATCATTCCTTTTTTCTTATGAAATGTTCCATATGCTTTACACAAAAATATATATGTATATAACCTTATCGGTATTCTCATAGTAGTCACAGAAAGATTTTGTCTACAAATCTGAGTCCAAATTCCAATTCCCTCCTAATAACAATCATTTTTTTTCTTGTTTGTTTGTTTATTTGTTTGTTTTAATCTGTCACTTCTTTCTGAGCCTTGGTCTCCAGTGAGTAATTATGAACACAGTAATACCTGGTACTATTACTGACCAGTATGACTGTAAAATCTTTGTGTTTGACAGAAAGAATAAACATCATAATGTAACCAGATCATTTAAAGAGTATTTCAACCTAAAAGGCAGCCGGGAAAAATGTGAAAGGAAGATGTTGTCTTCAAACACCAGTGATTTTAATTAAAGCCAATACAGTCCACCTTCTCATCCTTTACGAATTATTTTATTAGAATAAGTTTCAATCGTGGATATTTACAGATACTCCAGTATATGCATATGCATTTAATTAATAACATCTAGAATGGAGGTCCCCAAAAGGTGGCCCTTCACTATCTCTGTAAATACAGATTTATGGGAACAGAGCCTCTCTCATTCCTTTGTGTGTCACCTATGGCTGGATTCACCCTCTCATGGTATGGCAGAGTCATTCTACATGCAGAGCATATGTCCTGCCAAGCAGACAATATTTATTCTCTTGCCCTTTTCCAGAAAAGTCTGCCAAGCCTGATTGAGAACATGGGCAGGTTTTTCTTCTTAAGATATTTCCCACTTGATGCAAATAGTGTGGAATACTCTGAGTTGTTCAGATAAGGAAAACAGCATAAAACCAAGCTGAATTACAATGATTGTTACTTAAACAAACACACAGAAAAGAGATCTCCGGCTGGAAAAATTACAGAGTACAAAGTGCCAGCATGCCTAAGTAACCTGAAGGCAAGCAGCTGGGCCTATCGGGAGAGGGGGCATAGCTAAATGGCAGAGAACACCTCCCAAAACGCTCACTGGTCTGATCCAACTCTGTAATTTTTTTCCCTGTATCAGGATGAATGGCATTTTACAATGACCTGAGACTAAAATCAGAAGCAGGGAAACCAAGTAGCAAACCTTTTAGATAGTACATTTATCTCTGATTGAAAACTGTCCTCGAGACACACATGTGAGACGCTCACCTCCCTAGTGCCTGGAGCAGGATTCAAGTGAAATATACTTATAGGCACTTTTTGATTTCCTTTCTGCATATGAAGTCTTTCTAAATCGAGGTCACACAGTACATCAAGCTCTCAACCATTTAGAAACCCGGAAGCTTTTTTCTCTTTTTCTCCAGAGACTTTGACTTTGTCACCAGGCTCCCCACTAGATCACACCAAGTCACCCGGTTGTGGACAGGGAGAAGCCAGAGGCTTTCTCACCCCTGTCCTGGGGTATTGCCCTCATGCCTGGTAATCACTGTGGTAGCAGCCCACACTGGGGTCCCTGACACCACCCTCTGCTTCCGAGCCCCTGGCCTTGGATGGGAGCCTCTGTCTGTGGTTGCTAGCCTACGAGTTTGCTCATCACCATCCAGCTCTGTTGTATTACGAGTGTCTTCTATACTGTTTCCTCTGTGACGCATACTGCTCCTGGTTGGCTCCTGATGGATTCACCGCCTCCCTTTACAGTTGTCATTTTGACGCATTTCCTGGTCTTCTTACAGTCCTTGCCTGGCCCCCCATCAGCAATTAAAGGACATATATGGACTTTAAATTAGACTTTCAACCTGGGTCTGTATTTATGTGTCTGACTGTCTAGTATCTAACACATGGCTTGGTACCTAGTAATGGGCGAGAATTATTTGCTGAACTGCATTTGGTTGAAGTGCTTACTATGCTCCAAGACATAAGGAGATAAGATGGCTCACTTCCCAGTTTAGAGGCTTATGTTCCAGAGCATAGAGCTGCAGCATCCACCACTGGCCCACGTTTTACTTGACCTGGTGTAGAAGGGGCCACAGCTTGACCATGAAGCCAAGCATTTGAGAGGCTGGGCATGCCCCACCCCAGACTTGTCTCAGTATGGCCATAGAAATTGATGCATGTTTTTGATTTTGGTGCACAGTTTGTCATGCAACACAGCCTCACTTTTCCTGCAGACCGTGATTATCTCACATTCTGCATCGGGCGAATCAGACCCTCTGCTACGTTGGGCTTCTTTATAGAGACCCTCATGAGCAACCATGTCCCTCTCATCATTTTTGAAAAGGAAAACACAAATTATTGCATGATGGGGAAGAAAAGCTTATCGATCAGATGGCAGGGTTTGAATTCCAGAGTCACCGAGTCCCCGCTCAGTGACCTTCATACAGTTCACTCAAAATTGGTACCTTTATCTCTGTTTTGATCTTGGTGCAGACTCCATCAGGTTGGTGTGCTGAACCTTCAGGGGGATGGCACATGTGACAACACACGGCATGGGCATGGCTCCTTGGTCTCATGTGAAGCTGGCATGAGCTGGCCACACTATGTATAGACGGCAGTGGTTTCTGGGCCACATTTAAGAAACACATGTCCCCTCCTGGATTCCATTCGGTGCCCTCAAATTTCTCCCTGCGGAGGAAATGAGCCCACAGAAATCACACTTCTCATCCAAAACAGTAACATTATAGTCCGACCCTGGGTCCTTGAGCATCACGCAATTGGGGTCCCAAAGTGTGTCTCTCTGTGTGTACATGGCTTTTCCATTGAAGAATATGAAATCATTATAAACATAGAAAGGGCCCACGTCCCCAAAAGTGTTTAGAAGCCTTGTTCTGCTTTTCTTACTAAATACAATTGTGGCAATTGGCAAAATATTCAATAATCTCAATAATGTATGTTTTAGTGGAAAGTCACTTTGAAGAACTAAGTCGTAATCCCCAACCACCCCCTTTTTTGGCTCTTCTTTGATCTCATTGAGGGGTGGCCTGCTTAACCAGCATGGCTTCTGACTCTTCAGAGTTCACCCTCCGCAGCAGAGATGTCACCATCCTCTGCCATCTGGTTATTCCATCAGACTGGAATTCCTTTTCTTCCCCACACGTTCTGTGTTCCAAAGAACCAATATTTAGGGGTTGAAGAATAGGCTAAACACCATCTAATACCTTTGACCTTTACCTTTGACTTCTCCCAATCTATCTACTCATCCATGTCCTCGGGGACCAGGTGAAATATCTTCTCAAGCATTTTCTCGAATGGTCCTCTTTTCCTTACTTGACCATGAAGCTCACGAACATAAGGTCCTTCTATGTTTATTGTTGAGGTATTTTTTGTTTCACCTTGGGGTAACTGGACTACAAGAATGAGCACAACGTTGGCCCTTAATTCTTAGAGCATGATGCTCTGTCAGTGTCGACACCCCGGGCTTCTCTGGGGAAAGGTGATGTGATTCTTGGTCAGGTTTGGGGCCTCGTGAACTAAGACCAGACACTCTGGAAGCTGAGGCTTCACCTATCCATCATCACAGATGACCTTGCCTTCTGCTCACCTTGGTCCTCCTCTGTTTTAACTGCATCCCTGGTGCAGAGGTCACTGGGTATGGGGGGCGGTTCGTACGGGCCATAGAGCTCTCTCCCACATACATCTCTTTTGAAATGGCATCAGCACAACTCACTTCAGGTGACCCAGGAAACATGTTTATCACTGTGGAATGGGAAATGTGAAGGAGGGACCAGCCACAGCCCAAGAGCATTCGCAGGCACTGCCCCAAAAGTCCACCACATGGGTGGTGACAAGTACACACCGTTTCTTCATCCACCTGTCATACTGTGCCCGTCACTCACCCAGCGGGAGGCTAGGACCTGGGTCCAGTGCTCACCCAGTGGGAGACTGGGACCTGGGTTAGCATCATCCCAGGTGTTTTGAGTGGGTGAGCGTATCCTGCTGCTTGCATAGTGCTCATCCAGCTCAACTTTGTGGCATACGGTCTTCCCTTTTCCCCTGTCTTTAATTTCAGAGGATAAACCAACATCCAACATGACTCTAGTAGCTAGTTGGCTGACACAAAACCCAGCATCTCCCCCCTCACCATGGAGAGAAATCCTTCAACTCTTTACTGGTGCATTTTCTACCTTTTTGAACTCTTTTAAGGCAGACAATTTGTAATACCAAGCCAAGAAGAGTGAAGAGCTGCTTTGCTGTTGTTTTTAGTGAAGGAGCTGGCAAATAATAAATAGCCAATTATGTCTGTTGGAAATCTTGAAGGTATCACCGGTTCCCTGTTTTATAGGTATTTGCCTAAGACATTTATTTCTTCCACAAAAAATGTTAAGCCCCTTTAATATAGGGACTATTTTATTTACACATTTCTTAGAGGGTGCCTGGAGCACAGGAGGCACTTGTTATGTGTTTATAAGTGGGCACTCTGCTTCTAAACGTCACCTGCCAGCCATGTTCGAATGAATCATTCTTCTGCCTCACCCTGCTTCTTCTGCAGCCTGAGTCATTATAATGCACCATTCCTGAGATGCTCTGTTATTTGAGAAGATAACAGCTGTTCAGAGAAACAGTAAAGGAAACAATATTGAGGAAGATTTTCATAGAGTTTCAGAGGAAGCTTTTCATATCATTTTAAAACTACCTGCATTTCATTATTAAGGATTCCCCCAGTGAAATTTTTTCCTGTGTAAAATAAAGACATAGAAAATAGGCTTCATTGAGCTGCATCAATTTTTTTCCTCACCTACATTATCGGACTACAATGATTAGAGTGAGAACAGCTGAGAAGAAATGTCTGTTACTCATTGCCTTTGTTCCTCAGAATAAAATCACATAATAGAATCCAAAATCCTGTTGCTGTATGTCTTGAGGGATGTAAGTTATGGATTCTGGTATGCTTTCCATTCCTATTTTGGCAACAAGAAAAAAAATCCTACACAATATTCTCACACAAAGTTATAGCTGGGTATGATGTACAGAAAGAATACACTCAGTGAAACATTGTTAGTATGATCCCTATGTAGGAGTCATCCTAAAAACGCAGTGTCCAGCAATGGAGTTTCAAAAGTGCTTGAGCAGATCAATCCCCTAGGAAAGATATAGTGATGTTAAAATTTAATAAACATGGCAACCTTCCATGCTGCCCACTTTCCCTCCAAACACAAAGGATGTCTTGCAAATACATGTCCCAATGGCGCATAGGGGTCATGCGTCGATTGAAAAGTCACTTTATAGTGAACAGGGTGTGTGACTGCTTCCACAAGCTCTTGTGTAGCTGCGGGGACCTCAGCCATGCACCTTCTTTCCCTGGCTCTCATTTTCTTCATTGTAATAAGAGGCTCCTAGGACTAGCTGTGCTTCTGATGGGAAACACTGGCAGACGTGGGACTTAGCTCTGCACTTACGTTTTCTCTTGTAAGCCCCTTGGAAATTCTATGAGGTCAGATTCACTACCTCATTTTTAGAGATGAGGAATATAGCTTTACAGCAGGCATGGGCTAAGTCACGTTGCCTTTACTGAGCATACGAATTCTTCTTGGAGAAAGCAGCCACAGAAGATGTGAAATGAATGGGCATGTTCGTGTCCCCATCAAACTATGTGTGTCAAAAGCCAGTGGGCAGCCTCTGGCCCACAGGTCACAGTTTGATGAAGGATAGCTATGTCACAGCTTATCTGGGCCACTGACCAAGGTTTTGGACACACCTTGAGTATGTGTTCTTCTTCCACACAAAATCCTCTGTGAAAAGCATTGGACTCTTACAGAAGATTCCAGAAAATGGCAACCATGCATCTTCCAGAGACAATCACTGCTGACACACTGGTGTTTTTCTCAGCTCGGTTTGACACCTCTCTGTGCATGGTGGAGAATGTGCTGTTGGTCAATGCCTGTATGCTGTCTGGTTTACTTAACAAGCATCGCACAAGTTTTTCTTGGCTGTTGAACTCTGTCATGAACTTCATCTCATCGTGAGGTTTGGACAGCCCGGCACCACCTGACGCCTACAGCCAATGACAAGCTGAACACAGCACCCACAAAGCTGGCCGTTTATCGTTGATGTGGGTGCTATAGACTGAACCTTGGTGTCCTCCCAAATTCATATGCTGAAATCAAATTCCACAAGGGGGAGATATGAGGAAGTGGGCTCTTTGGTGGCTGAGTAGGTCATGAGGGTGGAACCCCCATGAGTGGGATAAGTGACACCAGAGAGCCCCTCACCCCTCCAGCAAGTGAGGACATAGCGAGATGACTCAGAATGAGGATCCTCCCTAGAAACTGATCTGCCAGTGCCTTGATCTTGGATGTCCAGCCTTAGGAACTGCGAGAAATAAGTATCTGTTTTGTGTAAAGTGCCCAGACTCTGTTATCTGCTATGGCCACCTGAATAGACCAACAGAGTGGTACTAGGAGAGGCAGGTCGAGCTCCACGGTCCCCTGTGCAGTCAGCTGAAGCACGTGTATATCTGTAACCCTGTCCACTTTGACATCCCCCACCCAGCCCTATGCTGCCTTCCACCCTCCTCAGGGCCCCACTCCAACATCCTAATCCTCAGCCATCCTCACAGGCTCTCCTTTCCAAAAACCTGATCTGACATGCTGGTTATATACATTTTAAAACATCTGTTTGGAACTGGTCTTAGATGGCTAATTTCTTTCTAACTTTCCACCTAATTTGAAAATGAATAGAAAAAAATACTTATGATTTCCTTAGAAAAGTTAGTACGTCACTCTAGGAGCTTGCGGACCTATCACTTGACCTGGATGTGAAAAAATCCATTTGCTGAACAAGATAATGACCCCAACTTCTGTATATTCACTGTCATTCATCAGTATATTGGTAAGCTGTAGGCTTCATAGTTGGGAAAATAAACTTAGAGGATTAAAATAAATGTAAAATCCAGAGACCAGCTTAATTTAAAAGTACCCTGTGGGAAGAACATAAAAGTAAAATGTTCAGTTATTGCTCTTCAGTACAGAATACAAAAGAAGCTACATGCGTGAGAGGGGAAGAAAATATTTCCACCATTAAAAAAAATTTCTGCCTATAGTACAGTCTCGATGCTGTGCTGTCAACTGTCAGAATCCTTTGCCCATAAACTCCAAACGGTTACTTCTAAAAGCTATTGCTATCACTGCTTTGACCTCAAGTTGACCATGCTGCATTTTCATTATTGTTGTCTGTTGCTTTTACTCTCCCAAAATATAAATTAACTTATCCAAGCAACTATGTTTCAACAACACTTTAAACAAAAATGAGAGAATAATCTAAGTTATTGACAACTTTTTTTTTTAGTCACCTGAAAATAAGAACACTTTTTTTCTTTCCCCCTTTTCCACGGCAAACATAAATGCTTCTCTTGAGGCAGAATTTTTCCCTCAAGGATAAAAACTGGAAGTGTTTCAACCCCGTGTGTTTTCTGTAGATGCCGTGATCTGTTCGGTGAAAGCTCAGTAGGATTTGCTCTAATGCATGCATTATGTATCTTTTGCCTCTGTGTAGCTCTTATTCAGAGAGATTGTTATAACAAGGCTGTCAGTATTTCCACAACCTTTCCATCCACTTCATTTGTGTGGTTGCAATATTGGCGTGAAAAAAAAGCCATTAGCTTCATGCAAATCAATGCTTTTGGTGTACAGAACCGCATTTGAAAAGTGGTGGCACAATTTTGTGCTGAGTGAACTTCTTTTTCATGTATGTGTGCTAGTGTGTGAGTGTGTGAGTGTGTGTGTGGGTATGTTTCTGTCTGTCTGTCTGTTGGTCGGTCTTTTGAGACACCCAATGGAAGACCTCGTAATTATAGGTTTATTGGAATTAGAGTATAAGTGATGTTGGCTTCCTAAATCTCCACATCTTTGAGAGTCAGCCTTGCTGACCGGTCCTCATTGTGCTGAGTTTGTTCTGTGTTGCTTGGCTTGGCTTTCCATCCCACCTGCTGCGTGGGTGATGCTTATGTTGAATGGCTATAGACCCACTTGTCCTGCCCTTCGAACACCTGCTGTCAAATTGCTTTAAAAAACATCTTCTATCTATTGGCTCAAATGCCATCCATCCAGAGTGACATTATTTCTGCAGCCAACATTCCCTTATTCCTTAGGTTCTACTTGAGATTCTGTTCTTTCTTCTTATTCTATGCATAATGAATATACTATGTCTGGTGGATGCCTTTGCTTTAAGATATTGTGCACACATGCACCTGTGACTATTAGGAGTATAATATCTGCTTGCACAGCTTACCTCATAGCCCTGAACCACTATGACTCCTTCTTCTGTCATCTGGCCTTCTCTGACTTTCTCCCCCTTCACCCCGCTTATAAGAAAGCACCTGCCTATTCTAAGATCAGCTCCCCATCTCAAGATTGTTCACTTCATCACATCTGTGGAGTCCCTTCTGCTATGTAAGGTAACATATTTCCAGATTCTGGGAACAAGGGCATGGACATTGCAGCGGTGAAGGGGTTCATTATTCAGTCTGTCATAGAGGGAATCAAAAAATAAGATGTGCTGTTGTCACTCACCTTCCCTGGTGTTAAGGACTGAGCATGTCTGTCTCCTCCCCCAAGATTTGTGAGTTAAAGCCCACCTTCCCACACACACGGCTTCAGTGAGACAGGGTTTCCAGGCAGGGCCCTTGTGTCATAATGAGGTTTATGGGATCATGAGGGTGTGGTCTACATGCTGGCATCAGTGTCCTCACAAGTGGAAGAAGAGACCAAGCTCTGTCTCCACCAATGAGGACACAGTGAGAACATGTGTCCAGGCTGAGAGATCCGTGGGAATATGGCCAGGCTGATGCCAAGGCCTCGGACTTCCAGCCTCCAGAACTGTGAGACCTAGATTTCTGTCATGGAAGCTGCCCATTCTGTGGTCCTCTGTTAGGACAGCCTGAGCTGGCTAAGACACTTGGTGAGGAGGAGAACAGTTTTGGTTTTTGATCTTAACTGTGATTTACAAAGGTCTAGAATGTATGTATTCCGATGCCCTTTGCAGATAGTTGCTCAGAGTTCTACCTTCTGTGCAAGAAAATTGTGTTCTAAAGGTTGGTGGTGTTTAGAAACCAGAGCCTCGAAGTAATTTTGTGTTTTATTCAGATATTTTCTGGGTTCAAATTTAAATTAAGACCTATATTTCAACAGAAGATGCTTAACCTAAAAGTAAGAGGCCTTTCAAAGTAAGGAGTGATACGCATTTATTTTAGATCAATAGGAAGACATATTGGGGAAGCACTGATTCTGGCAGAAGCCCAGTCTTATGATGAGGGGACAGGGGAAGTGTGTGTCTATGAGAAAGGGTAAGGGACAGTGACATTCACAGAAGGAAGGTGTGGATATTGGTCCAGATAATGTGACACAGTGTCTTTAATTCTCAGTCCAAAGTCATTCATCCTATAGTCATGACATCTGCTTCCTTGTCATTCTTGCAAATATGTCTTTGGGACACAAGGTAGTTCAGGCCCTGTCCAAAGGTGACTCTGTCCAGTTTTAACATCCCAATGGTTTGAGGATGAGACGAGTAGGCAGCTCCTCTGGGACAGCAACTCTGGCTCCCTTTTCCTAGTGTCTCCATTTGTTATTTTTTTACAAGATTAAAACTCTCTCAGGTCTGGCCAGGTAAAGGTTTAAATGAATGGACCGAGATGTTGAAATGTCAAAAACAATCATTTTCCATCCTTCCTTCATGTACAATTGTATTTATGGGAAGAAGAGCTGGCTGGGTTGGGGTGAGTCATGATAAAGGGGGAAAGCTGGAAAAACGCCACACAGAAATGAGCCCACAGTTCTCTCCAAGGATGGATGTCTTACAATGGAAATTTTGTTAGTGGGTGGTCAGTTTGTCTTGTGAAGGACCAAGCATTTGACATTATAAAGGAGGGTATTAGGAAACCCTGTCTTGCACTTTGAGATGGGATAGTTTTGTATATGGTGGAAGCATGTTATAGATGGGGTTTTGGGCAGAAGGAAATTATTTTATATGAAAAGGGGAAAAAATGACACATGATTTGATAAAGAGGTATAAATCGAGTGAAAGCAGGAAACATTTACCTTACGAATTCAACAAACAAAAGGGAACTAGGAAAGAGACAGTGGATGAAGAGGCAGCCCATCAGGTAAGGAAGAGTCAGGGGATAGAGACGGGTGATCAGTGAATACCCCAAAGTGCCCATAACCATGACTTTTCCTCAAATGAGATGGCCATGGAGGTAAAGAGACAGCTGAAGTCATCGACGTGGACCTTATACAATGGTGCTTCCTGGTAGAAACATTATGCAAGTCCCATGTGTAAATGAAAATCTTCTAGTAGGCACATTTTTAAAAAAACAAATAAGATAAAAGTCAATGATTTTAACAACCTACTTAACCCAATACACCAAAAATGTTGTCATTTCAACATAGATCATCAGTATTAAAAGTACTGAGGAGATATTTTGCATGTTTTAAAAGCAGGTTTGAATTTGGTTCTGGCCATGTATTCACCGCTCCACCACCCCACACGATGAATGGTCACCACGTTGTATTGTGAAAGTCTAGGGTGCAATTTTCCCCACGATTTGGGTCTGTCCCTCTGAGGTCCAAGCCATAGTCAAACACCATGAGATCTTGAAAGTTTCACTATCATACTTAACCCAAAATTTTCTCTTACCCGTGCTTAGTCTTATTTTTGGTTATTACTATTTATTTTTGTTAAAACTCTGGATGAGAAAAAGCCAAGCACCTCCCGTCAATCAGCCCTCCCCTTTCTCTCCAGTACCCAGATTCCCTGCTTGATGGAGATGTATTAACAAGTAGTCTCCTTCCTTGCTGTCTGAGTTTCTCATCTCAAGTAACTCCTCCCTAAACCCAGGATCGCCAAGCACTGACAGATGTGAGACAGACAAGAACACAGCAGAGACTTGAGAGTGGTAGGCTGCCTCGACACACCTGGCTTTTCTGCATAGCAGGCTTAGTTCTCTTTCTTCATCAGAAGAAGAGAAATAGCACCAACAGGTGATGATGAATATGGGACACGCCGCAGCAAATGTGGTCTCAACAGGATGTTCCTCCACCGGAAATGACCTCCTAATTTGGGAGCAACAAGATTATTCACCTAAACACTCAGTACAAGTGGCTCTCTGTGCTCCCCAAGTTTTCACATCAAACACATCTTTGGGACACCTGTACCAGCATATTTTAAGCTCCTTAGTGCACAAAATTTGAGTCCAGATTTGCCATTACCCTGAATGAAATCCAATTAGACCTAAAACACATCTTTATTATTCATTATTAATCCTTAGCATATGTCCCAAAAATCCCCAATCTGCCTCTGTCCCCTCCCATCTCAAATTACCTGTCTACATTATTTTTACCTGTTTTCTCACCCTATGCCTCCTCTGAAAGGATCATACGTGCCTTTGATTAATTCAATTCAAATATTTCATGGCTCACCAAGGCACTGGACAGGCATTTTGAAAGACATAAAGGCAATAAAATACAGCCCCTCCAATCAAGGCATTTAAATATAGTGGAAGACAAAACAGAAGATTGCTTTATAAATAAATGATGGGTTATGCTTTCCTTCCATCTCAGTGAAGTTCATCCCAATTAAACTGCAAGCTGTCATTATTGGTCTTTTAGTAAAGATGAGGATTCTATTCCAAATAATGGGTAGAATGTCCATGTGAGTTCCATGATATTTATAATTGACCATTGGCTGATTATCATTGTCACGAACCGGTGACAACATCATATTAATGACTTAGTGGTGCCTGATGGACAAAGTTCATCTAAATTAGTGAAAATTGTGAATTCCTGGATTGCTCATTTGCAAAATGGTTCCATAAGTGCTGTTGATAACAAACACAACATGCTCATTTGCCATTATCAAATTAATTATGATCAAATATATGGCTTCCTCCCTTCCCACACCTTATCTAGACTAATTTAATAACTTATGCCACTCTCGAGTACTTCTAATACATCTCAGCACTTTTCTGGACCTGATGTCAGCCAACAGCTTGGCTATCAAGTTATTGAATTGCAATTAAAATCAATACTGGCAACAGTACAAATATTTATCAACCAACATACATATTTTGATGAACTCAAGAAAGTCTTTTGACACAAGATAGAAGTCGGCAGAGAATGATCCTCTGAAGGTAGGATTACGGAAGCTTCAGGTGTGCGTACCTTTGGGATGTGACACATGACTAATGGAATCACAGACCGAGAAAGTCCCAGGGGTTTTGGATGATGAGCTGGCCAATATCCTATACCCATGCATGCTTCCTCTGTGGCCAGTGAAACACATTGCCTCACACTTGGAAGTTTAAAACAACACAGATTCACCGTGTGACAGTCTTGCGGGCTAGAAGTGCAGTGTGGTTCTGAATGGGCTGATATGAAGGTGTTGACAGTAACTTTTTCCTTGCTCTTCCCAGCATCTAGGGGCTGCCGACTTTCTTAGCCTACATTCAAGGCCAGTGACTGTGGTCCTTGTGTCTCAGCATGGAACATCTGCCTCCGTCTTCCCCTTTTAAAGACCCTTATGATGCCATCAAGCTCATCTGCACCATCCATGGTCATTTCCACATTATAAGGTCAATAACTAGTGACCCACCTGCCATCTGAAACCTGAAATATCCTTTGTCATAAAAGGTGGTTTGCACAGGTGCCAGAGATCAGCATGTGACTATCTTTGGGTGGTTGCTATTCTGCCTAAAATGCCATATGACCACTTGTCTTTTCTCCACCCATATCAGCAGAGAAAACTTATTTCTAATAAACTTAGGATAAAGAAGAAACCTCTGTTGTAGGTTTGAAAATGAATACTTGGGAGATTTCTTTAGGTGGTACTTCTAGGTTTCTGATTAGGGATTTAAAATGCTAACTATCCACACTAGGTGGCAAGTAAAGTTTGTGTGTGTGTGTGTGTGTGTGTGTATAATATATATATATATGTTTGTGTGTATATATATATATATATATATATATATATGTCTGTGTATGTGTGTGTGTACACACACACACACACACACACATCGTTTGGTTTATAATGAGGTATTTTAAAACAAGTTATCAAGACAGAGTATTACACCATGCATTCAATGCCATAGCTGAATTATATCGTTTCAACTTTATTTAGCAAATGCTTTCTGGATTAAAAGTGTCCAAAATATAGGCTTAAAAAGATTTCAGAGTTGGAACAGCTCAGAAGAAATTCTACTCCACTTCCCACATTAAAGGTAAGAAGGGTAAACTGAGGAAATTTAAGTAACATGGTGAAAGTCACCAATGTACTTAATGACAGACAGAAGTGGGACATGGTTGTCCTCAATTCAAGAATAGTTTCATTGCCAGAAGGAAAAGTGTCTCCCTCATCTGTGATATTCACCCTCAAGAAGTTTCCACTTAGAATTATTAAAATTACTTGAATTTGCAATAACAAGTCTCCTGTTAAAATTGTTTAAATACGTTGAAGCAACCGGCTGATGGACTGTGGTCTAATTTGAGGTGTCAGCTAAAACTTCATTGATATTATTTATCATCTGTGCAACCAACAGGTACCATTGTCCTATGAAGAAGATATTAAAAGGCACATTGGGAATTGTGGCAGGAAAGATCCAAACAGACCTGCTTCATCCCACAGGTAATACTTTGTGCCTTCTAAGGCATGAAATGCGGTTAATTGGATAGAAAGGTGAAACAGCATTTTCGTCTCCAAGGAAACCATGTTGTGTTCTGCAATGGTCAATGTGGATACAAAACATTGAGAAATCAAGAAAAAAGATAAATGCTTTTCAATGTCTGTTGTTACTGGCACAGGCCAGAGAGATTCTGAAATGATGTTATTGCATGAAAAGTCACAGTCAGAACTCCCGATGTAGAGCTAACTGAATCATAATATGCCTTCCATTTGCTCAAATGTAAAAGAAATGGCAAACATTTCTGTGAATCCCAGCAGAGGCTCTCAAGGCATTAATTCAAACCAAGCCACGATTTTTACTAGGAAATCCTCAGAGCTTACAAACCACTTCAAGTGCTTTCTCATTTTGTCTTCTCTCTACCTCTAGGCAAATTTTCTGTTTTACGGATAAGGAGAGAGGGTCAGTGAGGTCACATGCCATATCCAGGTGGCTGTCCGAGCCCCAGTTAGTCATCACTTAGTCCGATGACTCCTTATCTCTTTCTGCTGGAGAACAGCTCCTGCCTTCCAGCAAGGTCGCATTTGCCAGTCATTGCTCTGCTTCCACCTACACATTTTATCCTGTACAGAGTGCTCCCAGGAGCATCTGGTGTTCACAATTCAGGAGATAGTGTCACATCCCTCAATTGTAGAAGCTTGGCGGAAAGGTCTGTGAACGGTGCATGAACTGCTCCCACTTCACTAACAACCTGCCTTGCTGAACTTCTGAAGGTCTCTAAAAGCCATCTTTTACCCTCGAGTCAAATGATGGCAAGAAAATGGTCTATGTGTAACCACACGAAAGGGCTGTCTGCTCTCTGCTCCCACAGAATACCTGCTTTTGAAGACAGTTTCAGAAACGTGTCTGTTTCTTTATCAAAAGGCCGTTTATTCAACAGTGACTGTGCTCGAAACGTATATGAGAGTTAATACAAAAGTGATGTGCCATGTCCCCCCAGGATCTTCTGGTCACATGACGGATGCGATCATAAACATGCTCTCTGTGAACTGTGTTCTGTATACACTGGAAACCAGAGCCAGGGATGCTAAGAAAACAAGGAAAGGTCCAACACCTTTACGAACACTCTGCTGAACTGAATACAGTTTGAAACATGCAGATATAGTTCCATAGTTTGTAAGTTTCTGGTGCATGTCGTCAGTCTTGGTGGCTCCTATGTGATGAGCAGGGTGGGGATGGAGGCAGATGGACATTAAATAAATAAATCCATTGTGGGGAGTTAGGTCTCTTACATTGAAATGTCTATTTCTCCCCCTTTTGAGCTATTATTACAAGAATGCATTTACATTCTTTCAATGGAAATAGAATGATCCTACAAAGTGACATCTTTTTTTAACTTTAATAATATAGTTTATTTAATTCAATTTATCCAGAATATTATATTTCAACGTGGTAAATATTGTAATTTACTTATTTAAATAGGTTTCATGTACATAGTACGTTGGTTAGACATCTATATAGTTTGTAAAATGATACCCCCATTTGCTCCCTCCTTCCCCTGGCCCTCCACCTACCCATCATATTAATGCTGACTGCATTCCCTCTGCCACGCTCCCCACCCCCATGACCATATATCAACTACTGATTTGTACTTCACTCCATTCTTCCAGTCCCCTAACCCTCCTCCACTCTCACAAAATTGTCCACTATATTTGTGAGTCCATTTTTGATTAGTTTGTTCTTTTCATTCCTTAGATTCCACATATAAGTGAAATCATATGGTATTTATCTTTGCCTGACTTATTTTACTCAGCATAATAACCTCTAGATCCATCCATGTCATTGAAAATGGTAGGATTTTATTTTCTTAATGGCTGAGTAATATTCCAGTGTATATATGAACCATAATTCTTTTATCCAATCATCTGTTGGTGGGCAAAGTGACATCTTAAATACTAATGTGCTTTTAAAAAAAGTTAAGCAAAGAATTTATAAGTTGAGACTGATGAGTAAAGGCAGGTCACTTAATGAGTCTTCATGAAAATTTTACTATTTCAACAAAAATTCCTGAGAAAATTGTAAAAAAAATTATTAAAGTAGAGTTGGCACACAATATTATTGCAGGTGTACAATGTAACAAATGGACGTTTATGTACCTTGTGAAGCGATCATACCAATAAAGTTTAGTACCTTTCATTGCGCACTTAGGATCATCCTGACTGTGCTCCCTGTGCTCACACTGCAGCCTGGGGCTCGTTGATTCTATAACTGGAAGTTTGTACCTCTTACTTGCCTTCACCTTTTTTGTCCACCTTCCCACCCCATCCTCTCTGGCAAGCGTGAGTTTGTTCTATTCCCCAGAGTCTGTTTCTGTTTGGTTTGGTTTGTTTGTTTATTTTTTTTAGATTGTATATAAAAGTAAAATCATGCAGTAATTATCTTTCTATTTCTGACTTATTGCACTTAGCATAATGCCCTCTAGGTCCTCTCATGTTGTCTCAAATGGCAAGATTTCATTCTTTTTTTATTGTTGAGCAATAGCACATTGTATGTATGTACCACCTCTTCTTTATTCAGTCTGTCAATAAACACTTAGGTTATTTCCATATCTTGGCTATTGTAAATAATGCTGCAATGAACATAGGGGTGCATAGATCTTTACGAATTACTGTTTTTGTTTCCTTCATAAAAAATACCAAGAAGTAGAATTTCTGGGTCCTAAGGCAGTCCTATTTTAATCTTTTGAAGCACTTTTCATACTGTTTTATAATGGAATATTACTCACCTTTAAAAAATAATGTCATCCTGCCATTTTCAATAGCGTGCATGAGCTTGGAGGGCATTATGCTACGTGATATAAGCCAGCCACGAAAGAAAAAACCCATGTGATTCCACTTACGTGAGGTCTATGAAGTAGTCAGTGTCATAGAAACAGTGAACAGAATGATGGTGGCCAGGGGTTAAGGGAAGGGAAACAGGGAGTTGTTCCAGGCTGTAACGTTTCAGTTAACCAAGATGACGTGTTTTAGGGCTCTGTGTTACGGCACAGTGCCTACAGATGACAGGACTGGTTTGGACACTGTGTGGTTTTGTGTGATCCATCCAGTTGGGATGTAGACACTGGTCTCTGGCCAAAAGTAGATGATCAACAATTGAGAACTGTGAGAATAAAAACATTGGAGGAGAGGAGGAGAGGAGAGGGTAGGGAAGTGGATAATAGCTAGACTCTTTAAGCTTGGCTCTGAGCTGAGCAAAGGAAATCCAAAGTGATTTTGATCTGAGACAGGAAAATGATATCTCCATGGTCATCCCGCCAAAATGACACAGGTGCAAGAGCTTTTGTGTTGTTGTCGATTGCTTGTTTTCATTTGTTTCATTTTTCACCACTTAATTCCCAGTGCTGAAAATGTTGGTACTCTCAAATGAATAAGTTTATTTTTATCTGTTCAGTACTTCACAAAATACTGAAAGACAGTGCTTAATAAATGCCAGGTGCACAGATGGGTGTTTGGGAGCAGGATGGATGGACAAGTGGGGGGATACAGGAATAAATGAGAAGAAAAAGAACAAAGGGTATCTCAAATGGAATGAGGGCGAGAGAGAGAAACTTGCACATGAATATAAGAGCTACTGATGAGAGAAGGACGAGCATAAATTACTCTAACTCTTAATATCATGACACAGACAAGAAGAATAAACTGGAGACTAGGAGATCGAGAAGACATTTCTGATGCTATAGATTCTACTATTTTTACTATCTCTAATACTCACCATTGCCAGGCTCTTAAGGCAAATGTACTGCGTTTGACTCAAATGATGAGTCCTTCAGGCAGCTGGTCTGCCCCCCAGTTTTGTGACATTTCAGGCAATGTACATTTGTCCTGTATTCCTCACTGTATCAAGTCACTTGCATCAACGAGAAGCCATTTGCTTTAACTATATTTTCCTACATACTAAGCACTAGATATCAAGTAGCTCGAATATGCTGAACATATTCAGTGGAGTCAAATGAATGGTGAAATAGTAGAGGCTTCTGAGTGATTTGATAATGTTTACAATCAATAATTTCAGTAATATGGCACGATCTTAATTACATTCTCCAGAAAATAGATTGCTAGATGCCAGGCATTTTCCATGATAGGTGACCCTTTTGTACCTAAAAATTTGGCTGTCCCAATATTGGAAGCCTGATGGTTGAAATGGACGGAGAAATTGTGGAGAGAGAGAGAGTGGATTTCAACCTCCTTGTATCACAAGTCAGTAAAAAGCATTCAAAAAATCAAAGAAAAGAATTCTCGAGTTTCTACTTAACCTCAAATAGAGTGACCCAGTTCTTTGGGAAACAAAGAAAAAAATGGTTTAAAAACCCAAGCTTTCCTGGACAGGGTTACACATGAGGGTGGTTAAGAAGGCAGGCAATTCAGGTGTTCAGCAGGGTTCTTTTTTTATATAATTTTTCAAATACAGTTGAGAGTCAATATTATTTACATTCATTTCAGTTTTACAGCATAGCAGTTAGACATTTATATAATTGCAGGGTTCTTAATGCACCCCTTGAAAGAGGCAGCCTGCATTTAGCTCCTGCTGGAAGCTGTCCAAGCCCAGTGGGCACTGATCCTCACTGTCCACCACCTTCTGTCCCTCCCAGAATATTTCAGATGTTTTATTTAGGTTCTTATGAGCACAGAAACAAGCTGACATTCCTCGACTTGCTTCCATAGCCCTCACACACAGAAAATGATTCTTTCTCTCAAAAAAATTGGACAATTTACAGAAAGGGCTCTAACTAACCTCCCTCCACCTTATTCCACCACCCACCTGTTTACACACCACACTTGTCCGCCACCAAGTAGCCTGGTTTAGTCTCGTAGATGTCGATTTTCGCCTGTCATTTCTGGATGGCGGGCTATTATTTCATACAAAGGCTTTTGTCAAGAATCAGTCTTGTGGATTTTCAGAATAAGATGTTTACATTCAATAATTTCAAGCTTGGCCAGCTCTGAGTATCATTCTGTCAGGTAAACATGAGCCCGGGGAAGGACGACATGTGGACTCATTATAGGTAAAGGGAAGTTAAAAGGGTTTTCCCTTTCAGAGTTTATCCAGCCGGATTTATCATTGATCCCATAATTGCTTTAATAGTGATACATAATTCGGGGTGCATCTCCAAGCATCTCTCTCTCTGGTAGTTCTGTGGCACTAAAGAATTAACGATCATTTCGACTTACAATCATGAGGGCCGACACCATGGGCAAAGGGTATGCTGGAGACTTCTGTGCACACGAACCGACAAGCATGGTGTTGGCATCACCGTAACTCAATGCTAGGTTCTAATTGTAAATGAAATTTAAGATCAGCACGAAGGATCCGTTTTGGGGGGAATGCATTGTTAAGAACAGGCACACCAGTCAGATGAAGGAAGAGGCTGCAGCCCCTTAATAGCTGTTACCTTCAGGAGGAACTGGGGGCCTCGCATGCCGGAGGAAGCCAAAGTGTTGACTCACACCCTTGCACATCGTTTTTGGAGCAAGCATGAGAAGTGCCAACTGTCTTCAAGCAGTGTTTCTTAGTGAGTTCTCAGGGTTGCTCTTTCAATTGTTTGTTATGAATTGGGCCTCTCCCCAACCCACATGCTGAAGCCCTGAACCCCAGGACCTCAGAAAGGGACTGGGTTTAGAGACGTGGCTTTTGAAGAGGTCACCAGAGTGGCCCTCATCTCATAGGACTGTGTCCTTATGAGAAGAGGTGATGAGGACACAGACAAGCACAGAAGCTCGATCATATGAGGACATGCAGAGGGACAGCATCCACATGCCCAGGAGGGAGGCCCCAGGGGATACCAGCACTGTCCACAACTGGATCTCTGATGTCCAGCCATGAGGACCCAATTAGATAACATTGCATAAAAAATAGTCCCTGTTCTCACAATCGGCCAGGGAGATTGACTAGAACAGGTAAACATACGTGTTTCACACTATGAGGAATGGTTGTTATAGGCAACATTTTCCAAACTTATTTGGCCACAGATAATTTGGGGAAACTTTTAATAAATATCCTTTTGGACACATCGCCCTACACCAAGCACTCTAATTAATAGAAACACCCACTTACCGCCAAATACCCTCTGCTTGCATACCAAGTCTTCCTAGCATCCAATTCTGTTTTCCTAGGTGGAATGATCAACCACGAACAGAGCTATGAATAGAGATTCTGTCCTGGATGTTTTTGCAAGACACATCTTCCAACATAAATGGGAAAAAATTGCCTCTAAGTTGAAAATAACCAATGGAACGCCTCATAGTGTCACAGTGGTTTGAAGTTTACCATGCTTTAATAAATAATACTTGTTACACAAAATTGTGCAAAAGAACACAATTTTTTCCTTCTCTTTTTTTCTTTTCTTTTTCTTTTTTTTTTCCAGATAAAAAGATAGAGAAATAAGCAAAGCAATTTCAGGCAACACACTGGAGCATTCAGGAATATGACCCCAGCTAATACACAGACTACTCTGTCTAGGAGAATCAGTTAACTATCTGAATCTCAATTTTTTTATCCACTGAGTGAGAGAAAATACAAGGCACAGCTTTGTACCCATTAGGATTGAAGAGAGAATTAAATGAGCCAATAAAAGCAGGAAACGAGGAGGCTGAATAGCAATTACTTAGTAAGCGTTAGGCACTTCATCTTTATCACGCTTACCTCCACTTACTGAAAGGTACAGCTGGGTCCCAAGTGCTGTCAGCTGGTAGCCCATCTCCTGTGCTTTTTGTTGTATCTGAATCACACTTTTGAGACTGGCTGATAGGGGCTGTTTGCCCAGAGCTTCCTCACAGCTCAGCGAACTAATAAAACTGCTATTCTCATTCTACAAATAAAGATATGTACCATCAGAATCTAAATCTTCAACATTGGGTGCCCCCTACAACAATGTTTGAACAAACTTGGAACTTTAAAAACTTAAATCAAAAAATACTCTTGCCCATATAAGTGAGGTGATATGGTATTTGTCTTTCTCTGTCTAACTTATCTCACTCACCATAATAACTTCTAGGTCAATCCATGTTGTTGCAAATGGTAAGATTTGTTCTTTTTTATGGCTGAGTAATATTCCATTATACAGATGTACCACCTCTGCTTTATTCAGTCATCTAAGGATGGGCACTGTGGTTGCTTCCATATCTTGGCTGTTGTATATAACATTGTCATGTCATGTCAGGTGGGGACCAGACTCATCACGGGATCACTTCCTTAATTATCTAAATGTCTAACCACTGAAACTAATATAAAATAATATAAAATGTCACCTATAATTGAAAAAATAAAATAGTAATACTCAGAAGTTCAGAGACCAACGAAATTTATTAAATGTGTCTTAGTGAAAACAGCTAAACATTACAGAAAAAAAAGCTTATACTTGGCGTGGTACATTCCCAAAGTCTGCTTGATGATCCTCAAAGTCTCTAACTCAAATAGTTAGATTTTTAAAATTCATTTTGTGTTATAGTCTCCTATAAGAATCCCTTCTCACTTCCGCCCACACAGCTCACATCCATCACCCATGCTCCAAGTCTGCGTGCTCCTTAAGGAAACTATTACAGCCCATCACAGAATGTGCCTCTTAGAAACCAGGGGGACCCTCCAGCCCTCATGTGCCTCATCACCCAAGGAAGCTTAGGTACACTTTACAAATTTGCTTCTCTTTGCCAGACTTAAACTGGAGACCTTTCTGGAGCAAACGCAGGTCAACAGCATTCATGAAGAAGAGAAGCATCCTATTGCATCAGTGCAGCTTGAGACTTTAGGGTCTGGGTTACTCTGGGGTGGTTCAGAAGAAAACAGAATTTGTTCTATGTCCAAGAAGTAGAGCGACATAACAAGACTGGAGAAAATGTGAGTTGGAAGAGGCCTGTAGCCACGATGGAACTGAAAGTAGGCAATGAAATCAAAAGTATGCAAAAATTATGGATGTCTCACAGTTTATGCAATGGTAGGAATCATCAAATGGGGTTGATTGTACAAGAATAAAAAAGTGCAGCCCTTGTGATGAAAACCAGGAAGTCATGGGTGATGTTTAACATACCTTTCAGGATCGGACCAGCCCTGCGTTAGTGCCGGATGGCTGTGACACAGGTGGTACAGGTGGGTCTCTGTTCACTTGGTGTCACAGGACATCCAAGAACTGGGGACTTATCAAGCCTGTCTGATAACAAAAAGATTTTCCCAGCATCCAAAATGATGCCACAAATGTGGAGAACACCTCTGTGTAAACTCCCCGAAGGAAGCTGTCTGGACGAAGAGTGCCGATCTGCCTCGACAGACAGCCGATGTTGACGCAATGCGCATGGTTTGACCTGGGGATGCCTAGATCTAATGTTTATGGACTAGAACATGGTCTCTTGTAATGAAGAGAATGAGGAGAAACATCTTGCTTACATCCCGCTGGTCACTGTGGATTTATGAATCGTAGACTTACAAATAAGCAAACTATTAAGAGCCTTTCTGTGTGTGGCTGTCACGAATGGCTCAGCCCTCAGCCCCCAGTGCTGGGGGAACCCAGGTTCATCCACTGCTTCGCCTTGATAGTAACTTCTCTATTCCATTTCCTTATTTTTCCTGTATTACCAGTCACCCTTATGGACCTGTCCCTCTCCCCTATATTCCGTCTAGTGAGGATGCTTGGGCAGGCATGAAATGTGTTGCTGCCACGGAGAACTTCTTTCTGTAACACTCACATGAAGATTCCCCCTCATTTAACTTTGCTATTAATAACCCTTTTATATGGGTGCTGTTGTTGGACAACGCTTTTCACCCTACCCTACCCTGTGACATGGTAGGGTCACACTGAACACATTACTGTCTTACCATATTTAACCTATTTCAAGGTGTAGCTCAGTGCTCTGAGTGGCTCTTAGCACCTTCCTCTTAATACTCAATTTGACAAAATGCCGAGGCTCTTCTAGCTTGCAGGTGAAAGGTGTCATGTCCACTAATCCTAGAACCCATAAGAGTGTATTTAGTTGGGCACGGTAAATAAAGTGTTAATATTCTCATAATAAAAACAGATGAATTATCATCTCTAAAAAAAGAGGAAAAGCATAAACCACAGTGTTTTTCCTCTGACACAATTGTTTATATCTGTAATTGAAAAATTAATCTGTCTTCAGATTTCCCAAGGGAATTATAAGAAATTCTTTCCTTTAAATAATTTTTAAAAGCGCTCTGAGTAATTACAAATAGACAGTAGTAGTAAATAGCCTTTCCAAACTTTTAAGTTATTGAAATTCGGAGTCTTTAATTACTTGGCTGATGTTATGCAATGATAATCCCATTTTGTTTGCTCTTCAAAAAAGGAAGGTATGCGAAAGATATAGTCCCAAATTCATGATTACTTCCACTTTTCCTGCCTCATCTTTAGTATGACTCAGCATTTTCTATTATATAAGAGGTCTCATTCTTTTTTTTTTTTTATTCTTTCATTATTTGTTGGTGGTAGAAAATTGCATTTTAACCGTATAATTTATGCTATTTCAAATCTGGATTGAGGGGAATATCTTTGTTTTAATGATTATTTATTTCTAGAAAGACCATGTATGACTTTCCTAGGTAATTTTTTTCAGCACTAAGTAACTTCAAATTGATAATAATAGAAAATCTAAGAATCCTAGACAAATCACATTCCTTGAATTTGTATGTTCACTTAATGAATTTTTGAGACAAAAATGATCCAGTTTTACAAAATAATCTATATTTTCTCTTTCATTTTTCAGTTAATACAAATTTATTTATTGCCGATTATGTTCGTCTTATGCAATACTTTAAATTGATTTCATATGATTTTTTACGCAGAGAAAATCTTGAAAGGCAATGAATCTCAGTAAAAAATAACATATGTCCTCCTTATTAATGCACTTCTGTTCCTTGTTAGCTTTCACTAACTGTACTGATCGTTTATCTAAGGGTAGGAATCTACTTACCCAGAATTCACTGTGTTTGGTATCACTGTTTAAAACCCAGTTTGGACATATCTAACTCCACAGTGATGGTGGTATATAGGCAGTGTTTAGAGTCCTGTCATGTGTTTTTTTGAAGTGATGAACGGTGGTCCTGTCCCCAGAGCCTTTCTAGTTGTATGACCTGCCTGATAACAAGGATGGAGGTGACTGCCGCTGCTGGTTTGGATGGCATTTTTTTCAGGACACAGAACAGATAAAACCACAATTAATGCACTGTTGCCTTGATGACTACAAGCCACGTGTATCTCAGATCAGAATTCTTTGGGAATGCGGGCATTGAATTTCTGTGTGGTTTTCGATAGTTATTGAGTTTCCTAGGTGCAATCCACAGGTGGGATAACTAGACAGATAGTTATGACAAGGAGTATAGTTTCTCTCCTATTGAACAAGAATCACAAGGTTCACTTCTAAGAGACAATCAAATTTTGAGTTTACACCTGATGAAAAAATAACAAGGTTCACACTAAAACAATGACAGGGCTTAGTAATAAGTGCACATTTTTAATTAGTATTAACAGCAGCATTTTAAATGGGAGACAGGGAGAATGGTAGCAATCATGCCAGATCTTTTTTCCTTATCATTTCACGTGGTCTCTCTGCTACTTTACCTGGAAATGAAATTGTATTTTATGGAATGAAAAGAAATTACTGCCCCCTCCCCCCACACACAGAGTAAAACAATAGGAAGCATTCATTAAAATTTTTTTCCAACAAAGTGTTTATAATAGATGGTTGATGAGTGTGTCTTAGACGAAGTGAGTGTGGATAGGGAATAAAAGCTAGAGACAGATACCGTCCATCTTAAAGTGTGACATGAGAGAGACACGTGAATTTGTGATGGATTTCATACGAATTCTATTCATTGTTAGTTTTATAAAGGGCATTAGACTTGGACGACTGGGCCAAGCAAAAGTGAGCTGTTGGGGATCATTGCACCTGTGTAGAGCACTCCTTTGAAAGTGAGGCTTGGCTACAAGTATCATGGCTCCAAGTGGCTCGCCTTCTTTGAGAATGTCACATTGCGTAGCTTCTGGGTAGAGCATGAGGAGGACAGATGCACACGAGGGAAAGCTCACTCTTCAGGAGGTGGAAGTTGGTTCTACTGAGAGACAGGGTGGGAGAAGCACCACTGAGCTACTGAAAATGACAGCAGATAGGAATTCTTGGACCTCTGTTCTCTGCTTTTGAGTCCTGTGTGACGTGGGGACTCATGCAGGCTGGAGGCGGAGCAGAGCACAGACTGAAACCATGGCCCCGAAAGGCAAGGAGGAATATATTTTAAGTTCTGTGTAGACTAACACATGTGCCCACAAACTAGCTCTTGACTGTGCCTGTGGTAACACTAAATATCTCAATGGTTACAGTATACCACAGTGACCATATTGGAGCTGTCAACCCTACATTCTCCTTCAAAAAAAAGAAAACACAATAATGAGTCAAACCTTATTATTTAAGAGGATGAGTCTTAGGCAAGAGAAGGCTAGTCTTATAGAAATAAGGGACACTGAATGTTTATACGATTAAGCAATGTGTGTCAGAAAGTGAAAGAAGTTGCACAGAGTTATCTGAGTTTAAGAAAAGGAATCGTTTTGTGGGGGCAGGGGGTCAGGTGGATGCCAGCTTTTAGGCAAGTGTATCTGAGAGTGACAGTGGCCTCCACCTGCCTGCCTGTGGGCAGTAACTAAGAATGGATGCATGTGGACATGGTTTTCCCATTAGGAGAAATCATTCTGTCTGCTGTGACAATGAAGCAACAGTTTGATAGAAGACTCTTTTTCATCCTTGCCTTGACCTTGACGTTTGATGGCCGAATTTTCTGCTTATTGCTAAATCCCTCCAAACAATTGCCAGACATGAGGTGTGTAACTTAAACCCACAGTGTAGAAGTGTGCATAAAAGAATAAAACATATATTTTAATAAAGGATTTACTGGTCTGACTGATCAGCACCCCTAGCATATGCTCAGCAAGAGGTGTGCCTTCAAATGCACATGGATAGAACATTGTCCCTGCCACCTAGTAGAGCAGGAAAAATAAATGTGAGAGAAAAGCTACTAATACTATAACCTTTTTTTTGACAATGTAATAATGTTTTCTTGATTCTGTTTGTTTTGCACACAAAATGAAAGAATGGAAGATGACCCCTTTGCACTCTGAAATTCTGTGATACGGTAGGGCCTCATGATAAGTGTAATTATTTCACAGCTCAGAAGGGAAGAGAGCTTTGGGGCTGGCCCAGCTGCTGATGATTTTCATAGAGTTAGTGGGTATTGAGTTGGGTCTCAAATTTGAATACGTACTAGATGGACAGACAAGAAACCAGGAGCTTGCCAGAGAGCTGAGGCTTTCAGCAGGGAAGTCGGTCACAATCGCTTCTCCATGAAAACGCGGGACAGTCTCCATTCAACAGAGTGTGTCTGTTGAAAGTCCAATGGCCAGAAACACACACAGAGTGTGTTAGTGAGATTTCACATGGTCTTGAGTGACACTTTGACACGTAAATTCTTGACATGTAGGAATAGCAAGGAAGTGATGCTATTTGTAGAACAGTTAAAGGCAATTCTGCTCATGGAGTCTGCAGAAGGGACAGTGATGGGGAGATGTTGTTGACTGTGGAATTTTGCAGCTGCCTATTGGCTGTAAGGCGGCCGTAAGACCAAGAACTAATGAAGAGACCAGGACTGCTAACCCTGGAACAATGCGGGTTTGCACCCTGCAGACTCATTTATATGCGGGTTTTTTCAATAACTACCGCAAAGGTATTTTCTCTTCTGCAGCTCACTTTATTTTCAGAATTCAGTGTACAGTACCTATAACACACACAATGCTTCCTGTAACACTTCCGATCGGCACACAGCTATTAGTTAAAATTGGGGGGCGTCAAAGTTAGATGTGGATTTTTGACCATACTGGAGGGTCTGTGGCCCTGACTCCTGCCTTGCTCAGGGGTCAACTGTATGTGGAAAAAAGGGCAAGGTGAAGTTCCTCATAGGGAGAGAGACAAGAAACTTAAAAATATATGTGAAAGGTGGAGTGGTGCCTTTATAGCAGGGGAGAGAATCACGAATTGTAGAATCAGCATGTTCACTTGAAAGTGTATCGCCTGAACTGGCAGAGCTTCAGAAAGATGAGACGCAAAAAAATCCACCAAGAAAACAAGCAGGTAGATTTGTCCCCCAGCCCCACAGGGACGTGGTAGAAAGTCAGAGAGTGTTTGCCCGGTTGGAGAAAAAAAAAACACAAAGATGATCAATGCCTCAGTCCTAGGGACCTCTCGTCATGGTGCTAAGTGAAAGGATGAACTTCATGTGTCCAGCTAGCTCTGCCTTGGGGCACAGACAGAGAGGGTTTGGGTGGAAAAAAAAACAATTTATTTAACCTTGCGTATTGGCCCTGCATGAGCCACTAAGACCTACCTGTTGCATCTGTGACTGCCACACATAAGGGACATTTAGATGAATCTTATTCTGACCCGCCCAGCACAGTGCTCTCAACAGGTGGGAAAGCTGTCACCATGTTGTCCACTGACGTGATTCTCAAAGGCTGACCTAACCGTTTCCTTCCCGCCTGCCCAGGCTGTGTCAGCATTGCGGACTCTTGGGGTAACGTTCTTCTCCGTGGGGCTGCCCTGAGCATTGTGTGATGTTCAGTAGTGTCTCTGGTCTCTGGTCTCTGTGCACTAGCAGCCGGTAGCAGCCTTCCCAGTTAGAATGCTGGAAACCATTTGCAGATGTTGTCACGAACCCTGGTGGCACTGGGTTTGCCTTTAGCTGGGATACACAGCTGGACACCTGGCAGGTGTGTGAGAGTGAAGAGATCAATAAGCCATTTTCCCCAGAACCATAACTCTGAGCTTAGAATGTGGGTCTCTGCACCTCTCGCTACCTGAGGAGAATGGGATGAACTCGGAAGCCGTGACCTCCTGCCTGGTGGCCTCACTGAGCAAGGAAAGCCCTGCGGTGATCTGGGGACCTGAACATGCCAGGCATCAAGGCGTTGAGAGTGAAGCACTCATTTCTGCTGTGAACGTCACGTGGAAAAACAGTGTCACCTCTGAAATGACCACTTTCGTGCGCTGTACCTTTTCTGGGAAGGCTCCTTTCTAAGGCAAGTCCTGGGACCCTGTGTTCTGCGAGGTGTCTTCAGGAGCATCAGGCACAGTGTGAGCACATATGTTGTCACCAGGATGGTGGAGCCCCCTGCCCATGTTTGTGGCACACGCACTGGGGGCAGGGGCCCCAGCAGGCCAAAACTCGGCTGCACCCATGGCCCATGTCAGTGAATGAGCACTGAGAAGGGAGGCTTTAAGGTGAGGGGGACACTCTGAGAGAGACAGGGACTCAAAGGGTGGCAGGGACATTCCCAAGCCAGGGAAAGTGAGGCGGTGGGACACATGAACCAAGCCTGGGCACCCTCGGGCTGGCTGCATGGTGGGCATGAGGGTGTGCAGCCCGGCACCCCACGCCTCCGCATAACGACGCCCTTCGGCCTCCTTCCAAATCCAGACAGCTCCACAAGCCACTTGGGTGAATGTGATCTTTGGGGTACGGCGCCAGGGCAGGGAGTGCCCCGCCGTGTGGCTCTGGGTGCTGGATGCTGCGGCCCGGGCTGCACCAATCAGGGATCCCTCAGTCCGTGGTGCCAGCTCTGTGCATCCATTCCATGTGCAGGGGACACACATGTGCCTCTGCAGCCTCTGTAGCCCCTGTGCTTAGTGGAGCAGCCTCGGCAACGGGGGGATAGCTTTTCGGATTACCTCGAGGATGCGGCAACCTGTCTGTGCCACAGGAGATGAGCCACAAAGCTGTCACTTTTCCCTGCGGAGGGACAGTGGGGGCGACACATAGACGATGCCCTCCCCCTTTCTGCCCAATCCCCAAACTGAGATGAGACCACCTGGCACCTCAAACACCGCCCGTTGACTAGGCTTCCATCACCTGTTACTCTGGGACCCCAAATGGGCTTCAATGAGATCAACAGCATTCACACATCTCTGGCTGCATCTCAAGGCTCCCACCGTGTGATGTCTCTGCTCCCCCACCCCCAACACTTTCAAAGCACATCTCGGTCCATCCATCACACGTCCCCAGCTCCAGTGATGTTGTGAACACATCCCCAGTTGCGTGTGGAGCATGGAGAGTGCTAAAACATCCTCTCAGAAAACTGTCTCCTGCCAGCAGGACAGGGCAACATCCCTGACTTCCCCAGAGGGGGCACAGCCTCTCTCCTCCCATTGTGACGTTGCGGTACCAGTAGGGTTTCCACAGCAATGGCAGCCACGTTCTGAGGACAGGTGAGGGCAGGAAGCTACTGGCCTGGGGACTGGATACAGATGCGCTTGGGCCTTGAGATCAACAGCTCCATCCACAGGAGCTGGAGCCTCTAACATGGATGCTCTTCTAATCCCTGAACTCCCCAGATGGCCTAGAAGACTGCTGTGTCTGGGTCCCCAAAGCGCTTTCTCTAGTCCACTGGGACAGTTATTGTGGGAAACCCACACGTAGCCTGTGGATGTCACACAGAGGCAAGAAAAGGGGTGATTTGTAGAAAATCTGCAGGATGGATGTGGAGCTGATGCAATCTGATGGTGCTGAGCTCCTTTTTCCTACAGTCCACATGACTGCCCTCTATGTGTACCCCCACCCTGCAGACGAGAGAAGCTGTGGCCCCAAATACAGAGCCCACCCCTACGAGATCAACGTGCTTTCAAACACATAAAGCACAGGGAGAACAAAACAAAAATGAAGAATTTGTAGCCTATGAAGCTATTTCCTTTTGCAGTCTCCCATACTCATATTATCAGCATATGAGATAAAGTTATTTCTGGGTTTATTTAAAGATCAAGAGAGGTATAAAATTAACACACACTTGATAGATCAATAATAGCAGTTCACAGATCATTTCTTAAATGTCCAGTGACCACATAATTTTCCTGAACTTCTTATTTTAAAGCATCAGGAAACCCCCTGCACACAGATGCACATCACAAGGGCTGTGCACAGAGCTCAGGAGATGGGATCCACCCATGACTTCCTTCAGCCTCTGATCTAGTGAAGCTTGGTTTACACACGGCAGTTTTTCAGGAAGGCTGGCATACTGAAGTGAAGATAGCCGGGTTTGTTAACTGGTGCCAAGAAAAAGATTAGATAAGTAAAGGTCTTCTCTGAGACTTCACACCTGGAGGCGTAAGCAGTTGCTTAATTTTTAGCAAACACTATGCGTTTTGTCACATCGCCGTTTTCCACCACTGCATAATTTCTTGAACATTAATTGAATAAAGGGGTGATTTAAGTATGGGCGAAAAGTGGCAGCAAAAAGAATGTTCCTTTTGTTATTGTTGAGACTTGCTTCAAGGTCACAGAATAGTCGGGCCTGAAAATGACAGAGAGAAAAACAACAGCTGAGTTTATTTCAGTTTGGACCCAATCTCTTGGTGTTTGGTGAGATGCCAAAATATTTTTAAATGTGTCATCTGAGGCACCATTTCTGCTTTAATGGGGCTATTTGGGGGGGGAGGGAGGGGAGGAGGAGGTGGAAACTAACAAATATGTTAAGGAATAAGCTATACCCAGGATAAACATGTGCGAGTGGGACAGAAAAGGAATTATTATAATTGATCGATTCCAGCCCCTAGGTCCTTCCTATTTTCACATCTGCCATTATCTTAAAAGCTAATCAGCTGTCATTAAAAATCAGAATGATTAAGAATAAAACAGGTAGATAAGTATAGGCTATAAATCTTCCCACATTACATACTGTCTTAACGAGTAAGCAGATTGCTAAGCTGCCATTGGACTTTGGACTGTGGGTATAAATAAAACCATGACACACATCTCCATGTGCAGCACCTGACATATAGGTGTGGTCTTTTCGAAAAAGGTAATACTATTAAAAAGAAGGCAACAACAGTCGCAGCAAAAACAAGGAAAAGCTGCAGAATAACAAAGTCTAAGGAGAGGTAACAAAATGTAACATATGAGCCCTCAGGGGCCCTGGAAAGAAAGGTGTAGAAGGAAGAGAGAGGAGTCTTTATTCTTGGAACAAATAGGGACATTTAAACAAGCACTATATAGCAGATGATTTGATTCAGTTATTGTTGTTTTTCACATGTGAGAAGGAAACAGGAGAAAGTCCTTATTCTCAGGAGTTGCTCACTGCAAGACTGTGAGACTCAGAGCAAAACTGTCAGCATGTTACAAACCACAAAGCAATAACGTTGCCGCTGTTATCCTAAGTGGAACTTCTATTACGGTTCAGGATGATGCGGATACATGACCAGCGCTATGGGATGCTTTAGTCCCATCTCAGAGGTAGCGAGGCTGTAACCACTGAGAAGGTTGCTCTGAGTTCAAGCGTGATGGACAAGGACACAGGTGTGTGGGAGGGACACTCCAAATAAGTAAGGTGACACAGGGATGAAAAGTGGGATGATGGGGATGGAGGCAATGGAGCGTGAGGCCTCTTAGGAGTCGGTCAGAAGTCAGAGACACATGAAGGACATGAGCTTAAAGATTAGACTGGGACCCCCTAGGAAGGGTTCAAAATGAAAAGCCAAACTCCACGTGCTTAAGAGCCTAAGGACTCCATACTCAGAGTGCAAAGAGAAATCTAATGGCAGACACAAACTTAAAAAGCGAGGCAAGAAAAAGTACCTTGGTGTCAGCCTTGTAGCTATGAAGACAAGGTGAACTAATGGTACAGGTTCTGGTCCTCGCACAAATGCCTAGGATCCAGGGCCACTGACAGTGTAATTTCTAGTTGCTGGGGCAGAAGTTGGCTATGCCAGCCCAGGACTCGGGCAGAGAGCAAATTCTACCTCTCTCCACCTTTTTGGGTTGCTCACGCCTTTGACGAATTATGCGAGGCCCACACATGTTGGGGAAGGCGGCCTGCTTTCCTTATTGCACCCATTTAAAGGCTCAGCTAACCCAGAAACACCGGCTCACCCAAAATAACATTTAGCCAGGTATCTGGACGTCAGGTTGACACGTCGTAGACCCTGGTCCCAGCCTGGCTGGGTGTGGGTGGCAGTGTCCAAGCTGAGCTGGAACCATACGTTCCTACACATACTTCTGTGTATGTGTTCCTCCAATTCAAAGCTCTCATACACATCATCACATTTTGTTCTTACAGTACTAGGTGTCACTTAAATGGGCAACCTCTTTCCTGCCACGATCATGTCTTTCTAATTCTCTCCAGATGGGAAAACTCAGAGAGGAAGATTGGCAGTCAGAGACAAAAGCAGAATGCAATTTTCCATTACTGACTCAATATGACTGCTATGACACCACACTCATCATGCCAGAGAGATACTGTGAGCCGAAACTCCTGTGTCTGTGTTTATAGCATGGAGATAAGACCAGGCATCCCCCCAAAACACAGTTGCTATGGGAACAATTAGCTGTGATCCAAAGACCATGAACATCTAGTACAGGAGAAGTTCTGGGAAAACAAGTCGAGAAAATCATGGCGTGGATGGCGAGCCTTCATTTAGGCTGGGTTCATGCAGATTTCGTCCCTGACAGGGCACACATGTCTGGTGGAAGCTGTTGATGCAAATTGCCAAACGTATGTTCTTTTTTTAAAAGGCGTGTCTGGCTCTGAAATCCTTCGGGGACTGTGTATGAGCTTGTTGCACAGGTCAGGGGTAGGGTGCGAGGTGCTCGTTAACAGACATGTGAATATTTGGAATTGGATGCCCTGAAACATAGAGAATTTTCTCCAGCACTGCCTGTGGAGGGGCGGTGCGGTGTGTGGCCATGCTTGTCAACACGGGAGGCTTCTGAGTTTAGAAACTGCTCCGCTTAAGCCACCACCTTGTTGGAGAACTTATGGGGACCTTATGAGGCAGAAACCTCAACAATAACTGTGTTAAGTGCCATTGGGACAATGACCTAAATGATTTCTTTCATAAGACTAACTCCTGTGCAACCAAACCACGTTACTGGCAATGATTTAAGAGAGAAAGTATCACTAGAGCAGAACAGAAGTGACATTCTTTAAGTGACACAATGTTTTTCATAGGCTCTAGGGAAAGTTAAAAAAAAAAAACATTCACATACCTGGGGATGTCTTCTAAAATCGTTCAATGACATCAGCCAGATTGTACAAACATGCTCAAACTCATTTTAAAATGAGCCGAGTGCAATATTCACCACACACTCAAGGTTCTTTAGAAAACCATTCTAGGCCCATTTCAAGGTAAATACATTATTCATAAAACAAAAATGGTAAGGCGATATTCTGCAAGCTTCTTAAAGGGCCAGAGAGTAAACATTTTAGACTGTGGACTTTATTAATCAAGAAGCAGAGTTGAGCAGATTAGGTAGGTATGTCTATAAATGTTTAAAATTTAACCATGTGGAAGCATTTAACCCATTCTTTACTCACCAGCCATGAAAAAAATACATAGACAGCTACAAAGAGGTATCTTCTATTCTAAAGTGTCAAAAATGATTTAAATTATCGTCTGACTAGTGATTTTCATAGTAATAATAGTGTAGATCATCACAATCACTGCAGTTTTCGTGTTAAAGCTGATAGAGTCACATTACACATCACTTTGTTGATTTAGCTGAGTTTCTGCATCCCCACGGCCCCTCTGAGTGTTGTCCCAATTGGGAGTTGAGAGGATGAAACGAGCTGGATTTGGTTCATTGAGGATGGAAATGTCCATAAAAGAGACATGGTTTGTGGGATCAGCTGGCACATGAACGATAGCCAAGCAGCTCCGTGCCCTGTGTTGTTGACATTGCTCTCGAGGAGACAGGATTTAGAGAAAAACAATAGGCAACACAAAATTCCACTTAATCCTAAGAAGGATTTTCTAGGATAAGAGACGCATTGCCTGGTTTCCAGGACGAACTTTGGATGATGTTTTTGCATCTCGGTCCTGGACTGAGTAGTCTGTTTCAGCCATCTCTGAACAAATGCGGTTTCTGTGACAGACAGGTCAGGCCACTCACTGGAAGCCCGACCAAAACAAACACAAACTTATCTTGAGAATCTTATCCTAAAGAGTGAGACAGGAGACACTGTCCAGTTAAGTATTAAGTGTAAAAGAAAAAAAAAAGTAGGTCATGGAAACACTCATCCCACTGAACCTCCTAATTGACGTTCCCGAGAGAAACAGTGGACAATATGTCCCATGTCATCTGGACAACGTAGCAGGAGACAGAACATCAGTAAATACACTGACAGAAGACTTGTGACTAACCTCTAGATAATAACGGGGAGCGACTGGAACCCCCAGTTTCCACCAACACCTGTCTCAAGATGCACACAATTATGTATTAGGATTGACAAATTTATTTTACCATAGTATATAGATCAATACATGGCTTATTAATTAACATGCTAATTATAATTCTACTATATTAATTCTGGTTAACATAAGAATTAATAATTGTTTGGATTGTTTTATGCCAGGTAGCTTTCTGAGTAGGCTACCTTTTATTAACATCACAATTTAATCTTCACAATAGCCATGAGCTAGAAGCTATTATTCTTTCACAGACTGCTGATGCCTGGAGAGGCAAATGACCCCAGGCCTCCAAAACAAGCAAGAGGTGCTGAGTACCAGCAGTGATTTGATGCTACTGTTCCTTTACGAAAGAGCATGCACTGTCAGAAGCTGCCACTGGTTTCCACTTTTCCCCAAGTGTCCCATGGCACCTCAAGGAGCTGTGGATGCCCATGGCAATCTACCATGTTGAACTTGGCATTATAGCATCAGGGTTAAGTATCACCTTACAAGTGTTACGTCCATGCTCATTCTCACATGAACAAATCTCACAGGAGTTGCATTTGTGCCTCCAGTCCATGGGAAGAAGACCTATATCCTGTTTCTCTCATTGGCAATACAGACGTTTCAAAGGAAAAGTTTGGGTGTGTCTAAGCCAATCACTGAAGAGAGTCACTGAGTAGCCTTGGACCTCTATAAGCGGGCTCCTCTGTGGAATGCTCTGTATGTGTTGAATATTTTAAGGCTCGTTATCATCATCACCACATTCATCAGGATCTGTAGCTAATCAAAAACACTTTTCTGGCTCTACAAGGGCCGTGTGTTCATTTCAGAACATCCTGTGCTCTTAATGCATTTCTAAACACTGGTTCTAAGAGGTGATGGAGAAATGGGGGATCAGAAGTCAGAGAGCCACATCATGCTGAAATATTGAAAATAAGGGTTGATGAGATGTTTTGAAAACACTTGTTGGAAGACTGGGGAAGAGGAATAAGGTAGAAATCACTTGAAAATCACATAGCAATCACCAGAGAATCACACGGAGGTCAAGTGAACAGCTGGCTGAATTCACGTGGTAATCAAGGAAAACTCCGCAGGAATCTGGTGTCTACCAGGTGACTAGTCTTGTTGCTGTGTCTGTAGGTTTCAACCTTACCTCGTACAATTAATTAGGCTTTAGTCTCTGAAATGTCTTGCACTCGAGTATATCTTTTAAATGAGACCTACATGGTGTTATGTTTTCAAACACCCAGAAAACTTGCTTGAGTTCAAGTAGAGGACTGGGTCCTGTGCCATGGACTTTGACTAACTTTTTTCCTATTAAGAAGGTCTTGTGACCATAGTCCAAGTCCTCTACCTAAAGATCCCTTAAGTAAAGTTAGGCTCAATTCTGTGGGCCAAGGTCTCTTCTCTACTTTCTGAAAATAGAACCAAGGCTGGGACATGCTTCCAGGCTCTCCAATCGAGTTTTTACAAAACAGTTCAGGCTTTGTGCCAGGTCTCTTAGTGCCCAAACTATGTTCTCTTACCAGGAGAAAGGCTTGGTGCTGTAAGTATGCTCATCTTTTCATAATTGTCTCAAAGGAAAATTGATGACTTGAGACCAGGTTGTGCTGAATGTACTGTTATGATGACACAGAATTGGCGCCTTCAACCTAATTTCTATCATTAATGCTTAAAGAGAGGACAGTCTTGGAGCCATGCACCGAGTCCTCCATTCTTCCTCCTCCTTGTAAATGGATGCTTTGTTCTGTAGGGCAAGGTGTCTACAAGAGTTCCAGGAGGCAGAGGCCAGGCTTGATGTTTGGGAGCCTAGGTCTTCAGACTGGACATTGTTACCAATTGGATGGTCTTGACATTGTGGGTCTGGGTTTAATTACTTCAATTTAGGTGGTCCAGGCTTGGTTCAGACTTCCAAAGTCTTCATTTTATTTTTTTTCTTCTATAAAGAAAGCTTCTGCTTTGAACCTTGCACTCCAGGCAACATTTGTTTAGAGAGAACAGGCTTAGACTGTGGGCTTATGCCACCCTTTCAGTGCATGTCGGCAAAAGTTGGAAGAAATGCAGAGGGCTAATTTCTCAGATTGACTTCCTGGAAATAGGGGTAAGGATTGGAACTGCAAACTAAGGTTAGCACACTGGTTCTTAATAGGAAATGCAGGCTGGAGATGAGGTCCTAGGTTTCGAAATAAGACTCAAATTATATGAGGACAGGCTTACCCTTTGGGTCAAGTTTTCGTATCTACTAGTTTCCAGAGAGGACAGTCTTCCTTCTACTTTTTGTTAGATAAAGGCAGGCCTTGTGCCTTGGGTCCGTGTAACCAATCCACATCCTCACAAGAGACGTTAATGTATTGCTCCCTTTTTAGTCACGAGTGCATATCACAGAAAATTCATTGCAACACTGAATATTCACTGAGTATGCATGGAACAGAAAGTGGATGAGACGGACTCCATACTGAACTCCATTCAAATGCCATGTTCACATTACAAATCTTATTTGAGATCAACAGTATATGCAGCAGTCAATGATCTCCAACTGGCCTCTAATTTTGTCTTTTTTTTTTTTCAGGAAATCTGCCTTATGTCCATGGAGGCAGCAGTTGCACATTGGCGGGCTTGGTAATTGAGCCTGAGTGTGCTCTCAGGAAGTGACTGGATAGTGGTGAAAACAATAGCTGCCATTTTGCTGTCATGTAGGCAAAATGTTGGAAAGTACAGCTGCCTCAGAATTCTCAATAGAAAACCTCAGACTTCAAATTTTGAGAGGGGAGGGCTGATTGAGAGGGATTGGCTTAACTGCCAAAGTAAGAAAACTGAGATATTGATATTGAGGCTGTCACATCAGTGTGTTCTGAAAAAGGCTTGTTTTAACTTAGCAGAGGAAAATGAGAGGAAGTCACCTGGAAATCTCATAAGAAGACTTAGGGAATCTCACGATACTCATGAGGCATTCTGCTGGATTCAAGTGACCATCAAGAGACAGGCCTGAGGGCATCACAGGAATATCAAGTGATATTGGATTGATGGTATGGCACTCACTTTGGAGTGATCCTTCTACATTCTCTGGTAAAATTCAGATAAGCACTGAGAAAGTGAGATTGCCTGTGTAACAGCCACCTAACATCCTTTGAATCGAAAGGTCATGTCTGCATGAGATGATTCACTTGAGGACAGCGGCGTAGGGTAAAAGACAATTGCTGTGAGTTAACTCTTTTTAGGTTTCATCTGTAGCCAGGTAACCTGCTTGAACAAAATGGGAGTGACTGTTGAACATTACCTGCATCTATATTTGGAGGCTGAGACTGCTCAACGAAGCTACGTTAGAGCGGTGGAAACTGTTGGTGCCATTTTACTGTATTGTAGTAAAAATGCTGAGTCATTGTGAGTGTAACTCTGAATGGCTTCATGTGGGACTCATGCACTATTCTTGTATGCGGACCTTAGGCCACTGAGGTTGAGAGGGAATTGCTTAATGTTCAATGCCTCAATACTAAATATTGAAAATAAGAGTTTATGATATGAGTTTTGAAAACACTTTTTTGAGAATAGAGAAGGTGAAATAAAGTGGAAGTCACCTTAAAATCACTTAGAAATCACTAGGGAATCACGTGGAGATGAAGTGAACTGCTCTTGAGACTCACATGGAACTCAAGGTAGACCCCATAGCAATCTGGCATCTACCAGGTGATTAGTCTTGTTGCTGTGGCTTCAGGGTTTCACTTTACTTCATAGAATAAGGCAGGATTCAGAGCATGAAAGATTTTGTCTGCAAAATCTGAATGAAACAGATTTTGTCTAAATGAGACAAAATCTCATTTATAGTTTACACTATAAATGAGACAAAATCTCATTTATAGTTTACACTATAAATGAGACAGGTGTGGTGCTGTGTTTTCAAATATCCATGCAACTTATCTTAGTTTGAGCAGAGGACTGTGTTGAAGACAATGAATATCAATAGACTTTTGTTTTCCTACCAACAAGGTCATGTTACTGTGTGCCAAGTCCTCCATGTAAGGATTTGTTATAGAAAATTAGGCCAGATTCTGTGGGACAAGGTCTTCACTCTACTTCCTGGAAATAGAAGCAATGCTTGACTGTGATTCCAAGCTCCCCAATCGATATTTTTAAAGAACAGTCCAGGCTTTGTGCAACATTTCTTAGTGCTCACACTACCTTCTCTTACCAGGCAAATGGCTTGGTGTTGTAAGGTACGGTCATCTTTCAATAATTTTCAAAAAGGAAAATTGGTGATGTAGGACCAGGTTGTGCTGAATGTACTGTTAAGATGCAACAAGGTTGGAGCCATCTGCCAAAAAATCTATTTTAAATGCTTTCAAGGGTGAACAATCTTAGAGACATGCTCAGAGTCCTCCATTCATCCTCCTTCTATGACATGACACCTAGGATCTGGAGGTCAAGGTCTCCACAAGAGTTTCTGGTAGCAAGGGCCTGGCCAAGTGTTTGTGGACCTAGGGCTTTAGTCTGGAATTTGTTGCCATTTGGATGAGCTTGATGTTTTGGGTCTGGGGCTGTCAGCTCATTCCTTTTAGAATGTCCAGACTTGATGCATATTTCCACAGTCCCTGTTCTCATTTCCCTTCTGTCAAGAAGGTATTTGCGTTGAGCTTCAGACTCCAGGAGATATCTATTCACAGAGGACAGGCTTGTGTCTCAGAAAGAGAGAAGAGATCTTTTGGGCCAATTTCTCAGCTCTAAATCTTGAAATTAGGGCCAGAGATTGGAACTGCCAACCTAGATCAGCACTCTGTTTCCTGATTAGAAATTCAGGAAGATCTTAGGTCTCAAGATACGATTCTTTTCTTTTAAGACTGGCTTGCCTTTGGTTTAAGTTCTCCTTTCTTCTTGTTTCAAGATGGGACAGGCTTAGTGCATTGGGTTTCATTCACCCTTGTCCTTTTGTTAGGAAAAGACAGACTTTGTGCCTTGGGCCCATGTCACCACACTGCATTCTAACAAAGAATGACAGTTTTGCTGGTATGAACAGCAGCCTCCATTCTCTTTTGTTCTGAGATGTCAGCTTTGTTTGAAGGTCATACACTCCACATGAGTTTCTGTTCTTAGGGGATACCTTGAGTTTAATATGAGTAGTTGTTTGTCAAGTCTGTTATAAATTGGATGGTCTTGAACTTCTGCACCACGGACCTCCCCGTAATTCCTGTGAGGAGAATCCAGGATTGATGTCACAAGCCTAATTATCCATTGTAGTTTTCTTTCTGTAAAGATGTGCTTGTTGCTGTGGGCCTGAATATTCTTTTAGGAAAGACAATTTTAGAACCGTGGGCCCAGGTCACCACTTTAGAAAAGGCCAAAGAATTCCTGTGACTTGAGATCTCAGCTCAACCTCCCGGAATAGGTGAAGAATTAGACCAGCTAGCCAAGTCACCACTCTCACTCTTAACAGAATGTCCACAATTAGACCCAAGGTTCTAGTTCCTCAGAAAGATATTCTTACTAGAAGAAAGGCTGGCCTTGCAGTTTAAGGTTGCCAACATCCTACTTTTCAATGAGGACAGCTCTTTGGCTGTAGACCAGGTCTTTGTTGTATTAGTGTTAGGAAGAAACTGACTTTGTGTCATGGGTCTGGGATCCAGACTACATCATTAGAAGGGAGGACAGTACTTTTACCTGAACAGTAGTCTCATTTCTTTTCTGTAGGAGTTCATGCTTTTGATCTGTGTGCCATGCACTGCACGGTAGTTTCTGTCACAGGGTCTAGGATGTTGGTAATGTATGTCCTTAGACTAGTCTGTTCAAAATTAGACAGTGTTAAACATGGGAGTATGGCCCAGAGAGTCAGCACAGGTTCTTGTGACTGCCCATGTGTACCGGGTGCCTATCAAGAGACTGGACTGTATGAAACTCAGGAAGATCATGTGACAGATGGGGATGATGCAGTTCTCTCTTTTAATGATGAGTGCATATCACTTGAGAAAATCCACATAAACACTGAAAAGTCATTACTCTACATGGAGCAAAGATGGCTGAGACAGCATCCTAACTGTCCTACAATCGCATGTTGTCTCCACATTAAAATCTGATTTGAAACCTGCTTTGTGGCAGCGGTGGTGGAGGTGACACATTGCTGGCATTGATAATTGGAGGCTGAGTGTGGTGTGAAGAAGCGACTAGAAAGTGGTTGAAACAATAACTGCCATTTTGCTGTATTATAGAAAAATGCTGAGTTATTGTAAAGAAACTTCTTCATTGTAAAAAGGAAGACCACTTAACAATTTCTCTATATCAAATCACACTCTAAAATTCTGCAGTGGACTGGCTTAACCAACATGGAAAGAGAGCTAAGATACTGACATTGAGGCAGTTGCTTCAATGTGCTCTGAAACTGCTGTTTTAGCCTAGCAGAGGTAATGAGGTGGAAGCCACTTGGAAATCTTATAAGAAAGAATTAGGGATTCTTGTGATATTCACAAGGTTTTCCCATGGGATTCACATGACCAGAAAGAGACTGGCCTGAGGACAACATACGGAAATCAGGCGAAATTCAGGTGATGGTTTGGCACTCACTTTTGAGTTACCCTTCTACATCACTTGGTAAAATTCACATGAGCACTGAAAAAATGAGTACCTGTGTAACATAGTCATGTCTGAGTGAGAAGACTCACTTGAGGACAACGTATTATACCAACACACACTTGTTTTATGTAACTCTCCAAGTTTTTGACTGTGATCAAGAAACCTGCTCGTAGTCAATGGGAGCAGTGGTCGCACATCAACCGCATTAAAATTTGGAGGCTGAGTCTGAATGACAAAGCTACTTTAGAGTGGTGGAAACTCTAAGCTCAATTATTCTGTATTGTAGCAGAAATACTGAGTCACTGTGAACATTACCCTTAACAGTTTTGTGAAAGATCCACACTATTCTTGTAGGCAGACCTTAGGTCACTACTGTCGAAAGTGAATTGCTTAAAGGCCAATGACTCAATGCTGAAATATTGAAAATAAAAGTTTATGAGATGTGCTTTGAAAACACTTGTTTGAAAGTGAGGGAAGAGGAATAAGATGGAAGTCACCTGAAAATCACATAGTAATCACCATGGAATCTCACGCAGATCAAATGAACACATTGAGAGATTCACATGGGGCTCAAGGAAGACTCCGGGGGAATCTCGTGTCTACTCTACCAGGTGACTAGTCTTGTTGCTGTAGCCATAAGATTTCACTTCACTTTGTAGAATAAACAAGCCTTCAGAATGTAAAATGTTTTGCAAATGAGTTTACCTTGTAAATGAGACCAGTGTAGTGCTGTGTTTTCAAACATCCACCTAATTTACCCTTGTCCCAGGACAGGACTGCATCTTCGGTCATGAACTTCCATTGATGTTTTTATTTTTTATCAAGAAGTTCTTGTTACCATGTGTCATGTCCTACACCTAAGGATCCATTACAAAAAATTAGGCTAGATTCTGTGGGCCAGGATCTTCAATCTACTTCCTGGAAATAGGAGCAATGCATGACCGTGCTTTCAAATTCCCCAGTCGAGTTCCATAAAGAAAAGTTCAGGCTTTGTGTTAGGTTTTTTAGTGTCCACAGTCCCTTCTCTTAACTTGGGAAAGGCATGATGCTGTAAGTTATTGTGACCTTTTAATAATTGTCAATAAGGAAAGCTGGCGATGTGAGACTAGGTCGGGCTGCATGCGCTGATAAGATACACAGGGTTGGTGTCATCAGCCCAATAATCTCTATTGTAAATGCTTAAAAAATAGCACCATCTGAATTGTGTACCTAGTCATCCATTCTTGCACCTCATAGGAGATCACAACTTCCTTCTGTAAGCCAGGGTGTCTTAAAGAGTTTCTGGTAGCACGGGCTAGGCTGGGTGAGTGAATGTACGTCTTCAGACTGGACTTTGTTACAAAATGGAAGGTCTTGAGGTTGTGGGCCAGAGGCTGTCAACTAGTTCAAGTTAGGTGTTTCAGGCTTGGTGAATTTTTTTACTATCTGTTGTAATTTTTCTTCCATAAAGAAGATATTGCTGTGAGTCTATGACTCCAGCCAACATTTGTTCACAGAGAACAGCCTTGGATCTGTGACCTTGCACCACCCCTTCAGACTATGTCAGGGAAAGTGAGAAAATGCTGTGGCCCAATTTCTCAGCTGTACTTCCTAGAAATAAGAAAAGGAATTGGAACTACAAACCAAGGTCAGAACACTAGGTCCTAATTAAGAATGCAGGCAGGAGACAAGGATTGAGGTCTCAAGATACTACTCTCTTACATGAGGACAGGCTTTCAATTTGTGTTAAGTACTTCTATCTATTTGTTTTCAGAGATGACAGGCTTAGTGCATTGCATCCCAGTTTCTTTTATACTTTTTGTTATGAAAATACAGGCTTTGTGCCTTGGGCCTGTGCCACTGATCCACATTGTCATAAGAAAAGAGAGTATTACTGGTGCAAAGGGAGGCCTTTATTATTTTTTTGTTCTGTTATGCCAGGTTTGTTTATGGGTTGTGCTCCTCATGACTTGCTGTTAACAGTATATACCTTCCCTGTAGTCTAAATTGTTATTTTGTCTAGTCTCTTGTAAATTGGATGGTCTTCGACTTTGGTGCCTGGGGCTGTACTCTAATTACTTTGAGGAGAGGCCAGACTTGATGTCACAGGACTAAGTCTTTATTCTAATTTCCCTTGCATAAACATGAGATTATTGCTGTGGGCCTAGTACACCACTCAATTTTCATTCCAGGAAAACAGGGTTAGAACAGTGGGCTCGGGTAATCAATTTAGTCTCTGTTAGGAAAAGACAGAATAAATGCTGTGACTTGACAGGTATCCTCACAATGACTCAGTATTTTTCCAACAATACAGCAAAATGGCAGTTATTGTTTCCACTGCTATCCATTCACTTCCTTATAGCATACTCAGGCTCAATTATCAACGCCCCTAATGTGTGACTACTGCCTCCACAGACATAAGGCAGATTTCCTGACAAACAGACACAACTAGAGTTAATTAAAGATCCTTGATTGTCCTCATATATCATTGACCTCAAGTATGATATTTAACGTAGACATGACATTCAATTGGTGGTCAGTATGAAGTCTGTCTCGGAAAACTTCTGCTCCAAGCATACTAATGATTCAATGTTGCAGTGAATTTTCTCAGTGATATGCACTCATCACTAGGAAAGGAGTACAACATCATCTTCCCTTGTGAGAATGTGGATTGTTGACATTGGCCCAAGTCACAAGGCCTGTCTTTTCCTAACAAAAAGTGGAAGGGAGATTGGTCCCCAAGGCACTAAGCCTGTCTTCTCTGAAAACTACAAAATAGGAGAACTTGACCCAGAGGGCAAGCCTGTCCTCATGTAATTTGAGTCTTATCTCGAAACCTAGTACCTTGTCTCCTGCCTGCATTTCCTATTAGGAACAAGTGCCCTGACTTTGGCCTATTGCTAGGAAGCAGATCTGAGAAATTTGCCTGAAGTATTTCTTCTGTCTTTCTCCGACATAGCCTGACATGGTGGTGCAAGTCCACTATTCCAAGCCTGTTCTCTGTGAACAAATGTTGTCCGGTGTCCTAGGCTCAAAGCAAAAGCCTCTTTTATGGAATAAAAAATAAAATGGCGATTGTAGAAATCTGAATCAAGCCTGGACCAGCTAAAAAAAAAGTAGTTGAAGCCCAGGCACACAACATCAATAACATCCAATTGGTAACAATGTTCAGTCTGAAGACCTTGGCCTTCGTCTGAATATTTATGGCCTGGCCCCTGCTACCTGAAATTTGTGGACTTTTTGGCCTACAAAACCAAGCTGTCATCTCCTAGGAAGAGGAAGAATGAAGGACTCGGTGCAGGGCTCCAAGACAGTCCTTCCTTTGAAGCACTGAAGATAGAATTTGGGTCAATGGCGCCAACTCTGTGTCATCATAACAGTATATTCAGTACAACCTGCTCCCACATTACCAATTTTCCTTTCAGAAAGGTTGTCATACCTTACAGCACCAAGCCTTTCCCCTGGTAAGAGAACATGCATTGGGCAATAACAAACCTGGCACAAAGTCTTAACTCTTCTGTAAGGAACTCAATGGAGAGCCTGGAAGCATGGCCAAGCATTGCTCCTATTTTCAGGAAGTAGAGTGGAGATCTTGGCCCACAGAACTGAGTCTAACTTTACTTAATGGATCTTTAGGTAGAGGACTTGGGACATGACCTTCTTCTCGATAGGAAAAAAAAAGTCGATGGAAGTCCATTGCCCAGACCCAGTTCTCTGCTAGAACTAGGGTAAGTTTTGTGGAAATTTGAAAACATAACACCACTCTGGTGTTTTCAAAACACGTCTCATAAACTCTTATTTTCAATATTTCAGCATTGAGTCATTGGTCTTTAAGCAATTCCCTCTCGAAAGTAGTGGCCTAAGTTCCGCCTCCAAAAATAAGGCAGTTCTCCCACAGGAAACAGTAATGGTTATGCCCACTATGATTCAGGATTTCTGCTACAATACAACATAATGACATTTAGAGTTTCCACTGCTCTAAAGTAGCTTCGTCATTCAGACTCAGCTTCCAAATTTAAACTCAGTTAATGTGCGACCACTGCACCCATTGACTCTAAGCATGATGCCTGACCACAGACAAATATTCAGGGCAGTTACCTAAAGACAAGTTGTGTAACCTTATGCTGCTGTCCTCAAGCAAGTCATCTCATGCAGACATGACCTTTCGATTGAAGGGCAGTTAGGTGGCTATGCTACACAGGTCCTCTCATTTTCTGTGTTTATGTGAATTTAGGAATGTAGAAGAGTAACTGAAAAGTGAGCACCACACCATCACCCCAATTTCACATGAATTTTGTGTGTTGCCCTCGGGCCATCTCTTGCTGGTAGAGTGAATCCCAAGGAAAAGCCTTGAGAATATCGTGAAATTCCCTAATTCTCGTTACAATATTTCCAGGTGAATTCCACCTCATACCTCTTCTAGGCTATAGCAAACCTTTTCAGAAACACTTTAAAGAAACTACATTAATTTCAGCATCTCAGGTTTCTTTCCATGTTGCATAAGCCAGTCCCTAGAAGAATTATTAGTCTGTAGTTTCCTATAGAGAAATTCTTAAGCAGCTCTTTTTTTTTTTGCAAAGAAGAGGTATTCTCACAATGACTCAGCATTTTTCCTACAATAGAACACAATGGCAGCTACTGCTTAAAGCACTATCTAGTCTCTTCTTCAAAGCACACTTATCCTCCGATTGTCAACACCGCCAATCTATGATCACCACCACCACTGCCATTGAGCAGACTTCCAGAAAAACTGTCAAAACGAGAGGTGAATTAAACTTCATTGACTGCCCGTATATACTGTTGACTTCAAATTAGATTTGTAACGTGGACACAACATTTGATTGGAGGACAGTTAGAATTCTGTCTCAGGCACCTTGTGTTCCATGTATGTGAATGATTCTTCAGTGTCGCAGTGAATTTTGTCAGTGATATACACTCATCATTAAAGAGAATACTGCATCTTCCCCATCTGTCACATGATCAACCTGTGTTTCATACAGTGCAGTCTCTTAATGGGCACCCATTTTCCAAAGTTGGTCACGTGAACCTCGGTGTGTCCCTCGCTGTCATACTCCCAAGTTTAACACTGTCTAATTTTGAACAGACTAGTCTAAGAACATACTCACATTACAAATCCTAAATGTTGTGACAGAAACTTGTGTGCATTTCATGGCACACAGATTAAAGGTGTGGAACTTGCAGAAAAAAAGGAGACCACTGTTCAAGTAAAAGTACTGTCCTCCCTTCCAATGATGTAGGCTGAGTCCCAGGCCCATGACACAAAGCCAGTTTCTTCCTAACACTAATATAACTAAGCCCAGTGCTACAGCCAAAAGGCCTGTAGTCATTGAAAATTAGTATATCGAACACATGAAAACACAAGGCCAGCCTCTCCTCAGGTAAGAATATCTTTGATGAGGAAATAGCACCTTGGACCAAGCCTGGATATTCTGTTAGGAGCAGCAGTGGTGACTTGGCTTGCTCATCCAATTCTTTACCTATTCCAGGAGGTTGAGCTGAGACCTCAAGTCAAGGTATTTCTTCTGTCTTTTCCTAAAAGATACTGAACTGGTGACCTGGGACCACAGTTCCAAGCCTGTTTTCCTTGAAAGAATATTGAGTGTTGTCCTAGGCCCACAGCAACAAGTACATCTTTATAAAAGGAAAACTTCAATGCAGACTTAGGCCTATGACTTTAAGCCTGGATTCTCCTCACAGGAGTTAGAGCGAGGGACCAGGCTCAAAAGTTCAAGACCGTTCAATTGATAACAGACTAGAAAAACAACTACTCACACTAAACCCAAAGTACCCCCTAAAACAGAAACTTATGTGGAATGTATGATCCTCAAACAAAGTTGACATCTCAGAACAGAAGAAGGATGGTATTTGCCATTTATATCAGCAACACTGTCTTCTCTTGTTAAGATGTGGTGTAGTGACATGGGCCCTAGGCACAAATTCTGTCTTTTCCTACCAAAAAGCAAAAAGGAGACTGGGACTCAAGGCACTAAGCCTGTCCTCTCTGAAAACAAGTAGATAGGAAAATGTAACCTATAGGACAAATTGGTAGAAAAAAATGCTGAGTCATTGTGAGGATATATCTTGATGGTGGAAAGAACGGCTTCCTCAGAATCTCTCTACAACAAATCTTAGACTACAAATTCTGAGGGAGAATGGCTTAACCACCAAGGAAGGAAAACTGATATTGATATTGACGCTCTTCCACCAACATGTTCTGACAAGGCTTGTCTTAGCCTAGCAGAGGAAAATAAAGTTGAAGTCTCATTTAGTGAAACACCAACACTATTCTTGTATACAGACCTTAGGTCACTACTGTCGAGAGGGAATTGCTTAATAGCCAATGCCTTAATGCTGAAATATTGAAAATAAGACTTTATGAGACAAGTTTTGAAAACACTTGTTTGAGGATAGGAGAAGAATTAGGTGGAAGTCATCTGAATCACTTAGAATTACTAAAGAATCATGCAGAGATCAAGTGAACAACTTGCAGGATTCACATGAGGCTTAAGGAAGACCCTGAAAAAATCTGGTGTTAACCAGGTAACTAGTCTTTTTCCTGTGGCCGTAGGTTTGCACTTTACTTCATAGAATGAAATTGACTTCAGAGAGTGTGTAATGTTTTTCCAAAGAGTTTATCATGTAAATGAGACCGGTGTGGTGTTGTGATTTTAAACATCCACCCAACTTACCCTAGTTCCAGCAGAGGACTGTGTCCTCAGGAGTGGACTTCCATCGACTTTTTTTTTCCTACCATGAAGGTCTTGTTACTGTGTGCCGAGTAGTCCACCTAAAGATGTGTTACATAAAGTTAGGCTAGGTGCTGTGGGCCAAGGTCTTCAATGTACTTCATGGAAATAAGAGCAATGCTTGGCCGTGATTCAAACACCCCAATCAAGATTTTTAAAGAACAGTCAGACTTTATGCCAAGTATCGTAAAGCTCACACTACATTCTCTTCCTGGGCAAAATGCTTTGTGGTATAAGGTAGGGTCATCTTTCAATAATTGTCTAAAAGAAAAATTGGTGACATTGGACCAGCTTGTGCTGAATGTACTGTTAAGATGACACAGGGTTGGTGCCATTGGCCCAAATTTCTATCGTAAATGCTTTAAAGGGGGGACCATCTTGGAGTCGTGATCTGAGTCCTCCATTTTTCCTCTTTCTAAAAGATGACAGCTAAGTTATATAGGCCAAGGTCTCCACAAGAGTTTTTTTGGTAGCAAAGGTCAGGCCAAGTGTTTGTGGGCCTAGGTCTTCAGTCTGAATTTTGTTATCAAATAGATGATCTTGATCAAGATCTTGATGATCTTGAGCCTGAAGCTATTTACTTTTAGGGTGTCCAGGATTGGTAAAGATTTTCACAATCTCTGTTCTTGTTTCCCTTCCATCAAGAAGACTTTTGCTGTAAGCCTAGGATTCCAGGTGACATCTGTTTACAGAGGACAGGCTTGGAACTGCGGGATTATTCCACCATTTCTGTCTCTGTCTGGGAAAGATAGAAGATATATTTTGGGCCAATTTCTCAGCTCTAATTCTTGAAAATAGGGGAAGGAATTGGAACTGCAAACCAAGGTATGCACTCTGGTTCCTGTTTAGAAATTCAGGAAGGAGACAAGGTCCTAGGTCTTGAGATCAGATTCTCTTTCTTTAGGACCAGTTTGTCCTTAGGTTACAATCTCCTATCTTCTTGTTTTCAGGAGGACAGGCTTAGTGCCTTGGGTCCCAGTCTTCTTTGTCTTTTTTGGTAGGAAAAGGCAGAATTTGTGCCTAGAGCCTATGTCACCATACCATATCTTAACAAGGGAATTATGTGTTGCTGGTATGAATGGAAGCCTCCATTCTTTTTTTGTTCTGAGATGTCAACTTTGTTTGAGGATCATACACTCCACATGAGTTTCTGTTCTTAGACGATACCTTGGTTTTAGTGTGAGTAGTTGTTTTTCTAGCCTCTTATCAATTGGATGGTCTTGAACTTCTGTGCCTGGGCCCGCATTCTAATTCCAGTGAGGAAAGTCCATGCTTGATGTCATAAGCCTAAGTCTCCATCATAGTTTCTCTTCTGTAAAGACTAGCTTGTTGCTGTGGTCCTAGGACAACTCTAAACATTCTTTCAGAAATGACAGGCTTAGAACCATAGGCCCCGGCCACCACTTTAGTGTCTGTTAGGAAAAGACAGAAGAAGAAGTGCCGTAGCTTGAGGTCTTAGCGCAACCTCCTGGAATAGGTGAAGAATTGGACCAGCAAGCCGAGTCACCATTCTCCTCCTCAATAAATGTATTCTCACCAGAGGAGAGGCTGGCCTTGTGGTTTAAGTCTTCAATATCCTACTTTTCCACAAGGACAGGCTTTTTGCTGTAGACCAGAGCTCCATTGTATTAGTGTTAGGAAGAAACTGACTTTGTATCATGGGCCCGGGATTCATTCTACATCATTGGAAGGGAAGACAGTGCTTTTACCTGATCAGTGGTCTCCTTTCTTTTTGTAGGAGTCCACGGCTTTGATCTGTGTGCCACGAACTGCACATAAGTTTCTGTCACAGTGTCTAAGATTTTAGTAATGTTAGTATGGCCTTAGAGTAGTCTATTCAAAATTAGACAGAGTCAAACTTGGGAGTATGGCAGAGAGGGACACAGCACAGGTTCACGTGACCTCCCTTGGAAAATAGGTGCCTATCAAGAGACTGGACTGTATGAAAGACAGATCATGAGACAGATGGGGATGATGAAGTTCTCCCTTTTAATGGTGAGTGCATAACACTTAAGAAAATTCACATAAACACTGAGAAGTCATTAGTCTACGTAGAGCAGATGGTGACTAAGACAGTCTCCTAACTGTCCTCCAATCAAATGTCATGTTCATATTACAAAACTAATTTGAAATCAATGGTATATGCAGGCAGTCAATGAATGTTAATTCACCTCTGGTTTTGACTCTTTGTCAGGAAACTTGTTTTATGACAGTGGTAGCAGTGGTCACACAGTGGAGGCATTGATAATTGAAGGCTCAGTATGCTGTGATGAAGTGACTGGATAGTGCTTTGAAACAAGAGCTGCCATTTTGCTCTATTGTAGGAAAAACACTGAGTCATTGTGAGAATACCTCTTCATTGGGACAAAAAAAAGCCACTTAAGAATTTCTTTATAGCAAACCACATAAAAATTCAGGGAGGGACTGGCTTAGCCAATGTGGAAATAAAGCTGAGATACTGACATTGAGGCAGTTTCTTCAACATGTTCTAAAAAGGCTTGTTATAGCCTAATAGAGGTAATGAGGTGGAAATCACCTGGAAATCTCATAATGAGAATTAGGGAATCTTGTGATATTCACGAGGATTTTTCCACGGGATTCACATGACCAGCATTAGACTAGCTTGTGGGTAACACACGGAAATCACGTGAATTTGTTGTGATGGTGTGGTGCTCACTTTTGAGTTACCCATCTACATTTCTTGGTAAAATTCACTTAAGCGCTGAGATAGTAAAAATACCTGTGTAACATAGCCACCTAATAGTCATTCAATTGAAAGATCATGTTTGCATGAGAAGAGTTCCTTGAGGACAGTGGCATAGGGTAACACAACTTGTCTTTAGGTAATTGTCCTGAAATTTTGTCTGCGGTCAGGCAAAATGCTTGTAGTCAATGGGAGCAGTGGTCACACATTACCTGTGTTTAAATTTTTAAGCTGAGTCTGAATGACAAAGCTACTTTAGAGCAATGGAAACTCTAAATGCCATTATGTTGTATCATAGCAGAAATGCTGAATCATTGTGGGCATAACCGTTAATGTTTCCTGTGGGAGACCCACTCTATTCTTGTAGAAGTACCTTAGGCTAAGAGGGAAGTGCTTAAAGGCCAATGACTCAATGCTGAAATATTACAAATAAGAGTTTATGGGACATGTTTTGAAAACACATGTTTGAAGATAGGGAAAGAGGAATAAGGTGGTAGTCACCTGAAAATCACATAGCAATCACCAGGGAATCACACGGAAGTCAAGTGAACACCTGGTGGGATTCACGTGGTAATCAAGGAAGATCCCAAAGGAATCTGGTGTCTACCGTGTGACTAATCCTATTGTTGTGGCTGTAGGTTTTCCCTCTACCTCTTACAGTGAATCAGGCTTCATTCTGTAAAATCTTTTGCACTCCAACGTACCCTGTAAATGAGACCTACATGGTGTTATGTTTTCAAATGTCCACACAACTTATCCTAGTTCCAGCAGAAGACTGGGTCTGGGCCGTGGACTTCCATCGATTTTTTAAATTCTTATCAAGAAGAAGGTCTTGTGATGGTGTTCCAAGTCCTCTACCTAAAGAGCCATTAAGTAAAGTTAAGCTAGATTCTGTGGGCCAAGATCTTCACTCTATTTCCTGGAACTAGGAGGAATACTTGGCTGTGATTCAAGTGCCCCAATCGAGTTTTTTTAAAGAACGGTCCAGACTTTGTTCCAGGTTTCATAGAGCCCACACTATATTCTCTTCCCAGGTGAAAGACTTTGTGGTATAAGTTATGGTCACCTTTCAATAATTGTCTAAACAGAAAATTGGTGACATGGAACCAGCTTGTGCTGAATGTATTGTTAAGATGACACAGGGTTGGTGCCATCGGCCTAGATTTCTATCTTAAATGCTTCAAAGGGAGGACAGTCTTGAAGCCGTGCACTGAGTCCTCCATTCTTCCTCCTCCTAGGAGATGACAGCTTGGTTTTGTAGGCCAAGGTGTCCACAAATTTCAGGTAGCAGGAGCCAGGCTGTATGTTTGTGGGCCTAGTCTTCACACTGGACATTGTTACCAATTGGATGGTATTGACGTTGTGTGTCTCAGTTTTAACTACTTTTTTTTAGCTGATTCAGGCTTGGTTCAGATTTTCACAATCTCCATTTTATTTTTTTCTTCCATAAAAGAGGCTTTTGCTTTGAGCCTAGGATATCATGCAACATTTTTCTCAGAGAACATACGTGGAAGAGTGGGCTTATGCCACCATTTTAGGTTATGCTGGAGAAAGTCAGAATAAATTTTGGTGGCAAATTTCTCAGATCTACTTCCTAGAAATATGGGTAGGGATTGTGACTGCAAACCGAAGTAAGCACACTGGTTTCTAATAGGAAATGCAGGCAGGAGGCAAGGTCCTAGGTGTCAGGAAAAGACTCAAATTACATGAGGACAGGTTTGTCCTATGGATTAAGTTCTCCTATCTACTAGTTTTCAGAGAGGACAGGCTTAGTGCCGTGAGTCCCAGTCTCTCTTCTACTTTTTGTTAGGAAAAGACAGGCCTTGTGCGTTGGGCCAATGTCACCAATCCACATTCTCACAAGGGAAGATGATGTTGTGCTCCCTTTGTAGTGATGAGTGTATATTACTGAGAAAATTCACTACAACAGTGAGAAATCATTAGTATATGTGGAACAGAAGGTTCCCGAGACATACTCCATACTGACCACCAATCAAATGTCATATCCACACTAACAAATTGTACTTAAGATCAACAGCATATGGGAACAGTCAATGATCTTTAATTCAACTCCAGCTGCATCTGTTTGTCAGGAAAACTGTCTTATGTCCGTGGAGGCAGCAGTCGCACATTGGCAGCATTGATAATTGAGCCTGAGTGTGTTATGAGGAAGCGAATGAATAGCAGTGGAAACAATAACCACCATTTTGTTGTATCATTGGTTAAATGCTGAATCATTGTGAGGATACTTCTTGATAGAAAGAACTGCTGCTTCAGGATTTCTCTATAGCAAAACTTGGACGAAAAATGCTGAGAGGGACTGGCTTGACCACCATTGAAAGAAAACAGAGATATTGACATTGAGGCTGTTCTATCAATGTGTTCTAAAAAGTCTTTTTTTTTTTTTTTTAGCCTATAAGAGGAAAATGAGGTGGAAGTCACCCGGAAATCTCACAACCAGAATTGAGGTATCTCACGTTACTCACGAGGTTTTGCATGGGGTTCACCTGACCATCAAGAGACAGGCCTGAGGGCATCACGAGGACAGTACATGTTATTGGGTTGATGGTGTGGTGCTCAATTTTGAATTACCATTCTACGGTTTTTGATAAAATTCACATAAGCACTGAGAAAATGATAGTACCTTTGTAACATAGCCCCCTGAAGGCCCTTCAAATGAAAGGTCATGTCTGCATGGGAAGATTTGCTTGAGGACAATGGTGTAGGCTAACCGACAATTTTTGTTAGTTAATTGGACTTAGGTTTCGTCTGTGGTCAGGACACCTGCTTGAACGCAATATGAGTGGCTGTCGAACATCAACCATGTTGATATTTGGAGATTGAGACTGCTTTACAAAGCTACTTTAAAGTGGTGGAAACTATAGGCACCATTTTGCTGTATTGTAGCAAAAATTCTGAGTCATTATGAGCATAAGTCTTAACTCCTTCATGTGGGGCTCCCACATTCTTCTCGTATATGCACCTTAGGCTACTACTGTTGAGAGAGAATTGCTTAACAGCCAATGCCTCAGTGCTGAAATATTGAAAATAAGAGTTTATGAGACAAGTTTTGAAAAGACTTGTTTGAGAATCAGGGAAGTGAAATAAAGTGGAAGTTGCCTGCAAATCACTTAGAAATCCTGGGGAATCATGTAGAGATCAATTGAACACCTGGCAGGATTCACATGGGGTTCATGGATGACTCCACGGGAATACGATGTCCACCAGGTGACTAGTCTTGTTGCTGTGGCAGTAGTTTTTCACTTTACTTCATAGAATGAACCAGGCTTCAGAATGTGAAATGTTTAGAAAATGAGTTTACCTTGTAAATGAGACTGGCATGGGGTTGTGTTTTCAAACATCTGCTATTTCCAGCAGAGGACTACGTCCAAGCCATGGGCTTCCATCAACTTTTTGTTTCCTACAAAGAAGATCTTGTCACTGTGAGTCAAGTCCTCCACCTATGGATTCATTATGTAAAGTTAGGATAGATTCTGTGGGCTAAGGTCTTTACTCTATTTTCTGCATATAAGAGCAATGCTTGGCAGTGATTTCAAGCACCCAAATTGACATTTTTAAAGAACAGTCCAGGCTATGTTTTAGGTTCTTAGTGCCCACATTATCTTCTCTTATCAGGTGATAAGCTTTGGGCTATAATGTATGGTCACCTTCAAATAATTTTTGAGGAGGAAAATTGGTGACGTAGGACTAGATTGTGCTGAATGTACTGTTATGATGAAACAGGGTTGGTGCCATTGGCCCAAATTTCTATCATAAATGCTTTAAAGAGCTGACAATTTATGATCCATGCACTAGATCCTCCATACTTCCTCCTACTAGGAAATGAGAGAATGATTCTATAGGCCATGTAGTCCACATGAGTATTAGGTAGCGGAGACCAGGCTGGTTGTTTGTGGGCCTAGGTCATCAGTCTGAACATTGTTACCAATTACATGATCTTGACATTGTGGGCCTTAGGCTGTCAACTAGTTCCTTTTATGATGTTCAAGCTTGGTGCAGATATCTACCATCTCTGTTCCTGTTTCCCTTCTATAAAAGAAAGGCTTTTGCTGTGAGCCTAAATCTTTAAGAGAATTCCGTTCACAGAGAACAGACTTGGAAATGCTGGCTTACACAACCTATTCAACCTCTGCTGGGAAAGACAGAAGATATCTTTTGGGTCAATTTCTAAGCCCTAATTCTTGAAAATAGGGGAAGTGTTTGGAACTGCAAACCAAGGTCAGCACTCTGGTTCCTGATTAGATATTCAGGCAGGAGACAAGGCTATAGATTCTCTTCTTTTAGGACATCCATGCCCTGTAGGTTAAGTTCTCCTATCTACTTGTTTTCAGAGAGGACAGGCTTAGTGCCTTGGGTTCTAGTCTCCCCTGTCCTTTTTGCTGGTATGAACAGAGGCCTCCGTTCTCTTTTTTTCTGAGATGTTCACTTTATTGCATGGTCATACACTCCACATGAGTTCCTCTTCTTAGGGGATACTTTGGTTTTAGTGTGAATAGATGTTTTTCAAGTCTGTTATAAATTGGTTTATCTTGAACTTCTGCTCATGGGCCCGCACTCTAATTTTTGTGAGGAAAATCCAGGATTGATGTCACAGGCCTAAATCTCCATTGTATTCTTTCAGGAAAGACAAGCTTATAACCATGGTCCCAAGCTACTACTTCAGTGTCTATTATAAAAAGACAAAAGAATTTCATTGATTCAAGATCTTAACTCGACTTCCTGGAATAGGTGAAGAATTGGACCAGCTAGCCAAGTCACCATTTTTGCTCCTAACAGACTGTCCAGGCTTGGAGCCAAGGTTCTAGTTCCTCAAGAAAATATTCTTACCAGAAGAAAGTCTGGCCTTGCAGTTTAAGGTCTCAAATATACTATTTCTCACCAAGGAGAGGCTTTTTGGCTGTGGACCAGGGCTCCATTGTATTAGTGTTAGGAAGAAACTGGTTTTGTGATTTGGGCCCGGGATCCAGCCTATATCATTGGAAGGGAGGACTGTACTTTTGCCTGAACAGTGGTCTTTTTTCTTTCTGTAGCAGTCCATGGCTTTGATGTGTGGGCCATGCACTGTGCATAAGGTTCTATCACAGGGTCTAGGATGTTTGAAATGTGAGTATGTCCTTAGACTAGTCTGTTCAAAATTAGATAGTGTTAAACATGGGAGTAGAGCCCAGAGTGAGTCACCGCAGGTTTATGTGACCACCCATGGGAAACTGATGCCCATCAAGAGATTGGACTGTATGAAGCACAAGGAGATGGTGTGACAAATGGAGATGATGCAATGTGCCCTTTTAATGATGAGTGCATATCACTTGGGAAAATTCACATAAACACTGAGAAGTCATTATTCTATGTGGAGCACAGGTGGCTGAGATAGCATCTTAACTGCCCTCAAATCAAATGTCGTCTCCACATTAAAATCTAATTTGAAATCAATGATATATTCTGGAAGTCAATGATATTTAATTCACCCCTGGTATTGACTGTTTGTCAGGAAACCTGCTTTGTGGCTGAGTGTGGTGTGAAGAAGTGACTGGAAAATGGTTAAAACAATAACTGCTATTTTGTTCTGTTGTAGAGAAAATGCTGAGTTATTGCAAGGATACCTCTTCATAGCAAAAAGAACAGCTGCTTAAGAATTCCTCTATAGCAAACCACAGACTAAAACTTCAGTGAGGGACTGGCTTAACGAACTTAGAAATAAAACTGAGATACTGACTTGAGGCAGTTTCTCCAACATATTTTGTAAAGGTTTGTTATAGCTTAGAAAATTTAATGGGGTGGAAGACACCTGGAAATCTTGTAACAAGAATTAGAAGATCTGGTGATATTCACAAGGAATTCCTTGGGATTCACGTGACCAGCAAGAAACTGGCCTGAGGACAATGTACAAAAATCACAAGAAATTGGAGTGATAGTATGGCTTTCACTTTTCAGTTACCCTTCTACATTCCTTGGTAAAATTCACATAAGCACTGAGAAAATGAGAGTAGCTGTGTAACATAACCACCTATCAGCCCTTCAATAAAAAGGTCATGTGCTCATGAGAAAACTAACTTGAAAACATTGGCAAGGCTAACACACACTTGTCATTAGGTAACTGCCCTGAGGTTTTGTCTGTGATCAGCAACCTTCTTGTCATCAATGGGAACAGTGGTTGCATATTATCTACATTGATATCTGGAGGATGAGTCTGCTTAACGAATCTACTTTAGAGCCGTGGAAACTATAGGCTCCATTATGCTATATTGTAGCAAAAATGCTGAGTCATTGTGAGCAGAACTCTTAACGGCTTTTGTGGGACTCCTGCACTATTCTTGTACGCGGACCATAGGCCACTACTGTTGAGAAGGAATTGCTGTATGGCCAGTGCCTTAATGGTGAAATATTGAAAATAAGAGTTTATGAGAAGAGTTTGAGGACAGAAGAGAAATCAGGTCATAGTCATGTGAAAATCACTTAGAAATCACTAGGGAATCATGTGGAGATTAAGTGAACACCTGGTGGTATTCAGGTAGGGATCAAGGAAGAATGTGCAGGAATCTGGTGTTTACCTGGTGACTAGTCTTGTGGCTGTGGCTGTAGATTTTCACTTTAATTCATATAATGAACCAGACTTCGGAGCATAAAATGTTTTGCAAACAAGTTTACCTCGTAAATGAGACCACCGTGGTGTTGGGTATTCAAACGTCTACCCAATTTACCCTAGTTCCAGATGAGGACTGTGTCCTTTGCCATGGACTTCTATAATTTTTTTTTACCAAGTGGGTCTTGTTAACATGTGCAACATCCTCCATCTATGGATCTGTTATGTAAAGTTAGGCTAGAATCTTTTGGCCAAGGTCTTCACACTTCTTCCTGTAAATAGGAGCAATGCTTGGCCATGATTCCAAGCTCCCCAATCGAATTTTTAAAGGACAGTTCAGGATTAGTTCCAGGTTTCTTAGTGCCCACATTACCCTCTATTACTAGGTGAAAGGCTTAGTGCTGAAGGGTATGGTCACCATTCAATAATTTTTTAAAAAGAAAAATTGGTGGCATGGGACCAGGTTGTGCTGAATATACCATTAGGATGACACAGGTTTGCTGCCATCAGCCTAAATTTCTATTGTAAATGCTTTAAAGGGAGGACAATCTTGGAGCTGTGCTCTGAGTCCTCCATTCTTCCACCTAGGAGGTGACAGCTAGGTTGTGTAGGCCAAGGTCTTCACAAGTGTTTCTAGCATTAAGGGTGAGGCTAGTGTTTTGGGGCCTAGGTCTCCAGTCTAGAATATCTTACCAATTGGATGATCTCGATGTTGAGAACCTGAGGCTGTTAGCTAGTACTTTTTAGGGAGTCAAGGCTTGGTGCGGATTTCCATAGTCTCTGTTCTTGTTTCCCTTCCATAAAGAAAGCCTTTGCTGTGAGCTTATTTCTCCAGGTGATATCTTTTCACAGAGGACAGGCTTGAAACTGTAAGCTTACTCCACAGTTTCAGCCTCTGTCTGGGAAAGATAGAAGATATCTTTTGGGCCAATTTCTAAGCTCTAATTCTTGAAAACAGGGGAAAGGATGTGAGCTGCAAACCAAAGTCAGCACTCTGTTTCTTGATTAAAACTGCAGGTAGGAGACAAGGTCCTAGGGCTTGAGATTAGTTTATCATTCTTTAGATCAGTCTTGCCCTATGCATAAGTTCTCTCATCTACTAGTTTACAGAGATGACAGGCTTAGTGCCTTGGGTCCCAGTCTCCTTTGTCCTTTTTGTTAGAAATAGAGTCTCCGTGCCTTGGGCCTGAGTCACTAATATACATTCTCACAAGGGAAAATGGTGTAGTGCTTTGTTTGTAGTGATGAGTGCATATCACTGAGAAAATTCACTGCAACACTGAGAAATTAATATTATGCATGGAACAGAAGGTGACTGAGACAGACTATATTGACTTCCAATCAAATGTCATATCCAGGTTACAAATCTTACTTTATTCAATAGTATATGAGAGCAGTCGATTTTCTTTAATTCTCCACTAGTTTTGTCTATTTGTCAGTAAATCTGCCTTATGTTCATGGAGGCAGCAGTTGCACTTTGGTGGAGTTGATAACTGAGCCTATGTGTGTGCTGTGAGGAAGCAACTGGATAGTGGTTGAAACAATAGCCACTATTATACTGTACAGTAGGAAAATGGCTAGGTCATTGTGAGGATACCTCTTGATGGCAGAAAGTATAGCTGCCTCAGAATTTCTCTATAGCAAACCTCACACTAAAAATTCTGTGAGGGACTGGCTTCACCAGCACAGAAAGAAAGCTGTTATACTGACATTGAGGCAGTTGCTTCAACATGTTTTGAAAAGGCTCGTTTTAGTCTAACACAGGTAATGAGGTAGAATTCATCTGGAACTCTTGTAACAAGAAAGAGGGAATCACGATAATAACGATGCTTTTCATCAGGATTCACTTGACCAGCATGAGACTAGCCTGATGGCAACCAACAGAAATCACGTTCAATTGGTGTGATGGTGTGGTGCTCACTTTTGAATTACCCTTCTACATTACTTGGTAAAATTCACATAAGCACTGATAAAATGAGAGTACTTGTGTAACATAGCCACATAACAGCCCTTCAGTCAAATAGTCATGTCTACATGAGAAGATTTGTTTGAGGACAGAGGCATATGCTAACACACACTTGTTTTTAGGTAACTGCTGTATGGTTTTATCTGTGGTCAGGCAACCTGCTTGTAGTCAATGGGAGCAGTGGTCGCACATTAACCATGTTGAAATTTAGAGGCTGAGACTAAATGATGACGCTACATTAGAGCAGTGGAAACTCGATATACCATTATTCTGTTTTGTAGCAAAAATTCTGAGTCATTGTGAACACAACCATTAATGGTTTTGTGAGAGACCCACACTATTCTTGTAGGCTCCTAGAAATAGGAGCAATGCTTGGCCTTGATTCCAAGCTTTTCAATCGAGTTTATTAAAAAAACATTCCAGGCTTTATGCCAGGTACCAATGCCCACACTACCTTCTCTTACCAGGCAAACGTCTTGGTGTTCCAGGGGCAATCTGCTCACAGAGGACAGGCTTGGAACTGTGGGCTTATGCCACCCCTTCGGCCTCTGCCTGGGAAAGATAGAAGAGGTCTTTAGGGCCAGGTTCTCAGTTTTGTTCTTGAAAATAGGGCAAGGGATTGAAACTGCAAACCATGGTCAGCACTCTGGTTCCTGATTAGAAATGTAGGCTGGAGATAAGGTCCTAGGTCTCCAGATAATATTCTCTTTCTCTAGGACAAGCTTGCTCTAGTGGTTAAATTCTCCTATTTTTTTTTCCAGAAAGGATAGGTTTAGTACCTTGGGTCCAAGTCTCCTTTGTCCTTTGTGTTAGGAAAAGACAAGCTTTGTGCCTTGGGCCTCTGTCACCACATTGAATCCTAATAATAGTGGACAGTTTTGTTGGTATGAATGGCGGCCTCCATTCTTCCTTTGTTTTGAGATGTCAGCTTTGTTTGAGGGTCCTCTGCTGAAACTAGGGTAAGTTGGGTGGATATTTGAAAACACAACACCAGGCCGGTCTCTTTTACAAAGTAAACTCATTTGCAAAATGTTTCACGCATTGTTAAGTGGCTATTTTCCACTGGTACTCTCATTTTCTCAGTGCTTATGTGAATTTTACCAAGTAATGTAGAAGGGTAACTCAAAAGGGAGCATCACACCATCACCCAAATTTCACATGATTGCCGTGTGTTGCCCTACAGCTGGTCTCTTGCTGGTCACCTGAATTTCCCGGGAAAACCTTGTGAATATCATGAGATTCCCTAATTCTTGTTACGAGATTTCTAGGTGACTTCCACCTCACTACCTCTGCTAGATTAAAACAAGCCATTTCAGAACATGTTGAGGAAACTGCCTCATTATCAGTATCCAGCTTTCTTTCCATGTTGGCTAAGCCACACCTTCACAGAATTTGAGTATGATTTGCTATAGAAAAATTCGTAAGCAGCCATTCTTTTTGCAATGAAGAGATATCCTCACAATGACTCAACATTTTTCCTAGAATAGAGCAAAATGGTAGCTATTGTTTCAGCCGCTATCGAGGCACTTCTTCACAGCACACTCAGTCTCCAATTATCAATGCCGCCAATGTGCAACCGCCATTACACGTGCCACAAAGCAGGCTTCCTGACAAACGGTCAATATCAGAGGTGAGTTAAAGTTCACTGATTGCCTGCATATACCATAGACTTGAAATTAGATTTGTAATTTAATTTAATTTGAAATTAGATTTGACACTCGACTGAAGGACAGTTAGGAAACTGTCTCGGCCACCTCTTGTCCATGTAGACTAATGACTTCTCAGTGTTTATGTGAATTTTCTCAAGTGATATGCACTTGTCATTAAAAGGGAGTACTACATCATCCCCATCTTTCATACGATCTCTCTGTGTTTCACATAGTCCACTCTCCTGATGCACAGCCATTTCCCATGGGCAGTCATGTGTAACTGTGGTGATTCCCTCTGGGCCATACTTCCATGTTTAATACTGTCTAATTTTGAAAAGACTAGTCTAAGGGCATACTCACATTACCAACCTCCTATACCCTGTAATAAAAACTAATGTGCAGTGCATGTCACACAAATCAAAGCCATGGACTCCTACAGAAATGAAAGGAGACTACTGTTCAGGTAAAAGTACAGTCCTCCCTTCCAATGATGTAGGCTGGATCCCGGGCCCAGGACACAAAGACAGTTTCTTTCTATCACTAATACTACGGAGCCCTATTCTACAGCCGAAAAATCTGTCCTTGTTGAGAATTGATATATAGGAGACTATAACACACAAGGCTAGTCTCTCCTCTGGTAAGAATATCTTTTTTGAGAAACTAGATTCTTGGCTCCAAGCCTGGACATTCTGTTAGAAGGAGAGTGGTGACTTGGCTTGCTGGTCCAATTCTTCACCTATTCCAGGAGGTTGAGCTGAGAACTCTCAAGTCACAGCATTTCCTCTGTCTTTTCTTAACAGACACTGAAGTCGTGGCCTGGGAGTATGGTTCTAAGCTTGTCTTCTCTGAATGAATATCGTGTGTTCTCCTAGGGTCACAGAACAAGCACATCTTTACAGAAGGAAAACCACAATGGAGACTTTGGCCTGTACTTCAATCTTGGACTCGCCTCACTAGAATTAGAGTGCAGCCCATGTGCAGAATTTCAAGACCATCTAATGGATAATAGACTAGAAAAGTAACTACTCACACTAAAACTAAAGTATCCCCTAAGAACAGAAAATCATGATGAGTGTATGACACTCCAAGAAAGATGACATCTCAGAACAAAAGAAGAATGGAAGCCACTGTTGATATCAGCAAAACTGTCTATCTGTGTTAGGATATGGTGTGGTGACATGGGCCGAAGGCACAAAGCCTATCTTTTCCCAACACAAAGGACAAAGGAGACTGGGACCCAAGGCTCTAAACCTATCCTTTCTGAAGACAAGTACTAGGAGATCTTTACCAGCAGAGCAATCCTGTCCTAAAGGAAGAGAATCTTATCTCAAGAACAAGGACCTTGTCTCCTACCTGCTTTTCTAATTAGGAACCAGAGTACTGACCTTGATTTGCAGTTTCAATCCCTTGCCCTATTTTCAAGAATTAGATCTCAGAACCTGGCCCTAAATATCTCTTCTATCTTTCCCAGACAGAAGCTGAAGGGGTGGCATAAACCTGCAGTTCCAAGCCTGTCCTTTGTAAGCAGATTTTGCCTGGAGTCCTAGGCTGATGGCTAAAGCCTAATTGATGGAAGGGAAACAAGAACAGAGACTCTGGAAATCTGCACTAAGCCTGGGTTTCATAAAAGCAACTAGCCGACAGTCCAGGGCCCACAATGTCACAATCATCCAATTGGTAAAAATTCCAGACTGAACACCTAGGCCCACAAACACCTAGCATGGCCTTTGCTATCAAAAACTTTAATGGCGACCTTGGGCAAAAGAACCTACCTGTCATCTCTTAATAGGAGAAAGAAAGGAGGACTCCGATCAAGGCTCCAAGATTGTCCTTACTTTAAAGCATTTACAATAGAAATTTGGGCTGATGGCATCAACCTCATGTAATCTTAACAGTACATTCAGCACAAGCTGATCCCATGTCACCAATTATTCTTTTCTAAATTTACTTAAAAGTAACCATACCTTACAGCACCAAGACTTTCACCTGGTAAGAAAAGGTTGTGTGGGCACTAAGAAACCTGGCATAAACCCAGAAATGTTCTTTAAACTACTCGTTTGGAGAGCTTGAATCATGGCCAAGCATTGCTCCTCTTTCCCGGATGTTGAATGAAGACCCTGGCCCACAGAATCTAGCTTAACTTTATGTAATGAATCTTTAGGTGGAGGACTTGGCACATGATTTCAAGATATTCTTGATTGGAAATAAAAAGGTTGATGGAAGTTCATGGCCGAGGACACAGGAACTAGGGTAAGTTAGCTAGATGTTTGAAGACAACACTACCCAGTTTCACTTACAAGGTAAACTCATTTGCAAAATGTTTCACACTGTGAAGCCTGGTTTATTCTACAAAATGAAGCAAAGCTCTATGGCCACAGCAATAATACCAATCACCTGGTAGACACCGGATTCCTCTGAAGTCTTCCTTGAGCCCCACGTGAATCTCGCAATGTGTTCATTTGACCTGCATGAGACTCCCTGCTGATTACTATGTGATTTTCAGGTGACTTCAATCTTATTCCTCTTCTCTTACCCTCAAAAAAGTGTTTTCCAAACACGTCTCATAAAATTTTATTTTCAATATTTCAGCATTGAGTCATTAGCCTTTAAGCAATTTCCTCTCAGCAGTAGGGGTCTGTGGCCCATCTACAAGAATAGTGTGGGTCTTTCACAAAGCCATAAAGGATTATGCTCACAATGACTCAGTATTTCTGCTACAATACAGAATATTGGCACCTCAAGTTTTCACCACTCTAGAGTAGCTTTGTCATTCAGACTCAGCCTCAAAATTTCAACACTGTTAATGTACAATTGCTGCTCCCATTGACTACAAGCAGGTTTCCTGACCACAGACAAAAACTCAGGGAGTTACCTAAAACAACCAAGTATGTGTTAGCATATGCCACTGTCCTCAAGCAAGTCTTCTCATTTAGACATGACCTTTTGATTAAAGGACTGTTTGATGGCTATATTACATGGGTACTCTCATTTTCTCAGTGCTTATGTGAATTTTACCAAGTAATGTAGAAGAGCAACTAAAAAGTGAGCAGCATACCATCACCTGAATTTTACGTGATTTCTGTATGTTGCCCTCAAGCCAGTCTCTTGTTGGTCACTTGAATCCCGAGGAAAAACCTCATTAATATTGCGAGAATCTCTAATTCTTGTTAAATGATTTCCAAGTGACTTCCACCTCATTACTTCTGCTAGGCTAAAACAAACAGTTTCAGAACCCATTGAAGAAACTGCCTCAATGTCAGTATCTCAGCTTTCTTTCCACATTGGTTAAGCCAGTCCCTCGCAGAATTTCAGAGTGTGATTTGATATAGAGAAATTTTTAAGCAGCCGTTCTGTTTGCAATGAAGAGGTATCCTCACAATGACTCAGCATTCTTCCTACAATAGAGAAAAATTGCAGCTATTGTTTCAACTGCTATCAAGGCACTTCTTCACAGCGCACTCAACCTCCAATTATCAACGCCGCCAATGTGCGACTGCCATCACATGTGCCACAAAGCAGGCTTGCTGACAAACAGTCAATACCAGAGGTGAATTAAAGTTCATTGATTACCCTCATATACTGTTGACTTGAAATTAGATTTGTAATGTGGACATGGCATTTGTCTGGAGGAGAGTTAGGAAGCTGTCTCGACCACCTCTTGTCCACGTAGACTAATAACTTCTCAGTGTTTATGTGAATTTTCTTAAGTGATATGCACTTGTCATTAAAAGGGAGCACTTCTTCATCCTCATCTGCCTCAGGATCTCCCTGTGTTTCATACAGTCCAGACTCTTGATGGGCACCAGTTTTACATGGGCAGTCATGTGAACCTCTGGTGACTCCCCCTGGGCAATACTGTCATGTTTAATACTTTCTAATTTTGAACAGACTACTCTAAAGACATACTCACACTACCAACATCCTATACCCTGTGACAGAAAATAATATGCAGTGCACGGCACACAGATCAAAAGTGTGGACTCCTATAGAAAAGAAAGGTATCTGTTGTTCAGGTAAAAGTGCTGACCTCACTTCCTATGATGCAGGCTGTATCCTGAGCCCTTTACACAAAGCCAGTTTCTTCCTATCACTGATAAAATGGAGCCCTGGTCTACAGCCAAAAAGCCTGTCCTCATTGAAATTTAGTTTATTGGACATTGTAAACCATAAGGCCAGCCTCTCCTTTGGAAACATCTTTTCTGAGGAACTCGAATCTTGGTGCCAAGTCTGGACATTCTGTTAGGAGAAACATTTGTGACTTGGCTTGCTGGCCAAATTCTTCACTTATTTCAGGAGTTCGAGCTGAGACCTTGAGTTAAAGCATTTTTTCTCTCTGTTCCTAACAGACACTGAAGTAGTGTCTTGGGCCCACTGTTCTAAGCTTATTTCCCTGAAAGAATGTCAGGTGTTATCCTGGGCACACAGCAACAAACACATCTTCATAAAATGGAAACAAGAATGGAGACCTAGGCCTGTGACATCAAGTCTGGATACTTCTCCTAAGAATTAGATTGTGGGCCCAGTCGCAGAAATTCAAGTCTATCCAATTGATAACAGACAAGAAAAATAACTACTCACACTAAATCCAAGGTATCCCCTAAGAACAGAACCTCATGTGGAACCTCATGTGCACCCTCCAACAAAGCTGACACCTCAGAAGAAAACAACGAAAGCTGCCATTCATACCAGCAAAATTGTCATCCCTTGTTATGATGTGGTGTGTTGATTCGAGCCCAAGACACAAAGTCTGTCTTTTCCTAACAAAAAGGACAAGGGAGACTGGGACCCAAGGCACTAACCCTGTCCTTTCTGAAAACAAGTAGATATGACATCATAACCTACAGGACAAGCCAGTCCTTAAGAAAGAAAATCTTGTGTCAAGACCTAGGACCTTGTCTCTTTCCTGCATTTCTAAACAGGAACCAGAGTGCTGACTTTGGTTTGTAACTCCAATCCCTTCCCCTATTTTCAAGAATTAGAGCTGAGAAATTAGCCCCCAAAATATCTTCTATCTTTTCCTTACAGAGGCAGAAGTGGTGGCATAAGCCTGCATTTCCAAGACTGTCCTCTGTGAACAGATGTCTCCTGGAGTCCTAGGCTCATAGCAAAAGCCTTTTTCATGGAAGGGAAACATGAACAGAAACTGTGCAAATCTATACCAATCCTGGACATCTTAAAAGGGACTAGCTGACAGTCCCAGACCCACAACATCAAGATCATCCAATTGGTAACAAAATCCAGACTGAAGACCTAGGCCCACAAATTCCTGACCTGGCCTTTGCTAACAAAAATTCTTGTGGAGACCTTGTTGTAGCCGTCAGCCCCAGATAGACACACGGACCACCAGAAATCAGTGAGGTATAGGAAACACACTTTATTCAGCCAGCTGAGTCTGCCAGGGGTATGCAGATCCCAAATTGAGCAGCCACGAAATGTAGAGGTGCAGGGTTTTTAAGCCCTAAACCCATGTTCTTCATCCTGTTTGAACATACAAGTCTATTTTTTTTCTTTTTACTAACTTTCAACTCATAAGTCGGTTGTGAAAGCGGGGGTACAGAAGCAGAAAGCTTATTGTTAGAGCATTATGTTCCCATAGCTAAGCAGTAATTTTTCAGCCAGCACACTCCCCACTAGTCTTAGTGGAAAACCAAATTTTTGATTTTTCATGTGGAATTTGCTCATAGCTTCTATTTTGTATTACTAAAAGTTTAATAGAATTAATTGTTTTCCTTATATATCTAAACAAGAAATTGAGGAAACATGAGCCAAAAGTTAACGAGAGGAGGAGGAGTATTAAAGGTCCAGCTACAGCAAATAGGAGGGTTGTTAGTAATGGAGACCAATTGAATATCTTGCGAAACCAGTTATCTGATTCTAGCCTTTGTTTCTCCCTGGCACCTAAATTTCTCTGTGCTAGTATTAAGCTTTCTCTCATTATTCCAGAGTTATTGGCACAGAAGCAACAGGTCTCACCTAGAGCCATACATGATCCATCTTGTTCTAAGAATAATAAATCTAAAACTCTTCTATTTTGGAGGACTACTTCTGCTAGTGAATCAACTTGAAGTTCTAGCCTGCTAAGCTCAGTTAAGTTTAGGGGAGTTCCTACCCCGACATAATAAGTGGGTTTTGGGTTTAGGCACAACCAGCAATCTTGTCCTATGTCTGGGGTGGTTTTATTTAAGACCTTGTGTATTGTTGTTAGCATAGTTATTAATGTTCTTTCTGGTTCTTTTCATGGCTGGTCTAATGCCTGGAGTTTAATAGCTGTTAGGCTACTACCTGGAAAGGCTAGAGCTTGAGTTGGGGTTGCTACAGAAACAGAAGTTTTCTTAGGTGTACAACTTTGGGGGTAGTCCTGGAACTAGAGGTGGTTTGTTGGGTCCTATAGGGTTAGCTTTTTTGGGAGGGTCCTTAACCTGTATAGTAAAATATAATCCTGAATCATACCCAGTGTTATATAATCTGATACCCCATGTCTGTCCTGTGAGCCAATAGTTTTGTCCCCCAGGGCTATTAGTTTCGATGGTGATTATGATAGGATTGCAAGACCCAAGAGAGCATGTGGAGGGGCTTGGTCCTCTTATTAATCTAATATGATCATCATTCTGTTTTTTTTTTTTTAGTTAGCTATAGTGGAGATAGTGTCACAACCCCAGTTAGCAAAAGAAAATTGGCCTTGGCCCTCACATACAAGTCCCATATTGCCCATGTGGCCAGATATAACCTGGGTAATGTCCTTGAGGACAAATATAGAGTCCTATCTCTAAGAGGCTTTTCTCAGCCGATAATATGCCACAGCCGGGTCCCCTCGCCCTTGTAGCCTAAGTATGCTCCTCCGTCTAGGAAGGATCCTAATCCAAGGCAGTGTCCAGCTGTTGCAATGGCGAGGAGATCTCTGGTAAGATGGCACAAGCTAATTTGGATCTCTAGAGTATTGTGGCTGGTGATGTTCTGGGCAATGATTTCACCAGTCTCGGTTACGATAAGCTCCTATACTCTAGGCCACTGTATGTTTCTGTATGCCTGGGCTACTAAAGAGAAAGAAAGAAAAAAACAGAGGATTAGACTTATGTATGCTTGAGTCTTAGTCTTAAGGGCCCATCTTCCTGAGCTGTCCACTCTCGTGCTGCCTTCACATGGGAGTGATGAATCCATGATGGGATGTCATTTACTTTAACTGCAATGGATGTCATCAGGTAGAGAGTGAAGGGTCCTTTCCATTTGGGTTTTAGTGTTTTGGAAGTGAACTTCTGGATCCACACAGAGTCCCCAAGCTGAAACTGATGGGAAAGTTCATCCCCGCAGCTGAGAGGACAGCATGAACCCGAGACCAAATCTCTCTTTGTACACTTTGAAGGGCCTGTAAAGACTTAAGTAAGACAAGGTTACATAGTTCTGTCTTTTTCTCATCTTCTATTCTAGGTATTAAAGGTGGAGGTTTTCAAATAAAATTTCAAATGTGTGAATTCATTAAAATACAGAGTACACCTGGCTTGGAGAAGAGCAAAGGGAAGAAGTTCTACCTAGGTCCCACCAGTTTCTAATCCTAACTTGACTAATGACTCTTTTAGGGTCTGATTCATTCGCTTTACTTGGCCCAAACTTTGGGGCCAGTAGTCTCAGTGAAGTTCCCATCGCAAATTTAGGTAGCTAGCCAATTGTTGTGATACCTTTGCTATGAAGGCTGGCCCGTCATCTGAACCTGAAGATCTGGGGAGACCAAATCAAAGGAGGATTTCTTGTAGTAGTTTCTTAGTAACCACTAAGGCAGTCTCTTTCCTGGTGGGGAAGACCTCTACTCATTCTGAAAAGGTGTCTGTAAAAACAAGTAAATATTTGTAGCCCCCCACAGTCGGGGTTACCTCAGTGAAATTGACTTCCCAGTGGTCCCCTGGATAAGTTCCTCTTTCCCTATGTCTAGGTTCTTCTATCTTCCCCTTCTTTGGATTAACTTGGGCACAAGCTGGGCATCATGAGGCAATCTCCTCTGCAGATCTTCTCCCTTATAACAAGTGAAAGTAGGAGCCAAAAACTTGGAGCATTTTAGTTCACCCTAGGTGTGTGGTCTGATGTAGTTGGTGGAGGGCATTCCTTCCAAGGGCCTGTGAGAGCCCTATTTTTCCTTCTGGAAAAATATAGTAACTGAGACTGTTGAAATCCTACCCCTGTTGGTTTCTAGTGGCTTCCTTATCTTGAAAACATATGTTCTCTTCTGCCATATAGGTCAGAGACAGAGACAGTTTGGGGTAAGGGGAAACAGATAGTAGATGTGGTGAGGGCCCCACTGGCCTTGTGGCCACTGTTCTTGCCTCTGCATTGGCTCGTCAGTTTCCCTCAGCCTCGGGACTATTCCCTTTTTGATGCCCTTTACAATGAATCTTAGGCATCTAAATGGTTTCAAGTAAGGCTAAGATCTCCTCCTTGTTCTTGATGTCCTTCCCAGTTGAAGTCAGAAGCCCTCTTTCCTTGTAGATGGCTCCATGTACATGCGCAGTGGCAAAGGCATATTGGCTGTCAGTGTATTTTGTGACTGCCTTATTCTTTCCCCATCTTAGTGCCTCATTGAGGGTGATGAGTTTAGCCTTTTGAGCAGATGGTGCCAGTTAGAGTTATGACCACTGCCCCAGTGTACCTTTTTCCTTCTGTGAACAGAACTTCATCAGCCTCAGGCAGAGGGAAGTCTTTGAGGTCTGGCCACGAGGAACACACAGCATCGGTGAAATCTATACAGTCATGAATGGTGGTCTCAGGGTCTGGGTCTGGCAACAGATTGGCTGGGTTGATGACAATAGTTTTGGATTTTAGTCATACGTTTGGGGTCATCCGGTGCCTCCCTGTTGTTGAACACCTTCTGGGCTATCTTGACAAGTTGGGACAGGTTCATCCCTGCAAAACCTTCTAATTTTTGTAATTCACACCAGATATCAGGGGCTGCCTGAGTAGCAAAGGCTATATTAATTGCCTGCTGGTTCTTAGAGGCCTCAGGATCAATGGGAGTGTATACCCGGTACGCCTCCTGTAGTCATTCAAGAAATGCTCTGGGGGATTCCTGAGGTCCCTGTATAACTTCAGTTACCTTAGAAAGGTTAGTTGGCTGATGAGCAGCCATCCTAATTCCCCCAATTAGAATCTGGTGGTACCAATCTACTGCCGTTCTCCCTGCCTGAGAATTGTGTCCCCAGTCTGGGTGGGTGGAGGGAAATTCACCCTCAATCTGTTCCCCTGCTTTCTCAACTTTTGTCCTTCACACAGCTATCTTTTGTGCTTCAGCCTGAATGCATCCACGTTCGTCTGCAGTGAAGAGGGTAACAAAAAGCTTTTGACAATCATCCCAGGTGGGTGGTGAGTCTAAAGGACACTTTCTAAGAGTCCCATTAATGCCTGGGGTTTCTCAGAGAAAGGAAGATTCCATGCCTTGTAGTTGTACAGGTCACTAGTCAAGAAAGGCACATAAACCATAAAGGGCCTGTCCGTATTATGTCCCTGGGGTGATGCTCCTCACAAGGGAAGGATGGCCAAGGTGGTGGTATCAGCAGGTGCCCTGCTCAAGGCAGGAGCAAGAGTCCCAGAGGGGTTACCTGTCTGCATCCGAGGAGGTGAGGTGGTGCTATTTGGCCTTTGTTGTCCTGGATTATGGGGTGGGGGAAGGTGGAGATTGGAGGACTGAGGGACTGAGCTGTCTTGGAGATTTGGTTGCTGCATGTTTTTGGGTGCCCACAACTAAGACCCACACCCTTAGAGAAAGGGCACATCGATGGAGCCAAAGAGAGGGGTTCTAAACAAGGTTTAATCATTGAGCGATGTAGGGAAACTGACCCAGATGTCCCAGGTCTCCCGTGAGAATCTTCCAAACATTCCTCATTAAACCCCTGTCAAAAGAAATCTCCAGAGGCCAGTTTATATCAAAAGATGACCACTCAACTTCACACAATGTTCTTAGTCTGCCTGGAGAAACTTTCTGCCATAATCAACTCCCTCTACAAATCCTCCTTTGAAATGTCGCAGGAGACACCCCCAAAGATGTCTTCTGTGAACTCGGACCTCCCCCATCACTTGCATGGAAAACACGAGACATACACTCAGATGAGAACAACCTACACAAGACCAAAGACAATAGACAGATCCCAATGACAGGGCACAGGAGGTTGCATCCTGTGGCCTGGCCACAGTCTGGGAGATATGACTGTGTCCAGTCTCTCCATGGACCCCCAACAACTGGTCAACAGAAACAGAAAAGTACCTTTTTATCCAGACGTCGAGGCCTCAGAGATTCCTGGCGGAATCAGTAACAAACAGTGCATCCTAGAGGTTGCGTCCTTGATGAATGCATTAATCCTGTCATGGCATTCAAGGGCCCTGGAATGTCTCAGGGTGGCCACCCCTTTGAGTCCATAACAGGGACAGAAACTGCTTCAGAGGCTGGTCCAGTCTTAGATCTCAGGGCCACTCCCTGAGATCTTGTTGGGGCCTCCAAATGTAACCACCAGCCTCCAATAGACACATGGACCACCAGAAATCAGTGAGTTATAGGAAATACACTCTTTATTCAGCCAGCTGTGTCTGCCAGGGGTATGCAGACCCCAAATTAAGCAGCCCCAAAATGTAGAGGTACAAGGTTTTTAAGCCCTAAACCCCTATTCTTCATCCTGTCTGAACACACAAGTCTATTTTTCTCCTTTTTACTGTCAACTCATAGGTCAGTTGTGCAAGTGGGGGTACAGAAACAGAAAGCTTATTGTTAGAGCGTTATGTTCCCATGGGTGATAGCCAAGCAGTAATTTTTCAGCTAGTACAACCTTTGCCTAAACAACTTAGCTGTCATCTTCTAGAAAGAGGAAGAATGGGGAACTCAGTTCATGTCTCCAAGATGGTCCTCCTTTTAAAGCATTTATGAAAGAAATTTGGGCCAATGACACCATCCCTTGGTCATCTTAACAGTACATTCAGCACGAGCTTGTCCCACATCACCAATTTTCTGTTTAGACAATTATTAAAAGGTGAACATACCTTACACCCCCAAGCTTTTCACCTGGGAAGAGAAAGTAGTGTGAGCTGTACAAAACCTGGCAGAAAGACTGAACTGTTCCTTAAACAAGTTGATTAGGGTTCTTGGACTCACAGCCAAGCATTGCTCTAATTTCCAGGAAGTAGAGTGAAGACCTTGAACCACAGAATCTAGCCTAACTTTCCATAACGAATTCTTAGGTGGAGGACTTGGCACACGGAAACATGAATTTCTTGGTAGGAAAACAAAAGTTGATCGATGTTCATGGTCTACGATGCAGTCCTCTGCTGGAACTAGGGTAAGTTGGGTGGATATTTGAAAACACAACACCACGTCGGTCTCATTTATAGGGTAAACTTATTTGCAAAATCTTTCATGTTCTGAAGCCTGCTTCATTCTCCAAAGTAAAGTGAAACTCTATGGACACAGCAACAAGATTAGTCACCTAGTGGTAGACGCCAGATTCCTACAGGGTCTTCCTTGAGTTCCATGTGAATCCTGAGAGATATTCATTTAATCTCCACATGATTCCCTAGTGATTTCTAAGAGATTTTCAGGTGACTTGCACTTTATTCCACTTTCCCTATTCTCAAAAAAGTGTTTTCAAAACTCATATCATAAACTCTTAGTTTCAATATTTCAGCATTGTGGCATTGGCCGTTAAGCAATTCCCTGTCAACAGTAGTGGCCTGAGGTCAGTATACAAGAATAGTGTGGGAGACCCACATGAAGCCAGTCAGAGTTACGCTCATAAAGACTCAGCATTTTTGCTATGATACAGCAAAATGGCGCCTATAGTTTCCACCATTGTAAAGTAGCTTTATCAAGCAGTCTCAGCCTCCAAATATAGACACAGTTAATGTTCGACAGTCACTCCCATTTTGTTCAAGCAGGTTGCCTGACCACAGACTAAATCTAAGGCTAGTTAACTCACAACAATTGTCTGTTAGCCCAGCCGCTGTCCTCAAGCAAGTCTTCTCATGCAAACATGACCTTTCAATTGAAGGGCTTTTTGGTGGCTGTTACACAGGCACTTTCGTTTTACTCTCAAGTGCTTATGTGAATTTGACCAAGGAATGTACAAAGATAAATAAAAAGTGAGCGACACACTATCAACCCAATCTCAGGTGATATACCAGTGACCATCAGGCCCATTTCTTGCTGGTCACGTGAATCCCATGGGAAAGCGTTGTGAATATCATGAAATTCCCTAATTCTTGTTATGAAATCTCCAGGAAACTTCCACCCCATTACCTGCAGTAGGCTAAAACAAGCCTTTTCAGAACATGTTGAAGCAACTGCCTCAATGTCAGTATCTCAGCTTTCTTTCCAATTTTGTTAAGCCAGTCCCTTGCAGAATTCTTAGTCTTTGGTTTGCCATACAGAAATTCTTAAGCAGCTGTTCTTTTTCCAATGAACAGTTATCCTCATAATGACTCAGCTTTCTTACTACAATAGAGAAAAATGGCAGCTATTCTTTCAAGTGCTATTCAGCCACTTCTTCACAGCACACTCAGCCTCCAATTATCAACGCCACCAATCTGCAACTGCTGCCACCACTGCCATAAAGCAGGTTCCATAAGAGTCAAAACAAGAGATGAAATAAAGTTAATTGTCTTCCCGCATATACTGTTGACCTTAAGTACAATTTGTAGCATGGACATTACATTCGATTGGTGGTCAGTATGGAGTCTGTCTCAGAAATCTGTTCCACACATACTATTTATTTCTCACTGTTGCAGTGAATTTTCTCAGTGATATGAACTCATGACTACAAAGGGAGCACTACATTATCTTCCCTTGTGAGGATGTGGATGAGTGACATGGGCAAAAGGCACAAAGTCTGTCTTTTCCTAACAAAAAGTAGAAGGGAGACTGGGACCCAAGGCATTAATCCTGTCCTCGCTGAAAACTAGTACACAGGAGAACTTGACCCAGAAGGCAAGCCTGTCCTCATGTAATTTGAGTCTCATCTTGAAATCTAGTACCTTGTCTGCTGTCTGAATTTCCTATTAGGAACCCGTGTGCTGACCTTGGTTTGCAGTTCCAATCTCTAAACCTATTTCTAGGAAATAGATCTGAGAAAATAGCCCACTGCAGTTCTTCCATCTTTCACCAGCATAGACTAAAAGGGTGGCATGAGCCCACAGTTCTAAGCTTGTTCTCTAAAACAAATGATGCTTAAAGCAGAAGATTGTCGGTTATGAAAGCGAATATTCAACAGCTGTCCTACACAGTGGGCTTCTGATGAGGAGAAAAAAAATCCACAGTGTCTTGCCTATAACTGCACAGAAGAATGTGATGAGAAATCATTTTGGTGAGGATGTGCTTGTAATCTCATCCTCAGCATGGCCGCTCCAAAAATGAACAGCAATTGATTGGTGAAATGCATATCGAAATTGAAAAGCTTCACCCAAAGTCTTTTTAGATCAGACATAGAAGCACTGGTGGAGCCTTCAAACCTAGATCAAAATCTGCTTAGTCTAGAAATTATATCACTCTGACAAGTAAAGGTGGAGCCAATGGCTTTGAATTGAGCTGCTTCCACTTTCTAAACTTCTGTTTCAAAGTGGTGCTCCAAACTCATCCGCTATGCCAAGTGATATATAGATATTTTGAATGTGCTACAGTGTTGTTCTAAGAAGCAACTTGACAGAAAGCAGATTCAGAAGAAAACTTGGAATCTTCCGACATCTACAAAGTGTGAAATCAATTATGGAAAAGTGGCATTTTCATGGTGGAAATTTGTACTAAGAGGGTTCGTTCTGCCATGTTCAGAAGGGAGTGCATTTCCTGAAGAAAACCCATTTAGTTTCAATAAACAATATGGCATTGTTTTTTTAATACTGTGTTTCATTTGTTGCCATGTAGAGGAAATAGGAAAAGTACTACCTTTAGAGTCAGTCAGCAGCACCTGCAGAAAAAACAGTTTTTTTTTTTGAATACCTGCATTCTATATTTCAGAAGTCCGGTAAATGATTCACAACTAATACCTAATACTGGTGTATATTGTGAAGTATATGATGGCACTTACATTAGGTAGAGAAAGGGATTACATTTCCTACCTATATTTCATGTAATACATTTTTGATTTGAAAAAAAAATTATTTGTTCCCATGTCATCCACCTGAATGAAATTCATGCCCAGTTTGACATGATAGTAGCTTTGTTTATGTAGCACCTGACTTCAGCACAAAAAAGCTAATAGGAAACAATTTTTAGAGTACATTGGCATGAACTTAGTATCTGTAGAGGCTGCATGTGAGATAATACAGCAGCAGGTTGCTTGTCATTTAGAAAGTGGATATTCAACAGCTGTCCTACACAGTGCTCCTTTGCCAAGGAGAAAGGAAATCCACAGTGTCTCACCTGCAGTTGCAGTCAAATGTGATGAGAAATAACTTTGGTGAGGATGCGCTTATAACCTCGTCCTCAGCATTGCCACTCCAAAAATGAAAAATAATTGATTGGTGGAATGCACATTGAACTTGAAAAGCTTCACCCGAAGTCTTTTTAGATCAGACATAGAAGCACTGGTGGAGCCTTCAAACCTAGATCAAAATCTGCTTAATCTGGAAATTAGATCACTCTGACAAGTAAAGGTGGAGGCAATGACTTTGAATTGGGCCGCTTCCACTTTCTAAGCTTCTGTTACAAAATGGTGTTCCAAACTCACTCTCTATGTTGAGTGATATTTTGAATGTGCTGGAGTATTATTCTAAGAAGCGACTTCACAACAGAAGTTTCTGGAGAAAATTTGGAATTACCCACATCTACAAGGTGTGAAACCAATTATGGAAAACCGGAAGTTTTCTTAGTAGAAATTCGTAGGAAGTGGGTTCAGGCTGCCATGTTTCAGAAGGGAAAGTATATCCTTAAAAGAAAACAAATAATTGCCATAAAAAATATGGTATAGTATTTCAATACTGTGTTGCATGTGCTGCCACGAAGACAAGATAAGGAAACTGTAGTCAGTCTGCAATACTTGCAAGGAAACTGATTTTCAATATCAGCCTTTTGATTTTTCGAATGGCTCTCAGTATTTTACTATGAATCAACATAATAACAGCAGTTTCTGAAGAAACTTTGGCATCTACCGTCTTCTACAAAGTTTGATATTGATTATGGAAAAGTGGCAGTTTTCATGGAAATTCGTACGAAGAAGGTTCGTACGAATGCATTTCCAGAAAAGAACCCAAATAGTTGTGATACACAATATGTTATTGTTTCTTAATACTGTGCTTCATTTTTTGCTTTGTACAGGATATAGGAAAAGTATAACCTTGACAGTCAGTCAGCAACACCTGCAAAAAAATAGGTTTTTGAATACCCGCATTCTGTAATTCAGAAGTCTGGTATAAGATTTGCTGCTCGTATTGGTGTTTGCTGTGAAGTATACAGCAGCACTTACAGTATATAAAGTATGGGATTACATTTCCTACCTACACTTCATGTAATACATTTTTGATTTGAACAAACTCTCTTCCCATTTTATTTTCCCAAATGAAATTCAAGCTCAGTTTGACAGAACTGTAGCTCTGTTTGTGTTGCATCCTAACTTCAGTACAAAAGAGCTGGTAGGAGAGAATTTGTAGAGTATATTGATATGAGCATACCATCTGTACAGGCTACACATGCAGGTATTAATACAGTGGCATGGCAGCTTGCTTGTCATTTATGAAAGCAGATATTTAACATCCATCCTACACAGTGTTCCATTGCTGAAGAGAATGGAAATCCACTGTGTCTCCCCTGTAGTTTCATAGTCAAATGTGATGAGAAATTATTCTAGTGAGGATGTGCTTTCAATCTCATTCTGATCAATGATGTCTGAAAAATAAGAGTAACTACTTGGTTGATGCATATTGAAATTGAAGATCTTTACCCAAGACTTTTCAGGTTAGACACCGATGCACTGGTGGAGCCTTAAACCCTAGATCATAATCTGCTTAATCAGGAAGTTATATCACTCTGATGAACATAGGTTGAAATAATGGCTTTGAATAGAGCTGCTTCCAATCTATAAGCTTCAGTTTCAAAGTGGCACTCCAATCTCATCCTCTATGCCAAGTGATATATAAGTATTGTGAATAGGCTGCAATATTGTTCTAAGAAGCAACTTGACAACAGTAGTTTCTGAAGAAATCTTGGATTCTTCCAACATCTATAAAGTGTGAAATAGGTTATGGAAATCGACAGTTTTAGTGGTGGAAATTCGTACAAAGCGGGTTCAGGTTGCCATGTTTCAGAAGTGAGCATATATCCTGAAGGGAACCCAAATAGTTCCAATAAAAAATGTGGTATTGTTTTTTTAATACTGTGCTGAATTCGTTGCCATGAAGAGGAAATAGTAAAAATATAACCTTTAGGGTCAGTTAGCAGTATAACCAGAAAGAACAAGTTTTTAAGTACCTGCATTCTGTAATTCAGAAACCCAGTAAATGATTCACTGGTAGTGTTGGTATATGCTGTGAAATCTAAGATGGCACTTAGAGTATATAGAGGAAGGAATTACATTTCTTACCTATACTTCAAGTAATACATTTTGATTTGAACAAACTCTGTTTCCTTGTTATCTACATGCCTGAATTAAGTTCAAACCCAGCTCTATTCATGATGCAACCTAACTTCAGTACTAAAGAGCTCTTAGGAAACAATTTTTGGGAGTACATTTGGGAGACTTTACCATCTGTAGAGACTGCATGAGCAGGTATTACTACAAGGCAGCTTGATTGTCATTTATGAAAGAGGATATTCAATAGCTGTCTTATACAGTGGTCTTTTGCCAAGGAGAACGGAAATCCATGGTGTCTTGCCAGGAATGCCACAGTTTAATGTGATGAAAAATATTTTTTGGTGAGGATGTGCTTGTAATGTCATCCTCAGCAATGCCATTCCAAAACTGAAGAGTAATTGACTGGTTTAATCCATATAGAAACTGAAGTACTTCCCCCAGACTTTTCGAATCTGACACTGAAGCACTGGTGAAGGCTTAAAAGCTTGATCACAGTTTGCTTAATCTGGAAATTCGATCACTCTGACAAATAATGTTTAAGGTAATGGCTTTGAATTGAGCCACTTCCACTCTGTAAACTTCTGTTTCAAAGTGGTGTTCCAAACTCATCTTACGTGCCAAGTTATATATAGATATTTTGAATGGGCTGAAGTATTCCAAGAATCAATTTTACAAAAGCAGTTTCTAAAGAAACCTTGGAAAGTTCCATAATCTACAAAGTGTGAAATCGATTATGGAAACCTGGAAGTTTTCATGGTGGAAATTTGTATGAAACAGGTTCAGGCTGCCATGTTTCTGAAGGGAGCATTTATAGTGAAGAGAACACAAATATTTGTGATAAACAATGTGGTATGATATTTCAATACTCCAGAGGGGTCCGTGCCAGGCTGGAAGTGTGGCTCCTGGCCCCTTGTTTGTCAGCACTCAGACATGGAGCCAAAGCATGGAAATTTGTGATTCGCACAGTCAGGGAAGGGAGGGAAATGGAAACCAAATGGTCGGCATTTCCGCAGGTGCCATGATGTCTGGCAGGATGCTCATTGCTCAGGTGAGGGCATGGCAGTGGCTCCCAAACCCTTCAAATCTAGGACATTTACCAGCCTGTTCTCTGAGTTGAAACAGTGCCCTTGGCCACCTCTTGTTCAAGGCCTTCCCAAAGACTCGCTCGCTTCGTCATTACTGTAACTGTAGGTGGGAAGCTGGTGATAATAGCTGTGACAAACCAAATTAAGCTCAGGGCTTAATTTGACAGCCAAGTTTGCATTTGTGTGTCCTGATTTTCAAAGGATACCTCAGTCTTCTGTCTACAGCTGAGACACCATCAATATGACACTGTGCTGTGGCACCCCACAACTGAGATGCACTAGGTCTTCCCCACTCTCAGCACAGGCCTGACTGGAGGTACAGGGTGTATAGCCTCCACTGGCCCAAGTGTTCCTGGAGACCAAATGAGAGCCAAGGTTCAGGTCTTCTGCCTTGCCTCTTGCCAGAGGGCCAGTCGTGAACCAATGAACCACTGGGAGGCCAGCCTCACCTACCTTATATCAAACGCTTTTTCCATTCAAGTCATATCTGCATCTGCAATCTGTTGGCCTGACTGCCACAGGATGACTCTTTTGGCCCAAGGGCTAGTGCAGTCGCTGCCAGTCCTTAGTCTGAAAATGCATGGTCGCCGAAAATCCCTGGGAATTTTGGGACTGTGTTTTCCTGGGAAACTAGCCTCTGCCACTCAACAGCTGAACACCTCACATTAACGGGCTGTGACCTTGACCCTTTCAACCAGTTGACCAGCCACCCAAGTTAAGGGAAAAAGGTCACTGAAAGAAACAATGCCTTTCAGGTTTCATTACTGACTCAATGCTCATTTTCTCAATAGTTGACCAAAAAAAGAAACCGTTGTGGAAAAATGAACATTCTCTTCATTGGCAAAGTTTACTGGGGAGGCACCTGTCTCCTACGAGTTGGGTGAAAACATGGATCCTGAGAACTAGGCAGTTCCCAAAAGTTGGATATTCCTGCCCTGACAGGGTTTTTGCCTATGTCTGCAACTCTGCTCTGATTTCTTCTGAAAACAATTCCGAATGCATAGGGAATAATCCAGGACATGCTGGTTCTTTGAGACAAAGCCTCGTAAGTGGTTCAGGAGCAAATACTAGTCAAGAATTAGAAGAGAATGGGGGTGGCGGAGGACAAATGGGGCCTAGGGGATTGATTGGATAATGACGGGTGATCCAGAGTCTTTCTGACCACAGATGACACTTCGGCAATGCTCTAATTTAAAGGCCAGCCACAGGAAAGGTGGGGCACATGGACAACTGTGTGCCCCACAATCACCTGAAATTCACAAGATCATTATGAGAGAGAAGCTAGGATGAAGCCTGAGGTCACCTCAGAGCAAAGGAAAGGTTCTGTCCTCACTACGTAGAAAAGTACACGAGAAGAGCCTTAGCCAGGCCCCCTCCACAGCTGTCATTCCTGGACCAAGCTTTGGCCTCAGCCAGACTAGGCCTCCTTTGGCCCCAGAGGACGAGTGTGGATCCCTCCCCATGGCAACAGGAGGCTCTAGTGGTGTTGTGTATTCTGTCCTTAATCTGGGCAGGCCAGCAAGCTGGAGCAGGTCGTGCGCTCCCCGGTGGCCATTGCCGTGCACCGCATGAAGCTTCAACTGCATGATCCTAGGCTGTGGTGTGGACAGTGGTCCATTTGGGCAGTTTGGATTTAATTGTTGGTCTGTTTGAAATGGGTATTCTGGATTGAGACATGGACAGAGTCCAAGTTTATATCGGTGTCAGGTCCACGACATCATGATAAGATAGTGACAAACATCTAGATGTGTTCCCAACATAGGCTCCAGCCATTATCTACCGCCCTGCAAAATCTCAACAGTAGAACTGAGAGGATTCCCCTCCCTTTTGACACTATTCCTTCAGACCAGGCCTAGCCCCATGTTTACAGGCCTATCTGGAGAAAAATATATGAAACACTCACATTCATCTGGACATTGATACTCACAAAGGATACTTTAGGCTCACTTGCTGGTTTGCAATCACACTTTAGAAGAGACACCAAACTCCCACATCATTAAACACCTTAAAACATACCGATTCACTCAAAAAATTTTCACACAGGTACACACATGCAGACATTCATGCATTTTCACCTGTCTGGATATCCGCACACCTGCATCTCCCTCTCTCAAACACACATACCCCTCCACACACACAATCACACAGAATTGTACCTCATACAGCCATCATGGCGCTTATTTGACCTCGGTTCCCTTGATATTTATGGACTTGGCACAGCTCCCAAACGTCTACAGTTCGAAGGGTTAATGAGGCAGGCCTTGGCTGTTCCTGTTTGACCCAGACACAGAAAGACACCCAAAGTCACGCTAGCATCTCAGTCAGGCCTGTGAGGAACCTTAGTTTATCTCATCAGGGGCCCCACAGGCCTGGGTGTTCTGCACTCTCCTCAGCCCTCTGGCATGCCTTGCTGAAGGACAAAACGGAGTGAGCTGGATGACACGGCTGCAGCAAGGACATGTGGTCTCACTTTTTGAGCCACTTTATAGGCTATATGAGACATCATCACAATCCATGTTCCCAGAACTAATTCCCTGGCTGCCCCACCCTGGCTGGGCTGTGGGCCTGAAGGCAAGCCTGCTCCCAGAAGCTGGGTGCTTTCCTGGGTCCCACAGAAGATCTGTGGGGGGCAAGAGTGAATCACGTGAAGATGGGAGATGGGGAAATCCAGCCGGAAGTGGGCTGAGAAATAGGCAGCGTGAAAAATGTATATGTGCTTGTCGGCAGGACAAAGATGGGAGAATGCTTGAGCACAGGAATGTATAATTGCCTGCAAGAGTTAAAGAAACCTGAAGGATAAGTCTAATGGCCTACTAAAAAATTCACATGAGTTGGAATGGGATGGGGCGAAAAGGTGGAAGCTGAGAGTGGAAGGCAAAAGGAATGAGGGATTCAGGAAAAAAAGCAAGGTTTGAGGGTGATGGTTAGACACTGCAAATGTCTGGGGGAGGGGAGAGTCCACAGCCTGGCTGGCAATAAGAGAATGCACAACAGCTGTTACTTATTGAGAGCCAATCCTCTGTCCTAAGAGTGTTAATTGGGCAACTTACCAGAGCCAGTCTTAGGCCTAAAGAGGCTGAATTGATGTCGACTGGCCCCTGCCCGGCTAGAGCTCATCTATGGGATTATACCTGCCCTGGACCTGGCCAGTTCAAGATTGCAGAAGAGCCAAGTGAAGACAGGGCCAATTAGAAAGGAAAACCTCCAGAGGGATTGGTGCCAGACTGAGAGTGGCTCCTGGTACCTCATTTGTTACCTCAGACTTGGAGCAAGACCTGAACATTGGTGAACCACTCAGTCAGGGCAGGGAGGGAAATGGAAACCAAATGGCTAGCTTACCTGCTGCTCCCCCCATGTATGGCTGGATGCTCATTGCCCTTCTTGGGACTGGGCAGTGACTTCCAGACCCTCCATGCCGGGACCTTTCCTGGCATGCCCTCCGGTGTGAAAGAGCACACCTTGCCATCTTTCTGTTTTGGCCTTTACATGTTTCATTAGATTTATTCCTAGGTATTTTATTCTCTTTGTTGCAATTGCAAAAGGAATTCTTTTTCCCACTTCCTTTTCTGCCTCTTCATTATTACAGTATAGAAATGCTATGGATTTTTGAACATTATTTTCTTTCTAGAAACATGACTGTATTTGCTTATTTTTTTCTAGTAGTATTCTTGTTGAGTCTTTAGGGTTTTCTATATAGAAAATCATGTTATATGCAAGCATTGAGAGTTTGATTTTTTTGTTTCCTATTTGGATGACTTTTATATCTTTCTCTTGCCTGACTGCACTCACTAGGACTTCCAGTGATATATTGAATAACAGGGGCAATAGTGGACAGCCTTGCCTTATTCTTGATCTTAGAGGGAAGGTTTTTAGTTTTTCACCATTAAGTATAATGTTAGCTGAGGGTTTTTCATGTGTACCCTTTATTATATTAAGGTATTTTTCTATGCCAATTTTGTTAGGTGTTTTGATCATAAATGGATGCTGTATCTTGACGAAGGCTTTTTCTGCATTTATTGATATGATCATATGATTCTTATTTTTTAATTTATTTATGTGCTGTATCACGTTAATTGATTTACTTATGCTGAACCATGCCTGTGCCCTGGGACGAAGCCCACGATCATGGCATATAATCTTTTAAATATGTTTCTGTACTCGGTTTGTTAGTATCTTATTTAGTATTTGTGCATCTCTGTTCATGAGAAATAGTGGTCTGTAGTTTTCTTTTTTCTGTTTTCTTTACCAGATTTTGGTATCATGGTACTGTTGTCCTTATAAAATGAGTTGGGAAGTATTGTTTTCTCTTCTATTTTTGGAAGAGTTTGAGAATAGATATTAAATCTTTGGATGTTTACTAGAATTCACTGGTGAAGCCACCTGTACCTGAACTTTTACTTTTTGGTAGGTTTTTGATAATTGTTTCAATTTCCATACAGCTGATTGATCTATTTACATTTTCCAGTTCTTAATTCACTCTAGGAAGGTTGTATTTTCTTAGTACTGGTCCATTTCTTCTAGGTTATTAAATTTGGTGTTACATAGTTTTTCATAGTATTCTTGTATGATCCTTTGTATTTCTGCAGTATCTGTCATAATTTCCCCTCTTTCATCCCTGATTTTGTTGATTTGTGTTCTTTCTCTGTTTTCCTTAGTGAAATTAGCCAAGGGTTTCTCAATTTTATTAACCTTCTCAAAGAACCAGCTCTTTGTTGCATTTATTTTTGCTATTGTTTTTTTTCCAATTTCATTTATTCCTGTTCTTATTTTGATTATTTCTTTCCTTCTGCTGACATTAGGTTTCAATTATACTTCCTTTTCTAGCTTTTTAAGATGAAGCATTAGGTTGTGTATTTGGGCTCATTCTTGTTTTTGGAGGTAGGCCTGTAAAGATATAAGCTTTTCTCTTATAACCACTTTTTCCATGTCTCAAAAGCTTTGGTATGTCTTGGTATCATTATCATTCATTTCTATGTTTCTCTTGAACTCTCTTTTTATTTCTCTTCTGACCCAGTTATTCTTAAGTAGCATGCTGTTTAATCTCCATGTATTTTTTATTCTTCCCTCCTTCTTTTCATAGTTGATCTCCAGCTTCAAAGCATTATGATCAGAGAATATGGGTGGTATGATTTCAACCCTCTTATATTTGTTGAGGCTATCTCTGTGTCCCAGTATGTGGTCAATCCTTGAGAATGTTCCCTGTGCACTACACAAGAATGTGTAAGCACCTGTTTTGGGATGAAAGGCTCTGTAAATGTGGATTATATCCACTTGGTCCAATGTGTCTTTTAAGGTATTATTTACTAATTGGTTATTTGGATGATCTGTCCATATGTGACAGTGAGATATTTAGGTCCCCTACTATGGTAGTGTTTTGGTCTGTTTCTCCCTTTAGTTCTGTTAGTAATTGCTTTATATATTTCGAGGTTCTCTGATTGGGAGCATAGATATTAATAAGTGTTATGTCTTCCTGGTGCATGATTCCTGTTATCATTATGATGTGTCCCTCTGTATCTTTCTTTACCTTTTTATTTTGAAGTCTATTTTGTCCAATATTAGTACCACTACTGCCACTTTTGTCTGATTTTCATTTGCTTGAAATATCATTTTCCACTCTTTCACTTTGAGTCCATATTTATCTTTGGAGCTGAGATGTGTCTCCTGGAGGCAGCATATGTTTGGATTTTGTTTTTTGATCCAATCTGCAACTCTGTGCCTTTTTATTAGCGAGTTCAGTCCATTTACGTTTAGGGTGATTATTGAAATATGAGGTCTTAATTTTTCTTTTGCTTTCTGGTATCTCAATGTTTTCACCATTGCTTCCTTTCCTTGTGTGTCTTTTTTTTTTTTTGGTTGTGTTTTCAGAGTTTTTCCTCCAGCCCTTCTTGTTTTATGTTATGTACCTCAATTCTCAATATTTAGCATATGGTTATAATTACAAACATGTAGAAGATAGTTACCTATATATGATATATGTTAGTATCTATACTAGTCATATATATATATATACACATATATATGTATATATATATATGTGTGCGTGTGTGTGTGTGTGTGTGCGTGTGTGTGTGTGTGTGTATATATATATATATATTAGTTCATTTTTCTCTGCATGCCTTATATTTATCTCCTTTTGTGAATTTGGATCTTTGAATCTCACCTTTCAGTCATTGTTGTCTCATTTGGTCCCTATGTATGGTGAACATTTATTACCATCTTGCAATGGAATATCTCTTCTTAATGTTTAAGCTTTTAATGCCCTGTTTTTAATAATGGTTTCACTCTCCTCTTCTATCTTCCTGCTAATCACCTTACTCATAGTTATGTATATTTTTTGTCATTTTTTTTATGTGAGCTAACCCCTTTCAGTATTTCCTGTAGTGCAGGCTTCCTAGTGGTGAATTCCCTCAATTTTTAAATTTACTTTTGATTTATTTTTTTTATGTCTGGAAAGGTCTTATTTCTCCTTCATATCTAAAAGAGAGCTTTACTGGATCCATTATCCTTGGCTGGTAGTTACTTTGATTTAAAAGTTTCAATATTTGATTCCACTTCCTTCTGGATTGCAAGCCTTGTACTGAAGTCTGACAATAATCTAATAGGTTTTGCCCTATAGGTTACTTTCTTCTTTTCTCTAACTAACCTGAGAATTCTTTCTTTGTCATTAAGTTTTTGATAGTTTTAATACAATGTGTCTTGGAGAAGGTCATTTTTGCGGTGAGGTAATTGTGTGTTCTATTGACTTCTTGAATTCCAAGCTCCAGTTTATTTCTTAGATTTGGAAAATTCTTGTTAACTACTTGTCTGAAAATGCCTTCTAGTCCCTGCCCCTTTTCCTCCCATTTGAGAATGCCCATTATTCTTATGTTTCCTCTCCTGATGGTATCAGCTAGTTCTTGTATTTCTCTTTCATTATGTTTCATTCTTCAGTTTCTCTCTTCTTTCTGATTTATTTCTAGATTTCTCTCTTTGATATCACTGATCCTTCCCTCCATTTGGTCAACTCTATTTCCCAAGCTTGCTATTTCATTTTTCAAATTTCGCAGTGCATTTTTTATCTCCAGAAGTTGTATTCTGTTCTTTTTGAGAGTTTCAATCTCCTTGCTAAAGAACTCATTCTGCTCATCTAGTTGTTTAAATTCCCAAAATTGTTTATATGACTTGTTTTGTATCTCATTGAGTTTTTCCAGAAGTATCATCCTGAATTCTCTGTCACTTAAGTTGCATATTTCTATGATTTCAGTGATTATATTACACCTAAAGTTGTTGTGAACTGTGGTGCCTTAGTTCATACTTCAACAGCCATATCTACAATATTTTAGGCTGGCTTATTCTAGGTCATGAAGTACATGATAACTCCAAGAATTCTTGTGTTCATGAGTCCATTGTTACACCTCATTTGCTGTGAAATGAGATCTTTGATACTGGGCATTATTATGCACAATTAAATGTCAATGGATCAGGAATTTTCTGTCCTCGTATGGTGGAGATAATGGAGAGTCTCTAGACAGAAAAGACAAACACATGTATTGGTAGTCAGATATGAATTTGAAAGGAATCCGATGTAATTGAGCTTCTACAAGTTGTCTGGCTGACCAACCTAAGGAATGGCACCATATGGAGGACTTATAGAATTTCTACTACTGGAAGTTTGGAATATTTAGCAGTTGCAGAAGAAATAGCCTTTTTGAAAGAGAACACATGTGGCTGGGTTCATGCATAGTTGGCATTCCTTTTTCCCTGAGCACATCATGCAAGTATTGTGGTAGCTGGCGAAAGACCTGGCCTGAGATCCACTGAATGAACCTCTTGTCCACACAGTTGTCAAGAGATTCCTTTGCAAATAAGTAATTTGATGAGTATTAAGTGAAAGCATAAATATCTGTATGTTTTGTGTCCATTTTCATAGACCTGTCCATATACCACTTCTTTATACTCAGTCTTCCAGTTTACTAGAACTCACTCAATCTAGCCACTTTAGTGGGGTTGTAATGTGGCAGCAGCTGTTAATTTCTGGCTAGTGCCAACATACTGTTCTAGCCTATCTATGAATCAGGCTTTTGTGATTTCCTCCAATCTCAGTTGGTTATACAGTTCTCTTGAGCCCATTGGTGTGAGCTGAAGTATAAGAATTAATGCAACAAAGTTAGGTGACATGGGCATCTGGGCCACCTGTTTATGTAGTTGATTCATATATTCTGGACCTGCTTGAACTCAGTCCCAAATGTATTACATTAGTTCCCTGTTAATCACCGGAGATACACTCCAAGGCCCTCAGTGAATGCCTGATACCATGAATAGTACTGAACCATATATATACTATATTTTTTCTTATACATACACACTTATGATAAAGTTAAATTTATGAATTAGGCACAATAAGAAATTAGCAATAACTAATCATAAAATATAACAATTAAAACAGTAAAATAAGAGTTACTTGGACAATAGCACTGCCATACTGCAACAGTCACCCTGATTACTAAAACAGCTACTAAATGACTAATAGACGAGTAGTCAATACAGCATAGATACACTGGACAAAGAATGATTTATGTTCCAGGTAGGTCAGAGTAGGATGGCACAAGATTTCATCATACTACTCAAAATTTTGTGAAATTTAAAACTTACGAGTTATCTACTTCTGGAATTTTCCATTTAATATTTTCAGACCTTGGTTTTCTACAGATAACCTTAGATCACAGAAAGCAAAACTATGGATAAGTGGGGGAAGTACTGCACTTTGTTGTACAAGGGTTAAATAGAGAGTTGTTATAGATACCCAAAATTATCATATGGTGGATCTTATAACACCATGATGTTATGATGGGCATCTCTCTTTGCAAAGTATTTTTGTGTTCTGTGGTCAGGTGCCCAATCTTGACTAAGGCATAGCAGAAGATGTTTTGCAAACAGAGAGTATTTTTCTGCTGTGGAAAGAAGACAAAGCAAAGAGTCCTAGGTGTTTGTTTTATAACTCTTCTATTGGGTCAAAAAATGCTCTTCTTTTATCTTGATTGTAAGAGTTACAAAGTGCAAAAACTTGTCTTATAGTTCAGAAAACTTTTACAGTGTGTTTCAAGACACCCACTGCTTCCACTAAAACTTTATCAATATGGCAGCTCTTGAAACTTAGTGAGAGTTATTTATCACTATTTGGCATGAGCCCCTAAAATTTTCAACACTACATCAGGTTCATAAGGATTTATAGAACTTATTTTTCATCTTTTGGTATATAAATGCCTTATTGAGGCACCAAGGGTAGTTGTCAGTTCCAGCTTAACAGGTGAAATTAAAATGAAGTGGATGAGAATGATATTCTGAGGAATTTCAAGATATTCAAGGCCCCTATGGACAATGTGTCAGAAAGCAAAAGAGTTAACATAGCATTCAGGCAAAATAATGCATATGCTTTGCTATTTTTGACATACAAAAGTAAATTGCCTTCAATCTTTCCTTCTGATGTTCATCAGGAAGATAGTACTCTGACAAATCAATAGCTTTATACTAAGCACCTGAGATTATGTTAATCTGTTTTTGTAAAGATAGTGCATCCCACATAACAACTGCAATCAAGGCTTCCAATTGTCCATTTTACAGCGGTTCACTGTCACCAGGCATGAACAACCAGACTTTGCAGAGAACAAACTGGAGAATTAGAGAAATGTAATAGAAGTAATCAAGCCCATGATTTTTGTTGTTTTGTTTTGTTTTGTTTTGTTATATATATATATAAATTAGTTTCAAGTACACAGTACATTGGCCAGACATCTATATAGTTCATAAAATTGCTCCCTCCCTTCCCTGGCCCTCCACATAGCCATCATATTAATGCTAACTGTATTCCCTCTGCTGTGCTCGCCATCCACGTGACCAACCATTAATTACTAATTTTTACTTATTTAACTCTTCACTCCATTCTCCCAGTCTCCCAAACCCCCTCCCCTCTGCCCATCACCAAATTGTCCACTATATTTGTAAGTCTATTTTGATTAGTTTGTTCTTTTTGTTGCTTAGATTATGCATATAAGTGAAATAATATGGTATTTATCTTTGTATGACTCATTTCACTCAACACAAAAATCTAGATCCATCCATGTTATTGCAAATAGTCGAATTTCATTTTTAATGGCTGAGTAATATTCCATTGTATATATGAACCATAATTTCTTTATCTAATCATCTGTTGATGGGCATTTAGTTTGCTTCCATATCTTGGCTATTGTAAATAGTACTGCAATGAATACTGGGGTGCATAGATCTTTACAAATTATTGTTTTGGTTTTCTTTGAATAAATACCCAGAAATGCAATTGCTGAGTCAAAAGGTATATCCATTTTTAATTTTTTGAGAAACTTCCATACTGTTTTCCATAGTGGCTGTACCAATTTGCAATCCCACCAACAATGCTCTCTTTTCTCTGCATCCTATCCGACACTTGTTTTTTGATGTATTGATGATATCCATTCTGATAGGAGTGAGGTGATATCTCATTGTGGTTTTAAATTGCATTTCTCCGATGATTGTGATCTTGAGCATCTTTTTCATATGTCTATTGCCCACCTGTATTTCCTCTTTGGAGAGGTATCTGTTTAGGTTTTCTGCCTATTTTTCAATTGGATTGTTTGGAATTTTTGTTGAGTTGTATAATTTCTTTATATAATTTTGATATTAACCCCTTATCAGATGTATCATTAGGAAATATCTTCTCTGAAACAGTCAATTGTCTTTTTGTTTTATTGATGGTTTCCTTCACTGTATAAAAACTTTTTAATTTGATGTAGTCTCATTTGGTTATTTATTTATTTATTTATTTATTTATTTATTTATTTATTTATTTTTGTTTCACTTGTCCAAAGAGATATGCTGCTATGAACATTGGTGTGCAAATATCTTTTCTAATATGAGTTTTCAAGAATTCGGGTTAAATATCCAGTAGAGTGATTGATGAATAATATGGTAGGTCATCTTTTAGTTTTTTGAGGAACCTCCATACTGCTTTTCAAAGTGGCTGTACCAATTTTCAGTCCCGCCATCAGTGTATGAGGGTTCTTATTTCTCTGCATCCTCTCCAACACTTATTATTGTCCTGTTAATTACAGCCATTCTAACAGGTGTGAAATGGTAGCTCATTGTGGTTTTTATTTGCATTTCCCTAATAGCTAATGATGTTGAGCATCTTTCCATATATTTGTGGGCCATTTGTATGTCCTCTAGGGAAAAGTGTCTGTTCAGGTCCTCTGTCCATTTTTTGATTGGATTGTTTGTTTGTTTGTTTGTTTGTTGTTGTTGAGTTGTATGAGTTCTTTGTATTTTTGGGATGTTAGGCCCTCATTGCAGGTGTTGCTTGCCAATATATTTTCCAATTCAAATGGTTGTCTCTACCTTGTTGACAGTTTCTTTTGCTGAGCAGAAGCTTTTTAGTTTGATGTAGTCACATTTATTTATTTTTGCTCTTACTTTCCTTGCTTTTAAGGTAAAATTCATAAAATCCTCTTTAATCCCAAGGTCCTTAAGTTTAATTCCTATTTTTTCTTCAATGCACTTTATTATTTCAATAAGATTATTGTTTAGTTTGGTTATTTAAAAAAATAAATAGAAATTTTACGGACAGAGTTTTTGTTTTTTCTGCACATTGGAGAGGTTTAAAGAGAGCCATTAGGATTTTTTTTTTATGTCCTTTGGCTAACTTCCTAAATGCACCTTGTACATTTCTGTTTCTCAGTGTGTAAATATGGGGATTTAACATTAGAGTAACTTCTTCATAAAATACTGATAAGAATTAGTCCTCTTTCTGAAAGTCCATCGACTTAGGTTTCAGGTACATGTAGATAACTGCCCCATAAAGTATGGTGACCATAGTTAGATGGGATCCACACATAAAGAAATCTTTGAGCCTGGCCTCAAGGGAACGAATCATGAGCACAGAAACCAAAACATGAAAGTAGAAAATAAAGATGAAGGTGAAAGGCAGAGGGAATGTAAATACATTGATATTCAGACCCAGAATCAGACTAACATGGGTGTTTGAGCAGACAATCTTCAGCATGGCCTGGAACTCACAGACAATATGGTTGATGATACCTTGTCTACAATAATGAACAGAAATTCCAGTCATTGTTTTGACTGTTAGTAAGAAGACGCTGGCCAGGTTTCCAAGACCAACTCTATACAAATCCAATTTTTCATAATGATGGTGTAATGCAGGAAGTTTTAGACTGGAACAAACTTGTCATAAGCCATGGCAACAAGGGGGAGACACTCTGTCATCCCCAGAAAGAAGAATATGATTATCTGGTCATAATAGCCCATGTAGAAAATGGTAGGGAAGTCTCCGAAGCATTGGGCCAAGCTGGTGGAGTAACACATATTAAGGAATGATAAATTACTGAGGAAAAAATACATGTGGATATGAAGTTGAGAATCCCTTCTCACTACAACAATAATAAGGCTTTTCCAAAATATTGTAATGAGGTTGAAAAACAGCAGTTCTAAGAAGAAAAGAGCTTGGATTTGAGGCTATTGGAAAAATCTAACAAGGATAAGTTCGGTCACCTCACAGGCCTTGTCTTTTTTTTTTCAACTTTTTCAATTACTGGAAAAAACACAAAACACAATGTCACCTAGATGAACTAATAAGAGGAGTAGCATCTCAAGAGCCTGTTAGAGTTCATTAAGAGTTCTGGAGCTCTTATTAATTATTGTGCGCCATTTGACTTACTAGGTTAGTTTTAGCTGTTCAAGTATACAATGATGAAATATAAGTTTTCTTTGGTTTTCTGTGTTGTAAAACATTATATAATCAGGAAGGGGTGATTAATTTCTTTGGGCTGTTAGATTCCCATTAGAGGTACTTATATTTGATTAAGTAAGCCAGTCATTAACATTGAGCTAAACAGAATTATTACTCTCATACAGGGGTATAGCTAGATGATTGACTTTATTCTTGATTTAAAATGAGGCAAATATGTTACATTTCCCCAACAAAAATGCAAATTTACAGCTATCTTTATTAAAGTTGGTCCACCAATTAACAAGTAATCATTTTTAACTTTAAGTTCAGTAATCCAGTTGTGAGTGTTTGAAATACTTCCTTGATTTTTGAGGTGTTTTTCTGTTTGTTTGTTTTTTGTTTTTTTTGTTGTTGTTGTTCTCATGTGTCACATTAAAACCACCTATAGATAGTAAATTAGAAAGTATGTATGTAGCTAAAGTAACCAGTCAGCTCAATAGAAAAATAACACCAGCCGAAATGACATGAAATAAACCAAGCAACTGGTGGATTTACTGAAATCTCAATCTGTTCAATTGTTCTGACATCTATCTTCAATTGACAGAAGCTTGCTATGTATAGATCCTACCATCTCCATACAGTTCCAAATAAGAGCTCGAAAGGTAATAGGGAAATCTTGTTAGATAAAAGGCTTTCACGAAGACAACAGTTACTAGAAATTGTGAAGAGAGCCATGGAAAATTTTGAAACATATGTTTCTAAAAGTGTTTTTTTTAATGGAAAAAAGAAAAAGACAGAGCCCTGTCAATTTTCTATGATTTTAGTAGGGAGTAAAACAGATAACCCATTAAGGTTTCTTTTGACTTCAAAATTTCTTATTTGGAAACAGAACCAAATCTCTTCATATTGTACACTTATCTTAATGCTGTATATAACTGGGTAATTCTTCATAATCAGAAGGCAGAAACTTAAAATACAGAAATAAAACAAGGGAGTCAGGGCTTCTGGTCAAGATGGCTGAGTAAGTAAATACTTTACTTGCTTCCTCTCACGAACACATCTAAATTACAACTAAACTACAGAACAACCATCATTGAGAATTGCCTGATATCTATCTAGCTGAACAGAAGTCCTACAACTAAGGATATATAAAAAGGGCCACCATGAGACTGGTAGAAGGGGCGGAGATGCAGAACAGGCTGATCCCACACCCACACCTGGCAGTTTAGAACCTGGAAGAAATCTTGGCTACGGAAATCTCCTTCAAAAGATCAAGGGGTCCTGAGCCCACACTGGGCTCTGCAGCCCAGGGTTCCGTGCTAGGAAAAAAGTCCATACAACTTCTGGCTGGAAAAACCAGCAGATATTGTGGCAAAAAGAGTTGCAAAGCTTCCTCATTAGGAGCCTGTGTGATGACTTAATCAGCAAAGGACTCACTCACTCTGAGCTCCAGTGCTGAGACAGTAATTTGAAAAGTGCCAGGAACATATTGGGAGGAATCAAATTGTCTGGCTTCCAGATAAAGGCTAGAGGAACAGCTTTCTCCTGGACAAATATGCTGGCAGAAGCCATTGTTCTTTTGTTGATACCCTCCCCCTTACACAGGTCTTCCTGCTTTGCTTAATCCCTGAGACCCAGCCCAAATTTGTGGGCCCACCGAAGCCACTTCCAGTGGCTTTTCCATACAAATGGTCAGTTTTTGGCTCATGGTGCAGACTTTTTAAAAATTTCTCATAGTTCACAAAACCTAAACAAATAGCATCTGGCCTCCAACTGCCCAATACCTCTTGCTGAGCAACCCCAAAATCAACACTAGCAGCAGCCAGCCTTGGTTTGTGGCTTGGCCGCTCAAAGTACATCAAAGCACAGCACAAGTGGCAGCCATCTATTAATTACTTGGTGGCACATGCCAGGTGTCCCTGAGCAGGGCACAGGCTGTGGCTAAAGTTAGCCCGTGGTGAAGACCCACCCAAGAGGCCAAGGCCTGCATGCCTAGTGGCTGGCTTTGGACAGAGCTGGAACATCACCTGGGTCTGAATTGGAGGACAACACACCCAAAGGGAAGATTGGGAAGGTACCAGAGCCCTGCTAAAGCTAATATTGTTCCATAGGATCAGCCCCTGCACAACATCTTTTCCACTGGTAATAGCCAGTCCTCACAACCAATCAGCCTGATGGTCAATTCCTCCCATCGATGAAAAAACAACAACCAAAGCTCAATTACAATAGGATACACACAACCCATGCAAAGGACACACCTGGAGCACCTGGCTCAGGAGACCAGAAAAACTGAGCTAATGGACCCCACAGGGACCCACGGGGCACCTACTACATAAGGATACTCTATTAAGACCAGGAGACATAGCAGTTTTACCTAATACATAGAAACAAACATGAGTAAGCAGCCAAATGGGAATACAAAGAAACACATTTCAAATGAAAGATCATAATGAAGCTCCAGAAAAAGAACTAAACAAAATGAAGACAAGAAATGTACCAGATGCAGAGTTCAAAACACTAGTTATAGGATGCTCATTGAACCTAGCAAAAGGGTAGACGAACTCAATGAGAACTTTCACAGAGATAGAAAACATAAAAATGGAGACAGAAAACATAAAATAGAACCAGTCCTAAATGAAGAATACAATAATTGAAATGAAGAATACCTTAGGAGGAATCAACAGTAGATTAGAATTAGTGATTTAGAAGATAAAGTAGCAGAAAACACCCAATCAGATCAGCAACAAGAAAAAAGAATCTCCCCCAAATGAGGACAGTTAAAGGTGCTTCTGAAACAACATCATTCACATTATAGGGGTACCAAATAAAAAAGAGAGGGCAAGGAATTTAAAACCTTGTTGCAGAAATAATGATGAAAACCTTCTCTAACCTGGTGAAGGAAATAGACATACAAGTCCTGGAAGCTCAGAGAGTCTCAAAAAAGATAAACCCAAAGAGGTCCGCACCAAGGCACATCCTAATTAAAACACCAAAAGCTAAAGACAAAGAGAAAATCTTAAAAACAACGAGTGAAAAGCAGTTAGTTACCTCCAAGGGAGCTCCCATAAGACTGTCAGCTGATTTCAGGACAAAAGGACTTAGCTCAAAATATTCAAAGTGATGAAAACCCAGGACCTAAAACCAAGATTACTCTACCCAGCAAAGCTATCATTTAGAATTGAATGACAGATAAAGGCTTCCCAGACAAGTAAAAGCTAAAGGAATTCATCACTAACAAGCCAGTGTTACAGGAAATGTTGAAGGGACTTCTTTAAGAAAAGGAAGAAAAAAATTTTTAAAAATGAAAATATGAATAATAAAATGGCAATAACTTCATATCTATCAACAATTACTTTTAATGTAAATGGATTAAATGCTCTAATAAAGAAACTGTGGCCGAATGGATAAGAAAACAAGGTCATTATATATGTTGCCTACAAGTGATTCACTTCAGATTGTAAGACATACACAGACTGAAGGCAAAGGGATGGAAAAGGTTATTTTATGAAAATAGAAACAAAAACCAAAAAGTTGGGTTATCAATACTTATACCAGACAAAATACACTTTAGAAAAGGCTATAATAAGATGAATAATGACCCAGTTGTTCCAATTCTTGGTATTTCTCTGAGGAAACCCAAAACACTACTTAAAAAGGACATGTGAATTCATATTTTCATTGCAACATTATTTACAATAGTCAAGATATGGAGGATACTTGGGTGTACATCAGTGGAGGAATGAATTAAGAAGAGGATACACACACACACACATACACACACAATGGAATATTACTCAGCCATAGACAAGAATGAAGTCTTGCCATCTACAACGACATGGATCAATCTGGAAGGTGTTGTGCTAAGTGAAATAAGTTGGACAGGGAACAACAGATGCCATATTTTTTTTCACTTACATGTGGTATCTAAAGAACAAAACAAATGAACAAATAAAACAGAAACAAACTCATAGATACAGCGAACATTTTGGTTGTTTCCAGATGAAAAGGGAGTTGAGAGATGGGTGAAAAAGGGCGAGGAATTAGTAAGTGCCAATTGGTAGTTACAAAATAGTTACGGGAATATAAAGTATAGTATAAGGAATATAGTAATAATGCAATAACTATGTACTGTGTCAGATGGGTACTAGATTTATCAAGGTGATCACCTTATTAGTAATACAACTGCCTAAACTCTATGTTGTACATCTTAAAATTATATAATATAATATGGCAACTGCAATTAAAAATAAAAGTAATTATTTAAAAAAAACTAAGGTATCTGAATTCTGGTCCAGTTACCAATAAGCTGCACAATCTTGAGAAAGTGAGTTTCCTCATATGTGAAATGGAAATAAAACATAGCCTCTAATTCCAAGAATTAGATTAGATTATTTCTGTAAAGAACCTGGAACAGTGTCTTATACAATTGTAGCTAGTCGCAATATATTTACTCTCTTCTCACTTTTACACCCCATGCAGAGCTTTCCTTCAGCTTGAATTTCATCTTTGTAAACATGGGTCAAAATTTCATTTCATCCTACCTTTCCTTGTGAATTTATCACATTACCAGAAAAAAATACCATCTGATGTTTTAGGTTTGAGTAACAACTAAAGAAATTTTGACTGTGTAAGTCATTAAAGTTTATTTCTGATGGTAGGTGTGAAAAGACACTTAAAGAGAAGAAAATTACCAACTTATGGTTGGAGGAGAACAACCATGTGCACCTCATTCATAACATAAGCATTTTGCAGTTGGCAACACATGCAGAAATGACTGATCTCTAAGAAGAAATTTGATTCCTTCAACTGCAAGGAAAAGAAGTTTAATTCAAGCAGCTGAGGCAATAAGTCTTCCTATTAGTTGTGGTTATAAAGCTGGAAAATCTTGAATTAACTGTACTGGTGAATCATGCACATTTATTTCTACTTGTTTATATATATATAATTTTATTTACAGAGAGATGGCTCATAAGGCTACCATGAAAAGCTGATGTCCAAAAAATAATTAAACATTTTAGTTTCTATCATAATAATAATAAGGTAGAGGTCATTTCATGACATTCATTTTTTCTTTGTCTCTGTGCAAAATAGAGTGTCAGAGAAAACAGAGATGACTCAGATATGGCTGCTAAACAATAGTTCTTCTTGAGGAATCCAAAATTCTGTTACTTTGTTTCCAGCCACAGAAAAGTAAGTTGAAGAGATGTCCTTTCTGCATACATTGAGATATTTCAAAAATAGTGGTGTTTACCAAAAATGTATGGTTTACTTACAGACTAAAAATATTCAAGTCATATTTTTAAAAAGCCACAATTCAAATGCCAGAAAGAGGTTTGGAAACTTGAATAATCTTGTGGTGGTTAAGAATTCATAACCCCAGTCTTGAAAAACACTCTCCACTTTTGGTACTTAGGAGATATCCCTGCTTTGTAAGTTAAATGTTCAGGTGGTGCTATGAAGAACTTATACTAATTTTTGAGATTAAGATGTACATCATAGAATGAGTGCATAAAAACTTTTGTGCTTGCTGGCTCCTGAAAATGATATGCTATGTTGGTCAATCCAATTCTATCTTAACTATGATTGTAAGTTCAACCAAAAATGTTAGTTTCATTTTTATTTATATATTTTTAACTTGAAAGAGTTTAGACCCTGTATAATGGAAGTAAGGCTAAGTGTACACTTTGGACGTTATAAGCCCCTGGATTTAGCAGCCATATCTGAGCATCTCTGTTTTCTCTGACACTCTACTTTTCACAGAGGGGACACTTGAAAGATGTTTGTTGAAATAAAACCTCTTGAAGTTACTTTTACTAAATGAATTCTTTCATTCAGGTATTTTTATATTGCATTTAATCATACTTTTTTGGCCATCTGATCCTGATAAACCTTTTTTCCCTAAAAAAAGAGATGTTTCACCCAGATAGTCACTTCATATTGGGCTTTTGTGGGTCACCCTTTCCATACAGGTTTGATGGTAAGTTTCTGCCTATGTGCGATGCTTATTTCTCAAGAATTTTCTTTCTGATTCTGTCTTAGAGACCTGCTCACTCCTATATATTAGGTATATGTTAAACTTGTGTAAAAATCCACAAAATATGAAGGAGAATAAGGTGGTGAACATTTTCAAGAATGTACAAATTGGGAGAAATTGCAGCGTCATCAAGGAACTATTTCATAGAGGATATGGTTGATGCTTCCTTAATGAAGCTTATAGAACTGGCTTAAAGACAAGCTATAGTAGGAGTGGAAAGCTTCAGCTGTCCAGGCATCTGGCTGGAAGTCTCACTCTGGTAAAAAGCAGGGTATCTGATAAATTCAGGATTTGACTTGCTGACAATTTCATTTCTCAAAACACTAAAGGAGCATTAAGAGGAAATGATGCTATGGGCTTAATTATGATGAGGTGAATGGTAGCCTTGGAAAAATAACTGTATCATCCAGGTGTTCATAGTAGAAAGAAATCCTGTGGCCAATCTTTCTGAAAGGGAAGTTGGCTGTGATATCTTTTATTTGAGTCTTTTAATCTCAAATTTCTTAAAGTCTCTGATGATAATGTGACAAAAGACAGAAAATCACAAGAGAGTTAAAATGAAATAAACTTTTAATTTTTTACTTCAAGAGAATAGCACAGATGATGCAAATAGATCAGACTCAGCTCTCCTGGGTGTAGACAATACTTACATAGAAATCTTATAAAGCTTAATTGACAGGAACTTTCCTGCCTTGTAATCAGAATCTACTGGACCCATTTGCATGGCATACTGATCTGTGCAACCTAATCTGTATGTTTACCAGGTACTTATATTTTACTTATCTTGTGGATATTTTTTCAGACTTTTTGGTGTGTATATGGGAAGATTCACCCTAGGCTTCATGTTCATTCATTCATTTATCCATTTAACAAATATTTATTGAGGTATTACTATTCGTCCAGCTCTGTTCAAGTTCCTGAGGAACAAAAGAGAAAAGGCTTCCCTTCTTGTTTAATTTATATTCTATTGAGATGAGACAGACAACATGTGTCAAAGCAATTCAAATAGTAATAAATGTTATGGAGAAAGCAAAGCAGGGTAATGTGAAAGAAAGTAGTGGAACAAAATTGTTAGTATAGATGTTTGCTTTTAAGGAAGATGATGTTTTAGACTAAAATGGCATAAAAGAACTATGTGAAAATTTAGGGGAAGGGATTCCAGAGAGAGGGACCAGCAAGTGCTAAGTTAAGGACAAGTTTAACTGCTGAATATATAGGAAATAAGTGTGGCTGAAGGATAATATAAGGTGATTAATCATTCTGCTTTGTCCTGGACTTTCTGTTTTACCACTGAAAGTCTCGTGTCCCAGGAAACTCCTCAGTCCCTGTGTGGGATTCAGGATTACCACAGGAACATATTAATGACAACGTCACAAAATAGTTTTCTTCAAGTTAAGCATGTATGGTCTTTCCATCTTGACTCAGATGATGTAGTTAGTCCTAAGACTTCTCAATCACAAACCCAGATCTACTCCTGAAAATATACTTGATTTTCCCCCCAGTGTCCTTTTGAAGAATGGCTCTTTGGGTCAGATACCCTTCTGAAAGTATAGAACGACTAATGTCTAGTATGGAGGAATTACAGATTGTAGCAGCATTCTTGTACTATTAGCCTAGGATAGCCGGGTATTTTTAGTAGTATTATGCTTAACAGAAACGTAAGGCCACTAACCCTGATTTTTCCACACAAATTACTCTTAAACCAGTTATTTCACTTCTTGTAACAATAAAACTATTTTTTTAACCTCTAAGCTCAATTTTACTCTTTTCTTCACCTTACTCAGTTTAACTCAGAGTTCCCTTCAACTGAGGTCTTTTTGAACACTAATTCTGGTACCTAAAACTTTACCTGAGCACTTCTTAATTTCTCTTTGTCACCAAAATTTGACAAATTTATCTTCTGGGTTTTTATCTAAGTTATTTGATAAAAATGTGGAACAGAAAAAGACCCTGGACATGTAACTGGAGACATTCTTCCAGCATAGCATTAATCCATCAGTCAATATGTTAGGAAAAATTTTTTAAAGCAGATATTAAATCTTAAAATTTCAAGGTTACTGTGTTATTCATGATTTAGGATGTGGCATGTAATCATGAGACCAAAATACTGCCTGAAGATAAATTTCCTCCCATTTGCTTCTGCAGATTACTAGGAATAATGGATACCACTGGAAATGTGGCTGGAACAAGTGGGAAACAGTAGGCAAATCTAGGAGGAAGAGCCCTTGATTCATAGGTCTCACAATTTGGATAAGACCAGAAGAGGAGGGATCTTGACAGAAAATGAAGAGTTAAATGGCTTAGCCTGTCAATAAAGTTTTTTCTTTATTTGTAATAATGCTACATCCATAGAACACTTATAAATAAATGAGTATGATTGTATTTCAATAAAACTTTAATTACAAAAGCACATGCTGAGCGAAGTTTGACAAGCAGGCTGTAGTTCTCTATCAGCTTTAGATGATTCTGAATCACCCTTATAGAAACATCTTATGTGTATATTTTAGTCTGGGAATAGTTTGTTGTTGTTTTTTCTGTCTTTCCTTCTTTATATTAAGCTTTTTCATTACTAAGCTTTAACGCTTGGTTGGAATTTCTTTACCTCTTATCATGACTTTCTTTCAGTATTATTTCTTTCAACTCTTCTTTATTATGATCTAGAACAATGTCAGCTAAGTTTTTCTGTAATTAGATTTTTTTTTTGCGGGCCATTGGTCTTTGCTGCAACTATTTAGCACTGCCATTGTAGAACAAAAGCAGCCACAGGAATTACAAAAACAAATCGGCATGGCTGAGCTGTAATAAAATTTTATCTACAAAGACAGTCAGTGAGCTGAATTTAGCACTCATGCTGTATTTTTCCAGCTTCTGATCTATGAGGGATGGTGATTATTCTTGAAATCATATTCTCTAGCCAGGATACCACCTTGCACTGGCTTTTTGCCTTATACTAATTGGTGACCACCCATGCCCTACAGGTCACTGTAAACACTAATTCCTTAGACATCCACAAGCCTTCTGTCCTACATCTAACAACACTCCTTTGTGATTCTCTGTACCCTCTGAATTCCTTATAGAATTAAGGTCTGCAAACATCATATTGATCTTACAGGCCCCTGTCACAGAGTCCTCAGAGAAGGTTGCTTTTAAGCATGCCACTTTTCATATCCCCTGAACTTGTAATAAAATTTCTGCCAATCTAATTATGAGGTGACAACAATTACCAGGAATTAGCACCCATCATATAAAAGTTCAGATTTCTTTCAGTGAAACTAACTCATACTTAGATACATTGACAGCCATTTGCAAGAATGGACTAATCTTTTTGCACCTGAGGTTGTGAACATCCTTGGATTACTGAATTCACTGTTGTCAGTGGACACTTGGGAAGAGCAGATGACTGAGAGGAGAAACTAGAGAGTAGGGCAAAGGGATCTCTGCAAGATTAGTGTTCAAATGGCTATTCCACCTAAAAGAAAATGAAAATCTAATAATTATATTCATTGCTTATGTAAAACCACATTTTCCAAGTTGACTTTAGAATGACTGCTGGGTTTTAAAATGCATAAAATTCTTAATTTACCCAACTTTTAGATTAATCAAAAAATGAAATTCTATGTCTTCCACAAATCTGAATTCAAAAACACAACTTAGTCTAAAAGTTTGAGGCCAGATTTTGTGTCCTGGTTTTGCCAGAATACCTCTGACTTTGGTTTTCTCTTCTGCAAAGCGAATGGATCTCACTAGACAATTACTCTTTTTATTAAACATTTTCTTCTAATCAAGAGAGAAAACATGAAAGCCACAGAAAAATATAGGTAATTGAATTAAAACCACAGAGAGTCCACTGTTTAGTCATAGCTATTAACACCATTTGGGTCTTTTTTTTATTCTTATGCTTAATTATTTTCATAGTCATTATATTATACTATAGAAAATGCTGTGAACTGCTTTCCAACGTTAAGCATTTTCACATGGCACTAGACAATTGTTCAGGACTCTTTGGCTCTATATTTCAGGTATGTTTGATTTCTTATGGTCAATACCATCAGAGAACGTGGTGAATAATATTTGATTTTTTAAACATCAAATTCAATATAAAGCTTTTCATGGAAACTAAACGGAACAATTGTACAAGTAAATTGTTATAAAATTAGATGGACTATTGTAATTTTTTTACATTTGTTGTCCATAATTTGACTGTAGTCCAAATAAAAGACCAACATGGTAAATCGAGGGACTATTTTGCTTTTTTTTTCTCCCCTAGGAGAAGCATATTGTCTATAAGATCAGAAGTTAGCTTTCATGAGAAATTGCTAGAGATGAAAAAATATAATGTTTTAAAAACCTGAAAGATCCTCTGAATTAATTTAGTGTGTGCATTTTTACCACTTGGTAAAATAATGAAGCAATATTGATGACATATAGTAAATAATGATGATGGTTGCCTTTGAAGATCTTTTGTGGTAAGATTTAGGTGACAATAAAACACTATTGATATCATGATAAAATATTGTTGAAAGTTTGGACATTGGCCAAATATTGTATGAGCCCTCCTACATACACGGTATTAGCCCTAGGCATGTAGCATCTCAGGAAAATCAAACTACTGTTGTTGCCTACAGGAACTCACAGGTGAGTAGAGCAAGAGGGTGACACTTGGATAAAAGTCGCTACAATGGGTGTAAAAAGGTAAGTGTCATGGCAGACAAGCATTTGAGTTGTTACAGGAATTTATTTTTGCTGTTGACTTAGAGCAATGTTGCAATGGATCATTCCAGCCCAGGAAAGAATTCTTGGGCTGAGTAGTGTCACATATTAACAAATAACATGAAGCAGGCTTTGCCTTTTCACCTAGCAGAGACCTCAAGTGAATTGCAAATGTAACTCAAAAGCAGCAGCCTCCTTTACAAAATGGGAAAGAAGAACATTCCCAAAGTCCATTTATTAAAAAGGCCAAGAAAGAATGTGGAATCACACCTGCTAAGGAACACAACAGTGAAAGTTTAAAAGTTGCAAAGGGAAGCTATTTCAAAGTCTCCAGGATTAGGTCCCAGAGAAGAAATTAGATAGAAAGCCCTTCACATGCCCAAGAGAAGGAGTTTATTTCTGTATTACTAATGCTAATGTTGTTTTCCTCCTTAATTAATTCTTTAGAGCTTTGGAAATATAAAATATTTTATGGTTTTCCTAGCACCTTTTGGCTATAAAGGGTTTGGGAAACCAATGTGCGGAACTAAGTGATACCTAATGCCAGGATAAAAGGTAAACAAATCTGAAATAATCACCTGTATGATTCTAAATATCTGCATGGCTGACAAAAATGTAGTTAATTTGGGACCAACATAACTACTATAGGGTGGCACACCTGATTCCTCAGGTAGAACTTTTTTCCCTTTCTTAAGCTCACATTCTCCCATATATATATATTTCAATTATCTGTTTACTCATGTGTCTCCACCACCATGTCTAATGTTTGGAGGAGAAACACTGTGTCTTTGTTGTTCACTGTTGTTTCCACAGTATCTAGCACAGTGCCTGGAACATTACTACAAACTCAATAAATATTAGACAAATGAAAGAACACTAGGAAAACCTGAGGTGTGCCATCACTAGTGGAGTGTGTTGAGATAAAGCCAGTATGGAAAGAGATTTGCCACAGGTCAGCCAATTTCTTTAAGATTTGTTTAAGTGTGTGGCACAATGGTTAGAGCTGCATCACTGTGCAAACATTTTTTTTCCTTATGTCAGTTGAGAAAGGTCAGAAATGGGGTTGGAGAAGCCCACTTGCTATCCTGATACCATTTCCATACTCACATGAGGACTTTGGATCCCATCTTGTACAGTTCCCACATTATAAAACTGGAGAAACTGTGGCATAGAAGGGAACATTTGCTGTCCCTAAGGCACTAGGTAGCAGAAGAGACTTTCATACCTGTATCTCCAGATATCCTGGTCAGTTCCCTTCTCTCTGCAATCAATGATCTCTCTCAAGAGCTCCAAAACTCAACAAAGCAAGTTTTCAATGGCAGCTCCACAAAAGAATAGCTGTGTGGCCTTGGAAGAACACATCTCCCTTTTCCCGCTTAATTTCCCCATTAGGAAAATTAGCCTTATAACATCTGACTTCAAGGGCCATTATGAGCTAGACTTAGAGGAAAGAATACATGTAATGTTCCTAGCAGAGTGCTTGTTACATAATTTGTTCCCAAGTCTTAATTCTCTTCTCTTCCCCTAGACTCATATGGCCTCTCAGAACAAGCAAAAATGAAGAATGCTGTTAATGTTTGGAAAGGGTCAGCTATGCTGAGGGGCTAAGCTGCTCAGACCCATTTCATCCCTCAGGAGGTAAATTTGGAGCTCAACTCTGCATCCATGTCATCTTGCTCTAAAAAGACTCTCCTAACATCTCCCAAGAAAACATAGCCTTGAAAACACAGACTTTTGAATTTTCCTAGTAAAATGAATAAAAAAAACCTTTGGCAGAATAAAGTGATTTATTTTCAACTCCGCTTATTGAATTTTCCATAGGCTCTCAAGATGGCTTACATGTTAGCTGTTAATCACACCATCTGTTCAAACAGTACTTCAGTAAATGATTTGATTCATATTTCTAAATGAATCATTTTAAGGACAGTTTTTATTACTCTGTTTTCTTTCATTTGGTAATGTAGAATGAGTTATTTTAACATTGCTATTATTGCATACACATATTGAATCCCTCATTTCTTAACTGTTCAGAAGACAGAAAAACTTCACTGCATTTGTTCACTTGACTCTAAGCTTATAGTGGTGGTGGGAGTGTAACCAGAAAAGAGTTTTATATTTTCTAAAACAAACAAACAAACAAACAAACAAAACATGAAGAGACGTGAAGACTGAAATATGGTAGAGTGAGAGACATCCCCGGATCTCTGCAATAAGCTGAATATCTGAAACTCAACAACAACAACAACAACAACAACAACAACAACAACAACCCAGGACACCAGCACATCTGAGTGTGGGACCTGCGCATAAGAGCTATCACAGGTGAGAACCCTGGGACCGAAGTAGTAGACTGAGAGAAAAAAAAAGGAGCTGCCTCTCACAGCTGGAGCTCCCTTTAGGAAGATGGGGAAGATAGAAAGCGCAGCATGTTCCCTGAACTACCATGCCTGGAAGAGCTGTGAGCTCCATGCAGTCATAGGCAGTGCCCAGGGAACAGGGCAGAAAGCAGAGAAGAGGGAACAGCAGAGAAGCAGGGATGACACAGAAACAACAGTTGATTATTACCAGCTGCAGTTTCAAAAAGTGAGGCTGAGTAACAGCCCCCTTGCTCAAATCCAGAGGGTCTCTCCCCACATATCCTCCTAGATGGAACACCGTGGAGCCCTAGAGATAATCTGAGCAAATGCTATCAAAACAGTAACTAACACTGACAGGAACTGAGACTGAGGGTAGCGAGCATGATTGAATATAAATTTTAAAAAGAGGCATTATTAAAGACTTTATATAATGTAGTGACCCAAGAGGCTTAGATGCTACCTACTGGAAACCAAAAGAAAAACACCTTCTTTGTAACAGGCTAAAGAGAGACCTTTATATAACAAATTAATATCCAGGTAGAGAAATAGTCCATTAAACATCATGAAAAACCCAGGTGAAAAGGTAAGTCAGAAAGAAAGACAAACATCTCCAGAAAATAAGCTGAAAGATAGAGAAATAAATATGCAACTTAACTTACAGAGAATTCAGGATAGTACGTCTGAAAACAAACAAACAAAAAACTCAGCGAGATCCAAAAAAATCATATTAACAATTTTAAGAATAAAAAACAATCTGATGAACGAAATGAGTTCTTTAGCAAAAAGAATGAAACGCTCAAAAAAAAAAAAACAAACCCAGAACTTCTGAACATGAAGAATACACTGCAAGAGATGAAAAATAAAATAGCAAGCTTGGGAAATAGAGTTGACCAAATGGAGGAAAGGATCAGTAATACTGGAGACAGAAATCTAGAAATAAATCAGAAGGAATAAGAGAGAGAAACTGAAGAATGAAAAATAAAAAAAGAGAAATACAAGAAGCAGCTGATACCATCAGGAGAGGAAATATAAGAATAATGGGCATTCTCAAAAAGGAAGAAAAGAATCAGGGATTAGAAAGCATTTTTAAATAGTCGATGTGAATTTCTCAATTCTAAGAAAGGAGGTGGAGCTTGGCACTCAAGAAGTCAACAGAATGCCCAATTATCTTAATTCAAAAAGGCCTTCTCCAAGACACATTGCATTAAAATTATCAAAAATCAACAACAAAGAAAGAATTCTCAGGGTAGCCAGGCAAAATAAGATGGTAACTTAAAAGGAAAACCAATTAAATTATCATAGGAGTTCTCAGCTCAAACCTTACAAGCCAGAAAAGAGAAGAATCAAATATTCAAACTATTAAGGGTAAGGAACTACCAGCCTAGAATAATGTATCTAGCAAAGCTCTCCTTTAGATATGAAGGAGAAATAAAGACCTTACCAGATGTACAAATATTAAGGGAATTCACTACAGGGATTATAGAAAAGAGTCAGCTCATTTATAAGAAAATGACAAAAAAAACTCCACACAATTAAGAATAAGGTGACTATCAGCAAATAGAAGCAGAAGAGTGCAACCCTTACTAAGAATAGGGCACAATAAACTTAAATAATAAGAAGAGAATTGCTATAGCAAGGTAGTAATGAACGTTCAGCAAACATAGGGACAAATTGAGACAACAATGGCTGAAAAATAGAGGGTTCAAAGATCCAAATTCACAAAGGAGAATGGAGGTAATATATGCATAGAAGAAAATAGAAGACTGTATGTATCTATGTGTGTGTGTATATATATATACACACACACATATATGTATGTGTATATATATGCGTATATATAATTATATTTTACATATTCATAATGATAACCACACATCGAAGATTCAGAACTGAAGTATATCATATAAAACAAGAAGAACCAGAGGAAAGACCTACAAAATTCAACCAAAATAAAATAAACTAAAAGAACAGACACACAAGAACAAGGAAGCAATGGAAACATCGAGTTACCAGAAAACAAAACAAAAATGGTTATAGGAAAACCTCATATTTCAATAATCACCCTAAATGTAAATTGACTAAACTCACCAATAAAAAGGCACAAAGATGCAAATTGGATTACACAACAAAAACCAACCATACGCTCCTTCCTAGAGATACATCTCAGTTCCAAAGACAAATATAAACTCAAAGTGAAAGGATGTGAAATTATATTTAAAGCAGATGGCATTCAGAGAAAAGTGGGAGTAGCGGTACTAGTATCTGATGAAATAGACTTCAAAATAAAAAGGCAAAGAAAGATACTGAGGAGCACTTCATAATGATAAAGGGAATCATGCACCAAAAAGATATATCTATGTTCTTAATATCTATGTTCCAAGTTAGAGAACTCTGAAAAATATAAAGCAATTACTAACAGAACTAAAGGGAGAAACAGACACTATCATAGTAGGGGACCTAAGTCCCCACTGTTGGATATAAACAGGTCATTCAAACAGAAAATCAGTAAGGAAATAACGTCCTTAAGTGACACATTGGATCAACTGGATATAATTGACATTTACAGAGCCTTCCATCCCCAAATAGCTGCTTCCATTTATGATTAAAACATTTAACAAAATTGATATAGAAGGAAAGTACCTTAACATAATAAAGGCCATATATGACAAGCCCTCAGCCAACATTTTACATATGGTGAAAAACTAAAAACCTTTCCTCTAAGATCAAAAACAAGACAAAACTGTCTACTATTGCAGCTGTTATTCAATATAATATTGGAGATCCTAGCAAGTGCAATCAGGCAAGAGAAAGATATAAAAGGCATCTAAATAAGAAACAAAGAAGTCAAACTCTCACTATTTGAGGATGACATGATTCTCTATATAGAAAACTCTAAAGACTCCAAAAGCACACTACTAAAACACTAAGCAAACAATGTTTTTGTATACAAAATTAGCGTTTAAAAATCCATAGCATTCTTATATTCTAATAATGAAGTATAAGAAAAAAGAAGTGGGAAAAATAATTCATTTTTCAAATTCAACAAAAAATAAAATAAAATACCTAGGAATAAATCTAATAAAACATGTGAAGGGCCTATATGATGGAAACTGTAAGAAGCTATTCAAAGAAATTGAAAAAAAATACAAAAAAAAGGAAAGATATTCTGTGTTATTGGATTAGAAGTGTTAAGATGAACTTATTATTTAAAGCATTATACAGATTTAATGCAATCTCCATCACTATCAAATGGGCATTTTTTTTTAAAGAAATAGAATTTAAAAAATTATCATATTTGTATGGTAGCGTAAAAGACCCCAAATTTCCAAAGTGACCCTGAGGAAAAAAAGAATGAGGCTGGAGGCACTGCTCTTCCCAACTTCAAATTATACTACAAAGTGACAGTCATCAAATCAGCATGGTTTGGGCAGTAAAACAGACACACAGACCAGTGGGACAGAATTGAGATTCCAGAAATAAACCCCTGTTTATATGGGTAAATAATTTTTGACAAAAACATAGAGTGGAGAAAAAAAGCCTCTTCAATAAATAGTACTGGAAAAACAGGAAAACCACCTGCAAAAGAATGAAACTAGACTCTTGTCTATCACCACACAACAATAACTCAAAATGGATTAAGGACCTGAATATAAGACCTGAAACAATAAAATGCATAGAAGAAAACATAGGAACTAAACTCATGGACCTTGGACTTAAAGAAGATTTTATGAATTTGACCTCAAATGGAAGTGAAGTAAAATCAAAATAAATGAATAGGATTACATCAAACTAAAAAGTTCCTGCACAGCAAAAGAAACCATCAAAAAGATAAAGAGACAACCATCTGACTGGAAAAACATATTTGCAAGCAACACCTTTGATAAGGACCCAATATCTAAAATATACAAAAAAACTCATAGAACTCAATAACAACAACGAAATGACCTAGTCAAAAAAATGGGCAGAGGACCTGAACAGACACTTCTCTCTAGAGGACATACAAATGGGCAACATATTTGAAAAGATGCTCAACGTTGCTAGCTATTAGGGAAATGCAAATCAAAACCACAATGAGATATTATCTCACACCTACTAATAGCTGTAGTCAATAGGACAAATAATAACAAATGTTGGAGAGGACGAGGAGAAAAAGAAACCCTCATACACTGCTGGTGGGACTGCAAATTGGTACAGCCACTATGGAAAACTATGGAGGTTCCTCAGAAAACTAAGAATTGTTCTACCACATGATCCATCAATCCCACTACTGGGTATTTACCCCAAAGACTTGAAAATTCATATCTGAAAATATATTCGCACACTTATGTTCATAGCAGTATTATTCATGTTGGCCAGGACATGGAAGCAACCTAAGTTTCCTATGATAGATGATTGGATAAAGAAGCTATGGTATGCATATACAATGGAATATTATTCAGCTATGAGATGAGATGAAATACTGACATTTGTGACAAGATGGATTAGCCTCGAGATATTAATGCTAACCAAAAATGCCAGACAGAAAAATTTGAAAATCATGTGATATCACCTATATATGGGGTAAAAACCTAAAAGCAACAAACGAACAGGACAAACAGAGTCATGGACATAAACAATAGACTAGTGTTTACCAGAGGGGAAGGGGGAGGGAGAAGGAGGAAGGAGGGAGGTTGATGGGCTAAAGAGGTGAAACATGTGACAGAATGAAATCTAACTACGGGAGGGGCATACACAATGCAAAATATAAACACCTTACTATTAAATTGTACACCTGAATCTTACTGGATTTTGTTAACCAATGTCTCTAAAAAATAAAATTAATTAAAAAAATCTTAATACAAGAAGTTACAAACATTTACTCTGAAATCTTGAATTTAGTAACCATGATTAACTCCAGCTATTTGAGATTATTCAGGCCAAGTCAAATGAACAATGAACAATATATATATTTTTTAATTTTTAAATTTTCTACCATTTTCTTATTTCTTATTTATTATTATTTTTTATTTTTATGGTGACATTGATTAACGAAATCCAATAAGTTTTAGTTGTACATTTTAACAGTAAAGCATATATTTATATATGCTTACACTGTGTATCTACCACACATAGTTAGATTTATTCTGTCTCCACATATTTTACCCCCTTTACTCTGTCTACAATATATTTAGTGTTTGGGAAGGGTCAGCTCTGCTGAGGAGCCTTGCTGCTCAGATTCATGTTATCTCTCAGGAGGTAAATTTGACACTGGTTTAGATGGACATGGGGGAAGAAGGGCCTTGCCACTCCTACCACATTTCCAAGTCTAAAGCTTTGGTGATACCCAGCCTGGGGAGAAAGTAAAAGGTCTGTCTGTGCTTTGGGCAAAGAAAGAAGCCCTGGAGCTAGTAGTTTGAGATAAAGAAGAGGATAGCATGAGGCGTCTTATTGTTCAATCTATTCTTTGAATCTCTGAATACCCATTTCCACTTGAGCATCCGAGAAAGTTCACATAACAACATGGGGGGTGTCCTAGTGCTGGCCCATACTGATGTCATTATCTCCTGCTGTCTAAGGAATGAAGTCACATGGACAGAGTGGTAAACTGTAAAGTCATGTGCAAAGTATAAGGAATATACAAAGTATGCTCATGGAAACTTGTATGGCGGGACATCAATGAAGAAAGGACTTAGTCTCTTGGCATAAAGATAAAGGGTAGTTGAAAAAGGTTCATCTTAGATGGGACTTTGTTGCTGAATTTCTAGAGATGGATAGTTCACTAGTTCAGGATGCATATACTGTACAGAAACCACATCAATCCTGTGCACAAAGTTGGAAATGAATGAAATGTTTATGAGAATTGTAATAAGTTTATATGATTAGATCAGCAAGAGTCAGGACACCCATGTGAGCTGGGTCCATATTTTGGGAGCTCTTCAATGTCACACTAAAAGCTTTAATTTTTTTTTACCTTCACATGGCTGGACATCATTGAAGACTTCTAAACAAGAAAATGACATTTTTTGTCATGTCTAAGAAAAATAGGTGACATCACAGTATGGAGCTTAGTTTGGAGTAGATTGCTAAAGAGACCATATCTCAAGTCATTGCAAAATTCAAAATAATGATGAGTACTGGAGTTAAAGTAGAGGCAGTGGGATGGACTTGAGATTTATTATAGAAGTAGATTAGGCAAAGCTCCAAAGATTATCAGAAATTGTAATGAGGGAGAAGCAGGATTAGAGGATGTCTCACAGATACATGGTGGCACCATCCAATGAATACAGGAAACAGGAAGAAGGAGACATTTTAGGGGGGAGATAAAGATTTCTGTTTTGGAAAGGTTCAATCTGGGTTGTCCGTGGAACTTTGAGGTAGATACATGTCAGTTTTATGTGAACATATGTGATGAGCTCAGAAGAGATATCTTTGAGATAGAGATTTGGCAGTTATTACTCTAATGATTTGTGACAGTGCTCATGGGTCATGAGGTTGAACTTGTCCCAACCAATAGTTATTGCTCAAGTTGTCTTGGAGAAGCCATGTTTCATCCATGACATGATATGTCCTCTCCTTTCATGGTTTGGGGTGGAGAATGAAAACGATTATACAGCAATAATCACCAAGTATAAAATGAATAATAATAAGTTGGCATGTAGTCATAAAAGGACAGAACATTATGGGTAGGGCTGAAAATTATATAAATATCATATTCCCTACATATGTAGAGAATTATCATTAGTCAGTCATGTTAGGTATTGGAACACTGTAGTACAAGACTTAATTACTTTCAAAAGGACATGGCAAAATGGCAGTGACCATGTATCAGTCAGAATCAGTTTCAACTTCAAAGAAAAGTTAATACATAGTTGTTCAAAAAATGGATTATTCAAATAACTGAAGATGAGAAGTCCAGAACAACTATAGTAGTTCTATGGTATTCATGGATTCACATTTCTTCCAGCTAACAATCCTGTGAGAAGGTTGGAATTGCTCCAGAATCACATTTACATTCTAAACATCAGTAAGGAGAAAGAGGTAAATAAGTAGGATTCATTTGCTCCTTTTTAGGACTTTCTAGAAATTTCTCATGACTTTATATGTATATTTAGTTGATAAGAATTCAGTCACCTGGATACACCTAGCTTCAAGAGAAGTTGGGAACTGTAGTTTTTAAGCTAGATATGCTGTCATCTGAATAAAATTAAGTGATTTCATTACCAAATAATTGGGAGAATAGATGATGGGATAGATAACTAACAATATTTGTCACAAAATGTAATCTCAAATTGCATCTATTTGGTATAAAGAAGACTTAAAAATATGTTACCTAGAAGACCAATGGGAACACTTCCATAAAATGATATTTTAAGGAGAGTTGTCCAGGCAAACACTTGACACCAGAAAGATCCAACATGAGTTATCAGGTAACCTTGAAGCCATTTAGAGAAGAGTAAAGAAAATGTGGGAACAAGTAATGTTTAGAAAGTAAACCAGTAAAGTAATGTACACGAGGAAGTCCATCAGTTGGTAGAAAGGCCCCAGTCGCAGTATCCCATTTCAGGAATAGGATGGTAAGCCATTTGCAGTGGTGATGATAAAGAAATTGATAAAAGCACAGGAAGATTTGAGTCCTAGAAGGACTGGACTACTAAGCAAATGTCCAAGACAGAGACATAAGTCTGGAACTGAGACACAAAGTAAGAGAGGAATAGCAAATAGATTGACTGAATGCCCAAGAGGAACGTTATAATAATGTGTATCAAAATTTTGGATTTCACATATGAGCACATTTTTTAAGTGTGCTTGCCGTAGTATCACCAACTTATTATTTGCTAAACAATAATATATTAAAAACAAAACAACACAACAAACTATCCACAATTTATAAACACTATCATTTCATTTAAAAACTATTTTGAGGTGAAAAAAATAAAACGTTTGAAGCAAACAGCTTTCCTTGTTCAAAATTTAACATGTACAGAAAAATAGATAATAAAAAAAAGCTCCCTTTTATCCCTGTCCCTCCATCACCCAGTTTCCCTCTCTGGAGGCAACCACTGTTTATCTGTTCCTCGATTCTTCCAGGGATACTTTATGTATTATCAAGCAAATACATGTGTGTTCTTTATACATTCTTTATACATTGTTTTTGAAATATCTTGAAAAGCATTCCATGTCAGTACATAAAAAGGTTTCTAATTATTTTTATGTCTGCATAGTAAGTAGTCCACTGTATAGACTCACCAAATTTGTTCAACATCCACCTATTAATGGGCATTTCAATTATTTCCAATCTTTTGTTATTACAGATAGCGCATCAGTAAATTAACCTAAAACACACTTTGACATTGAATTGAACTATGAACAATGCATCACTTTACTTTCATTTCATTTCAATATAAACTGGTAAAAACCAGCACCAGGACCATTTTACGTACTGACCTCTGAGAAGCACTTTTCTACAATTCTCTATATTCTTGAAGTCATTCAAGCTTATAAAATGGGCCTTTTGTTTTTAACTATCGGGGAACTTTTTTTCCCCCATCTTTATGGAAATAAAATAGACAATTAGATACTCGTATTTACATTGTACAATTAAATGAGTTTTTCCACTTATAATTGACATGCAATAATATACCAGTTTCAGTTGTACAACATAGCAATCAGGGATTCACATAATTTGTGAAGCAATAATTCCATAAATCTACTATGCCTCTTCCTCCTTACATATTACATTATTAACCATCTTCCCCATGGTACACTCTACATCTACATGTCGATTCTGCAACTACTCATTCGTACCTTTTAATTACCTTATCTTTTTCCGCTGTTCCCCCAACCCCCTCCCATCTAGAAGTCCTCAAAATATTTGCTGTATCTATGAGGATATTTCAGGTTTTGTTGTTGTTATTTTGTTCCTTAGATTCCACATGTATGTAAAATCATGCAATATTTGTCTATATCCAACCCATTTCACCAGCACAATACCCACTAGGTACATCGAGACAATCTTTTTCGTTCCGTTCCTTTTGGTCTGCATGCATCTTTGAAGTGAGTCTCTTGTAGACTGCATATATAGGACTCTTGTTTTCTTATCCATTCAGCCACTCAATCTTTTGGAGCACTTAATTATTTTCCTTTGAGGTACTTCTCGATAGGAATGTAGTTATTACCATTCTTTATTCCTGTTTTTGTCACATGTTTTTCTTCTTCTTAAAGAGATCCCTCCAACATTTCCTGCAGTACTGGTTTGGAGTTGATAAATTCCTTCAGCTTATTTTGTCCGAAAAACTCTTTATCTGTCCAACTCTAAATGGCAGCTTTGCTGGACAAAGTATTCTTGGTTGTAAATCCTGGATTTTCATCACGTTGAATACTTTGTGCCAAGCCCTTCTGGCCTGCATAGTTTCTTTTGTGAGATCGGCTGTCAGTCTACAGGTGCTCCATTGTAGGTAAGTCACTGCTTTTCTTTTGCCGCTTTTAAGATTCTCTGTTTTTAACCTTTCAAATTTAAATTATAATGTGTCTTGGTGTGGGCCTCTTTGGATTCCTGATTTTGGGGACTCTCTGAGCTTCCTGGGTTGTATGTCTATTTCCTTCATCAGGTTAGGGAAGTTTTCCATCATCATTTCTTTCAAATAACCTCTTCAATGTCTTGTTTTTCTTCAGGTACCGTGATTACATGGATATTTTTACATTTAATAGTGTCTCATAGACTCCTTAAATTATTAGAGTCTTGGGTTCTTTTTTTCTTGCTATTCTGATTGAATGTCCTTGGTTTCTTCATCCTCTATATCAATGATTCAATCTTATTCTTTATCCACTCTGTTTATCCCATCTAGTGTACTTTTCATGTCAAATAATGTGTCCTTTATTTCTGACTGGTTCTCTCTTATAATATCCATTTCTATTTTTATGTTTTTATCTCTTTGTTAAAGTTCTCACTGAGTTCATCCACACTTCTCTTAAGTTCTTTGAGCATCTTTATAACCAGTGTTTGAACTCTGCAATCATTAGATTGCTTGACTCCATTATTCCTGGATCTCTGTTCTGTTCTCTCATATGGTTTCTGCTTTTTTGTCTTCCCATTCTGGCTGCCTTTCTAAGAACTAAAGTTCTTAAGTCTCCCAGTTTTATTAGTGTGGCTCTGTGTAGTAGGTATCCAGTGGCACAATCTTGAAAGGGGTTCAGCTGCAGGCCAAGTTTAGCCCCAGCCTATGCCCTTTTGGGGCCATCTATTATGATTCATCAAGCAACCCTTAAAAAAACACACCAGAAACTGAGGCCAGGTGCCACCAGTGTGAGTCTTGGGACTACTCAGCAAGGAGTACCTGACTGAGTACACACCTGGATGTGGCCTGGGTAGGGTTGTGATTTGGGGGAGTTGGAGTTTCAGGAAATTCTCTGGGTGGATTGCCCTCTCCTATCCAGTTTGATGATGTCTCCACTATGGTAACTCTGCATTCACACACTGTGGGGGTGGGAAGGAGGGCTCAAGAGAGGAATAATGAATACCACTGGCACTTCTGCTGGGGGAGAGAGCCTTGCCTCCAGCCCTCACTCTGACAACTCGGTGTCCCCTTATAAGTCCCTGGTGCCCCCTGAGTAGCCCACTTGCTGCTGATGCTCAGAGCAAGCAGATCCATCACCTCGAAAGTCTGCTCATGGGCACAACTTTTTTAGGAGGTGTCTGCAGCTGCCACTGCCACTGCCATAACCTGTGTCCCACTCAGCCACTCCAGACTGGGTAGCCTCGCACCTTTGTACCTTCCCTACCTTCTACTGTTGCAGATTGATTGATTATTTCTCTCCCTAGTTGCAGTGCTTCTATTCATCTAGATCCCAGGTGACTTTCCTTGCTGTTTGCTCCATGTTTCTGTCACAGCTTCGATTTGATCAAAAGAAGGATGAACAAAGCCTCTATCATTTATACTATCATCCACACCATTTTCCCCCCAGGCACCTCCTTGATAAAATAAAAAAGTACAGTCCATCTGAAAAGGTGGTCTATCTCACCAGGCAGGGCCTACATTCCTGTTTCCAATGGATTATTTTTTTTTATGTTTTAATAAAACTTTTATTTTTTAATAAAAAATTATTGAGGTGACATTGGTTAATAAATTTATGTAGGTTTCAAGTGTACAATTCTATAATACATCATCTTGTATATTGCATTGTGCGTTGACTACCCAAAGTCAAATCTCTTTCTGTTACCATCTATTTGGTTCCCTTTACCCTTATCTACTTTTCCCTTTCCCTCTAGTAACCACTGAACTGTTGTCTGTGTCAGTGAGGGTTTTTTTGTTTGTCTTGTTTGTTTATTGCTTTCAGTTTTATATCCCACATATGAGTGGAATTATGTGGTCAACAACCATTTCCATCTGACTTATTTCACAGCATGATTTTTCTCTGTTGGCATATTTTCCCATTTGGCGTTTCCTATTTTCATTCATAACCAAACACTCCCATAACACAGAGATTTGATATGGTTAGGCATGAGCTAATTTAAGATGCTAGATGTAGCAACAAAAAGACAAAACTTTGAATACTACTCAAGCATTTAAATGCATTTGGCACAAGAAATGACCATCCTCAGCTGCTGGGATATATTAGGAATCTCTTTTGTATATCTCGCCTTCACTAGTACATTATTCCCGCTGTTACTAGTGATAAGCTCTGTGGGTTTTGACATATTTTCTGCAGGTGCAACCTGACAGTACCTCAGCTGATACCCTATTATATGCCTCTCAACTCCTCGGCTGCCATTTACTACTATGAGACCATCTCTGATGCCTATATACGTACAACCTGGAAGCATGAAAAAGTGTATGAATTTGTGAACCTTTGTTTATCGTAAGATAGGAGATGTAAATGGGGCATGGTGTTCAGAAATCTATTCTGTGTGGTGGTGCAGTACTGAGTAGTCTAGGCGGGCATTATCACTCAGGAATTTTGACACCAGAAAGTAGTACTCCAGGTTAGGTAGGATTATAGTCTCTGGAAGGATGATGGAAACACTGCTTGCAAGAGTAAGGCTGCTTATGAGTCTTAGAGGGCCTAGACAACTAGGCAGTTGAACATAACTAAAGAACTATTTGGAAAAAAAGGTAGTGGGGGTCAGCTAGCAAGCAGGGTCAAATATGAAATAGAAATTGTATTGAATCACAAAAGTATTTAGAGTTGTGTAAGTTCAAGATTTAAATTGGGGTGGAACTTAGTATGTAGACAGATAGTCAAAGTAATCTCTGCTATGTAGAAAGTGTTTCAAAGACCAAAGACCAAGAATGACACAGAAATTGACAAGAAAGGTAACATTCCTACACTTGATTAACCCTCCTGGTAGGTGGGGTAAAACAAGTAATATATTATTCATGCAGACCCCACGTTTCTCAGTTTAACATTTCACTCTATGACCCACATAAATTTCTTCACTTACTTGGTGAGAACACTTGAGCATGTCACCAAAACGAATGGTAATCAGGAGTTTATCTTACAACATTTTACTTTAAAACACAATCTTAGATGTATGACAGAAACTACATTGGATTTATAATCAAGACCAGGCTATAAATTATGCCATTTAGTGAGTCATCTAACTTCTCTGAGTCTCTTTTTTATTCTGAAAATTGGGCTAATATTTGCCCCATTCACCTCATGGGTTTGCTATGAGTATGAAATATAATATATATGACAACGATTTATAATTTGCTAAATGTTATACAAAAGCTAGTTGTTTTTGTAAGAAAGTATCTTTAGTCCTGAAGGGAATATAGCTTCTTATATGATTTACCTTAAATTTTGCATATGATACAAATGCAATAATATTGTCTTTTGGGTGGACAAATTTCATACATTTATGTTAGCTTACTGGACCACTACTTTTGCTTTCCCATTCTAATGCCGGAAATATGGCTTACAAACTCATATCTATGCAGGGAATTTCTTATTGTCTCTGGGTAAGTCTCAGTTTAGATGTCATTTTGTAAAGAACATCATTAAAGATTTAAAAAAAAAAACATCACTGAGTCATTTCATGAAGGCTATAGAGTCCTGAATGATATCCGAGGTAGAAAAGTGTTCTCTGTGGAAAATTTTATTCTTTAGTCTCAAGTGTTATAGAACACAAGAATTATAAAATAAAATGTCTAAATGTTTCAAGACTTCTGTGAGACTTTACATATGTAAATATTTCTCTCACCATTCCTATTGAAGTGTTGCTTTATTTCCACATTATCATATAAGTGTTTTCAAGACAGGATTGTTCACACTTTTGATACTCAAATGTGAAGTTCACATACTAGCAACATTAGAATCACCTGGGAACTTACTAAAAAATTTAGAATTTCAGATTTTAACTCCAACCTATTGAATAGAAATCTGTATTTAATCAAGATACCTCAAGTGATTTCTTAAGTTTGAAAACCAGGTGTCTACAATAACCTGCCCATTTAAGTCAACCCACTTCATTTTTTAAACTACTTAGCATCTGTCCTATTCCCCACCCTACTTTGCTTTGAGGTCCTTACATCTATCTCAGACTCTTGCCTCTGAACTTGCATTACTTTGTAGTATATATTTTCCTTCAAACGTCTATAATTCCACTTTTCCTTATGGTGTTCTTGTTGCTTTTAATATAGAGATATATACTGTATATGTTGTAGCTCTACCTCCTCAGAACCCAACCCTATACCCCTACCTATTTAACTCAAGCCATACTGGGGAGATTAGACCAATTCCCTGGGAGTTAGAGAAAAATGATTTGGCAATGTCATAGAAGCTGCATAAATTAGATAAGGTATGCCCATCTAATAAGAGTCTTGTTAAATTGTTTGGTGCTCTAGTCTCAGTGTTTCAGCAGTCATCTAGTACTTTTTGTAGTATAATCTTCTTAAAGATAATTGGAGCTCTTGCTTTACTTCCTGGATTCTCTTTTCTATATATAGGCAAAGAGATGCCAGGGTAAGCAAAGCAAAGCAACAGCCTATCCAAAAGTCATTTACATCTGGCTCTGGGAATTACAAACTTGTTGCAGCAGAAACAAAGATAAATGTTATACCAGGGAGAATGTGGAGAGTATGTCTTCATGCCATGTATTTTTCACTATCAGGTGAACATCATAGCTACTTAGCTGCTTCAGAGATATTCTAAGAAATTTGTTGTTATTAGTGGGTTAGCAGTACAAGTATTTGTGGCTATTCCTTCTCTGGGAAGGGAAAGTTTATAAGCAAAGGTATACTGTTTCATTTGTATATGAGAGACAAGTTATCCTTCTTAAGTGATACCACAAAGAATAGAATGTCTACTGATCTACCCCATGATCTAGCTCTTGACTTTCCTCAGTTATCATTATAATCAGTGAGAAATAAAGTCATGCACTTAAAAACCATCTTCAGGATCCATGTTCTGAAAGATGTCATGGAAAAAATTCTTTTATCAACAACTGACCCTCATTTTCTTGGGTCTGAGATAGCTTTTTAAAAAAAAATCATTTCTGCTTTGTAGACAATTGTGAAGGAGCAAAGAGCAAAGGATTGATGACTCAGAAAAGTATGCTGAACAAGATACCTAAGGCCATCAGACCTTTATCCTTTTTTTGACCACATTCGTTGGGGTATCTTTAACATCCTTGTTCTTCAGAGCATAATAGAATGAGTTCAGCACGGCTGCTACTGCCCCATACAACACTACGGAAATAGGAGAGCACAATGAACCCCAAAAGCAGAGACAATACTAATACACCACTAGTAAATGTCAGAATCTCCTTTACTAGTACCTGAGAACGAGTGAGTTCAAAGATTACTTGGAGCTCACATGTAATACAGTTAACCGCATTGTGGCCATGAAATTGTATTGGTGTGACTAGGACAGGGATTACAGCCATTAAGAAAGTACTTGCGCAAATTCCCACATCGTAGATGCAAACTTTTCTATTCATAATGAATGGGGAGCACAGAGGTTTTGAAATGACAATAAACCCATCATAGGCCATAACAGCAAGAAAAAACACTCCATCACTTCTAAGTAAAGAGAGAAGGTCATTTGAAACAGGCAGAAACTATAGGATATAGTGGAAAAATCCTTCCAGAAATTCACCAAAACAGTGGGTGTGGAGCTTTCAGACATCTAAGAAATACAACTGGCTGAGAAAAATGTACATGGGGGTGTGAAGATGGGAATCAACCTGGATAATGACAGTGAAGAGAATATTACCCATCAGGGTAACAAAGTAGATGAACACCATTGATCAAAATAAGAGGAGCTGAGATGTACACTGTCTGGAGAGTTCCAACAAAAATAATTTCATCACATGTGTATCATTTTTCAAACTTGGGGAAATAATTATATTTTCTATAAAGAGAAAAAGAAGAAAAGTATGACAGACATGATGTAATCCTACAAAGGCATTAGAGAAAGTGCAGGGCTGAATAATGAGGTAGAACTTCTCTAGAATGAGAAAACAACAACAACAGCACAATGGTTTATGCCATCCTAACTATGAGACCTTGGATCTACTCATAGTTGTGGTTAGTTCAATGAGGCCTTGTATTTATCTCCTCATCCTTTCACTCATAGCAGTCAAAACTGAAAAGGCAGGACCACATCCTCTTTATAGACTATTAGTTTTATTTGTTTATTTATTCGTTTACTTGTTTCTTTCTTTGTTTGTTTATGTGGTGATGCTGGTTAACAAAATCCAGTAGCTTTCAAGTATACAATTTAACAGTAAGTCGTATATATTGCATTGTATGTTCACTGCCCAAAGAAAGATTTCTTTCTGTCACTACATATTTGACTCCTTTTACCCCATTTCCCTCCCCCACCCTTTACCCTCTGGTAACCACTTAGACTAATTGTTTTAAAAGACATTTTTTTTTATAGAGGTTTGTTAGGGTGACTATACTTGATTCCATGTTTGTAATGAGTGTTTTAATGGTAAAATACAGCCCTTTGAAGGAATGTCCATATTTATGAAGGCATTTACTTGACCCAGAATGATTCTAGAAACTATCAGATTCTAAGGAAGACAACTCAAATCCTAAACAGAACATCATCTTTGTCTTTGCCTAGGTAATAAAATTAAAATTATTTTTCTTCCAGTCTTGTGCATTTGTCTTTAAGAAAAATTTTCTTAGGTATAAGAGGGTAAAAAATAAAGTAGAAATTAAATACCTACCTACAAAATGAGAGGAACTTGAAAAGGGCTTTGACCATGAAGAAGAGTCAGGAATGAGCTAAAAGCAACTCTGTGCCAATTTTGGGTCTTGCTTCTTGTGAAATTACATTCAATCCTTGCCCATCATAACTATACTATCCTGTAGCTGAATTATAACTCAAAGAACTAGTGTAACTCAAAAAAAAGAGCACTGAATTAAGGGCATTTTAGTTTTTGTTTGACCATTTATTTGCTGTGTGACTCAAGAGAGTTATAGTTTTATTATCTGTAGAATAAGGAAAACTGTATGCTTTTCCTACCTCACAGAATTATGAAACTCTAATAAGATAATGAGTTGTGAAATGTTGTGAAAATTATAAATATATGCAAACATAAATGATTATTGTGTCTAGAAAAAGAAATACAACCAAGACTTCCCCTCATTCCCTTCATGTCTCTTTTCAAAGTGTAAGGGAGTCTAGGAATCCAGCAGTTGAATGTTTAAGCATCTCCTCTTACTGTCTTTTGTTAGGAACCATATTCAGTCAGAGAAGGGTTTTATAAACAGATTTCCAACCATCTCTGTTTCCTGTCAACAAGCCCATATAAGAGCATCAGAATAGTCCATTCAAGCATTTGGCTGGAACATGGAGGAGTGTTTAAGGAAGTGCAGTGTTGAGTGATGTCCTCCAGACTTCTTTATTCCTTTAATCAAATCACATGTGTCTGTCATCTTGGGAATTATCTAAAATGAGTTTAAAGAGCTTTTTCCTACTGAGGATAACTGACTCATTGTCCACATATCAATCAGAGGCCATACAGCAGAAGAAAGTAACTTTAAAAACTTTGATGGTTTTATTTATGATAAAAATATGATTTAAAAATGTTTTCAACCTAAATTTCTTTTGTGAGTTTAAAAACATTTTTTTGAAAATAAAAAGATTAGTACTTTTTGCTGAGCAAAAATGTTACAATATACATTTATTGAAGATGTTTGCATAGTTAGAAATGTGATGTTCTACATAAATACCCTGAATATTAATAATATAATATATTTACATTTACATCTATATTTAAAACTAAGGCCAATTTATTCCACCATTTCATGGAACTAAAGATACCAAACATAAAATTAATGTTTAGTTTGTGGTTCAGGGTCATCATTGAAAGATAAAGGTGAGAGATGAGGATGAGGATTAGATGTAAGAAGGCAGAAATAAAAGAGAGCATAAATATCAACAATGAGGAATAGAAGAGAATAATTTTGTTGCGGTATAGGAGGGACTGGGAGAAAGTTAAACAAAGACAGATTTCGACTGGGTAGAAGGGCAGGTCTTCTGCTACTAGAGTTATCTAATATGATGGAATAAGCAATTTCATGAATTAATAAGCTCACTCCCTTACTGATACAACAATTACAGCCTGATCAGCAATGCAGTAGAGGAATCTCCTGTACAGGACTACAGGCTGAATTAGGTGCAGTCTGTACAACTGTGAGAATCTATGATGCTGTAACTATGAGAGGGAAAAAATGGCAGAGAGAAATAGAGACATAGAGAATGTAGTATAGAAAAGACATATCTAGAAGGAGAGATCCTGGGAGTTAAACTAGGGAAATATGGAGGAAGAGAGTAAATAAAGGCAAAAGGAAAGTACAAGAAGGGACCGTGGTTATTAAAATGTATGCAAGGCATTGGTAAAACAAATTCTCCTTAGCAAGTTTCTAACTATGGTTATCCTCTTACTTAACTCCACTTCCACACTCCGCATTAACTCCTCAACTCAATATTTCTCTGCAATCCCACCAAGGGTTCTCTTTTTCTACATCTTTGCTTATACTTTTGCGTGTTGATTTATTGACGATGGTCATTGTGACAGGTGTGAAGTGTTATTGAATTATAGTTTTAATTTGCATTTCTCTGATTATTAGTGACATTTAGCATCGTTTCATATCTCTGTTGGCCATCTGTATGTCCTCTTGAAGAAATGTATATTCAGGACTTCTGAGTATTTTTCAATTGGGTTGTTAGGGTTTTTTTGGTGTTAAGATGCATGAGTTTTTTATATAAATTTTTTATATAAACCCCTTATCAGATGTATCATTGGCAAATACCTTCTCTCATTTAGTAGGTTGTCTTTTTGTTTTGTTGAGGTTTCCTTTGCTGTGCAAAAACATTTTAGTTTGATGTCATCTCATTTGTTTATTTTTTCTTTTGTTTTCCTTGCCCAAAGTGACATATCAATATCTATATATATCTATATATCTATATCTATATATCTATATCTACATCATCTATATATCTATATCTGTATCTATATCATCTATATATCCATATCTATATCTATACCTATATCTATGTCTATGTCTATGTCTATGTCTATATCTATATCTATATCTATCTATCTATCTATCTATCTATCTATCTATCTATCTATCTATCTATCTATCTATCTATACTACTAAGATCAAGGTCAGAGAGTTTACTGGCTGTGTTTTCTCCTAGAAGTTTTATAGTTTGAGGTCTTACAGTAAAGTCTGTAATCTATTCTGAGTAAAGTCTTGTGTATGATATAAGAAGGTAGTCTAGTTTTATGTTTTTCCATGTACCTGTCTGGTTTTCTGAACACTATTTATTGAATAGACTGCCTTTATCCCACTGTATAATCATTCCTCCTTTGTCACAGATTAATTGACCACATAAGCATGGGTTTATTTCTGGGCTGTCTATTCTATTCCATTGATCTATGTGTCTGTTTTCATGCCAGTACCATTCTATATTTATTACTATGACCTTGTCGTATAGTTTGATATCAGGTAGCATGATACCTCCAACTTTGTTTTCCTTTCTTAAGATTGTTGTGATTATTTGGGAGCTTTTGTGGTTTTATATAAATTTTAGGATAACTAGTTCTAGTTCTGTGAAAAATGCCAGTGGTATTTTGATAGATTTTGCATTGAATCTATAGATTGCTTTGGGTAGCATAGGCATTTTAACAATGTTTTTTTCTATCCATAAGCACAATATATGCTTCCATTTATTTGTATCTTTTTCAATGTCTTTCTTCAACTTATAATTTTATGAATACAGATCTTTTACCTCCTTGGTTAAATTTATTCCTAGGTATTTTATTGTTTTTGATGTTATTGTAAATAAGATTGTTTTCTTAATTTCTCTTTATGATCATTCATTATTGGCATATAGAAATGCAACCAATTTCTGAATGTTAATTTTGTGTCTTGTTACTTTATTGAATTCATTTATTAATTCTAATAGTTTTTTGATGAAATCTTTTTTATTATTAAATGTACTGTGAGACATTGTTTATTAGAATTATTCAGGCTTCAAGTTATGATTCAATAATATATCATGTGTACATTGCATTGTGTTCACACCCAACATTAAATTCACACCAGTCATAGTATATTTGACTTCCTTTATCCTTATCTACCTCCCAGACCTTTCCTTTGTAACCACAAAACTGTAGTCTGTGTCCATTAGTTTCTGTCCTGTTCATTTTATTTGTTCAGTTTTATATCCCATGTAAGAGTGAAATCACATGTTTCTCAACTTTTTCTGTCTTACTTATTTTGCTTAGCATGATGATCTTAAGATCCATCCATGTTGTTTCAAATGATAATATTTTATCTTCTCTAATGGCTGAGCAATATTTTATTGTATATATGTACCATATCTTAATCTAATCATCTATCAAAGGGCATTTTCATTGTTTACATGTCTTGGCCACTATGAATGATGCTGCAATTAATGTTGGGGTGCATATACCTTTATGGAAAATGTTTTCAAATTTGGGGGGTAGAACCCAGAAGAGGGATTGCTGGAAATATTCTTATAGTTTTGAAGAACCTCAATACTGTTTTCTATAGTGGCTGTACCAGTTTACATTCCCACCAGCAGTGTATGAGGGTTGCTTTTCCCCCATAACCTCTCCAACACTTGTTATTACTTGTCCTGTTAATGACAGACATTTGAACAGGTGTAAGGCTGTATCTACTTATGATTTTGATTTGCATTCGCTAATAGCTAGTAAAGTTAACCATCTTTGTATATGTCTGTTGGCCATTTGTATGTCTTGGGAAAAATGTCTGTTCAAGTCCTTTGCCCATTTTTAATTTAATTGCTGAGTTTCTTTAATTGTTGAGGTGTATGAGTTCTTTGTGTGTTTTGGATATTAGCCTCTTATCAGAGACATTTTCTGCAAATATGTTTTATACAGTTGGATTGCTCTTCATCTATGTGAAATCTTTAGGGCTTTATATATAGTATCATGTCATCTGCAAGTAATGATCGTTTTACTTTTCTCTTTCCAATTTGGATGCCTTTTATTTCTTTTTTCTCATATGATTGCTTTAGCTAGGACTTCTGATACTGTGTTGAATTAAAGTGGCGAAAATGGATATCTTTGTCTTGTTCCTGATCTTAAGGAAAATGCTTCTAACTTTTCACCATTAAGTATGATGGTAGATGTTGGTTTGTCACATTTGTACTTTATTAGGTTGAGGTGTGTTCCCTCTATTCCCACTTTGCTGAGAGTTTCTACCATAAATAGATGCTGGATTTTGTCGAACACTTTTTATGCATCTATTGATATGATCACATGATTTTTATCTTTTATTTTGTTAATGTGTTGTGTCATGTCAATTTGATTTTCAGATATCAAATAAACCTTAGATCCCAGAAATATATCCCACTTGTTCATGGTGTATGATCTTTTCAATGAATTGCTAATATTTTGTTGAGAATTTTTGCATCAGTGTTCATCAGGGATATTGGCCTATAATTTTTTTAATGTTTTTGTCTAGTTTTGAATCAGAGTAATGGTGGCCTCATAAAATGTGCTCAGAGTCATCTCTCTTTTTGAATATTTTGGTATAGTTTCAGAGGATGGGTGTTAATCTTGTTTTTTTTATAATATTTTGTAAAATTCACATGTAAAGCTATTTGGCCCAGAACTTTTGTTGGCGGGGAGTTATTTGATTACTGGTTTGATTTTGTTAGTAGTAATCAGTCTGATGAGATTTTCTGGTTTTTTTTTTCTTCATTCAGTCTTAGAATATTGTATGTTTCTAGGAATGTATCCATTTCTTTCGTATTGCCCAATTTGTTGACATATAATTTTTCATAGTACTTTCCTTTAATCCTTTGTATTTCTATGATGTTACTTGCTACTTCTCTTCTTTTATTTCTGATTTTATTTGGATCCTCATTTTTTTATGAGTCTGGCTAAAGTTTTATAAATTGTATTTACCTTTTCAAAGAAATAGATCTTGGTTTCATTTATCTTTTGTATTGCGTTTTTTAGACTCTATTTTGAAAAACTGATATTTATTATATCTTTCCTTCTACTCATTTTGGGGGTTTTTTTTGGTTTTTGATTTCAGTGTGTTTAAACTTATTTATTTATTTTAATTAATTTCAATTATACAGTACATTGGTTAGACATCTACATAGTTCATAAAATGATCTCCCCAATTGCTCCCTCCCTTCCCTGGCCCTCCACACAGCCAAAATATGGCTAACTGCATTCCCTATGCCTTGCTCCCACACCCGAGTCCATCTATCTACTACTAATTTGTACCTATTTAACCCTTCCCCCATTCTGCCAGCCCCCAGCCCTCCCTCCTTTATATTTGTCACCAAATTATCCTCTATATTTGTGAGTCTGTTTTTGATTAGTTTGTTCTTTTTGTACCTTATATTCTGCATATACGTGAAATCATAAGGTATTTCTTTTTCTCCGTATGACTTATTTCACTCAGCATAATAACCTCTAGGTCCATTCATTTTTTTAATGACTGAGTAATATTCCATTGTATATATGAGCCATAATTTCTTTATCCAATTATCTGTTGATTGGCATTCAGTTTGCTTCCATATCTTTGTTATTGTAAATTGTGTTGCCATGAATATTGGAGTGCATAGATCTTTACAATTATTGTTTTGGTTTTCTTCAGATAAATATCCAGAAGTACAATTGCTGGGTCAAAAGGAAGATCCACTTGTAGTTTTTGGAGAAACATTCAGACTGTTTTCCATAGCAACTGCTCCAATTTGTAATCTCACCAACAATGTATGAGGGTTCCCTTTTCTCCACATCCTCTCTAACACTTGTTGTTGTTGTTGTTGTTGTTGTTGTTGTTTTGATTTATAAACAATAGCTATTCTGACAGGTGTGAAGTGATATCTCATTGTGGTTTTAATTCGCATTTCTCTGATGATTAGCGACCTTGAGCATCTTCTCATATGTCTATTAGCCATCTGTATTTTCTCTTTGAAAAAGTATTTGTTCAGCTCTTCTGCCGACTTTTTAATTGGATTGTTTGTTTTTCCTTGTTGAGTTGTATTAGTTCTTTATATATTTTTGATACTAACCTTATATCAGATGTATTGTTAGCAAATCTTCCAGTCATTCAGTTGCTCTTTGTTTTGTTGATGGTTTCCTTTGCTGTACATAAACTTTTTAGTTTGATGTAGTCCCATTTGTTTACTATTTCTTTTGTTTCCCATGTGTGGGGAGATATATCTGAAATGAAATTCCTGTTAGTACTATCAGAGAGTTTACTGCCTATGTTTTCTTCCAGAATTTTTATGCTTTTGGGTCTTACATTTAAGTCTAATCCATTTTGAGTCTATTCTTGTGTATGGTATAAGAAGGTGGTCCAGCTGCTGCTGCTGCTGCTGCTGCTGCTGCTGCTGCTGCTGCTGCTGCTGCTGCTGCTGCTTCTTCTTCTTCTTCTTCTTCTTCTTCTTCTTCTTCTTCTTCTTCTTCTTCTTCTTCTTCTTCTTCTTCGCATGTCATGTATCTTTCCAATCTTCCCAACACAATTTATTGAAGAAACTGTTTTTACTTCATTGTATATTCTTACCTACTTTGTCATATATTAAGTAAGTGTATAGGCGTGAATTTATTTTTGGGCTCTCTATTCTGTTCCATTGATCAAAGTATCTGTTTTTATGCCAGTACCATGCTGTTTTGATCACTGTAGACTCATAGTATGGTTTGATATCATGTAGTGTGATACCTCCAATTTTGATTTTCATTCTTGAGATTGCTGTGGCCATTTGTTCTTTTTTAATGGTTCCATATAAATTTTAGGATTATTTGTTCTAGCTCTCTGAAAAAAAATGCTGTTGATATTTTTATGTGGATTGCACTAAATCTATAGATTGCTTTGTGTAGTATGGCCATTTTAACAATGTTGATTCTTCCTACCCATGAACACAGTATACATTTCCATTGTTTTTGTATCTTCTTCCATTTCTTTTTTCAATGACATAATTTTCTGAAAAAAGGTCTCTTATTTTTTGGTTAATTTTATTCCCAAGTATTTTATAGTTTCTGAAGTAATGGTAAATGGAATTATTTTCTTAATTTCACTTTCTGAAAGTTTGTCATTGGTGTATAAAGATGCCAGTGACTTCTGAATATTTATTTTGTAACCTACTACATTACTGAATTCATTGATCATTTCTAACAATATTTTTTGGTGGAATCTTTAAGGTTTTCTATATATAGAATCATGTCATTGGCAAATAACAAGAGAGTTACTTCTTCCTTTCTAATTTGGATGCCTTTTATTTATTTTTCTTATCTAATTGCTGTGGCTAAAACTTCCAATACAATGATGAAGAGGAGTGGTGAAAGTGGGCATCATTGTCCTGTTTCTGATCTTAAGGAAAATGCTTTTAGCCTTTTCCCATTGAGTATGATGTTAGCTGTAGGTTTGTCATATATGACTTTTATTATGTTGAGGTATGTTCCCTGTATTCCCACTTTGCTGAAAGTTTTTTTTTTTATTATCATAAATGAATGCTGGATTTTGTTGAATGCTTTTTCTGTATCTATTTGTATGATTATATGGTTTTTATCTTTCGCTTTGTTAATGTGGTGTATCACATTAATAGATTTGTGAATATTGAACAAACCTTGCATCCCAGGAATAAATCTAACTTGGTCATGGTGTATGATATTTTTAATATATTGCTGAATTCAGTTTGCTAATATTCTGCTGAGGATTTTTGCATCAGTGTTTATAAGAGATATCAGCCTGTAGTTTTCTTTTTTGTAATATCTTTGCCTGGTTTTGGAATCAAGGTAATGGTGGTCTCATAAAAGGAGTTAGAAAGCCTTCCCTCTTTTTGAAATTTTTGGAATAGTTTGTTAAGAATAGGTGATAATGCTTCTTTGAATATTTAGTAAAATTCGCCTATGAAGCCATCTGGTCCAGGACTTTGGCTTCTTGAGAGATTTCTGATTGCTGATTCTATTTCATTGGCGTTAATCGTTTGGCTCAGATTTTCAGTTTTTCTTGACTCAGTCTTGGGAGATTGTATGATTCTAGGAATGTGTTCATTTCCTCCAGATTGTCCAATTTGTTGACATATATTTTCTCTTAGTATTTTCTTATAATCTATTGCATTTCTGTGAAGTCACTGGTTATTTCTCCTCCTTAATTTCTGATTTTATTTATTTGAGTTCTTGCTATGTTTTCTTTGATGAGTCTGGTAAAGGATTTGTTAACTTCGTTTATCTTTTCAAAGAACCAGCCCTTGGTTTTGTTAATCTTTTGTATTGTTTTTCCAGACTCTCTTTCATTTATTTCCGCTCTGATCTTTATTATTTTCTTTCTTCTATTCACTTTGGCTTTACTGTTTTTTTGCTAGTTCTTTTAAGTGTAAGGCAAGATTATTTATTTGATCTTTTTCTTGTTTCCTGAGGTAGTCCTGTATTGCTATGAATTTCCCTCTTAAGACTGCTTCTGCTGTGTCCCACAAATTTCGAGTCATTTTGTTTTCATTTTCATTTGTCCTTAGATAACTTTGGATTTCTTCCTCAATCTCATAGATAACCCATTCAATGTTTAGTAGCATGTTATTTAGCCTCCATGTTTTTGTGTATTTTCCAGTTTTTTTTCTTGTAGTTGATATCTAGTTCCATACCATTGTGATTAGAGAATATGTTCAATATGATTTCAATCTTCTTAAATTTACTGAGACATGTTCTGTGTCCTAACATGTGGTATATCCTGGAAAATGTTCCATGTTCACTTGAGAAGAATGTATATTTTGCTGCTTTGGGGTAAAACACTCTGAAAATATCCATTAAATCCTTCAGTTTTAGTGTGTCTTTAGGCCCATCGTTTCCCTGTTAATTCTTTACATGGAAGATATGTCCATTGGAGTCAATGAGGTGTTAAAGTCTCTTACTATGACTGTATTACTGTTGATCTATCCTTTTATGTTAGTCAATAATTATTTTATGTATGTAGGCACTTCTATGTTGAATGCATATATGTGTTCTAGTATTATATCCTCTTGATTAATGATCGCTTTATCATTATGTAATGCCCCTTTTTATCTCTTATTATAGCCTTTGTTTTAAAGTCTATTTTATCTGATATAAGTATTGCTTCCTTGGCTTTTTTTTTCATTTTTGTTCGTGTGAAATATCTTTTGCCATTCCTTTACTATCAGTCTGTGAGTGTTATTTGCTCTCAAGTGGGTCTCTTGTAGACAGCATATGCATGGGTCTTGTTTTCTTATCCATTCAGTTACCCTATGTCTTTTAATTGGAGTATTAAATCCATTCACATTAAAGTGATTACTGATAGGTACATTATTACTGCCATTTTATTATTCATATTTGGTATTTCTATTTTCTTTTTTACCCCTTCTCTTTTTACAGAAGACCCTTTACCATTTATTGTAATGCTGGCTCTTGGTGGCGAATTCCTTAAGCTTTTTCCTGTCTGGGAACCTTTTTATCTCACCTTCCATATTAAATGAAAGGCTTGCTTGGTAGAGTATTTGTGGTTGTAGATTCTTGTTTTTCGTAACTTTGAGTTTTTCTTGCCATTCCCTTCTGGCTTGTAAGTTTCCATTGAAAAAGCAGGAGACATTCTTATGGAGGGTACGCTTCTTTTCTCTTCATGCTTTTAAGATTCTCTCTTTGTCTTTGACCTTTGACATTTTAATTATGATGTGTCTTGGTGTAGGTCTGTTTGAATTCCTCTTCAAAGAGTTTGGGACTCTTTGTGCTTCCTGAACTTATATGTCGCATTCCTTTGCCAGGTTAGGAAAGTTTTCTGTCATTATTTCTACAAATAGATTCTCAATCTCTTGACTCTCACTACCACTTCAAATACTCCTATGATCCAGATATTTTTAGGCTTCATGTTGTCCCAGAGGTCTCTTAAACTATCCTTATTTTTTTAATTCTTTTTTTTTAATTTTTGTTGTTCTAATTTGGTTGTATTCTGCTACCTTGTCTTCCAATTCACTGATTCAATCTTCTGCAACTCCAAGCTACTGTTAAATCCTAGTGTATTCTTCATTTCAGTTACTGTATTCTTCATTTTTTTTCTGTTTCTTTTTTATGGTTTCTATGTCCGTTTTTTATGCTGTTGAGGTTCTCATTGTGCTCATCTATTCTCCTCATAATTTCGTTGAGGATCCTTATAACCATTATTTTGAACTCTGTCTCTGGTAGGTTTTTGCCTCAATTTCATTTAGCTTATTTTCTGGAATTTTTTCCTGTTGTTTTATTTGTGGCATGTTTCTTTGTTTTCTCATTTTATTAGTCTCTCTGTATTCATTTGTATGTGTCAGGAATATTTGTTTCATCTTTCAGTCTTGACTAGATGGCCTAATGTGCAAGGTGTCCTGTGTGGCCCAGTGGCACACTCTCCCTGATCCCTTATGCCGGGGGCTCTGGACATGATCTTTATGTAGGTTGTGTGTGACATTCTATTGTTGCCATGTCTTTATTGTTATTAGTAGATCAGTGCATGGGATTAACGCTCAGGCTGACTACTTGTGGAAATTGGTTGCACCCACAGGGTAAGAGTTGCTGAGTGGGAGCTGACCCCACTGAGTGGGATTTGCCTTAGCAGGCTTGTATACTTGTTGCAAATGCCATTTATGTGTATGACTAATGGGACTAGTCAGGATTTGCTCCATTGTGGTCTGGTGTCAGCCTCTAAATGCTTTGGCTTTGTGGCTTCTTGCGAGAGGTTCCCTCACAGGCCCAGGTCATCTGCTGCTTTTGATTGCTCAGGGCTACCCAGTGAGAAGTATAAAGCAATTCACAGATGGTTGTTGACCTATGCTGGATCTATAGGTAAGTGGAAGAGCCAACACTGTAGGCAGTGATCAGCTATCCCCCATCTGTGACCTGTGGCAGTTTAGCAAAGGGACCAGTGGTCCTCAAGGCCTGACACTGCCTGTCGGTTGCCTGTAAGTCTGAAACTGGATAAGCCTCTGGGTGATATGTGTGTTGGGTGTCTCAGATACCCTGTGAGTCTCCTGGGTCTATTGAGTAAATTTTCCCCTGCTACTGCAGTGACAGTTTACATGTCCATGCTGTCTCTATGGCTCCCTGTACAAGTTTCCACTCATAGGAAGGTCAGCTTCTCCTGACCCTAGGCCTAAATACACTACCCCAGAGCAGGGGCAGCTGCCTATCAATGTGCGGTGTGAACTTTGTGTACTGGATGGGGCAGGAGCTCAGAGAGTCAAGGGCTGTCAGGCCAGTACAGACCCCTGCAATCCCCTCAAGAGATATTACAGCACAAACAGGCAGCAGTGTCTGTCCACAATTGTTATTTTTGAAATGTGCTCACTGACTGTACAACCCCAGAGCCAAGCGGGGCACAAGAGGCTGCTTGTCAGTGGGCTGTTAGCACTTTGTGGCTTGGGTGAAGCAGGATCTTAGGGAGATAAAGTACATCCAGCCAATACAGCCTCAGTTTTGATGTGACTTCTGTGCCTGGCCATTCCCACTGTAGACACAGATCACAGTGAGACCAGCTGCAATCTGAAGCAGTCACACAGACCCCTGCACTCTCCAGAGACAATATTACAACTCCTGCATGCAGAGATTTGCCTACCACTGATTTCCATGCAGTTCTCACACTCTGGTAGCCAAAGCTTGTTGCCTGTGTGGATTGGGAGTCCAGGGGAGGGAAGGACTGGACTGTACCAGTTCACTGACAATGGGCTGGATAGGGCAATTTGTGGGTAGAGTGGGGCAGGGTCTCAGAGGGACAATGGCAGTCAGATCGATACAGTCTCAGTCTTGCTGCAACTTTGGTAACTGTTCTTGTGTTCCCGCAGAAGTCTCACATCAGAGCGAGACCAGCTGCAGTCTGGGACTGGCCCACAGGATCCCAATATCCACTCACGTTCATGTTGGCAGCAGTAATCTGCCTGACCCTATCTCAGTAATGCGGCTCACAGCACTGGCTGTCATCTGGGAATGCTTGGCCCAGAATTGGAGCAGTTCTTGGCAGCCATCCAGCAACAAATGCCTTAGGCAATCTGAAGGTTGGGTGGGATGGGTCGATGTCTTCTGACAAGCCCTTCCTAATGGCTCTATGGGAGGGATCTAAACAGTCAAACTGGCTTGCTGTGTAGATTTCCCGGTAGGGGAGTGGGACTAAAGCACAATAGTGGCTGCCCTTCCAGCTCTTGTTCCCCTGCCAGGTAATGCAGATGTTCTCAGAATGAATCTCACGCAAGACTCTGACCCGCCGCTGCTGTCCCAAGGAGAGTGTCCACAGGTCAGAAAGCCTGGGCACAAGTCCTTCAAAGGGACATCTAGGAACTCAGTCTCCTGTTTTATCAGATGGCTGGAATTCCCTCTGGTTTCTTCAGCAAGAGTTATTGCAATCTCCTCTTCCCTGGGCTGGGACCCTGGAAAAGAGAGCTCTCAGATGAGGCCAGAACCCCCTCTCCTTCAGGAAAGCCTCTGCAGCCTCACTCTCCCTCCCGGTGATCCTCCAGCATCTGTGGGTGTGGGTTCAGCTTGAATCGTGACTTTGCCCCTCCTACCACCTTCAATATGGCTCCTTTACATTAGACATATGGGCTATGATTAGCCGGACTTCAGGTGAATCCCCATGTTGATTATTTTATAATTTAATTGTAATTTCTGTGTGGATCTGGAAGGAGATGAACCCTGCTTTTACCTAGTCTGCCATCTTCCCCATTTCCTTGGTAGATTTTTGATGAATGTTTCAATTTCCATACTGCTGATCAGTCTATTGAGATTTTCCAGTTCTCCATTCAGGGTAAGAAGGTTATATTTGTCTAAGTACTCGTCCATTTCTTCTAGATTATTAAACTTCATGTTATATACTTTTTCATAACATTTTTATATGATCTTTTGTATTTCTGTGGTGTCTGTGGTAATTTCCTCTCTTTCATCTCTGATTTTTTCTTCCTATTCTAGTTTTTTAAGATGAAGCATCAAGTTGTTTATTTGGGTTCATTCTTGTTTTGTAGGTAGGCGTTTAATGATATGAACTTTCCTCTTATTTCTGCTTTTGCTGTGTCCCAAAAGTTTTGATATGTTGCAATATTATTATCATTCATTTATATGTATCTTTTGGTCTCTTTTTATTCTTCTCTGACCCAGTTATTCTTCAGTAGCATGTTCTTTAATCTCCATACATTGTAGTTCTTTCCACTATTTTTTAAGTTGATCTCTAGTTTCAAAGCATTATGATCAGAGAATATGGTTGGTATGATTTCAAACATCTTATATTTGTTGAGGCTATCTCTGTGTCCCAGTATGTGATAAATCCTTGAGAATGTTCCATATGCACTTGAGAAGAATGTATAAGCAGCTCTTTTGGAGTGAAAGGCTCTGGAAATGACAATTATGTCCAGTTCATCTAATGTATCATTTAAGGATGTTATTACCTTATTGATTTTCTGATCGGATGATCTGCCCATATCCAGCAGTGGGATATTTAGGTCTTCTACTATGACAGTGTTTTAGTCTGTTTCTCCCTTTAGTTCTGTTCATAATTGCTTTATATGTTTCAGGGCTCCCTGATTGGGAGCGTAGACATTAATAAGGGTTATGTCTTCTTGGTGCATGATTCCCTTTATCATTATAAAGTGTCCCTCAGTATCTTTCTTTACCTTTTTTTATCTTAAAGTCTATTTCATATGATATTAGTACCATTACTCCTGCTTTTCTCTGAATGCCATTTGCTTGAAATACCATTTTCCACCCTTTCACTTTGAGTCTATATTTGTCTTTGGAGCTCAGATGTGTCTCCTGGAGGCAACATATGGTTGGGTTTGTTTTTTGATCCATTCTGCAACTCTGTGCCTTTTATGGGTGAGTTTAGTCCATTTACATTTAGGGTTATTATGCAAATATGAGGTTCTTATAGCCATTTTATCTTTTACTTTCTGGTAGCTTGGTGTTTCCATTGCTTCTTTGACCTTGTGTGTATATTTCTTTTATTATTTTGGTTAGGTTTTGTGGGTTTTTCCTCTGTTCCTTCTTGGTTTGTGTTATATAGGTCAGTT